>SKCR01025304.1:0-618981 GCA_019454045.1 Zanthoxylum bungeanum
CATGGGCATTCTCCCTCCCCGTGATAGGCATATTCCGAGGCTATAAATTCCGTAGAGGCTCTCCGGCCTTCCCCGTGCTATGTACCTCTCAAGGTTACAAACGCCATGAAGTCATGTGGGCCCTCCCCGTGCTATTAGGGGTGGCAAAACAAATCAACGAATCGAATTCGTATCGAATCCTAAACGAATCGAATCGAAATGTGATGGATTCGTATTCGATTCATTTATTAAACGAATCCTAATATCAGGATTCTTATTCGATTCGTTTATTAAATGAATCGAATACGAATATTTGTTTATTCGTTTAGTCAATGATATTAAATAAATTACCACACTTGATTTACATTAATTCTTCTTAAATATATACATATGAAATATGTAATTAATATATTTCATAAAAATATCTCCCCAAATATCAAAAATATTACTTTTTCGATGATAATTAGCTATAATTTCTCGAATATTAATTGAAAATTAACAAGAACTAATAAATAAAAATAATAAAACTAATCCTAAATAAATAAACGAATCAATGAGCTTAAATTCATATTTGATTCGTTTAATTAAACGAATCGAATCGAATTGACCCATTTATTAAATGAATCTATTTTTTCAAACCCGTATTCGCTTTAAAGTGAATCGAATCGAACGAATAAACGAATTCTGACCTAAATTGCCATCCCTACGTGCTATGCACCTCTAATACTGGGCAGCAAACGCCATGAGGGAATTATCCTTCCCCATGCTATGCAAACCCTGAGGTAACGTAGTACCGAATTCACTATCCATCCATACGTGCTATTATTACCTTAAGACACCAAACACCACATCGACTCGTTCGCCGAATATGCTATAGATACCTGGGACGCCAAATGTCATGCAAGACTTTCATGTTGTAATCATTCCTCAAAGATGCAAGCTATTGGGTGTTAACGTTCCAGCCCAGAGGTTTGATAATGACACTTGGGATTGGCGTGCCGTGGGGGAGCATGCATTTCCCATATGCCTTTCATCCCTTCACCATGCTTCAAACACGAGTATCTCACAAGAATATTAAATATGCATTTCCCATTTAAATAATAAACAAGCATAGATAATCAAGTTTTTATTTAAGAAAGAGAAAGTCTTATTGATATTCAGGGAATCTACTGCCCATCTTACAACTCTTTGAGGATCATTCTAAGAGAGGCTCTATTGAAAGTAATTTTGTAACATCTCTATATTCCAAGGCTTCTTGAGTCGAGTACCATCCAGCAGTTCTAGATGATAGGTGTTAGTTCCATTTTTATTGGCAATGTTCATAAAAAAATAAGTTCAATTGAGTTGTAAGGAGTCTTCAAGATCTCAGAGCAATTGAACAAGTATTTGGACAAAATCTGATGGAGTTATCCGAGTAATGTTCACTCTTTGGAATATTCCAGAAGATTTAGAGGTCAAATTGACATGACGTCAGTTGCATTGGAAAATAAACTTGAAGACGATCACATACATATAAAGAACGCATGATTTGGTCAAGGGGTGAGAAAGTTACAAGTGTTTAAAGTTACCCATGAAAACCAATTCGCGACCTGCGTTCGTGTGGCGTTCGTATTTTCGTTCGAATGTTTCGAGGTAGAAACTTTACGTTTGAAGTGCGTTCGAACATCCCTGTGTAAGTAGGTTATTTTAGACACATTTTAAAGCCAAAATAATACTAAGAAACCCTTGTTTTTCCCTACCTATATAAACAAACATTGAGCCATATTCACAAGGGTTGAAAACACATTATCTTGAGCCTGAACACATTCTTAATTTTCAATCTTCTTGTTCTCACATTGGAGACTTATTTGCTTTTCTTGTCTTATTTGTTTATGGTTAGATTGATCTTTGTTAAACCATCAACACATCAAAACCCAATTTCCAAAACCTTCAGAGTTCTCAAGGAGGAAGATTGGCAGTTGGAGTTCCGACGTTCAGAGTTGGAGAGTTGATTCACTTAGAGACTTCAGAGGTTCTGAAGAAAACCGTAGGGTACGGGCTCGAGGAGTTCTTCGAGTTCTTGTAGTCTAGAGGTACTGGAGTCGGTGGAGTTGCCGTCAAATGTATTTTACCATCACTAAAAGTTTTTCTCATATAGTGGATTTTGGGATGGTAGTCGAGATACCCATAGTGGTTTTTTACTCGCACGAGTTTTCCACTTCGTCACCAAAATTGAACTGTGTCTATCCCTCCTAAAATTAACTTAGGTAAGAGGCTTGTTGAGTGTAGTCATGTGATTCCTTTGTTTGTTCCTCGTTATGTGTCCCAACTTTGATCTAGAGGTGTGATGGGTAAACCTCGCTATCATCCGAGGTTTGTGCCTGTGTGCAATCACTGTGGCAAGGCAAGACACATTAGACCAAAATGCTTCATGTTGCACAAACAAAAGAAGAGGCCTAGAAATGTGCCACCTAGATTTGATTATTCAAATATTGTTTCTCAAATTTCTGTACTAAATAAACAGACGCTTTTTCCTAGTGATAAACTTGCTTTGTTGACTAGGAACACTCAGATGGTTGAGTTTCCTAAGAAAGTTTAGGTGAGGAAGCAAGATGATTTCTCATTTACTTCTGAGTGCCTTGATTCTGAAAGGCATAATGAGAGTGCACTTCAGTGCAACTCTTCTTAGAAGTTACATTTTATTTCCCCATTGCATGTGTGTGTGCGCGTGTTTTTTTTTCCACGTCTATTTTTTTACTGCATAAGGGTGTGTGTGTTATTTTTTTTGTGATTTATCCAATGGTATATAAGATGGAAACTCGAACATAAGTTTCATAGCCGATTCCGAATGGACGGTAGTATGATCTGTACTCGGGATACAACTCCACGTATCATTGGATATTGATAAGCCGTTTTGTGTCTTTAAATTTTTTTTTGTGTGATAAAAATTGAAAAAAAAATAAAAAATGAAAAACACAAAAATATTTTTTTTGGATTTTCAGAGTATGAAAAGCTTGTTGTATGTGAATGATATATGTTTATGCATGTGTAATATGCTTTTATGTTTTTAGCTCTATGTGCATAAGTATGTGTGATATAATCCTTGGTATATCTTGTTCTTGCACTTCACAAACACATTTTTATTATTGTCAAGGCTTGGACGCATGTATGAGTTTTTGGACTGGCAGTCTAATCTCTATCATACTTAGCTCACTAAATAGTGTGATATTTGACCAAATGATCTGGTGATATCCCCTTGCAAAAGTAAAAAGAAATAAAATAAAATAAAAAATACATGAGTCTCAAGTGCAAAAGAGCCAATGGGCCAAATTCAAAATATAAGGGCAAAACTTTTCACTCGAAAATATTTTTATTTATGAGTTCACAGTATTTATGGGGAGAATATCATAGCATGCAACCAATGTTGCTAATTTTCAGGTTCTAGTGGTGTTGGGTTTGAACATCTATTTTGTGGATTTGGTATGTTAAGAGATGTGATTTCTTTTGTTGTGTCCCGTTCCTGAAATTGTTAGACAATTATGACCCATAACGTCACTGTTTGTAAAAGACATTGTGTTTTTGTACAAAATTAACTATGTAGTAATGAAATTGCCTTTTACCGTTTTGTAATTTATTTACTTTGATATAGAAATGGTAGAAGTCCTTATTATTAGTTCCAGATTGAGATGATATGAGACAGTATCAATCCATAAAGGTTTAATCAATAAATATCCCTAGTCGTAGTATTATCGAGACTGGACATCGATAATGCGGAATAGACTTGTATTGCACTTGTGCGCGTTGTGAGGGCATAACGTCACAGTTCTCATATGTTTAAGTATTGGATACTTATGCAAGTGCGATAGGAGGTTGTGTTTTACCGATGGTACGGAAAACAGCTTCGCTCTGGATAGACCCCGCAGAATCCCATTGGTAGTATGTATATGTGTCTGTGGGAGTCCGCTTCAGGGTAGGTGTATTTGGTCTTAACCTGAGACTTGCATCGCTAGTACTTGTGACAATCGGTAAACTTTGGTTTTGGTCGTCCAGGACTTTAACAGGTTCTGTGTACGCCTCTTCTAGGTTTATTGAGAATCGTAGTGTATTGGATGTGATGTCAAGATGAAAGTATCACTTCAGACATATGGAGATGATGATCACGCAGAGATTCAGAACTAGTTCTCTATAGTGTTGCAACCATCGAGATAATATGACAAGGTCATGATTATCCGATTCAAAGAGACTAGTTGCTTGATATCCGATATGTGTTTCGTACGGGGCAGACACTATTCCAGCCCCAGGCCTTGCACGTGACATCTGATACTGGATCGCTATACGCAATACTATGTATACTACGCCTGACACAAATTATATATATTCCAGTAAGAATATTTCTGGAGAATTGGGTAGGCACGGTGCTTTGCTAGAAGCCAACCATGTCTTATAAATCGGTAAGCACGTGGTACGAGATACTCACGTTATCGGATAGTCCGATAACCGGATTTACTGCCAACATATCCAGAGGTCTATTGGGTCTCTTCCCAAAGATTCACCGATGACAGTTGACTCGATTAGAATTAATCTGGGATTAATTAAGAGAGAGAAAATTAATTTGGGATTAATTGAAGCTTTATTTAATCTGGGATTAAATGTGTTCGGAAGAGAGAGAGCGCGATTAATTTGGAATTAATCGGTAAAATAAATTTAATAGTTAAATTTGATTTTTCTATTTAATTTATTCGTATGGGCTAAAATTAATATATCATATATATTAATATGAATTGAATTTCATTACGAAATTAAAGTCGGACTTTAATACGAACGAACGAATTAATTTAGAATTAATTCGTAAACGACGTTTGTAATATATTTGCGAGACATCGTTATTTTATTAAATTAGATTTAATTATTTAGCGACGAAAGTTCATTTAATCGGATTAAACGGATCCGAGCCGCGGTAAATGTTCGTAGTGACATTTGAATTTTGAATTCAAATGTGGGGCCCACTTCACATGTGGTAGTTGGGAGGGTAGTTGGTATTTATGCCAAGCCACCAACCATCCAACCACCTTGTAATGGTTTTGGTAAAACCATTTACCCAACTACCAAGTTTAGGTGAAAAGGGTAAAAGCCTTTTACTAAAACTTATCTCTCTCTCTCATTTGGTAACACTTGAAAAAAAACACAAACTCTAGCACACATCAATATGGGCGTGAGCTTCATGGTTTCTCCTCTTTGATTTTGTGGCAAAATCAAGTTAGCTAGCGCTTCAAGGAATCAACAAAGGTGATAGGGAAACAACTCAAAGCTTGGAATCAACACAAAGGTTGGATCTTGGAGATCTTCATTCCTAACTCAAAGCTTGGAATCTACAAAGGTTGGATCTTGGAGATCATCTTCTCAAAATTTTAAAAGCTCAAATCCGTTCATTGTAAGTATATTCCGCAACTTATAATGATCTTAATCATTAGATCCCCGACATGTTCCAGGAACACTAACAATGGTATCATGAGCCAATTTTAAGCATGAAAAATTCTAGGGTTCTTGAGCCTAAAATTTGGGGCTTTTATGTTTTGAACATGATTATTTCAAATTGATGCTTTGAGCATGCTTAGAATATGATAACTTTGAGTTATGCATGATTACATTTGAAATAAATTGATTGAATCAAAAAATCCCTATTACCTTACCTTGGCCGAATATACACTGCAGTGGACTGCACTGTTTTTAATTTTTTGTAACATGAAATGATGTGTTTAAATGCATGTTTAAATGTTGATTGTTGGTTTGATTGGATTAGAATCAAAGTCAATAATGTTTATGTTAAAATCAAAGAGCATGTTGAGCATGAAATGATGAATTTTGGATTCAATTTTTGTTGAGTATGAAATGATGAATTTTGGCTTCAATTTGTGTTGAGCATAAATTGTTGGATTAAACATGATTAATTAAGTTAATTGGTATTTTGGAAATATTGAGTTTAATTAATTAATCATGGCTAATACACTTTAATTAAAATAATTATGATATTTGGAATATTATAATTATGTTAATAAGCCTTTAAATATGATTTGGGCTAAAAGTGTGTATTTGGGCTTAATGGGCTTGGTTTGACCAAGTTTGGTTTTGGACTTTTGGATTGGATCCAATTGGGCCCAAAACCAATTCCATAAAGTCCAAATACATCACTTGGCCCTTTAAAGAATTTAAATTTGGCCTAAATTGATTTGTTGGTAATAGAGTGATTCCTATTGGGCCTTGGCATTTTGGGTTTGATCCATTATGGCCAAAGCCCATGCCTTAAGAGTCAATTAAAAGCTCATTGGACTTTAATTAAAATGACATTGGATGTTATTGGGCCTTTGAGACCCATTAAGATTGGATTTGGAATCCAAGTATTTAAGGCAAATAAATAAGTGTATATATTTAATTTGGAATTAAATTGGAATTAGTATTGAATACAAATAAATTGGATTTAAAGTTGTAGTTCGATATACTTCAAGAATACTTACTTTGAGTATTTATTCTTAAACGAGTTTGACTCGCGCAAATCAAATCTTTGTTTGAACATTGGATGATCATTAATTCAAAGATAAATTAATTGGATTATATTGATTGAATAACATGATTTGTATGAATACATGAATGTGTTGTATGAATAATGTATATCAGATGGATATTAGAAGGGCGAGGGCAATTTTGGAAGTTGTAATAAATTTAGAATTTATTAAATTGGACCTGCGTGTCCAGCCTTTTATCTCCTTATTCTTTGTATTTCTCTTCTCACCAATTCCCCTCAATGTAAATGAGGTTTCTTTATTGTATTATGTTATTGGGTAGAAGTTAGAATAGTTCTAGCCGGGGAGAGGAAATGAAGTGATTTGTTCTAGGAACAATTTGTGACATATCCATCCGCATATCATTATTAATTTACTTTTTGCGCCTTATGATGTTTTAGAAGCATGCTTAAGGGTGTATGATGAGACCTTAACAAAGATAATAAATTGGTTGCCAATTTACGCGAAAAACCCTCAAAACATATTAAGCGTTTTTCCTTCCGTTGAGTGATTCTTACTCAAGATCCAAAGTTGGCATTGGTTTGTTGGCCAAAGTCAAGACCTTTGTCAATTGCGGATGTGTTTGAATCATGAGAGTTTTGTTCCATATCGGTGTCTTGTCCAAGTCGTGATTTGTTGGCCAAAGTCAAGATCACTTCTTGTCCATCGACATTGATTACGAAGCTTTCCATGTCAATGGGTCCCGCTTAACTGGAATCATTAAGCTTGTTGTGCCAAAGCCAAGGCTTAGTTGATTCAGAGGAAAAAGGTTAGGAAAATATATTGGATATATTGGCATATATATTGTATATATGTTTCAGACTTGGAGGTCCACCTACCAGATCTAGGAATTGGATGAGATCCAATTGATCTTAGAGATATACCTAGTTAAATATCATACAGCTTGTTGGCCAAAGTCAAGGTTGTGTGTTATTTAACGGGATCCTAGCCCACTAGGAAACTAGGTTTCCCGAGTACTCGACAGAGGGTTAGAGACTCGCCGAAAATAGTGGGAGGCTAGTGTTGAATTTGCAATTTCATTCAGATACTTAGCTTTACGCGCTTTCAACTTATTTCGTTAAAATTATTTTATTAGTTGGACTAATACAATGTTATTTTTCTTGTAACAGTTAGACTGTACCCAAATATCGTTGACTAGATAGTTGGACTATCGTAGTCAAGATGACTGGAAAAAGGAAATGTCCGAGACATTTTCACTTATCATGGGTGAAAATGTCTTCAAGGGCACGAACTTTGCCGATTGGGAAATGAATCTAAGGATAGTCCTTGGAGCCGAGAGACTGTTATATACTATACAGAGACCTCTTGGGCCTAAGCCCAAACCTGATGAGCTACTTGAGCTGGAGCTTTGGAAGACTCACAGCGATGATTGTGATACTGCTCAGTCTATTATGCTTGCTTCTATGACTCAGCATTTCCGTCGACAGAACATGGACTTTGATCCATATAACATGTTGGTGAGGTTGCAAGATCTTCACCGATCTAACCGAAGGTCACAGAGATATGAGTTAGTAAAGAAGCTATTCCGTTCACGTTTGTCATAAGGCATGTCTGTTGAGTCCCATGTGGCACAGATGATTGCTGACATAGATGAGCTGGCTGAGATGAGGATAGTCTTTGAGGCTGAGATTACCATAGATATGGTCCTGCAATCTCTCCCCGACACTTGGAGACAGTTCATCATAAACTATAATTTGATGAACACTGATGATACTCTTGGAGACTTATTGTCAGTTCTCAAGGAAGCCGAGAAAGAGCTGCTTAAGGGCAACAAGCGCGAGGCGCACTTTGCTTCGACACTCAGACACCGAGGGCTGGGCTCAAGGCGACTGGAGGTGTGAAGAAGAAGAAGCATAAAAGAAAGGGCAAAGCCAAATCGTCAAAGGCTTCCGGGAAGCCTAAGGACAAATCTCAGGATGTTTGCCTCCAGTGCGGCAAGCGGGGTCACTAGAAGCGTGACTGCCGCGAGTACAACGCGCTTCAGAAGGAGATTAAAGCGGGCAAGGCACCATCTTCAAGTATGTTTGTTATTGAAATAAACATGACTACTTCTAGTTTAAAAAATTGGATTTTTGATTCTGGTTGTGGTACTCATATATGTACTGATGTGCAGGATCTGCAGATTAGCAGGAGACTGGCCTCAGAGGAGATTGATCTACGCATCGAAAATGGGGCACCAGTCGCCGGTTTGGCCGTTGGCACTTTTGTTTTAGAACTGCCTTCGGGGCATGTACTTAAACTTTCAGATTGTTATTATGTACCTAGTTTGACTAGGAATATTATCTCTGTATCTTGTTTGACCCAATGCAGGTACACTTTTGTATTCCGAAACACTGGGTGTTTTGTTTATAAAGATGATTTTGAGATATGTTCAGCTGATGCTAATAATGGTCTTTATATTTTGAATATAAATCAATCTCAAACATATAATGTAACAAACAAAAGGCTCAAAACGAGTAACAAAGATGAAACTTATATGTGGCATTATCGTCTGGGACACATAAACAACACTCGCATATCCACACTTTCGAAGAGTGGGTACTTGGACGGATTTGATCCAAATTCATATGACGTCTGCGAATCTTGTTTATTAGGCAAAATGTCTAAATCACCTTTTAACGGTAAGGGTGAACGCGCCACCGAACTGTTAGCCCTGGTTCATAGTGAGGTATGTGGGCCCATGTCTAGCAAGGCTAGAGGTGGATATGAATACTTCGTAACCTTTACGGATGATGCATCGCGTTATGGTTATGTGTATCTTATGAGACACAAGTCGGAAAATTTTGAGAAATTCAAAGAGTTTCGACACGAAGTCGAAAAACAGACAGGCAAGAGTATAAAGACATTACGGTCGAACCGTGGTGGGGAATACTTGAGCATTGAGTTTCTAGATTACTTGAAAGAATATGCTATTCTTTCACAGTGGACTTCTCCTGGAACATCGCAATTAAACGGTGTATCTGAATGGAGAAACCAAACTTTGTTGGACATGGTAAGGTCTATGATGAGTCGCACTGAGCTACCTATTTCCTTCTGGGGATATGCATTAAACAGTGCAATTCTTATTTTGAATAAGGTTCCGTCAAAGTCTGTACAACAGACTCCGTATGAGATATGGACAGGAAAGAAACCGAGTTTCTCATTCCTGAAGATTTGGGGGTGCTGGGCATACGTCAAACGTTTGGAAGGTACCAAACTTGAGCCCAAATCGGATAAATGCCTATTCATAGGATATCCTAGGGAAACCAAAGGATATTACTTCTATCACCCACGAGAGAACAAAATATTTGTTGCTCTACATGCGGTTTTCCTTGAGAAGGAATTCCTAAATGCAGTGGTTAGTGGGAGGAAATTAGAACTCGATGAAAATCGGAGTGATACTGTTCCTGGCATAGAATCCTCAATGGAACAAGAACAGTCCATCCGGGATGAGACTGTACCACAATCTTCTATTACACAAGGACCGCGTAGGTCGGAGAGAGTCAGGATACAACCTGAGAGGTATGGGTTTCTGATCTCACCTCATGTAGATATTAATCTCATTGAGGATACTGAACCGGCTACGTATGAGGAAGCGATACAAGATATCTGTGGGACACAGAGACTGGACGATGCATGCTGTCCCGGGCTCGCGGCCCGGTCGGGAGTACGGAGTAGCCACGGGTGACTAAACCGGAGAATAATAGAGTCGCCACCCGATGTGAACCGGGAAAATGGGATTTAAGACCGCACTCATCCCTCGCAAGGGAAGACCTCAAACCGTTGGGTTCGGAATGGTCCCTTACTCATGCCACTTGTAATGAAAGGATTTATGTAATAATTTAATCAGGCTTAAGTAGCACTTATTTCCAAGAGTATCATGCTTCTAAATTCACATGTACAGAATAAAACTTACACATATATTTCACATCTAAGATTGCATGCTTGGAAGTACATCAAAGGAGCGACAAACACACAACTTCATTGGCATATTATATTCAAGAAAACACAAGCACACATACTAACCACATAAGCATACATGTGAGCACCTCCTCAAGTGGTACGTGGAATTGTATCCCAAGTACAGATCGTACTACTGTCCATTCGGAATCGGCTACGGAATTTATGTATGGGTTTCCATCCGATATACCACAAGAAATAGTACTCAAATGTTATCATGACATAGGCATATGAATTGTAATACATTAAACATATTGTATTCATACATGTGGGGATAACTACTAGGAAAACTATGTATGAAATCTGATGAAAAGGACTCAGTTCAGTGGGTGCGCGTTCGCGTAGCGTTTGAAAACGCATTCGAACGGTAAACAGAAGGTTCGCGTTCATGTAGCATTCGAGAACGCGTTCGAACGGAACCAGACCTGATGCATGATGAGATTAAGAAAGTGCGTGTGCGTTCACGTAGCGTTCGAGAACACGTTCGAACGGTAAACAGAAGGTTCACGTTCATATAGCGTTCGATAACGCGTTCGAACGGCACCAGACCTGATGCATGATGAGACTAAGAAAATGTGTGTGTGTGCGTTCGCGTAGCGTTCGAGAACGCGTTCGAACGGTAAACAAAAGGTTCGCGTTCGTGTAGCGTTCGAGAATGCGTTCAAACGGAACCAGAACTGATTCATGCAACACAAAGAATAAAGACAACAATGTCAAGCTCAGTATGTCCGATTAAACGTATCTTGCATTCAACCGAACACACATCAACCGGCACGGCAAAGCATCGTGGTAAAGGGCTTTAACCCCTCCCCATAGAGGATCTTTCATTGCACTTACTAAGCCCATGCTCTCGATTGAATCATGCATACAAAGAATTAAAAGCAATAATATCAAACTTAATATGCCCGATTGAACGTATCTTGCATTCAACCGAACACACATCAACCGGCGCGGCAAAGCATCGTGGTAAAGGGCTTTAACCCCTCCCCGTATGGGATCTTTCATTCCATCTACTAAGCCCATGCGCTCGATTGAATCAAGCATACAAAGAATTAAAAGCAATAATATCAAACGTAGTATGCCCGATTGAACGTGTCTTGCATTCAACCAAACACACATCAACTGGCGCGGCAAAGCATCGTGGCAAAGGGCTTTAACCCCTCCCCATATGAGATCTTTCATTCCACTTACTAAGCCCATGCGCTAGATTGAATCATGCATACAAATAATTAAAAGCAATAATATCAAACGTAGTATACCCGATTGAACGTGTCTTGCATTCAACCGAACACACATCAACCGGCGCGGCGAAGCATCGTGGTAAAGAGCTTTAACCCCTCCCCATAGGGGATCTTTCATTCCACTTACTAAGCCCATGCGCTCGATTGAATCATACGTAAATAAGCAACATGCAGAATTCAAGTGACGAACAATAAATAAATAAATCAAAGCAACATGAAACAAAAGAAGGTGCCGTTTACTCAAGCGGTACGTGGAGTTGTATCCCAAGTACAGACCGTACTACCGTCCATTCGGATTCGGCTACGGAATTTACGTCTGGTTTTCCATCCTATATACCACAAGACACGACACTCTTTCATTCATCCAATACCCACAACACGCATCATACACACACAAGATTCAACAAATAATTAAAATACAGTCAAAATAAATAAAAAAAATCGAATAAAGATGAGTGTGGAAAGTACCCTCAGGTCTAACCTTTTAAGTCGTCTTCGGACTTGCGTTTCGCGGAGATCGAAAGGGGTAAAAGCTCATTATTCTTCCGGTTCACTGGTTCAGCGTCTTGCTCACTGTTTTGCTGCTTTGCTCACCGTCTGGTCTCCGTTTTGCTGTTGTTCGGTCTCCGTTCTGCTGCTGTTCGGTCTCTGCTTTGCTACTCACTGTTCAGGTCACCTGTTTTGACGTTTCAACGAACTGTTTCGAGTGGTTTTTCGTGGTTTTTTAGTGTAGTTTGGTGTGGTTATTTCAAGGGTTATAAGTGCAGTTTATGTTACTGTTTTAAGGGATTTTAGGGACTGTTTTGGGAGTGGTTTGGGCTGCTTTCCAGGCGTGTTTCAAGGGCTGTTTGGGGTGTGTTTGGGCTGCTGTTTGGAGGTATATTTTCGGTGATGGAGGGCTGCTGTATGGGGGAGATTTTCGGTTATGGAGTGGAGGAGATGAATTGTTTATGTTCTTCTTGTTGTTATTGTCGTGAGTGGCTAAGGCTATTTGTGTTGTGATTTTTGTGTGAGTTATCTGTATGAGCTAGAGGATGCATGTCTTGGTTAGGGGTTGTTTATATAGAGAATGGCTAGGGTTTCACCTTGTCTCACAAGGAAAGGATTATGGCATTAAAGAGAGATATGATTAGTGTTAGACAAGGAAAGCAAGGGATTTGATGTGGGACAAAATTTGGCTAGATTAGGAATACAATATCTTTAATTTGTTATGATTGATTTTAATTAGGCATGACATCTTTTTAATTTAGTATGTGATTTTGTTTAGTTAGGAAGTTAATATATTTGATTTATCTTTATTAGATATGATTATATTTTATGTTTTATTTAATTGGTAAATGGTTTAAATATTTTATTTAATTCAATTTTTAATTTAATTAAATTGGGATGTGTTTTATGGGCTTTGGGGGCTAATTGGGCTGGGGTGCGACGCTAGCAGCAAAACCAGAAACACCGACACCGTTCGAACGCCAATTCGAACGCTACACGAACGTCCACAATCTGCCTGACGTTCGAACGAAGTAACGAACGCAGCACTAACGAAGATAGTGAACTTGTGAAATGAACTTGATGACATACTTATTCTGAATTTCCCCTTCCGACCTCCGTTTCCCGCAATATCCTTAGCTAAAAAGGTAGTGCCTCTAACTGAGACTCATCATCGGGTTTCACATGCGAAAATGCAATGCCTACAATATCGATTCCGCTTTATGGCAAGAAGCCATGAAGTCCGAAATGGATTCCATGTACACCAACCAAGTTTGGACACTGGTTGATGCACCAGAAGGTGTAAATCCCATTAGATGCAAATGGGTCTTCAAGAAGAAGACTGACATGGATGGCAACGTACAAACGTACAAAGCTAGGCTTGTAGCGAAGGGGTATCGTCAACGACATGGTGTCGATTACGATGAAACCTTCTCACCCGTTGCCATGATTAAATCCATTCGGATAATGCTTGTTATTGCTGCATATTTCGATTACGAGATATGACAGATGGACGTTAAAACCGCTTTCCTTAACGGAAACCTTTTGGAGGATGTTTATATGCAACAGCCTGACGGTTTTATCGTGCCCAAACTTGCAAACAAGGTTTGTAAGTTAAATCGGTCCATTTATGGACTGAAGCAAGCATCGCGGTCATGGAACCAACGTTTTGATGAGATCATAAATGAATATGATTTCATTCAAAACGAAGATGATCCTTGTGTATACAAGAAGGTTAGTGGGAGAGCACTGACTTTTATTGTCTTTTATATTGACGATGTATTGCTTATAGGCAATGACATTCCCATGTTAACGTCGGTGAAAGCTTGGCTTTCATTAAAATTTTCCATGAAAGATCTGGGAGAAGCAGCCTATATTCTAGGAATAAAGATCTACCGGGATAGATCAAGAAAGCTGCTTAGACTCTCCCAGAGCATGTACATTGACAAGGTGTTGGAGAGATTCAACATGGATCAGTCCAAGAGGGGACTGTTACCAGTGTCACATGGCATCACTCTATCTAAGGACATGTGTCCTAAAACTCAAGATGAGAAAAACAACATGAGTCAGATACCGTTCGCCTCGACAGTCAGATCGATCATGTATGCCATGATATGTACGCGACCTGATGTCTCGTATGCTTTGAGCGTGTGTAGTCGCTATCAGGCCGATCCAGGTGATGGTCACTGGATGGCGGTTAAGAACATCCTTAAGTATCTTAGACGAACTAAGGATGCTTTCTTAGTTTATGGAGATAGAGAACTTGAGGTAACTGGGTATACCGATGCAAGTTTCCAAACCGATAAAGACGACTCTAAGTCGCAATCCGAGTACATATTTTGTTTGAACAACGGAGCAGTAAGTTGGAAATCTTCCAAGCAAGAGACTGTTGCCGATTCAACAACAGAAGCGGAGTATATCGCTGCAACTGAAGCAGCAAAAGAGGCAGTTTGGATCCGTAAATTCCTAATTGGATTAGGAGTAGTCCCGTTAGCAGCTGAGCCCGTTCCATTGTATTGTGACAATAACGGGGCTATAGCGTAGGCTAAGGAACCACGACTCATCAACGATCCAAGCATGTTCTTCGACGTTTCCATCTGATTCGTGAGATCATACATCGTGGCGATGTGAAGATCGAGAAGGTCACATCAGATGACAACATTGCAGATCCGCTGACGAAAGCTATTTCACAGCAAAAGTTTGAGAGACATATACATAGTTCATGTGTTAGATGCTTGAGTGACTGGCTATAGGCCAAGTGGGAGATTGTTAGACAATTATGACCCATAGCGTCACTGTTTGTAAAAGACATTGTGTTTTTGTACAAAATTAACTATGTAGTAATGAAATTGCCTTTTACCGTTTTGTAATTTATTTACTTTGATATAGAAATGGTAGAAGTCCTTATGATTAGTTCTGGATTGAGATGATATGAGACAGTATCAATCCATAAAGGTTTAATCATTAAATATCCATAGTCGTAGTATTATCGAGACTGGACATCGATAATGCGGAATAGACTAGTATTGCACTTGTGCACGTTGTGAGGGCATAACAGCACAGTTCTCATATGTTTAACTATTGGATACTTATGCAAGTGCGATAGGAGGTTGTGTTTTACCGATGGTACGGAAAACAGCTTCGCTCTGGATAGACCTCGCAGAATCCCATTGGTAGTATATGTGTCTATGGGAGTCCACTTCAGGGTAGGTGTATTTGGTCTTAACCTGAGACTTGCATCGCTAGTACTTGCGACAATCGGTAAACTTTGGTTTTGGTCGTCCAGGGCTTTAACAGGTTCTGTGTATGCCTCTTCTAGGTTTATTGAGAATCGTAGTGTATTGGATGTGATGTCAAGATGGAAGTATCACTTCAGACATACAGAGATGATGATCACGCATGGATTCAGAACTAGTTCTCTATAGTGTTGCAACCATTGAGATAATATGACAAGGTCATGATTATCCGATTCAAAGAGACTAGTTGCTTGATATCCGATATGTGCTTCGTACGGGGCAGACACTATTCCAGCCCCAGGCATTGCACGTGTCATCCGATACTGGATCGTTATACGCAATACTATGTACACTACGCCTGACACAGATTATATATATTCCAGTAAGAATATTTCTGGAGAATTGGGTAGGTACGGTGCTTTGCTAGAAGCCAACCATGTCTTGTAAATTAGTAAGCACGTGGTACGAGGTACTCACGTTATCGGATAGTCCGATAACCAGATTTACTGCCAACATATCCAGAGGTCTCTTGGGTCGCTTCCCAAAGATTCACCAATGACAGTTGACTCGATTAGAATTAATCTGGGATTAATTAAGAGAGAGAAAATTAATCTGGGATTAATTGAAGCTTTATTTAATCTGGGATTAAATGTGTTCGGAAGAGAGAGAGCGCGGTTAATCAGTAAAATAAATTTAATAGTTAAATTTGATTTTTCTATTTAATTTATTTGTATGGGCTAAAATTAATATATCAGATATATTAATATGAATTGGATTTGATTACGAAATTAAAGTCGGACTTTAATACGAACGAACGAATTAATTTAGAATTAATTCGTAAACGACGTTCGTAATATATTTGCGAGGCATCATTATTTAATTAAATTAGATTTAATTATTTAGCGACGAAAGTTCGTTTAATCGGATTAAATGGATCCAAGCCGCGGTAAATGTTCGTAGTGACATTTGAATTTTGAATTCAAATGTGGGGCCCACTTCACATGTGGTAGTTGGGAGGGTAGTTGGCATTTATGCCAAGCCACCAATCATCCAACCACCTTGTAATGGTTTTGGTAAAACCATTTACCCAACTACCAAGTTTAGGTGAAAAAGGTAAAAGCCTTTTACTAAAACTTATCTCTCTCTCTCATTTGGTAACACTTGAAAAAAAAAACACAAACCCTAGCACACATCAATATGGGTGTGAGCTTCATGGTTTCTCCTCTTTGATTTTGTGGTAAAATCAAGTTAGCTAGCACTTCAAGGAATCAAAAAAGGTGATAGGGAAACAACTCAAAGCTTGGAATCAACACAAAGGTTGGATCTTGGAGATCTTCATTCCTAACTCAAAGCTTGGAATCTACAAAGGTTGGATCTTGGAGATCATCATCTCAAAATTTTAAAAGCTCAAATCCGTTCATTGTAAGTATATTCCGCAACTTATAATGATCTTAATCACATGTTTTCATGCTTATTAGATCATTGGCATGTTCTATGAACACTAACAAAAATAAGGTCTTAAGCCTTGATTCGTTGTGCACTTATTTTTCACGCAAGTACTTGTTATGCTTTGGTGTTTATGTTATATCCATGCGTGTAGTATTTTGTAGACGCTGGTTTTCGCCCGAGGTACACAATTGAGATTTCGTGAAAGGGGGCACTGGCGATCCTGCAAAACAAAGATGTAGAGTGAGCGGGAGTACTGCCCACCGGTGTGGTGGGTGCCGGGGGCACTCCGACGCTCAAGTCAGTGAAGGAACTGAAGAAGTAGTAGAAGGAAGGTCAAAGTAAGATACTACCTTGAGCTTCGTAGGGTGCCGTGAGGGCGGTAGATAGCAGGTATGATGACCTTTGTGAAAGTCCCAAAGCTGTGAGTAGGAGAGCTCGAAGTTGAATCCGTCCCCTCCTCTTGGAGCCTTGCTTCCTCTATATACATGCTCTAGTAACGTGTGCCTTTATTACCTTTTGATTAATCGTTCGTTGGATAATGGTAACAGTCGACTTCATGAGGAGCTATTACTGCATTGTAGGTTGGAACAGATGGATTGTGAATGACGTTTATGAGCCTGGGCGTTATGTGGACTGGAGTAGGGTGAACCCCGATTATGCTTTGAGCACGTGATATCTCACTGGGCCTGGGCTTAGGCCTCTATACAATTTAAACATTGGGGCTTCCTTTTGAGATAGAAGCTTGGGCCTGGAATAAAAGGATGAAATTACCCCTGGACCAAATTTGGCCCGTACAGTTTGTCCCCTACTCTCTAAGTCAATGAGTCATTGGCTTGGAGAGTACTTGACGCACGTGTCGCCTGAGACGATGCCATATTTTGTAGGTGTATTCGAGCGTTGACGCTGCCTATTGATTGGACCAAACAAATGTCAAGTTATGAGCTTGACTCTGCAATTGTTATTGGGGAAGTACCCAGTGATCCGAGCCAGATGATGGTCGGGATAATGAACTCGACTCTGCTAGATCCATTGGGGAAGTACCCAATCAATTGGACCAGATGGAGGTCAGATTATAAGTCACACGACATGTGTGTTCCATGTCTACAACTTGACTCGATATGAGTCTATGAGGGATGTACCCGGATGTCTGGACTTGATGAGGCCAGGAAGATATAAGTCATACGACACATGTAATCCATGTCGAAAAACTTGACTCGACGTGAGTCCATGGGGGATGTCCCCGATCGGCTGAACCAGATGAGGGTTCAGGACGTAAGCCATACGACATGTGTAGTCCATGTCGAAAAAACTTGACTCGATGTGAGTCCATGGGGGATGTCCCCGGTCGACTGAACCAAATGAGGGCTCAGGACGTAAGTCATTCGACATGTGTAATTCATGTCGAAAAAACTTGACTCGACGTGAGTCCATGAGGGATGTCCCCGGTCGACTGGTCTTAATGAGGGTTCAGGACGTAAGCCATTCAACATGTGTAGTCCATGTCGAAAATACTTGACTCGACGTGAGTCCATGAGGGATGTCCCCGGTCGACTGGTCTTGATGAGGCCAGAAAGATATAAGTCATACGACATGTGTAAATCATGTCTAAAAACTTGACTCGACATGAGTTCATGGGGGATATCCCCGGTCGACTGGTCTTGATGAGGGTTCAGGACGTAAGCCATTCGACATGTGTAGTCCATGTCGAAAATACTTGACTCGACGTGAGTCCATGAGGGATGTCCCCGGTCGACTGGTCTTGATGAGGCCAGGAAGATATAAGTCACACGACATGTGTAAACCATGTCTAAAAACTTGACTCGACATGAGTCCATGGGGGATGTCCCCGGTCGGCTGAACCAGATGAAGGTTCAGGATCATCCCCATACTACGAGTCAAGGGGTTAGAGGAGTCTTCAATGTCATTTGGACCAGATGAAGGTCTATGAAAGTCTTCACTCTACAGACCCGACGAAGGTTTAAGAGTCTTTCATTCTCATACTACTAGACCCGTTGAAGGTCTAAGTAGATCATCACTCATTCTTCTGATGTGGGTCCATGAGTCTACGGTTGGATAGACCCATCGAATGAATTTGATAAAGGTCCAAGAGGGTCATTACTCCTCACTCTACTATACCTGTCAAAGGTGAATGAGGGTTTTCCTTCCATGACCTGACAAAGATCAATGAGGGTTTAACTCATCATTCTACAAGACTTTGACAAAGGTTAATGTGGGTTTATGGTTGAATAGAGTCTACAGTTGGTGGTAATCCATTTATGTAGTATGGATGAGACGACAATCTATCTAGTCATATGGAGAATATGATAATTTTCCAATGTCATGTCGGATGGAATCTTAAGTAAGCATCCAGCCTCATGTGTGTAATGTCGAGTGAGACTTACATTCCATGCTTAGTGTAGAGTCCAGTGCGACATTCATCTCATGAGGGTATCTTTTTTTAAGCATTTTCCTTGAGCCGAACTCGAGTGGGATATTATCTCGTTGTATCTTCATCTGGAGCATCCTCGAGACTACATCATTGTTGTGTGGGATAATATCATCAAGATGTGTATCTATGTAATGTTGATTGGAACCTTAGGTAGTTCAACCTATCTATTTGTCGAGTTGAATGTATCTTTAGCCAATAGCCGATCTTTCTTCCAAAATAGGAACACATGTGACCTTTTGTGTCGACTGGGCATGATTTTAATAATATTGCCTTTTGAAGGAGAAATATTTTGTGGATGCCGTCCACGTCTTTTGGGATTTTAGACTAATTTATAATTGTTACATCTGTGGACTTTTCTGTTTGTCGCATGAGTTTGAATGCAAGGTGAATGAGGCTGCTGGTATGTTTCGTGCAGCAAATAGGAATTGGGCCTGTTGGGCCTGCTTAACCTGCTGAGCCTGGGAAATGTTTGTCATGTGCGCTTGGATCGTCCACTTACCAGATTACTTCAAACACATTTTAGCCTGCCAAAGAAGGGACCACTCGACGAACAGTGTTTTGAGCCCAGCAGCGACCGACATGGCTTCCTGGCCTCAACCCCGCATCTCTCTCATGCATTTGGTTCAGCCTCTACCCTCTCCCTCGACTGTAACTTCTCTTTCTCTCTCACGAGTCCCGCTCTACCAGCCAAAAATCTGAACAGCAACTGACTCACAAGCTACAGAAGAGAGCAGCAACTGACTTCCAAGCTACACAATGGAGTATGTTAGCGGAGAGAGGGTCTACTTTCTCTTTCAAATTTTTATGTTGAAGGGGACTACTGCTGTCGTATCCGAATTGAGCACTGCAGATGTTGATGTGTTGAAAAATCTTGGGAGAGCATATAAGGAAATATTATGGCATATTTATTTATGTAATGAAACCAAGGCAGATGAAAGGAGGAATTGAGACTTCACATGTGTATGTAACAAGCCAGGCCAGGCTACGAGCTGAGAAACAAAATTTAAACCTTTTGAGAGATGCCTCACAGCTGTTCGAATAAAAGTCCTTAAGAGAGCAACAACTTAAGTTTGAGTATCAAGACTATCGTAGCCTGACGAAATGAGCAAACAAGAGCAATCTCTGAACTTCATAGGAACAAAATTAAATCAGACCCCGTGTGTGCTTGATCAAAGCCGGAAAATTATTGTGAGTACTCGGAACACTCAAACGATTTCGAACAGGTGAATAAATCTTTTTCACCACACGAGGAGTTGAGACTACACTTCTACCACATATGCTCACTGCGTCGGCCGGGCTAGATTTTAGTAATACACATGTTTCGTGGAGATACCATTCATGATAAATATCCACATTCATGAATACCCATATGCATTGGCTTATTTTCTTCATGCACGTGGGGTTGCCTTTCACATGTATTATATTGGAAAACCCCTATTGGATCCCACGCAACCGAGAATTGTGGGTGGAACTTTGTCGAGTGGACTAGTTAATTTGGCAGTAGGCCCATAGAGGCCATTTACTCTTTGCATGCAGTGTTGCTTTACTTACATTAGGCTCTTTACTTAACATAATTTTCTCAGCAGAGGGTAGTTAACCCCACTTCACTTGAGAGATTCCTTTCGTCGAATGGCTTTCTCTGCCGTACCCCCTCTTGGTTTCCTGTAAGTTGGCGAGATGGAGTCCTTTTCGCGAAATTCATTTTAAAGTTTTTGCAGTGTATCTGCATAATGGGTAAGGAGAAGTTTCACATCAACATCGTCGTCATTGGCCATGTCGACTCTGGGAAGTTCACACTTACTGGACACTTGATCTACAAGCTTGGTGGTATTGACAAGCGTATGATCGAGAGGTTCGAAAAGGAAACTACTAAGATGAACAAAAGGTCATTCAAATATGCTTGGGTGCTGTAACAGGCGATGTGGGATTAAGGGTATTTGGGGCTTCTGTGTTTTGTTTTGCTTTGGGCGATGTGGGACTCACCTCTGTTTTTGGATGATTGCACGTGATTCGGGTGCCTCCTTACTTATGATCTGCGGGCCATCTTTTGTCTGTTTGCCAGTGGGTGTTGGGTCCCTTTCAGCCGTGCTTTTGGGGAGTCATTGTCTCCTGGGTTTTGAGCCTTTTGGGCCGGTTTTGTCTTGTTATCGCTTTTTGCAGTAATGAGCTTTCTTCGAGTAGAGTGTTCTCTTTTAAAATGAGTCTACTGTCTCACAATGTCAAGTGAGACACTCACCTCACAACGGATCTTCACAAGTATTAACTTGGAGTGTCCACATTGAGTCGAGTCTACATCCTCACACTGTCAAGTGGGATGGTATCCTCATGATGTGTCTTTATTTGAAGGATCTTCCTGGAGACTAAATCCTCGTAGTGCCGGGTGGAATGCCAACTTATTGTATCTTAATCTAGAGCATCATTCTCAAGCCGATACTACATTATTGTAGTGTCGAATAGTGTCTCTAACTTTAGGTAGTAGTTTTTCCCTTGTCATGTTGGGTGGAACCTCAACCATCTAGCTAGGATTTTTTCCATCTCATATCAAATGAGTTCTTGGAAAAATGACAAGCCTCATACGTGGAGTGTCGAATGGAGTCTCAAGCTATTAAGAAGCTATATATAGTATCCTCAACAACATTCTGACGTCGAGTGGAAGATCCCTAACTTGTCCTACGTTAGACGTTGCTAATGTCGACTGGGACACCCATGACAAGTCTCGTTTTATAACATCAATTATAAATACAATACCTTACTAATGTTGATTGGGAGATTCTTAAAAAGTGCAAGCCATACCTGGTAATGTTGACCGAAATGTCATTGCCAAATCTTCATTCGGGTACTGTCGACTGGACAATCTCCTTATTCCAAGTGCATCGCTTCATCATATGAGGAGAATGGTTCCATTGAAGGGACACATATTGTTCCTCTTGTCGTATGGAGTCTAGAATTGATGACAATCCATTATTATCTTCCGGAGGAGATGGGAATCCTTCTAACGTCGTTTGAAGAAGGTAACGCTTCTTTCACGTAGTCTGGAAGTGACGGCAATCCTCTTACGTAGTCTGAAGGGAATGACATCCTATCTATGCCATCTAGAGTAGATGATGATCATCCTAAGCAGTCTCGAATAGATGAAAATTTTGGAAAATACTTTTTGGTTGATTGGGTATGCTGGGGATTAAGAGGGTATTCTTATGTCGATCGGAGGGAGCGTGTAAAATGGTTTAAATGATGGTCCAGATATGTTGATTGATAGGATCGTAGATGGAGAGATCTTTACATGCTTTGAATCACCAGGGCCCCACGGTGGGCGCCAAACTGTAGACGCTGGTTTTCGCTCGAGGTCCACAATTGAGATTTCGTGAAAGGGGGCACTGGCGATCCTGCAAAACAAAGATGTAGAGTGAGCGGGAGTACTGCCCACCAGTGCGGTGGGTGCCGGGGGCACTCCGACGCTCAAGTCAGTGAAGGAACTGAGGAAGTAGTAGGAGGAAGGTCAAAGTAAGATACTACCTTGAGCTTCGTAGGGTGCCGTGAGGGCGGTAGATAACATATATGATGACCTTTGTGAAAGTCCCAAAGCTGTGAGTAGGAGAGCTCGAAGTTGAATCTGTCCCATCCTCTTGGAGCATTGCTTCCTCTATATACATGCTCTAGTAACGTGTGCCGTTATTGTCTTTTGATTAATCGTCCGTTGGATAATGGTAACAGTCGACTTCATGAGGAGCTATTACTGCATTGTAGGTTGGAACGGATGGATTGTGAATGGCGTTTATGAGCCTGGGCGTTATGTGGACTGGAGTAGGGTGAGCCCCGATTATGCTTTGAGCACGTGATATCTCACTGGGCCTGGGCTTAGGCCTCTATACACTTTAAACATTGGGGCTTCCTTTTGAGATAGAAGCTTGGGCCTGAAATAAAAGGACGAAATTGCCCCTGGACCAAATTTGGCCCGTACATATTTAGCAAAATTTAAAATGATGCATATTATGTCATGTCATAAACAGCAGAGTACTAACAGGGTATTATTGTACTTGCTTGAAGTGTTGTTTCAGTTATTCTTTTTGTTTTATTTTTTTTCACATTGTGTGCTTGTGTGTGCTTCATGTCTTGGCATACCATTTTTGTGTGCCCATCTATCAGTGATTACTTCCAATATGTTATTTCTGCTAACTTAGTAAGATTGTTCGTGAGAGGGAGTAACTTTTGTTTGAATATTCTCTTGCATGTGTCATCCCTTTACCTCTTGTTATTTCGTGACAAAAAGAAGGAGAGTAGTTTGAGGATTAGTTTGGGAGTAGTAGTATATCTTTGTTTTTTATATCTCCGGTTTAGAGGGAGTAGGATTAAGAGGGAGTATGATATTTACTATCTATTTGTACATGCATGAGTTTTATCGTTGTTTTATATGTTCTTTATAATCCATGTGCTTTTTCACGGTATATTGTTATTTGTGGATATTTAAGGTAAGCAGGTTTATTGCTGAGGTGGCATTGATTTCAAGACTACTCGATTAGATATTAGATCGAGTCTTAATATAATAAGTCACTGTCGTGATGGTTGGCAGTTAGCTATTTTCTTTTTTGGGTCTTTTACCGTAGTCTTTGTTAATAGGTACAGAATGCCAAATGGGGCGATTGTTAGTTCCATTTTTATTGACAATGTCCGTAATAAAACAAGTTCGATTGAGTTGTAATGAGTCTTGAAGATCTCAGAGCAATTAAACAAGTAATTGGACAAAATCTGATGGAGTTATCTGAGTGATGTTCACTCTTTTGAATATTCCAAAAGATTTAGAGCTCAAATTGACATGAGGTCAGTTTCATTGGAAAGTAGACTCGAAGACGATCACGTACATATAAAGAACACATGATTTGGCCAAGGAACGAGAAAGTTACAAGCATTTTAAGTTACCTTTGAAAACCAGTCCGCGACCCATGTTCATGTGGCGTTCGTATTTTCGTTCGAACGTTTCGAGACAAAAACTTTATATTTGAAGTGTGTTCGAACGCCCCTACATAAGTATGTTATTTTAGACAAGTTTTTAAGCTAAAATAACACTAGGAAACCATTGTCTTTCCCCTACCTATGTAAACAAACATTGAGCCATATTCACAAGGGTTGAAAATACATTATCTTGAGCCTAAACACATTCTTAGTTTTCAATCTTCTTGTTCTCACCTTGAAGACTTATTTGCTTTTCTAGTCTTCTTTGTTTGTGTTGAGATTGATCTTTGTTAAACCATCAACACATCAAAACTTAATTTCTTAAACCTTCAGAGTTCTCAAGGAGAAAGATTGAGAGTCGGAGTTCCGGCGTTCAGAGTTGCAGAGTTGATTCACTCAGAGGCTTTAGAGGTTCAGAAGAAAACCGTGGGGTACAGGCTCGAGATGTTTTTTGAGTTCTTGCAGTCTAGAGGTACTAGAGTCAGTGGAGTTGCCGACATAGGTCTTTTACCATCACTATAATTTTTTCTCATATAGTGGATTTTAGGCTGGTAGCCGAGATATCCGGAGTGATTTTTTACTCGCACGAGTTTTCCACTTCGTCACCAAAATACTTGTGTTGATTTTTTGTAGTTAATATTTATTTTCTGCATTATTATTTATTGCTTGAACATTCTACTTTGATCTATAATTGCGTAGACTTAAGGTTGATTGTTTGTTAATTTGATTAATCAATAGACACATTAATTAAGACTTATCTTAGTTAATTGTGATAAATTTCGCATAGGGTCAGAACCTTGGATAATTACGAACTTTCAATAGGTACATAGTCTGTTGACTTCGACAACTCTGTAAGGTCCTTCCCATTTTCATCGTCTCCCTCCGCTCCGACGATTCTTTTTTCTCTTGATATTTCCTTTTTCCTTTGGTAGGGGCCCGCTCACCCTTTTCTCTCGCCTTCTTTTCTAACTTTTCCAACTTCTTCATCATAGCCTTCATGAAGGTTTGAGTAGATTCCATTTCCTTTCGAGTATCTTATCTCTCACTTCGTATGGTTTCTTCTATTTTCTCCATCCACTCCGTCGTCGAAGCCTCTAACAACTGTGGTTCCCGTCTCATGCCATCGTCTTAATGTGTTTGCTGCTTCTTGCACTGAGTCCCTACAGGCGGCACCAACTGTTGACTGCTGTTTTTCGTTCCGGGGGTAATTTGAAAAAATCACTCCTCGAACAAACCTCCCTCAACTGTGAATTTGTTTGGTTTGTTGGGAATCAAATGCAAACTTGGCAAAAGATAGAAATAACAGACAAGACAAATGGTTTAACGTGGTTCGGCGGAATGGATCCAACCTACGTCCACGGGTGCAAGGGAAATAAAATCTTTATTAAGTGCTCGGGTTTGACCAACCTGCACTAACTCTCGCTTACACTTAAATATTTCTCTTTTTTACAAGTTATGTGTGAAACAAATTAATCAACCCCTTACAATGAGTTCTCCACCCCTTTTTATACTAGGTCAAATTCTACTATTACACCAACTCGAGACGTCAGCCACGTTGCTAAGCCATTATTGCCTAGGCTCTATTCCCCAATTATCCTATGGATAATAGCTCAGCTGCCTGACACCTCTATTATCTGCCATCTGAACTTCATTAAATCACTCATTCTTAGAAACTGTTACACGCTCTTACCATGTGTCTGCCAATATTCCAACCACTCCTATGCGGTTACGCGTGTCAGTCAATAAGCTTGCAGCCTTACTCTGTCCCATCAGCAGTTGGCCTACTTCTATCTCATCAATCCGTGGGAAGCTCAAACTTTCGTTTAGGGCTTACGTCACCCATCTAAGAACACAATTCTGCAACCCCGATCCACATCATTGGGTCGGTCCGTCGAAATAAGTAACATCATTCATTGCATATGCTAACAGGTCAGGTCGGTAGAAAAGCCTTGACTTTCCCCACCTTCTCTTCGAAAAGGTCGAGCCGACATTAAGCTTCTTAGCCGCTTCAGTTACGGGCATGTGGGAACATTGAGAAATAACTTCCCATAATGACAATCCGAACAATTATGATTTTCTTCTACCTTGTAACTTATAGTGATTACCTTCCTCAGGTGTATGCGACTGTGCCTATTCGGGCTTACTCCAAAGCTCCTCCATTGTGTATCAAAGCGAAGATCGACATTTCTGGGTCGGTCTTCAAATGCAACTGATTCTGATCCACTGGTCGGGTCAAATAACTATGAGTCTTGAGTTTGTGCCCTCTAATTAGAAAAGACATTGGGCCTCCATCTTGGCAAGTGAAATCCTTTTACTACCATTCCTCACACTTTGGCTCTTCTCGGCTTTGAAAATCACCCTCAACAATTTTAAAAGACAGAAAAGGACATTAGTATTTAAAAAAAAAAAACATTTCAGTCATTATTATTATTATCAACTTATCAAAACAAGTTCTAAACCTTAATTCAGGCAGCCAAAGAGCATAAAAGATATAAACTTGACTAAAATCTTAATCAATGGACATGTCTTCTGCTTCATTTCTAATGGATTTAAACAGCGCCGTTGATAGATAACGCTCTCCAGCACTGGGAAAAATCACCTGCACAGGAAGCCAAAGGAATAGCATTATTAATGTTGTTTAGAAATATATGTAGTGAAGTAAAATCAAACTTACAACAATGAGTTTCCCAACATTTTCAGGCCTCTTTGCTAATCGTATAGCTGCTGCTGCTGCGGCACCAGATGATATTCCTACCTGTCAAGTAATGGTCGTAAAATTAGCACTAGGGGCGGAGGCTGTAACAGAAGTTATAGGATAGAAAAAGGAGGAGCGTGAAGAACTTAAGAGCAGTGTTTTTAAGTTGAACATACCAGCAAACCTTCTTTCAAGGCAAGCAGCTTTGCAGTTTCAATAGCTTCTTCACTTGATACCTGAAAAGAAATTTTAGTGGCAGTGTAGTAGGTGAAAAAAGAATTTAATAGCCTTGGACACCCTCCTTCAGACCCAGATTTTTTTTTTTTTTTACCCTCAGCCAATCATTGGACATGTCTATGCACCCCTACTTGGACACCCTCCTTCGAATTCTATAAACAGTCTCTCTGTGAAAAAACATGGATAATGTCGAATTTATCATGACCTCCACCCCTACTTGTTGCGGGACCCTTTTGCATTGGGTACGGCGTTTATCCTTGTCCGGTCATTTCCACGGACAAGAACTCGAGACCTTTATAATTACTTCTCATTTACAGTGTAATAAGTAATTTTCATTTAAAATGCCAAAGAAAAACAACAGCAGAAATGATTTTAGGACTTACTGTTATAACTCCATTAAGTAGGTCAACATCCAAAACCTTAGGGATGATTCCAGGACCGATGCCCTGGATCAGATGCTTGCCTATAACATGTTGCACAAAGCAAATATATCGCAAGCAGGAAAGATCAATTTAGCAACTTAACACAGGACTTCACAAATATATATGAGGTGAAACAAGAATCATGAAGGAACCTTATATTCACAATGAAAATATTTTCATAAGAAAAAAGTTAAATTCTTGTCAATTTTAATGGGACTACTAGTGTTTAAACGAATATTGATATATACGAAATCCTAAAAATAGATACTTGTATTTTTTTTTTTTGGATATAGATAGATATTCTGATATGAAAATATACAAAGCACATAAGACATGAACGTAAACAAATATAAACATAAATATGATAAAATTATCTAACCGCGTTGTCCTCCATTCAAGACAGCACTTTCAGATGGTTCAACGCCATATACCTAGAGGTAAACATGAGAAAGCCAAGCATTAGCACGATTAATAAGTAGTTTTGTTTCTCTTCCTCTCTTACACACACACTCGAGTACCCACACTCCAACCTTAATATTTGGGTTCTTCTCTTTAAGAAATCTCCCAGCACCAGTCACCGTACCACCAGTCCCTATTCCTGCAATGAACGTATCAACCTTCCCTCTTGAGTCCTTCCATATCTCTGGGCCAGTGGTCTCATGATGAATCTACACATACGAGGACAAAGAGATACATTGACCCTTTCAAAAATTCAAATTATACTATCATATCAACCATTGTAATACCTCAGGATTGGCGGGATTTTCAAATTGCCGAAACAAATAACCATTGGGTGTTTTCTTTAGGATGTCCTCGCCCTTTGCAAGAATCTCCTCGAAGCGCAGAGCTGAATCAGCAAGAACAATCTCAGCTCCCAGAGCTCTCAGCACAATTCTTCTCTCCATACTACATGTCGATGGCATTACAATTACAAGATTGTAACCCCTTGCTGCTGCAACGAAGGCCAATCCTATGCCAGTATTACCACTAGTAACCTCAATGAGGATCGTCTTTAATCAATATCATCCAACATATCCAGAAGGGAAATTTGTTAGTTTAGATATACAACAATTGATTACAATATTTTGTCATACAATCAGAGATTAACCAATCTGTTCAAATTTTAAGAAATTAGATTCTTGGCTAAAAATAAAATAGCTGAGAAATTAATCCTGCATACCTTTCTTGGCGTAATTAAGCCTTTATCCTCTGCGTCTTTAATCATACTATACGCAATCCTTTATGTCGAGCATTTGTCAACCAATATGAAGTTCAATATACATATAAATGTGCTCAATACAAAGTAAAAAATACAAATAAAACAGGTTGTGTACCTGTCTTTGACACTGGAGCAAGGTTCCATGATTTCTAGCTTGGCGGCAATACGGGCTACACAACCATCCACAACATTGTTGAGATACACCATTGGTGTATTGCCTATTAACTGAACAAACCCACATACACCCAAAATCATAAGCAAGATTTACAATAATTAAAAGAGAAAAGGCAAGAATAAAAGCTATAGTTATTGTCAAAAAAAATTACTTCTGTTACGTCGTTTTTAATTGCACAGTTGTCCTCCATGAAGCTTACTTCCTCAAACACTATCAAATATCAAGCAGCCAGCCTAGCATCTGCAGCATCAACACAGGTGTAAATTTCTGTGAATGGAGATGGCACTTCCTCAAGATCAAGACTGAAAATTTATGTTATAGTATGATAGAGACATAAATAAGTACTGCTCAATCAAGAATTAATATATACAGAGTGAAAAGCTAAAATATCAAGTGACCGGCACTCACTTCTAGAATTTCCAGGAACCAAAATAGAAACCATTAAAGTTACAGAATTTAA
This sequence comes from Zanthoxylum bungeanum, assembly GCA_019454045.1. NCBI lineage: Eukaryota > Viridiplantae > Streptophyta > Magnoliopsida > Sapindales > Rutaceae > Zanthoxylum > Zanthoxylum bungeanum. The sequence continues at coordinate 29,492 of SKCR01025304.1, forward strand.
GAAAACATCTGATAAATAAACAAAGCAACAAAAAACAAAAAACACCCTCAGTAAATATCAAAACCCAACAAGCATGTCCAATACAAATAACTTGGGCAAACATTATCAAAAGCCAATATGCTTTAACTTAAAGAAAAAGGTATAACAACTAACAAATAAAATAGAACACTTTACTAACCTGGTAATGGAAACATTTTCTCTACAATTAATAAACCAGTGAAGTGATATATATATATATATAAATAAATAGAGAGAGAGAGAAGAAAACAAAAAAGAAAAAGAAACATTTATATATACAAAGTGGGTTTTGGCTTTCTATGCATGTACTTTAGCTAGCAATAATATTCAGTTTAGAAAATACATGTAATTTTACAAGATAGTCCTCAGTGTTCAATGGAACTTCCCTCGCTTTATCTTATTTTGACAATTTGGTCATGCACAATTTCTGGGAATTAACGCTTATTGTGAGTCAATGACACGCCATTGAAGACTCAAGCTTTTGAAGGGTACAAACATATTGCTTCATTCTTTATCGTAGGCGAGTTCCTAAAGTGTGTCTCCTAACATAAATTTTTGTGCAAAAAATTTTGGGTCAAATTTTAGGGCTCCAACCAACAGTTTGTGTTGATTGTAACCCCTTGCTGCTGCAGCGAAGGCCAATCCTATGCCAGTATTACCACCAGTAACCTCAATGAGGATTGTCTTTAGACTTTAATCAATATCATCCAACATATCCAGAAGGGAAATTTGTTAGTTTAGATATACAACAAATGATTACAATATATTGTCATATAATCAGAGATGAACCAATCTGTTCAAATTTTAAGAAATGAGATTCTTGACTAAAAATAAAATAGCTGAGGAGTTAATCCTGCATACCTTTCCTGGCGTAATTCAGCCCTTATCCTCTGCATCTTTGATCATACTATAAGCAATCCTTCATGTCGAGCATTTGTCAACCAATATGAAGTTCAATATACATGTAAACATGCTGATACAAAGGAAAAAATATAAATAACAAAATTGTGAACTTGTCTTTGACACTGGAGCAAGGTTCCATGATTTCTAGCTTGGCGGCAATACCGGCCACACAACCATCCACAACATTGTTGAGATACACCATTGGTGTATTGCCTATTAACTGTCAAACCCACATACACCCAAAATCATAAGCGAGATTTACAATAATCAAAATAGAAAGGCAAGAACAAAAGCTATAGTTATTGGTAATCTCTTGACTCTGAAAACTCCCACATGGGATAGATACGACATTACAGCTCTGACAATAATTATAAATTAGGAATCCAAAGCAACTGTAAAATCACTTACCTGGACGGGGTCAATGGGTGATCAAGAATACTCATGGCCTAGGTTGCTGGCCTCCATTGCACTTGAGGAGGTGCATCAGTCTAAGGTCAGCTCATAGTGGCTGAGCCTACGTCAATATTTGTGGCAGTTGGGGCCTGCGTTTGCGCGGCCCCTCCCTAAAATAACATTAAACTTTGTCATTAAATTGGAGGATTTGTAAGATCAGCAGATTGTTTTATAAATTGCCCTCAAATTCTCATTTTATAATAAGATTTCTAAATATATATGAAATCAAACTGACAAAGATGAGTCTCCCAGGATTTTCAGGCAATTTCGCTAACTGTATAGCAGCAGCTGCTGCAGCACCAGAATACATTCCCACATGCAAATTAGGCTCCGGCAACTTAGCAGTTTCTAAAGAGAATCTAAATTTTGCCGGAGGCTAATTTGTTTGTTTATCTTGATCCCACTCCATCCATTATCAATGGCAAGAAAACGATAGGCATATATGTGGCACTGGAAGATTAATTTCACATGCCAAATTCGAAGTAAATAACAAACATTTAAGTCTTGCTGTAAGAACTTCGACAAGTCTATCAACATTCAAAACGGAAGGGATCATATACTAGCACCAATACCAGACGCTTTCCTATAACATGCAAGGATATTGCTCATATCAGCAAGTAAAGTTCCAAGAGAAAAACAATTCACCAACCTATATATACAGATACTGTCAACCATAGCAGTAGTCTAAGGATATTTTGTTTTAAGGATTATTTTGTTTTTTCACACACCAATCGAGACATTTCCTCATTTTGTTTTATCTAACATAGCAGTAGTCTCAGAGACATTTTATCAACCATCTTTCGGGCATTGTAACCCAATAAATCAATAGAGCCAAAAACTATAAATAGAGAAGCTTAACTGAGATTTGATGGGGGCGTTTCAGAGAAAAACCCCTCTCCAAAAATGGGCGTATGCCGCTCTAAGCGACGAGCACACGGTATTCTTTAGTAAAAGGCGAAAGAATAGTTCGCTCTGTGCTCAACGCACGGCTCCGTAGGGTTAAAAATTGCGTATGGTTTGTTTTTGTAGGTAGAAGGTGGTAGCAGCTAGCTCTCTCGGTTTCGAGGTGGGATTTAATCAAATATGCATTTTTAACTCTATTAACCATTGCTAGCTATGCTTTCCATTTTCGATTATTCAGAGAAGAACTTGACCAACTCCTTTCCCAAAATGAAAACATAAGATAAATGCATACTCCCTTAATTCTAATTAATGGTCATACTCTTAGAATATACTATAAATAAACAAACATAAAATAAATAATTGAAATTAAACAAATAAGACGATAATTTATTTACGAAATGGAAAACTCTTTATTGAGAAAAAATCATTCCGGATATGGATTATGACCCGTATTCGTTATATTAGAAAACTTACAGAGATAATGAAAATACCTTAAGTAACAACTTTGCTGAATCGATTTTCATTACTGTAATAATCTGAAAAACTCCTCGAGCCCGCACCATTTAGCATTCTTTATAATCTCTGAAGTCTCACTGAATCAACTGGATGAACTCGCTATGCTGGAACTCTGACTACCAATCTCCACCATAAAACTCTTAAAGTATAGGGTATTGGCTAGGTTTGTGTTTGGTGTTGACGATGGTTGAACTAATAGAGATTACTCACAAGGAAAAAGACACCAGGATTAATTCTTCAAGGGTGAGTGTTCTCAAGAAGATAGAAACAATAAGGGGTTTTGGTTTTGAGATCGTGTTTCCAACACTAGTAAAGTGGTTGAGGCTTTCTTAATATAGGTAGGATTTTCAAGCTTTTAAAAAGCCTTCAAAACGCATCCAAAAAAAAAATATGTATAGGCTTTCGAAAGCAATGTCGAACATGTGATAAATGCGTATTGATGCGTAAAATACTTTCAAACACTCTAAAGAATGCTACACGGACGTTTACTCACATAAAGGTTACGTTTGAACGCAATAAGAACGTGAGCTTACTGGAATATGATGTTCGAAAGCTCTGATGAATGTGACATGCACCTGAGCTTACTGGAAGGTGTCATTCGAATGCTATGATGAACATGACAAGCATGTGACTTACTGAAATCTTTATCCAATCTCCTTCAAATATTATCCAATAATTCCGAGTTCTTCATGACCTACTACATTTCAATTGTACATCTTTTATTATGGAATTTGTCAACAAAAATTAGACTTAAGAGTATTGATTCCTCTATATTAATCTTTTTATACTGAAAATACAGAGTATAGATTTGTATCATGGTGAGAAATTCAACGAGTACGAACATGGAACATATCAGACCAATTTAATAGCCACAAAGGAAACTAAAAGCAAAATTTGAAACATTTATTGGAGTCTAGGAGAAGCATTTATTTTCCGTGAGAGAATCTCATTCTTTTTTTAATAATCAGTGAACTCACCGTTCATATATTTACCACCACGATCCGATCGTATGCATTTGATGAATTTTTTAGTCTGATTTTCCACTTCGTTTCGGAATTTTTTGAACTTTTCAAAAGTTTTCGATTTATGTTTCATCAAATAAACATAATCGTACCATGACAAATCATCGGCAAAGGTAACGAAGTATGAATAGCAACTGTGAGTATTAAGATTCATAAGACCACATACATTAAAATGCATTAGTTCCAACAAGTCAGAGGTTCGATGTCCTACACGCGAAAATGAGATTTTTGTCATTTTACCCTAAATGCAAAAGATGTCCTCCTATTGTACCATGTAATACTGTAATACTCAAACAGAAAATAATAAATTTAATAATTAAATTAAATAGCCACTTGTCATTTTAGGTTTTCATAGAGTGGTACAAGAACTCTAAAATAGCCACTTGTTATTCTTTAACAAAATTAAACTACAATAACACTTACATGCATGCTTTCTATCCAACAAGCTTCCAACAAATAAATCTCATAATCAAGAGAAGGAAAAATAAAAATACATCTCATCTACTCAAATAAAGCAAATGGAAACAATTTCCTTATGAAAGAATTAAGGAAACTTACCTTAATTTCCAAATTCCTCAAGCAAAACCTTTGTTTTTTTTTTTGTTTCTCTTAATTCTCTCTCTTTCTTAGGGTTTACTACTTTAGCTTTTGGTTCAATTAAAGAAGAAAATGAACAACCCCCACCTATAAAACAAGGTGGTTGAAAAAATGGGGAGTGTTACTAAGGGAAAATTATTTTATTTTTTAAAATAATTTTAAATAACAAAATACCTAATCTCACTAATACCAAAAATAAGCCACATGTATTCATTTAAAATATAACACATGTCATAAACAAAATGACATATACTTATATAAAAAATATATTCAATTAATAAATAAATTAATTAACCTTTTAATTAACTAATTCATTTAATTTAAATATATTATGTATTTCTTCATTTACACTAAATGACAAAATACATCCATGGATTATATATGTAATAAATTCACTTGATAATTATGCATGTAAATTTTCGTTTAACCATTAAAAAATTTCCGAATAATCAATATTATTCGTAATAAGTTGCCCCAATGCTCTTCAAGTATTTTTAATTATGTGAGACTCTCTAAGTTCAAGCATATTCATCACGGAATCCAATTATGTGTCCATAATTCACCCACTCGTAAATTATAACGACCACATATATTCTCGTTGAACTATACAAGTTGAGATCTTCGCATACGTATAATCCATCTGTCATAAGCATCGAGATAAATAATAGAGATATAGATATAATCGTCAAATCTCATAAGGTATAATCTAGTCGACGTATAGATATGTAATTTCTCAATAACACTAAGAACTTATTTCCGAGTGTACCATACACATGGATTTGACAAATTGCAATCTTACGAAGTGGACAGCTAAATCCTGTAAGCATGACCGTTATGCTACTCAACTCAAGAAAATTCCTATTGACGTAAGCATACCATCTATTATGAGTCTTCAGTGAATCGTTTAATATCATCTACTATGAACACCTACATGTCTATACCAGTCTATGTTCACAAGTCTGGCTGGCTCTGATGTTTTCTATTAGATTCGTTTTGTTAATCTGTTTCGTGATAAGTGAAATCCACTGTTGAAGTTTGATCATTATTGTTACTTAGTCAAATCATCCAACAGTTTGTGTTGATTGTAACCCCTTGCTGCTGCAGCGAAGGCCAATCCTATGCCAGTATTACCACTAGTAACCTCAATGAGGATTGTCTTTAGACTTTAATCAATATCATCCAACATATCCAGAAGGGAAATTTGTTAGTTTAGATATACAACAAATGATTACAATATATTGTCATATAATCAGAGATGAACCAATCTGTTCAAATTTTAAGAAATGAGATTCTTGACTAAAAATAAAATAGCTGAGGAGTTAATCCTGCATACCTTTCCTGGCGTAATTCAGCCCTTATCCTCTGCATCTTTGATCATACTATAAGCAATCCTTCATGTCGAGCATTTGTCAACCAATATGAAGTTCAATATACATGTAAACATGCTGATACAAAGGAAAAAATATAAATAACAAAAGATTGTGAACTTGTCTTTGACACTGGAGCAAGGTTCCATGATTTCTAGCTTGGCGGCAATACCGGCCACACAACCATCCACAACATTGTTGAGATACACCATTGGTGTATTGCCTATTAACTGTCAAACCCACATACACCCAAAATCATAAGCGAGATTTACAATAATCAAAATAGAAAGGCAAGAACAAAAGCTATAGTTATTGGTAATCTCTTGACTCTGAAAACTCCCACATGGGATAGATACGACATTACAGCTCTGACAATAATTATAAATTAGGAATCCAAAGCAACTGTAAAATCACTAAAATAGCATCAAACTTTGTCATTAAATTGGATTTGGAAGATCAGCAGCAGATTGTTTTATAAATTGCCCTCAAATTCTCATTTTGGGAGAAGCTATGCAATGCCTAACACATTGATCCAAATTGATTAGAATTAGGTATCAAGTAGTCCAGTTCTTGGAAAAATCACCTGTACAACAAGCGAAAGAAACGACCAAGTCGTAAGTAAAGAAAGTGAAATATAATAAGATTTCTAAATATATGAAATCAAACTGACAAAGATGAGTCTCCATCATTTTCAGGCAATTTTGCTAACTGTATAGCAGCTGCTGCTGCAGCACCAGAATACATTCACACATGCAAATTAGGCTCCGGCAATCGTAGGCATTTGATGAATTTTCTAGTCTGCTTTTCCACTTCGTTTCAGAACTCTTTAAACTTTTTAAAAGTTTTTGATTTATGTTTCACCAAATAAACATAACTGTACCATGACAAATCATCGGTGAAGGTAACAAAATATGAATAGCCACTGTGAATAGTAAGACTCATGTGACCACATACATCAGAATGCACTAGTGCCAACGAGTCAGAGACTCGATGTCCTACACTTGAAAATGGGGATTTTGTCATTTTACCCTGAATGCATAAGATGCTCTCCCACTGTATCATGTAATATTGTAATCCCTAAACAAAAAATACTAAATTTAATAATTAAATTAAATTCTACAACATGAAGTGGATCCCATAAATATATTTTGCTCACTGCTTTGGCACGTTCTCGCCTACGTATATTCATTAGGTAGACAATCATTGTCAGTCACACATAAGTGACTCCTAAAATTTCGTTCTTGACCGTTTCTCATTGTGACATCTTTGACACGTTCACAATGAGGCTTATTCACGGCTTAACTTGTCAATGATAAATTCAAAATACTCATGTAGTCCTGATAGATTTGGCATGTTCAAGATTTCCATTTTCAGTTAAATTTATCGATACCTAAAATATAACCGGTATAAATAAATTTGCATTCACTATATTCTCACAGCTTTGGCACGATCTAGAATATAGTAATAAAAATTTATTTACACTCGTATTGACAAGACAGACCAAAGAAAAATGCATACACATATAGAAATTACTTCAAAGGCCAATTAAAAGGAAATTTTTCGCTAAACTATCAAACAGATTAATTAAATAAAATCTTAGAATGCACATATATATAGTAATAAGTTCATATTACTTATCAAATATCAAGCAAGATTCATATCAAAGATGAAGAGTCAGACAGCCTATGATACCATTTTGTTAGCATAATTACGATTTTATTGGGGATCACAGCGGAACGTGAAAAAATGAATTTTTTCAATTTCAAAAATTTTTCTTTAAACTATTTATTTATTTATTTTAATATTGAATCCCAAAAATAATTTTGAAAATGTCCAAAATACCCCTTGGTCAAAAATTACCTTAGGGTGCAAAGTTTTACATTTTTCTCATTTTAGTCCAAAAGTGTCAATTACACATTTAAGTGTTTTTAAAACACTACCAAAATGATTAGCATACATTCAATATACTAAAATACATCCATGAAATGGAAATCCCGAATTTTAGAATTTGTCATAAATCTTAATTATTTAATTAATCAAATTAACCAAATATAACTAAAATTAACTTCCAATCAAACTTTAATCCAAACTTTCCAACAACACAATAGTCTCATCACAATTAAAACACTAAAGAACAATTCTAGGTTTTCATAGAGTGGTACAAGAACTCTAAAATAGCAACTTGTTATTCTTTAACAAAATTAAACTACAATAATACTTACTAAGCTTAAAAGATTCACCACACATGCATGTTTTTTATCTAACAAGCTTTCAACAAATAAATCTCATAATTGTGGATGTTGACTTTCGCCCGAGGTCATCGAGATTCAGGTTTAGAGGTCACTAGCGAACCTGCAAAATGAGGGTAGAAAGAGCGAGGAAGTCACTGCCCACCGGTGTGGTGGGTGCCGTAGGTACTCCAACGCTCAAGTCAGTAATGTGAATAAGACGGAAGTAGAGAGATCTATGGCTAGTAGTTACCTCAATCTCCGTTTGTTAGTCGTGAAGGCATGGTGTGTTGGTATGTCAAAGGTGGTATGCTGTGGAATTTAATAATGTTGAATGTCCACTATATGTTATGGCTCCTTTTTTATAGGCTCCCCTGATGTGGAGTCTTTCTTCTGCCCGTTGGAATCATTTGAAACTGATGACTTAATGATGGGTTTTATGCCTGGTAACTGATAGCTTTATGATGGTGTTTAAGTCTGGTAATTGATAGCTTTATGATGGTGTTTAAGTCTGGTAATTGATGGCTTAATGGTCATCCTGGGTGGATCATTCAGTGTCGATGGGCTTTGGGCTAGATCTTGGTAATAGGTTTTGGTCATCTGGGTTCGTGGTTGGCCTAGAGGTGAAATATCGTTTTTACCCTTGGGCCCAATTTTGGCCCATACAATAATCAGGAGTAGGAAAAATAAAAATAAAACTCATATACTCAAATAAAGTAAAGAGAAATAATTTCCTTATGAAATAATTAAGGAGACTTACCTTAATTTCCAAATTCTTTAAGAAAAGCCTTTGATTTTTGTTTCCCTCTATCTTTCTCTTTCTTAGGGTTTACTATTTTAGCTTTTGGTTCAATTGAAGAAGAAAATGAACAACCCCCACCTATAAAGTAAGGTGGCCGAAAAAATGGGGAGTGGTACCAAGGGAAAATTATTTTATTTTTCAAATAATTTTAAAAAATAAAATACCTAACCCCACTTATACCAAACATAAGCCACATTTATCCAATTAAAATATAACACATGTCATAGACAAAATGACACACACTTATATAAAAAATATATTCAATTAATTAATTAATTAATTAACCTTTTAATTAACTAATTCATTTAATATAAAAATATTATGTATTTCTACATTTACACTAAATGATAAAATACATCCCTGAATTATATGTTTAATAAATTCACTTGATAATTAATTAATGTGTATTTAATCAAAATTATGCATATAATACATATACAAATTAATTTAGGAAATTACCAAAAAACCCACATGTGTAATTTTCGTTTAATGATTAAACAATTTCCTAATAATCAATATTATTCATAATAAGTTGCCTTAATGCTCTACAAGTATTTTTAATTATAAGAGACTCTCTAAGTTCAGGAATATCCATCACGGAATCCAATTATGTGTCCATAATTTACCCTCTCTTTATGAGTATTGTTCATACACGTATTTACAAGAAAATACATGAGAAATTGGTACGCTGAGTACCAACTCCAACACGTTTTTCCTTCTTGAAGTTTTAGGTTTTCCCGTAATTTTCTACAAAAATAGTTTGTGGTGAGCAAGAAAATTAGGTTTTGATTAATGATAAGTTGATAACAGTCAGTGAAAGAAATTATAAGTTTTCATTTCTAATTGTGGTTAAAAGTAGAGAGAGGGAGAATGGAGCAAAGTAACAGAGTTATAAGTTTGCTTTCTAGTTCAAAATCAGTCAGTAATATTCAACCTGATGAATTTATACTAACATTATGAGTAAACTGCCCAGAACTATAAAAAATTATGCTTCTTCTATTCAATCTAAAGAATAAAGTAATGGTGAAGAAATAAGTCTGGGATAATTGTGAGTTTTACCTATTCCGCTTAAGCTCGGATCAGATGGTTTGGCGGTAGGGTTTCTAACGTTTCCAAAAAAAAGTCTACCCAGTACAAGAATCAATCCGAAAATGAAGTTTTTGGTCATAGGGAAATTCTCAGAAGAAGAAAAATTTAACTAACCATTTGACTAACCTGGTAATGTAACCTTTTCACTTCAATACATAAGATTGCAAAGATAAACACCCAACAGTTCTATTTTGTTCAAACAATCACGATCTGATTCTTTTCTGTCTTCAGGTTTCATGCTTACAATGGAGTACCTAATTATTGAAACATTTTAGTTGACATTTACATCGCAGTACATTGCTCATTGATGTAAATTCCTTGGAAATTATTGAGATAAAACACACACAATAGATGAGATGTGAGAGAAAACTCTTCTTTATATTACACAAAATAAAGAATTACAAAGCTTACAAACCCAAGCTTTACAAAAAACTCTCAACTCTCTTTACTCTCTATTATACACTCACTTATGAGTTCTGGGATTTCTAGGGATTTTTGGGATGATAAAAACTGAGCTTAGGACTCCAATTTATAGTGCTAAAGACGCGTGAACAATGTCACACGTCTTGGACACGTTTTGCCAACTTTGCATGCAAGTTGGCATGGGTTGCTTTCTACTTTCGGCTCATTTCTCTTCAACTTTTGGTGCACATGTTTGCATGCAATGCATGCTGGCAACCAACAAATCTCCCCCTCGGTGAAGATTTTCTTAAAATCTAAGCCGACCATCAATCATCCAAATCCGGATACTCAAAAGGATCCACCCCTGGCTGCATCTGTATGACTGCCTACGTACCCTGAGTTGGGATCAAGCCAATCGCAGTTCTCTGAAACTCCCCACTCTGACTATGTGGAGAGTTTTGTCATCCCGGCTATGGCACGACAGATTTCAAACTTCTTTTTTGGTAAAACTTTTGTGAACATATCGGCACCGTTGTCATCGGTGTGAATTTTCCTGAGTTCTAACAGCTTTGAGCTCAGGACGTCCTGTATCCAGTGATACCTCACATCCATATGTTTTGACCTCGAATGAAAGGTGAAATTTTTACCAAGATAGATAGCACTCTGGCTATCACAGTACAAAGTGTATTTCTCCTGCTTGAAACCCAATTCCTGGACGAATGTCTTCATCCACAGTAATTCTTTGCAAGCCTATGTAACTGCAATGAATTATGCCTATGTTATAGAAAGTGCAACACATCTCTGCGACCTCGACTGCCATGCCACAGCTCCCTCTGAGAGAGTAATCAGATACTCCGAAGTAGACTTTCGGGTATCCACATCTCCTGCCATATCTGAATCGGTGGAGCCCATCAACACTGGTTCACTGCTTCCAAAACATAGCCTCATTTTGGGTGTGCCTATAAGATACCGCATTATCCATTTGACAGCATTTCAGTGTTCTCTTCATGGATTTGACATAAACCGGCTGACCAATCCAACTGCGTGTGCTAAGTCTGGCCTCGTGCACACCATGACATACATAAGACTTCCCACTACTGAGGTGTATGGAACTTGTTTCATTTCCTCATTCCCTGTCTCAGTAGAGGGACTCTGTTGTGTACTCAATCTCAATGGGGTAGCAAGAGGAGTGATAACTGCTTTAGCCCTGTCCATCTGGAATCTTTGAAGTAATTTCTCGATGTACTCCTCCTGTGACAGGTATAATCTCATGAATTTCCGATCACGGTCGATCCTGATGCCAAGAATCTGTTTAGATGGCTCCAAGTCTTTCATCTCAAAAGTCTTACTCAGTTGCTGCTTCAACTTATCAATCCTTGATTGATTCCGGCCAACTATATACTTATCATCTACGTATAGCAGTAAGATGATAAAGTCGTCGTCAGAGAATTTCTGAACGGAGACACAATGGTCTGAAGTGGTCTTCATGTATCACTGCTCCCCCATAACTGACTCAAACTTCATGTACCAATGTCTCGGTGCCTGTTTCAAACTGTAGAGGCTTTTCCTGAGTCTTCACACATAGTCCTATTTTCCTTTGACTCTGAAGCCTTCTGGTTGCTCCATATAAATTTCTTCTTCCAGATCTCCGTGAAGAAATGCGGTCTTGACATCCATCTGCTCAACTTCCAGGTCGAGGCTTGCTGCTAAGCTGAGTACTACCCTGATGGATGACATCTTCACAACTGGAGAAAAGATTTCATCGAAGTCAATGCCTTTCCTCTGATTGAATCCTTGACAACTAGCCTGGCTTTGTACCGGGGTTGTGAAGTATGTTCCAGTTGCTTCACTCTGTACACCCATTTGTTCTTCAAAGCCCGTTTGCCTCTTGGTAATTTCACCAACTCAAAGTATGATTGTCATGCAAGAATTTCATCTCATCTTGCATGGCTTCCTCCCACTTTTCTTTGTCTTATGTTTCCACAGCCTCCTGGTAGCTCTCGGGTTCTCCTCCGTCAGTAAGCAGCACATACTTATATGCAGAGTATCTAGTTGAAGGTCGCCTCTCTCTGTCAGAAATTCTCTGTGGAACTGTTGGTGTAGCTTCTGGTACTGGTGGTTGATCATGATCATCATCTCTGAGAGCTTCATCACATGTACCCTCATGTTTGGGAACCTCATCTTCAACTCATACTGGCACCGGTGTATGAGGTTCTGGATTCACATATCTGTATTATTGGGGCATTGTTTTAAGTTATTTTCTAATATCTTCTATGGTCTGGTCTTCGACGAAGACAACATCTTATATGATAGAGACAGAAATAAGTATTTCTCAATCAAGAATTAATATATACATAGTGAAAAGCTAAAATATCAAGTGACCATCACTCTCTTATAGAATTTCCAGGAACCAAAATTGAAACCATTAAAGTTACAGAATTTAAGAAAACATCTGATAAATAAGCATAGCGCAGAAAAAAAAAAAAGCTCAGTAACTGTCAAAACTCAACAAAATAACTTGGGCAAACATTATCAAAAAGCAATATGCTTTAACTTAAAGAAAAACGTAAAACAACTAACAAATAAAATTGAACACTTTACTAACCTGGTAATAGAAACATTTTCTCTACAATTAATAAACCAGTGAAGTGATATATATATATATATATATATATATATTATATATATATATATAATATATATATATAATAGAGAGAGAGAAGAAAACAAAAAAGAAAAAGAACCATTTATATATACAAAGTGGGTTTTGGCTTTCTATGCATGTACTTTAGCTAGCAATAATATTCAGTTTATAAATACATGTAATTTTACAAGATAATCCTCAGTGTTCAATGGAACTTCCCCTTGCTTTATCTTATTTTGACAATATGATCTTTTACTTGCTTTATCTTATTTTGACAATATGATCGTGCACAATTTCTTGGAATTAATGCTTATTGTGATGTAATATCCCGAATTTTTCAGAATGTTCTAGAAGATTTTTGAAATTAAGTTAAGGATTTGGAATGTGATGGTTTTTGAAAATAAGAGTATATGGGTTGGAAAATATATCACAATATTAAGTGAAGTTTTTTCGCGTCAGAAAACGCGTGGTTTCGAGAACCGGTTACGCGATTCCTAATTATATCATTATACGCGTAAAAGTTTCTTTTTTCGGTTATAAAAGTTACAACCGAACTCCGATTGAGTTGATTCTTAAACCATCAGACTCGTTTTTCTGAGATGAACAACTTTCATGTTGAACACTTTTTGAAATTCGCATCATAAGAGTTTCAAAATAGCTGATTTCCAAAAATACCCTTCTAAGTGGGGGTAATTTTGTAATTTCTGGAAGAATGGCACTATATATGCAAAGTTTTTTCACTGTTCATCATTACGAAATTGAAAAGAAAGAAGAGAAGAAAGAGAGAAGAGAAAACGGAAAAGAGAGGTAAAGAAATGGTGGCTGACGCATGGCCGCCGGCCACCCCCGGCGGTGCACGCCGGCATCGTCTTGACCAGGCTGACCACGTGGTGGCCGGTGATTTCCCTTTTGGCGGCCAGAGCGGCAAGAAAAATGGGGAGAAAGGCGCAAGTTTGATTTTCTTGATCTCGGCTCGTCACTTCATTTCACGGCCCGAGCCACTCGCCAAATCGAATCTCTCGGAGAGTACTACAAGATGGCAGTGATGATTTTTCCGATCCGTGCTCGGTTGCATGCAAAATGAGAGAGGAATATTCGGATGAATAGTGACCCACAGTGAACAGTAGCTCCAATCAGAATTCCTACTATTCCATCTCATTCGTGGGATCGTTTGGAGTCCGTATATGCCCTCGAAATCTCGGTAAGACCTCCCGGTAAAAAGTTGCTAATTTCAAGTTTTCCGCTAAATATTCGAATGCATCCAGTAGCTTCGTAAAGTAGCGTAATGATATAAATTGAATTGATTGAGTATTAGTTTATCGAATATGTGCATTTGGTAAAATCCGAGTGAAAACGGAGCGAGTTTGATCGATTCGATAGAATATGCAAGTTTTCTATAAAAGTGAGTTTTTGCGTAGAATGATATGTTTTGATTTTAATGATAGTTATGAGTTATGTATGATATTAAGAATAGAGGTGTGCATCGGTCGGTTAATCCTTGATTTTTTAACCGTAACTGAAATTTTCGGTTAAATAAAAGTGTGACCGATTTAACCAATTTATGACACATAACCGTTAACCAATTAACCAATATATTTCGGTCGGTTATTGTTAATTCGATTATTAACCAATCTAATAAATATAAATTCATCAACTTTCAATCAAGCAATTTAACACAATTTATAAATATAAATTCATATCCATCTAAAAGACAGAAAATCATAAGATAATTTAACACAATACACAAATATACATTCATCAACTCATCAAACATTTTTTAGAAGACAAATCTAGAAAGTCAGAAGACAACTCAAAATTACATTACAAAATCCATCAAAAATACAAACATATTAAGTGTTCAACAACTAATAAATAAGAAATTTTCATTAATCATCTTCAAAATCAGCAACTCAGGACCTTAGGCTCAGCAACTCAATATCCACAAGGCAGCAATTCTGTCATTACTCATATTCAAAATCTGAAGTGACCTTGATTCCAAGTGTTGTCATTTCTACATTATTTCAAGTACACAACATATTTTTAGTTTGTCATATAAGAAAAATAAAGACAATAAATTTAATAGTAATATTAAATAGTTAACATAATATTGATTTTTTTTTTCCATTTACCTTGCTCAAGCTTCACAACTTCTTCTATTTGTTCCTCCTTTTCAATAATTTTCTTCATGAAATGTTGAAGCCAATCTTGAGAACACATTAAGGATTCTACAATTTTAGGAGTCAAAGAGCTCCTAAATTCATCCAGTACTCTCCCACATGTGCTAAAAGCTGACTCCGATGCAACAGTTGACATTGGTATTGCTAGCACTTCACGTGCCATCTCTGAAAGTAAAGGAAACCTGGAAGAGTTAAGCTGCCACCATCGAAGCATTTCAAAGTCATCACAATCGTCTTCACCTTCCTCTATCAAATACTTTTCCAAATCAGATTTTGCATCACCACTATGAGATTCAGACCTAAACCTCTTATACTTGGATATCATAAGTTTTGATACAGGAACTGCAAGATCGTTGCCTTGTTCACAAGTCGTACATGATGATGAGGTAGCAAAGATAAAATTTGGAGGTCCTTGGCTGTTTGCAGATGCAAGCTTCTTATAACCCTCTGATAAGTGCGTGAAAATGTACTTTGAAACATCAATTATATAGGCTTATTGTTAAGTATTTAGTTATATATTTTATGTTTTAGTATATAATTTCTATTGTATATTAATTTAGAAATGTTTATTATTTACACTAATTTAGTGATTTTCGTTTGTAGGAATATTAATACATGGATCCATGAATAAACACAAGTGTTTTGGGAACTTCTGGAAGACATAGGACGAGCAGGAGCATTGGCGCCGAGGCGCCAAGGTCTCATACAAAGACCAGAGAGAATGGCGCCACGGCGCCATTCAATGAACGCAATGGGCGCCGAGGCGCCATTCAAAGAAGAAAATGGGCGCCCAGGCGCCATCAATGTTGACCAAGGAAGAAAGATGGCGTGAAGAATGCAAGTCAAATAAAAGAAAGAAACTTGTTGATTATTTGAAGTAGAATTGGAAAAGCAACGTGGGCCCTCCATTTGTTTTGTTTACAAAATAAATTATCAATGAAGATGCCAGGCGCCTCGGCGCCCCCCAAAGTGAAAAATTACATACAAAATACCGGAGGTTTAGCGCCGCGGCGCTGCGCAAGCAGTTCCTACGCGTTCCGGTTTCGTTTTTAGGGTTTTTCTGAAATCCTAATGGCACCCTGACACTTCTATAAATATGAGACTTCGTCCAAAACACAAAAGGAGGCTAGATACACAAATTCCAAAGAGAAAACAGAGCCGTGCAAATTCCCGGGATCAGAACCAATGATTTCTCCATCTATCTCTGTTGTTTCTTCATCTAGCATGCGGAACTAATCTCCCAAGCAAAGCTAAGGGCGAACTCTTGTACCCAATTCTTGTATTTTTGTTATTTGATTCATGAATGATTTTAATTGATTAATACAATTGTTATTCTATTCATCTCTTTATTCTTTTGATTAATTGAGAATCATATTTTATTAGTTTACATATAGATTCAGTCATGCTTTTTCTATGTGTTGTTAGTAAAATTGGTTTGATAGATTAAGGTTGTTTTGCGAGTTGATCTTCTGCTGCAGTATTGCCCGAGGGTATATTGTCGTCGTTAGATAGGTTGTAACGATAACCTTGTGAGTTGTGAACGTAGAGAAGATTGAATAACAATTACCTTAGAACTTAAACTGGTGTAGAATTGAATATCTTCCAATTTTGGATTTGGGACGTGAAATCCTTAATTGAGTAATAACATGAATCAATAACGGAATATAAGTAATAGGTACAAGAGGGGACCCTGATGCTTTGCTATTTTTCTCATTATTATTAAAATCTTTTAAGCCTTTGAATTCTTTAGTTTTCCATCATAATTTAATCCTTTCTTAAGATCAGTTATTGCTAATTGTTTTTGTTTAAGTAAACCAGTTTTTGTAACCATCTCTCTGTGGAATCGACACCCCAACTGTACTGCGATAACCGCGAGTCATATTTGGGCGTAATCAAAATTTGGCGCCGTTGCCGGGGAGACGGTTTACAAGCAAAAGGACAGGTTTGCTTTGTCAATAACGAAGCGGTAACTTCGTTCCTTTTATTTATTATTTTCGTTTATTTTCTTTTAGTAATTTAGTTTTTATTCTTAATTAGTTCTTTTTATCTTAGTATTTATTCTAATTGTTCTATTTTTGTTTTAGTTTTACTTAGATTTTGAATTTTAGGTTATTCTTTTTTTTATTAATCATTTTTTTTCCCTAGTATTATTTGAACTTAAATTACATGCCTAGACGTAGGGATAGATTTGGTAGGTTCGTTAGAACTGAAGAAGAGAATTCTGATTCAGAGAGTTTGTTTGACAATCCACTATTCACACCCTCCACATCTAGTGCACACATAATGAGTGATTACGAGAGGCCACCTAGGAGGACTCTTGAAGAGTACCTCCACCCAACTCGCACGGCTACACCTTCGTGTATCCTGTTTCCTCCAAATGCACCACCCGTAGATTTTAAACCTGGGATGATACAGTATCTTCCAACCTTCCATGGTTTGGAGAACGAAAATCCCTATTTGCATATTAGAGAGTTTGAAGAGGTAGTAGCGACTTTCCATGACCGGTTTGGAACTACAGACACAATCAGACTTAAGTTTTTCCCTTTTTCCCTTAAGGACAAAGCTAAGAGTTGGTTGTACTCTTTAAGACCTAGGTCAATAGGATCGTGGGGCGAGATGACCCGGGCATTCTTTGATAAATATTTCCCACACCACAAGACGGATGCCCTTAAAAAACAAATCTCTAACTTTTCCCAGAAAGACAGTGAGACCCTTTACCAAACATGGAGAGGTATAAGGAATTGTTAGCTAGTTGTCCCCACCATGGTTTTGAGAGTTGGCGTTTAGTTAGTCACTTCTATGATGGATTGACACCTAGGGAGCGCCAATTCGTTGAGACAATGTGTAACGGCAAGTTTATCCAAAATGACCCTGATGAGGCCCTCGAGTACCTAGATGACCTAGCTAAGAAGTCTCATACCTGGACTGGACCTAATTCCATAGATAGCACTGATAGAACACACCTCACTCCTCCCATTAGAAGCGTACACCATTTGAGAGAGGAGGACAGCCTTAAGGCGAAAGTTGAACTATTAGCCAGACAAATGGGAACCTTACTAGCTAAGGACAATAAATCTATGCATACAGTAGCCAACTTAGAGCCTCAGGAAGTTTGTGCTGTTTGTAACAGGACCGATCATTTGACACAAGAGTGCCCTACAACTAGGGACCCATATGAGAGTCAATGCAATGCATTAGGAACGTATAGGAAACCCTACACACCGTACTCAGACACTTATAACCCTGGTTGGAGAAACCATCCCAATTTCAGTTGGAAACAAGACTCTCATCAGTCGACTCAGACACCACAGCCTAGGAGTTACAGTACCCCACCTCAGTATCACACACCTGCCATCCCTAGGAACTCCTTAGAGGACACCCTGCAAGCCTTTGTGGAAACTCAAAGTAAGACCAATCAAAAGTTTGAATCAACCCATCAGAAGTTTGAATCCTTAATAGCTCAGCTAGCTGAGGACAACAAGGAGATTAAAAGCCAAATCTCCAAGTTAACCAACGTATTGAGTGTGAATGAACAAGGGAAATTCCCTTCCCAAGCTCAACCTAATCCTCAAGGGCAACACATGGCACAGGCTGATCAGGGAGGTGCGAATGTAAAAGGCGTTAATGCCATAACTATTAGGTGTGGTAAGGAGGTAGGAGTAAAAGACACCCCAAACATAACAGATCCGACCCAGGATAATAGTGTAGAAACTCCTCAGGAAGACCCAGAACCACAACTCCCAGTTAGAGTACCATTTCCTCAAGCCCTTAGGCCAGCCACCAAAGCTGCAGACCCGAACGGTGAGATCTTAGAACACCTTAGGCAAGTGAAGATAAATCTGCCCTTGTTACATGTAATCAAACAGGTTCCCACATACGCTAAGTTTTTAAAAGATCTGTGTACCATGAAAAGAAAACACCATGTGAAGAAAACTGCATTCCTAACGGAACAAGCTAGTGCAGTGATTGAACAAAAGACCCCACCGAAATATAAAGACCCGGGGTGTCCCACCATCACTTGCCAGATTGGTACATGTGAATTTGGTCAGGCATTATTAGACTTGGGCGCGAGTGTGAATCTCATGCCATATTCGATTTATGTGCAGTTAGGGCTTGGCGAGATTAAACCTACATCAGTAGCTTTACAGTTAGCTGACCGATCCATTAGAAAACCACGGGGAATAGTCGAGGATGTTTTAGTTCAAATTGATAAATTCTACTACCCCGTTGACTTCTTAATTTTAGACACCCAGTCTGTAGTTAACGCTGAGTCCAAAATTCCGCTTATTTTAGGTAGACCTTTTCTTGCTACAGCTAATGCCCTTATTAATTGCAGGAACGGTCTAATGAAATTATCATTTGGGAATATGACGCTGGAAGTGAACATTTTTCATGTTGAAAAACAACCACAGGATGATGATGAGTGTCAAGGTACATACATACTCGAAGCAGTCCTGCCAAAAACAGCTCCTCTACAACCTGAATCAAATCTTCCGGCAGTGCAATTGATCCCAAAGAATCGTAAAAGGAGGAAAATAAGAGCTCGTGTTCAATTGAATATGATATCTGGAAAATTAAAAATGGGGTTGAATCAACTTTTTAATATGTGCAGTCAAGACTTTCAGCCACCAGACCTTGGAGGATCCGTGGATACACTGCCGCAGCTAGACAGAAATTCCCTCCCATGCCTTCATCAGTACGCTAGATGGAAACCACCATGACAACTTGAGCGTTTGCGTCTGGCTGAAGACGTTAAACTTAGCGCTAGCGGGGAGGCAACCCTTGCATCTGCATTTATTTTATTTTATTTTATTTTATTTAGTTTTATATTATTGTGTGTTAACTACATGTTTATTTTTCTGTTTGCATGAGTGTTTATACAGGAGTCAGCACAACCTACACAACCACACAGGCAAAGTCTCGCC
Source organism: Zanthoxylum bungeanum (assembly GCA_019454045.1). Taxonomy (NCBI): domain Eukaryota; kingdom Viridiplantae; phylum Streptophyta; class Magnoliopsida; order Sapindales; family Rutaceae; genus Zanthoxylum; species Zanthoxylum bungeanum. The sequence goes on from SKCR01025304.1 coordinate 49,538, forward strand.
AGCAGGAACCTGATCAACTCCGCCCCTGGTAGTGTTGTTCCTTAATCTTTTTTCTTTATATTTATCTTACATTGAGGACAATGCAAGTTTTAAGTGTGGGGGTGTATGCATGCGCATGATAATACCTATCTTAAATACATGTTATTCTAATTTTTGTTTTTAGTCCTTGATAGTTAAACATAGTTCTATGATGACATTGTTTGTGTTAGGATGAAATCTTAGAAACGATAAGTCCTTTAATGTACTTTTATCTGATGATTTGAGTAGTTTATCTATGTTAGACTCGTAAGCACTTAATTATGGGTTTTTAGCAGTGGAAGCCTGAGTAGTTAGCAAGATGACTAGTTGAATAAATTGCATGTCGATGAATGACCGTTTGCTTAGATATCTATCCTGAATTGCTTGTGTTATGACGTATGGTATGAATGCAAATAAAAGAAAAAGTCTCTGAAGAAAGAAAGTAAACCACCTATAACCGACAAGCGTGAAGCTACCCATGGGCGAGTATTAGGACCACCATGAGGAGAAATGCTACCTTGAAGGGTAGGTGTGTTGAAAAAAAAAATGGCAAAAGAGGAAGAAAATAAAAATCCAAAAGAAAATGCAATAAGAGACAAGAAAGAAAAGAAAAAAAAAAATCATACCATATTGAGCACACATAAAAGCAAATACAGAGCTTAATTGAGATATCTGGGTTGGTTAGACCCATCGACCCCGATTTTTAGACGAAATCATTGAGTTGGCTTACCTAGGAATGAAGCTGTGAACGAACCTTAACACACACACACTTTGAGTCTAGCTTAGATGTTTATTCAAAGATCTTAGATTTGAGTTGCATTGAGTACTTTGAAGGTTCTCTGATTTCATTACTATGCATTCTCTGAGGACAAAATTATGTGCAACTATCGGGACTATGTAGTTTTTATTTTGTTTGATTGTGTGTTTTGAATGACGTTTGTGGGTGTCGTCGCTGTAAGCCCTCACGAGACTATAACTCGTCCACTAGGGACACCTAGGGGTTTAAAGGCTTGTTGCATACGCTAAATGCAATCGTGATCCCTACGAAAGTGGCTTAGATAGTTTATTTATTTAATTTTCATTTTATTTTACGCTTGAATTGCTAGGGACTAGCAATAAGCTGGTTGGGGGTTGTGATAAGTGCAAGAAAATGTACTTTGAAACATCAATTATCTAGGCTTATTGTTAAGTATTTAGTTATATATTTTATGTTTTAGTATATAATTTCTATTGTTATATTAATTTAGAAATGTTTATTATTTACACTAATTTAGTGATTTTCGTTTGTAGGAATATTAATACATGGATCCATGAATAAACACAAGTGTTTTGGGAACTTCTGGAAGACATAGGACGAGCAGGAGGAAGCATTGGCGCCGAGGCGCCAAGGTCTCATACAAAGACCAGAGAGAATGGCGCCACGGCGCCATTCAATGAACGCAATGGGCGCCGAGGCGCCATTCAAAGAAGAAAATGGGCGCCCGGCGCCATCAATGTTGACCAAGGAAAGAAGAGAAAGGTGGCGTGAGAATTGCACCAGTCAAATAAAAGAAGAAAACTTGTTGATTATTTGAAGTAGAATTGGAAAAGCACACGTGGGGCCTCCATTTGTTTTGTTTACAAAATAAATTATCAATGAAGATGCCAGGCCTCGGCGCCCCCCAAAGTGAAAAATTGCATACAAAATACCAGGAGGTTTAGCGCCGCGGCGCTGCGCAAGAGTTCCTACGCGTTCCAGGTTTCGTTTTTAGGGTTTTTCTGAAATCCCAATGACACCCTGACACTTCTATAAATATGAGACTTCGTCCAAAACACAAAAGGAGGCTAGATACACAAATACCAAAGAGAAAACAGAGCCGTGCAAATTCCCGGGATCAGAACCAATGATTTCTCCATCTATCTCTGTTGTTTCTTCATCTAGCATGCGGAACTAATCTCCCAAGCAAAGCTAAGGGCGAACTCTTGTACCCAATTCTTGTATTTTTGTTATTTGATTCATGAATGATTTTAATTGATTAATACAATTGTTATTCTATTCATCTCTTTATTCTTTTGATTAATTGAGAATCATATTTTATTAGTTTACATATAGATTCAGTCATGCTTTTTCTATGTGTTGTTAGTAAAATTGGTTTGATAGATTAAGGTTGTTTTGCGAGTTGATCTTCTGCTGCAGTATTGCCCGAGGGTATATTGTCGTCGTTAGATAGGTTGTAACGATAACCTTGTGAGTTGTGAACGTAGAGAAGATTGAATAACAATTACCTTAGAACTTAAACTGGTGTAGAATTGAATATCTTCCAATTTTGGATTTGGGACGTGAAATCCTTAATTGAGTAATAACATGAATCAATAACGGAATATAAGTAATAGGTACAAGAGGGGACCCTGATGCTTTGCTATTTTTCTCATTATTATTAAAATCTTTTAAGCCTTTGAATTCTTTAGTTTTCCATCATAATTTAATCCTTTCTTTAAGATCAGTTATTGCTAATGTTTTTGTTTAAGTAAACCAGTTTTTGTAACCATCTCTCTGTGGAATCGACACCCCAACTGTACTGCGATAACCGCGAGTCATATTTGGGCGTAATCACCCTCAATAGCTCATAAATTGCATCTTTCCATCTTAGCAGTTGACACCTAATTCTTTTATGTACATTGCTCTAATGCAAATTCAACTTACCCTAATTTTCTCCTATGATCAAGAATGGCAGCTATGTAAATCAATTTGTTCATTTTGTCATTTTCCCCCCAATATTTCTCATACTTGTGCCTCATTTTTATTGCCATAGCAATCATATACCTGTCATCACTATTCTCCAACTCATTAACAAGCAATCAATTGCAGTAATCTCCTCAAAAAAAGTATTGGCTGTTACATATTTCGTTCCAGAGACACGTAATGTAATCTCATAGAAGTGTCGTAGGAAAACTACCAAGCTATTGACATTGTTCCAATCATCATCCAATGAACTCCATCATAATTTAATGTAAGATCTCTACTAAAATTGGATCTAGGTCATCATATCTCTCAAAATCATTTCTGAATTTCAAAGCCACATCAAGCATCTTGTAGGTGGAATTCCACCTTGTGGGACAATCAAGATTCAACATACACTTGCTATCATTTTCTCAATAGCTACACATTCATTAAACTTTGCAGCCTAGAAGGAGATTGTCTAATGAATTTTACAGCCTGTCGAATACGATCAATTGACTTGCTAGCCTCTTTCAAACCATCTGTTACAACTAGATTCAAGATATGTGCAACACACCTAACATGTAGATACTTAGCTTGAAGAATAATGTTTGGCCATGTTTTCATTTTTCTCCTCAAATAATCTATAGTAACATCATTAGAGCTTGCATTGTCAACTGTCACAGTCATTACCCCATCAATTTCCCAAGCAGATAAGCATGTCTCTATGGCCCTACCAATTGCCTCCCCTTTATGACTAGAAATTGAACAAAAATTCAAAATTCTTTTGTTCAATTTCCAGTTCTCATCAATATAATGTGCAGTGAGACACATATAATTGACCCTTTGTATTGAAGTCCAAGTATCGGTAGTTAGACAAATTCTTTTTGAAGACTCTTGCGTAATTGGATTTTGACTAGTGTTTGGATGAGAAATTTCATCTGCAGTTTGTCCAATTTCATTTGCTTCACTTTGGTTCATTTTCACGAGCAGTCCTCCAATCTGAAACAGAGAAGGATAACAAATGATGATAAGAACAATGGAGTGGAGATATGGGCAGATAGCGTCTTATTACAACCATTCACTTAAGAACAATGGAGATCCCACCAAGACAAAAGCATTAACAATGTAGTAACACAAAAACACAAACACAATACAATACATGATACAATTTGTTCAAAGGAAAAAAAAAAGACCCTCAGGATTTGTTCATAGGTCTAGCTAGCTGGCCGTACATGATACAATTTTTTCCATATAATGTTTGCAACAATGAAGTTTACATAAACTACATTAAAATCTAGCATTTCATACAACAAAAAACAATATCAACTTGGAAAAATAAAAACAGAATAATGGTGTCAACATTCAACAGTATAAAAGTCATATTGAAAATAATTTTCTGTTTCCAGATATCTATAGATCAATAGATGTATAAGAAACAACTTTTTGCAACATTCTGGGGGAGAAAGAAGGAAATAGAACCAGATAGCAATGTAGCAATATTTTTATCGAAACGAACCAAAGGACGGTAACAATATAAGATCTCCAAATTCACATGTAGAAATCACAACCCAAATGCATGATAAAGTCAATGCTACTGACAATGTCCGGTTCACTCAAACCAGTCCTATAGAACAGAACAGAGAAAATCTTAGACACTGGGCTAGCAATAATCTTGACTAGTGAACTCCAAAGCACTTCGAGCATCCAACTAAAATTGCAATTTCAAAAATTTATCTATAAAGTAGGCAGGCCAAATATATTCAATTATTCATTCATTAAACATCTAACAAAGGAATTCGATTTCTTCAAAAAAAACAAACCCAAGGAATTTGAGAAAGCAACTTTATTTGATTTGGAATCATGTCGATCATATACCCAAAACTTTCACAAATGAAATGAAATGGTATAGCACAGAGAAAAAACCAGGGGAAGAAAATTATACAATTGCAATTTTGCAAACATAATGGCATTTCTATAAGAGGCCACAATATTTTTTGGGACGACCATTGCACAAAAGTATATTTACCAAGGGTGAAAAGCGTAAGACCATTACACAAAAGAACCAAATAAATTCAAACAATTCAATTAGAAGATTTGATTAAGAAGTTTTCCCAATATAACAGCAACATAAGCTTTGGTCCTCACCTAATCATGCGATTCACCATTCATGCACGCTTGCAAAGGTTTTGGTGGTTTGGGGATTTTAGAATTTTTTTATTGTAAGTGGCGGCTGAAGTTGGTATTAGTTTTGGTTTAAGGTTTTGAAGTGTATAGTTTTTTGGTTTAGGGTTTTGAAGTGTATATATATATGATTTAATTTCGGCTAATTGGTCGTTTGGTTATACGAATCTCATAACAGTAACCGAACCGAATAACCAAAAAAATTAAAAAAATTTACTGCAATAATCGATTTAACCGATTTAACCGAACCGTAATAAAAAAATGGGTCGGAACGGTTCGGTTAATCGGTTAAAACCGATTAATGCACACCCCTAATTACGAACATGTTTGGATAAATTCAGGTAGGTTCGGAGGGTTCGAGACCTTTCTGTAGCGTTTGCGGAAACTTTTTTCGGAAGATTTTCCAAGAACTCGTAAACCGAGAATTTAAGTTAACTGACACTTAGGTTAGTTTATAATGATGTTTTAAGATTACTGAAATTGAAATCATTAAAATCGGATTTGATTTAGTTGTTCTGGAAAGATCTGGGATTTCGTCGTAGTTTAGTCGAGAAGTCCGTAAGTTGTGTTTATGATGGCATTTCACCATTTGTTTTAACAGATGTGACTAGAACCTGGAGTGCTCGTGAAGCCAGGTAAGTAACCCATACGATGAGAACTTAAATTGGTGATTTTGTGTTTGATTATATGTGTGTGTATATATATAGGGTTAAAAGATGATAGTTAAGGTATATTCTTGAGAACGAAGTTCGAGAATACGTATGGTTAGGATAATCGACTACCACACGTATGGATCCTTGTTATTGATATAATATAAAGTGAGACATGAAATGAGCTTAATGTTTATGTGTATGTATGGATGTATGGAAGTGTATGAATCAGTACTAATATGTATTTGTGTATGTAAATGTATGAGTATATATAAGCATTTGTATAAGCATATGAACATGAATTTTTATATGTATGAGATGATTGGATATGTATGACTTTAGAATTTGTAATAAGTTATGACTTTAGAATTTGTAATAGTACGTGTAAATGTGCGTCATTGGGATAAGTTTGTTATTGATTAATGTATACGATTTAGCGGTATAGAGGTTGAGTTGGTATAGGCTAAGTCTTTTCAGAGTGATGGAAGTTCGTGATTGATTGGATACGTATATGAATGGTGAATGTTGATTGATAAGTAAATAATATAATGATTGTAAATGTCATGGTAAAGGAATTCGAAGTTATTGGTATATTCATATGTTTGATGTATATACGTATGTGTACGACGATTCAGATGATAAACAATGTTTGACATGTATGTACTTGTGTATGTGAGATCATGTGATGAGTTTGTGTCACGTGATATGTGTGCATGTTAATTGGTTGGTAATCTCGTGGTGTAGTAGTCGAGCTGATTAGGGATTCGTTCGGACGAAATTCATCTCATACCTATTCTAAAATAGGTAACGAGTCACGTACGAGCATTGTATGTATAAGCCAGCCATATGTATGTATTGCTTGAATATATTTTCTTTGATGTATTGGCTGTTATGTATGCTTCGTTGTCAGTTGCACGATGATTGTTTGTATGTTTGAATGTCTCTGTATGTGTGATAGAATTCGTAATATTTGTGAATTGTGTATGTTATTAAAGAATGATTGAATGATTTGAAAACCAGTATGAGTTTAAGATGTTGTATAATGTGTTTGCTAAGTTGCTATCGTGTGTACGTATACGTGTAAGAATTCTAAAATTGTATTTGTATGAGTGAGTTATGATATGGGTGGATGCATATGAATCCCGAATATTAAGCTATTGTAAGACTACCAGAGTGAAAGTTTGTTTTGGAACTGAAGTAAGTTTTGAATATAAGAAAGTATGTTTTGATTTGAAGAAAGTATGTTTGTTTTATCGATTTGATGATATTTCAAAGATGTTTAATCGAGTTAAAGTATAATAAATCTGACTCCACATCCCATATGATGGAAATGGATTCAATGTAAAATGACTTGTTCTGTGATGTTCGGAATGATACCTTGTGAGATTTGAATGTTTGGCTAATAAATTGGCATATATGATAATTTTGTCATGGTAAAGTATATAGGATAATAAAAGTTGGAACATCTAAACTTGTAACAATTTAGTAATTCTGATAAACTACTGATATGTTTGATTTGTTTTTTTTTTTTTTTTTGTATATGTCTTGTTTGTTGTAATACTAACATGGTTACTTATTGAGTTTTTAAAACTCACCAAACTAGTTTGCTAGTTCTGCAGGTTGGCATCTAGATTGGTCAACCAGTACAGTCTTGGAAGTCATGCTCGAGACATGGATCACCCAAGCGGCAGTCACCCTCGCAAGTGTCCTGAGAGAAGTTTTAGAAGTTTAGGATATTTGGTTATTGTTTTAGTTGTCGTGATGAGCACGCTGTTTGTATATAATAAGTAAATGTTTTGATTGCTCATGATGTTGTGGGCACAGAGGCCTTGAGTATTGATAGATGATGTGGGCACGGAGCCCTTAGGATATGATTTTGATATGTTTTGTGTGGACCTGAGGTCCTTTTGTTTGTTTGATGTTTTCTTAGATTTCGTTTTGATGCTGGACTGTGATTCAGGTTGTCTAGTTTTAGGATACATCATGTCAGATTTTTTTTATAAATTTGGAGGTTTATGGAGACGGATCATGTCTCATGCAGGTAGCATCATGCCTCTAGCGGGGTGTTACATGTGAGTCCGTGACATTTTTTTTAGAAACCCCGCCGCCAAACCACCCCTTCCGGGCTTAAGCGGAGCAGGTAAAATCCCCGGTTAACGCATGCTCTTACAAGAAACTCACTCTCTAGATTCGAACCCATGACCTCAAGGTGAGATCCTGGACCCTACACCACCAAGTCACGCCCATTGGGGACGAGTGAGTCAATGACACGCCATTGAAGACTCAAGCTTTTGAAGGGTACATACATATTGCTTCATTCTCCATTGTCACCATGGCTCCTTGGTGTGTTTCGTTCCAACCCAGTGTTTTGAGGTTGTAGGCAAGTTCTTAAAATGTCTCTCTTAACGATAAATTTTTGTGCAAAAATAAACGGTAGAACGCACCTAGTCTTAGACATTAGCCCTAATTTTGGGTCAATTTTAGGGCTCCAACCAACAGTTTGTGTTGACTGTCCCTAGATAGTCCTGTTCTAACACGTGACAGTTTTTAATTCCTAACAATCATGAAGGAGAAGGATGGCACCGGAAACATGCTGATAGGGCCCATGGGCTGAAGGTCTATCAAAGGAGAACAACGACTGCTGATACAAGAGCTGCTGAGTTGACAAAGACGGCTGATACAAGGGCTGCTGAGCTATTGCCAAGTGGAGGCATCAGAGAGGGAAAACAAGCTGGACCAATGGGATAGGACAGTCAGTTAGAGCTGCAGGAAAAAAGAGAAAAAAGGCAGCAGCAGGGGCGTATGCATTTCATGAAAGAATAGTAGTCATTTTGAGGGGGATGTCATGGGAGTTGGGGAGGATAGCAGTCTGTTCCTGGAATTTGCCAAGTCTTTTTAATACTAGATTGTAAGGAAGACATTTGAAAGAACCATGCCATTGTGGCTGTTTTATTAATGAAAAGTTATTGTCTTACATTCATCTTTCTTCTACTGTTACATTGTCCAACAAATACAAATATTGCTCATAAATACATTGCTTGAATGGTTGGGATCCTTGTTTGTTGAAACTGTAGCTGTTGAGAACTGTTGGAAGATTTCTGGAGTTGCAGAAGGGAATACTGGAGTAACAAATTGTAGGCTGGGTGTGATAGCTGAGCCTGCAAGAAAACAGGGGAAGCTCCAACACATGCCTACATATTTCATTCTTCTGTTTTGTAGCAAGTATTGGAAATATAAAACTTGACCGAGTTGGAAAGATTATAATTCTTTGACATTGCAACCAGAGTTATATACTTCCTTTAGATAGAGAAGAAAACAAACAAGAAAAATAAACATTTATATATACTAAGTGGGAGTTGGCTTTCTATGCATGCACAATTTCTGATATTCCAACTTTGTTAATATATATAATATGGCAATGCTTCAAATGAATGAATCGCATGATTATAGCTTTGTTCAGATCACAAGCATATAGTATGAAAAATGTAACAGTGTTGCTTGGTAATCTCTTGATTCTGACTCTGAAAACTCCCACATGGGATAGATACGACATTACAGCTCTGACAATAAATATAAATGAGGAATCCAAAGCAACTGTAAAATCACTTACCTGGACGGGGTCAATGAGTGATCAAGAATATTCATGGCCTAGGTTGTTGGCCTCCATTGCACTTGAGGAGGTGCATCAGTCTAAGGTCAGCCCATAGTGGCTGAGCCTACGTCAATATTTGTGGCAGTTGGGGCCTGCGTTCGCGCGGCCCTTCCCTAAAATAGCATCAAACTTTGTCATTAAATTGGATGTTTAAGATCAGCAGATTGTTTTATAAATTTCCCTCAAATTCTCATTTCGAGTGAACATAAAGTTGGCTAATGCGAAAAAGCTATGCAATGCTAACACATTGATCCCAAATTGATTAGATTTATGTATCAAGTAGTCCAGTTAAACCACTTATTGGGTGAACTAAAAGAGAGAAATTCTTGTATTCCAATACAAAATTTAATGAATTTTATTTATTAATACAAGCTGCTAACAATTTTTCAACCTTCCATAATCAAACCCTAACTAAATATTAGCTTGACGTTTCTAGTTCAGCATCTATAATTAATACAAAATACATGAATGTAATGCTCACTACTTTCAAAACTGAAGTGACCCTTTCAAGCCGCAGACATGTTTTCTGCATCATGACTCGTGGCGCCAAATCGTTCTCCAATACTTGGAAAAATCACCTGTACAACAAGCCAAAGAAATGGCATAGCTATGTAGTTTAGTGTAGAGTACAAATTAGACGATATATAATTTAAATCGACCAAGTCCTAAGTAAAGAAAGTTAAATATAATAAGATTTCTAAATATATGAAATCAAACTGACAAAGATGAGTCTCCCATCATTTTCAGGCAATTTCGCTAACTGTATAGCAGCAGCTGCTGCAGCACCAGAATACATTCACACATGCAAATTAGGCTCCGGCAACTTAGCAGTTTCTAAAGAGAATCTAAATTTTGCCGGAGCCTAATTTGTTTGTTTATCTTGATCCCACTCCGTCCATTATCAATGACAAGAAAACGATAGGCATAAATGTTGCACTGGAAGATTAATTTCACATGCAAATTTGAAGTAAATAACAAACATTTAAGTCTTGCTGTAAGAACTTTGTCAAGTATATCAACATTCACTAACCTAAATATACAGATACTGTCAATGTTTTATTAATAAAGTCTTTTCAAGATTCACCAACCTAAATATATATACAGTTACTGTCAATGTTTTATTAATCAAAACAAGACGTGTAAGCATAAAATATTCCAAATCAAAGAAAATGCGTAGTATTATTTTATCACACACCAATCAAAACACTTCCTCATTTTGTTTATCCTGACAGCTAGTCTCGGACATTTTATCAACCATCATAACCCAATAAATCAATAGAGCAAGAACTAGGAAAAGAGAAGCTTAACTGAGACTTGATGGGGGCATTTCGGAGAAACACCCCTCCCCTCCAAAAATTGGCGTATACCGCTCTAAGCGGCGAGCACACGGTATTCTTTAGTAAAAGGCGAAAGAATAGTTCGCACTGTGCTCACCGTACGGCTCCGTAATTTTCACGGACGGCGAATGGTTTGGTTTTGTAGGGAGAAGGTGGTTGCTGCTAGCTCTCTCGCTTTCGATGTGGGATTAATTAAACTATGCTAGCTATGCTTTTTCCATTGTTTTAGTATAGAAAAAGGAGGTGTGTAAAATTAGCAGTATTTTCAGGCCTCTTTGCTAATCGTATAGCTGCCTGTGGCACCAGATGATATTCCTACCTGTCAATTAATGGTCGTAAAATTAGCACTAAAACCGGAGGCTGTAACAGAAGTTATAGTTTAGCAAAAGGAGGTGTGTAAAGTACTTAAGAGCAGTGATTTTAAGTTTGTGAACATACCAGCAAACCTTCTTTCAAGGCAAGCAGCTTTGCAGTTTCAATGGCTTCTTCACTTGACACTTGAAAATAATTTTTAGTGGCGGTGTAGTAGGTGAAGAAAGAATTTAATAGCCCTGGACACCCTCCTTCATACCCATAATTTTTTTTTTTTTTTTTTAATTTTATCCTCGTCCAGACATTGTAGGTCATGCCTATAGCAATAGGCAAGTGTCAACTTGTTATCTGCTTTATCATGGATCCGAATGACTCTATGTGAAAAAACATGGATAAGACATCATTTATCATGATCTCCCTAATGTTGAGTCCAACTGCATGGTCTGCATGAAGCATCAGAGAAGCTTCCTCTCATCCTCCATTTTCTGCATCAAGCCAACAAACATTGAGGTGGTGATAGCCTAGAATCCAGGAAAGTTGAAAATTGAAGATGTAGCCAACCAACTTTAGGTGGGTGTACTGTAGATTTATTGACATTTTGGGCTGGGTGAGTATTATAAATTCAGAGCTTTGCAGTGAGTTCAAAGCATCCCAAAGAAGTGTGAGAATTGTATAGAGAGAGATTTGAGGTTTTGTAAAGTTTCCTTGTGTAAACTTTGAATTTTATTAGAGTAATAAAATTATATTCGGTTTTTCCTCAAAACACTTCAAGAGTGATCGGTGAATCACAGCAAGTGGTATCAAAGCTTTGGTTCTTCTTTGGGGTCGAAGAACGGAGCTCAGTTTGGAAAATTTGGGTTCCGGAAAAGTTGTCAAAAATCAATTTCGAGCATACCATCAGCTAGTTCACGTCAAGACGAGCACGATGGTATTTTCCGGCGATCAAACGGACGTCAGGGTGAGCCGCACGCGCCGACCAGAGGCTGCCTCACGCGCCACACGCGCTCCAGAGGTAGAAGACGATACACGTGGCCGCCACGTCAGCCCCAGTCAGCGCACAGTCAGCTCACAGTCAGCGCCACGTCATCTGCCACGTCAGCAAGGAGTCTTCCACGTCAGCGCCACGTGTCCGCCACGTCAGCGACGCGTCTTCCGCCACGTCAGCAAGGATTCTGTCACGTCAGCGCCATGTGTCCGCCACGTCAGCCGGTCCCACAGTGCCACATCAATAGCCTGGTAAATTTCATTTAGCCCCCTAAAGTTTTGAAATTTACAGTTTTGCCCCAAACCTTTTAGAAATTTACAAATCAGCCCATGTGTCGGATTTAGACCAACGAAGTGTCTATTCCACCATTTTCGACCGTTCCGGACGCAACAGTGACCTCGAATTTGTGAAATTCAGCTCCAATTTTATTGTATTTACATTTTAAACTTTAAAACTTAAAATGGAAATTGGAGATTCGTCTTTTGGTACAATGATTAAACTGGCTGCAGCTAATTACTCCCTCTGGAGACCTCAGATGATAGATTTTTTGCATTGTAAAGATTTGTTTGATGTCATCGAGTTGAAGGGAGTGAAACCAGAGTCCGTTAAGGAGTATGACTGGAATAAACTCAACAACAGAACTTTGGGTCAGATTAGGCAGTGGATCGGTCATAGTGTCTTCCACCACGTAACACAGGATTCATATGATTACGGGATGTGGATAAAGCTGGAAGACATGTTCCAGGCCAAGACAGCTCGGAATAAAGCCCTGTTAATGAGGCGTTTGGTGAACCTGAAGCTACGAAGTGGAACTTCCGTTGCGGAACACACCAACGAGTTCCAGAGCCTGGTGAACCAGTTGTCTGTAGTAGATATGCAGCTGGGAGATGAAGTACAAGCCCTCTTACTACTCAGTTCTCTTCCTGATAGCTGGGAGACATTGGTGGTTACTCTCAGCAATTCCGCTCCAGGAGGTAAAGTTATCATGTCTATGGTAAAAGATGCCCTGTCGAATGAGGATTCCAGGAGAAAAGATGTTGGCTCAGAACAGACAGAAGCTTTCGTCACAGAGGCTCGAGGAAGACATCAAGGAAGAGACGGGGAAAGAGACAGAAGCACAACCAGAGGTAGATCCTCAGATGGAAGAAGCCTACCTATAAGTGCTACCATTGTGGCATTGTAGGCCACCTAAAGAAGAATTGCCGAAAACTGCAACGAGAGCAGGGACAAGGCAATCACCAGCCAAAAAATGACGAAGGAGAGACATTGGTCATTGTCCAAGCAGATGTAGCAATATGTTCCATGCATGAAGAGAAATGCCTTCACAACGCAACCCAAGATGTTGAGTGGGTGGTAGATACTGCAACATCTTACCACGTCACTCCTCACAGAGATTACTTCACAACCTACAAAGCGGGAGACTTTGGAGCAGTGGAGATGGGAAATATCAGTTCCTCTGGGATAGTAGGAATGGGTGATATTCAGTTGCGGACAAATGTCGGGTGTACATTGACCTTGAAGGATGTCCTGCATGTTCCAGAATTTTGGCTGAATGTACTCTCGGGGATAGCTCTTGACAAACAGGGTTATGACAATAACTTCAGAAATGGCACATGGAGAATGACGAAAGGTGTTATGGTTGTCGCCCGAGGACATGCTTGCGGCGCACAATACAAGACTCATGTGAAGATTTGTGCAGACAACCTCAATGTAGCTGAAAAAGAGGCTTCTCAAAATCTGTGGAACCGGAGACTCGGACACATGAGTGGGAGAGGGTTGTCTACCCTGAACAAGAAGGAGCTTACCAATGATGCTGCACGAGGTCCTTGCAACCACTACTCGATTGGTAAGCAACGCAGAGTCTCATTTGATTTCTCTTCAGAGAGAAGATCAGAGTTGCTCAGTCTGGTGCACTCTGATGTTTGTGGTCCCTTGGAGGTTGATTCATTGGGCGATAACAAGTATTTTTTGACTTTCATTGATGATGCTTCTTGGAAAATCTGGGTGTATTTCCTCAAGACGAATGATCAGGTCCTAGATCAGTTCAAGTTGTTCTATGCCATGGTAGAGCATGAAACAGGGAAGAAGCTGAAGTGCCTTCGCACAGACGATGGAGGCAAGTACAGTTCCAGAAAGTTCGAAGCCTACTGCTGGAGACACGGGATTCGACATGAGAGAACCGTTACACACACACCACAACATAATGGTGTCGCTGCGAGAATGAACTGCACCATTATCGAGAAAGTCAGAGGAATGATCAGTATGGCTAAGCTGCCAAAGCCATTCTGGGGAGAAGCTGTTCGTGCTGTCTGTTACCTGATCAACAGATCACCAACTGAACCGTTGAACTTGGAGATTCCGGAGAAAGTGTGGTCTGGTAAGAATCCCTCCTACACTCACCCTATAGTATTCGGTTGTTTAGCCGTTGTATATGTATCCAATGAGCTCGGGGAGAAGCTCGATGCAAGGACAACTCCATGTATATTCCTAGGCTATAGAGATGAAGAATTTGGATACAGACTATGGGATCCGAAGGTGAAGATGGTCATCAGAAGCCAGGAAATAGAGTTTCTTGAAGACCGAACAAATGAAGACATTGAAATGCCCAGAATGTCTTCCAATTCCAGTGCCAACAGAAATCCAGACCCAGCACCAGCACAATTGGCCACAGACATGGTGCACGAGGAAATTCCAGAAGCAGAACCAGGGGAGGCAAATAGAGATGTTGAGCAGGGGGAGACACAACCTGTTCCATCGGAGATTACAGAAGAAAGTGCTGAGCAGGGGGAGCCGCAACCCACTCCACTAGAAGCTACAAGATCATTCACAGAGATGGATGATGACAGACCTCCTGAAACCAGTGGACCTCAGACAAGAAGATCTGAGCGATGCAGGATTCCATCAACCAGATATCCGAGATCCGAATATATTCTGCTTACTGATGAGGGGGAGCCAGAGAGTTTCCCAAAAGGCAAGAAGGCACTGAGGAATAAATGGGTGAAGGAACATGGTAGCAAAACTGTGCAGAGACGCAGTGGACTGTACTATACAGAGACATAGCAGGAGAATACTGTACAGAGATGCAGTGAAGTGTGCTGTGCAGAGACACAACCGACATGTCAACAAAGGAGCAGTGACCGTGACAAGCTAGAGCTGTGCAGAGACATAGCCATGATAGCTGTCAGATGGAGATCATTTCAGATGCAGCTGGAGGGGGAGAATTGTTGAGTCCAACTGCATGGTCTGCATGAAGCATCAGAGAAGCTTCCCGTCATCCTCCATTTTCTGCATCAAGCCAACAAACATTGAGGTGGTGATAGCCTAGAATCCAAGAAAGTTGAAAATTGAAGATGCAGCCAACCAACTTTAGGTGTGTGTACTATAGCTTTGTTGACATTTTGGGCTGGGTGAGTATTATAAATTCAGAGCTTTGCAGTGAGTTCAAAGCATCCCAAAGAAGTGTGAGAATTGTATAGAGAGAGATTTGAGGTTTTGTAAAGTTTCCTTGTGTAAACTTTGAATTTTATTAGAGTAATAAAATTATATTCGGTTTTTCCTCAAAACACTTCAAGAGTGATCGGTGAATCACAACACCCAAGACCGTACTTGTTGTGGCAAAAGGGTACGACTTTTATCCTTGTGCAGTCATTTCCAGTTACAAGAACTCAAGACCTTTATAATTACTTCTCATTTACAGTGTAACAAGTAATTTTCATTTAAAAAGCCCAAGAAAAACAACAGCAGAAATGGTTTTAGGACTTACTGTTATAACTCCATCAAAGTATGTCAACGTCAAAAACCTTAGGGATTATGCCAGACGTTTTTAATTGATAAGATTAGCAGGACGTTTTCAAAATTGCTCTAAAATTCTCATTTTGAATCAGATCCTTGCTCTAAAATGTGGAGGCATCAATTTCACAAAACATAATTTGGCTCATGCCAAAAGCTCTGCAATGTAATTAACATATTGATCAAAATTGATTAGAATAAAGTATCACTTAGTCCAGTAACAAACCATCAGTGACGCCACTTCCTGGAAGAACTAGTCTAGCAGTAGGAAGAAAGGGGAAGGATTAAATAAAGAGATAGAAGTGCTTGGATTCAAATGCCAAATGCTTTGAGAACAAGTCTCTTACAGACATTTTATCAAACACCACTCGGTCATTTCCTCATTTTGTTAATTAGAAAAAATATTTTCTACATCGTTCCCCTTCATTCATTTAAATAATACTAAAGATTAACTGGGAATTGATGGGGGTATTTTACAAAAACACCCCTCCAAAAATTAGCGTATGCCGCTATAAGCGGCGAGCACACGGTATTCTTTAGTAAAAGGCGAAAGAATAGTTCGCTCTGTGCTCACCGCACGGCTCCGTAATTTTCATCAACGGCGAATGGTTTGGTTTTGTATGGAGAAGGTGGTCGCTGCTATCTCTCTCGCTTTCGATGTGGGAGTTTTTAACTCTGAAAATAATTGCTAGCTAGCTATGCTTTCCAATTTGGTTGTTGGCTTTGGGCAGTAAAGTTGAGCTTGAGCCAATTCGTATACTCTAAAAAAACAATGGCAGTCTAGGTGGAATATTTATTTTTTCACATGGATTTGAGACTGAAACATTTATTTGTATTTTGTATGATTACATGAAGACTTGTATTAAGATCAATCAACTACTTGAATTGATTGAGTCATTGAACTTTGTTCAATTTCAATCAACAGTCATGTTCTCTATTTCGCGCCTGATACTATCGATTAGCCCTTTGCTACATCTGTGGGAGGCACCTCAGCTCCGAAAGCTCGCAGAACAATTATTCTCTCAATACTATATGTGGATGGATGGCATTATAAGTAAAATTTTGTAGCCCCTTGCTGCTGCAATGGATGCCAATCCAATGCCAGTGTTACCACTGGTGATCTCAATGAGGACAATCTTTTGCCAATAGCATTCGCGGAAAATTGTAAGTCAACACAAGTAATTGGGAAGTTCTAATAGTTCAATTACAGACATGGGAACTTTTTGTCATATACTTTTCCAGGAGATATCAAGCCTTTATCTTCTGCATCTTTGATCATACTGTTAACAGAAAAATAAATATTAAAGGACGAAAAGGCCTAACGTATCAAAGGACGAAATGACATGATGTATCAAAGGACGAAAGGTGTTCTGGACGAAGAACGAATGAGGGATTGACCCCGAAGATTCAACTAAGGACGATTCGAGCAATGACCTTCCAACAAGTAAGGAACGATGAAAGAAGAACGAATATGCGAAGATATTATGCGGTTGGCCAGGCGCACTTAACGGTTATTGCACAGATAGGCAGTGATCCTCACGATCTAGCAAGTTATCCAGCAGTTGGACACACGATCCAGCAGTTGCACACACGATCCAGCAGTTGCACGTACAATCCTTGCGCGCATGATCCAGCAGTTACATGCGAGCAGGAAACGTGGATATTTAATGGGCTGAAGTCAGCAAAACCGTTTGAGTGATTAGCGGGACTGTGTACTATAAAAGGGTCAGGTGTAGCAAAAGAAAAGAAAAAAGAAGAAGAAGACTCAAAATGAGCAAGTAGTCTGAATTCTTAGCTTTGTAATCTTTAGGGCTGTAATCAGTGTGCTTGTGCCCCTTAGAGGCATTTTATTGGAATCAATCACCCCTTTCTGGGACAGGAGATTTGTAACCTTACAGGTGTACTAGTGAAAAATCGCTCGAACACATACTAAACGCGATCCTAGAGAAGGAATTCGATGCATACTGGTCTTTGATACTAGAGTAAGGTTCCATTGATTCTGGTTTGGCAGCAATACTGGCAACACAATCATGTGCAACATGGTTGAGGATACACCATTGGTGTGTTACCGATCAGCTGCAACAAAAAATAAATGTTCCATGCCATAAGAGTCAGATATTATATATAATCAAGAAAAATTACTTCAGTGATATCTTTCTGTTGACTTTGTGGTGCATAAAGACAGTTTGCACCGAAAGCAAACTGTCTTCATGCAACCACTTTGCATGTGCATGAGCTGTTTGGATTTGCGTGAGCTGTGTGTGTGTGTATGAGCTCTGTGTGTGTGTGCAAACCGCGTGACACTGTTCACGCGGTTTGAGCACTATATAAGGAACCCAAAATCACCATCCCTTGTATCCCAAATCGTGAGGAAAGATAGAGAGTAAAGTGTTTGAGAGTTTTTTGTAAAGCTTGGATTATAAGCTTTGTAATTCTTTTGTGGGTATATATAAAAGAAGAGTTTTCTCTCAATTCACCTCTATTATTAGTGTGTGTTTAATCACAACAAGTGGTATCAGAGCTACGGTTCCACGGAGGGATCCCGAAACTCAGAAACAGAGGTTCGGTTCGGAAAGTCGATTCCGACGAAAGTTGTCGAAAATCGATTTTGAGCATACCATCAGACGTTTCACGGCGAGACGAGCACGGTGGTATTTTCCGGCGATCGATCGGAGGTCCAGAGACGCCGCACGCGCTCCACGCGCCAAACAGAGAGATCGCGACGCGCTCCACGCGCAGACACGCGCTCCACGCGCTGCTCAAGGAAGAAGACGACCACGTCAGCCGCCACGTGTCGTCCAGTCAGCGTCCAGTCAGCGACACGTCAGCAGACACTGCACAGTCAGCAGCCCAGTTAGCAGTCCACGTCAGCAGACCAGTCAGCGTCCACGTGGCATCCAGTCAACAACCACGTCAGCACAGTTGCCACGTCAGCTGCCACGTCATCGGTGTCTGGTAAATTTCAGATAGGTCCCTGAACTTTCTGGAAATTACAATTTAGCCCCTATACTTTCAGAAATATTCAATTTAGTCCCTGAACTATTTTGAAATTGCAATATAGTCCCTGAAGTTTTCCGTAATTGCACTTTGGCCCCTGAACTTTAGGAAATTGCACTTTGACCCCTGTAATTTCTGGAATTTGCAATTTGGTCCATGTGTCGGATTTTGACAAACGAAGTGTCATTTCCACCAGTACGAGTTGAAGATGAGGTTCCCAGACAGGAGGGTACAGGTGATGAAGCTCCCAGAGATGATGATCATGATCAACCACCAGTACCAGAAGTTCCACCAACAGTTCCACAGAGAAGGTCTGACAGAGAGAGGCGACCTTCAAACAAATACTCTGCATATGAGTATGTGCTGCTTACTGACGGGGGAGAACCCGAGAGCTATCAGGAGGCTGTGGAAACAGAGGACAGAGAAAAGTGGGAGGAAGCCATGCAAGATGAGATGAAATCTTTGCATGACAATCATACTTTTGAGTTGGTGAAATTGCCAAGAGGCAAACGGGCTTTGAAGAACAAATGGGTGTACAAGGTGAAGCAACAGGAGCACACTTCACAACCCCGGTACAAAGCCAGACTAGTTGTCAAGGGATTCAATCAGAGGAAAGGCATTGACTTCGATGAAATCTTCTCTCCAGTTGTGAAGATGTCATCCATCAGAGTAGTACTCAGCTTAGCAGCAAGCCTCGACCTGGAAGTTGAGCAGATGGATGTCAAGACCGCATTTCTTCACGGGGATCTGGAAGAAGAAATTTATATGGAGCAACCAGAAGGCTTCAGAGTCAGCGGGAAAGAGGACTATGTGTGCAGACTCAGGAAAAGCCTCTACGGTTTGAAACAGGCACCAAGACAGTGGTACGTGAAGTTCGAGTCAGTTATGGGGGAGCAGGGATACAAGAAGACCACTTCAGACCATTGTGTATTCGTTCAGAAGTTTTCTGACGATGACTTTATCATCTTACTGTTATATGTAGATGATATGTTGATAGTTGGCAGGAATCAATCGAGGATTGATAATTTGAAGCAGCAACTGAGTAAGTCTTTTGAGATGAAAGACTTGGGGCCAGCTAAGCAGATTCTTGGCATCAGGATCGGTCGTGATCGGAAAGTCAGGAGATTATACTTGTCACAGGAGGAGTACATCGAGAAGGTACTTCAGAGATTCCAGATGGACAAGGCTAAAGCGGTTAGCACTCCTCTTGCTACCCACTTTAGATTGAGTACGCAGCAGAGTCCCTCTACTGAGACAGGAAAGGAGGAAATGAAACAGGTTCCATACACCTCAGCAGTGGGAAGTCTAATGTATGACATGGTGTGCACAAGGCCAGACTTAGCACACGCAGTTGGATTGGTCAGCCGGTTTATGTCAAACCCAGGACGGGAACACTGGAATGCGATCAAATGGATCATGCGGTATCTACGAGGCACTTCCAAGATGAGGTTATGTTTTGGAAGCAGCGACAAGCCAGTGTTGATGGGCTACACCGATTCAGATATGGCAGGAGATGTGGATACCCGAAAGTCTACTTCGGGGTATCTGATTACTCTCTCAGGAGGAGCTGTGGCATGGCAGTCTAGGTTGCAGAGATGTGTTGCACTTTCTACAACAGAGGCGGAATTCATTGCAGCGACGGAAGCTTGCAAGGAATTGCTGTGGATGAAGACATTCGTCCAGGAATTGGGTTTCAAGCAGGAGAAGTACATTTTGTACTGCGATAGCCAGAGCGCTATCTATCTCGGTAAAAATTCCACCTTTCATTCGAGGTCAAAACATATCGATGTGAGGTATCACTGGATACGGGATGTCCTGAGCTCAAGGCTGTTAGAACTCAGGAAAATTCACACCGACGACAACGGTGCCGATATGTTCACGAAGGTTTTACCGAAGGAGAAGCTTGAAATCTGTCGTGCCATAGCCGGGATGACAAAACTCTCCACATAGTCAGAGTGGGGAGATTCAGAGAACTACGATTGGCTTGATCCCAACTCAGGGTACGTAGGCAGTCATACAGATGCAGCCAGGGGAGGATCCGGATTTGGATGATTGATGGTCGGCTCAGATTTTGGGGAAATCTTCACCGAGGGGGAGATTTGTTGACTTTGTGGTGCATAAAGACAGTTTGCACCGAAAGCAAACTGTCTTCATGCAACCACTTTGCATGTGCATGAGCTGTTTGGATTTGCGTGAGCTGTGTGTGTGTGTATGAGCTCTGTGTGTGTGTGCAAACCGCGTGACACTGTTCACGCGGTTTGAGCACTATATAAGGAACCCAAAATCACCATCCCTTGTATCCCAAATCGTGAGGAAAGATAGAGAGTAAAGTGTTTGAGAGTTTTTTGTAAAGCTTGAATTATAAGCTTTGTAATTCTTTTGTGGGTATATATAAAAGAAGAGTTTTCTCTCAATTCACCTCTATTATTAGTGTGTGTTTAATCACAACACTTTCTTGATGATACACTTGAGCTCCATGTTATCGTTGAGAAAATTTGCTAGCTGACAAAGAAGAGAGAGTATGATGAAAAAGTTTTTGAAAAAAACTGCATAATATAATAAAATAATATTGTCAAGTTCATGAAGGCATGAGAAGTTCCAAGGCAAATCTCATAAACAGATCATAAGGCACTTATGAAATGCTTCTCAAATCAAGAATGAACAAAATAAGCACAAAAGAGAACATTAGAAAAAGAAATATTGAGTTCCTGATGGTTTTCTGAGAAAGAATTCCATGTACTAATGGAGCTGACACTTGAGAGTATAAAGTGTCAACTGATTTTGAGTGAAATATTCTAAAGTGCATTTGTCTATTTCAATCAAACTCCTATAAATTAGGGTTAAATAATTGGCCGGATCGGGCCGGGCTTTGGCCAAGCCCATAAAATATAGGGAAGTTCAAACCTTCAAAAGACTTGTCCATTTATGAGAGGGTCCGACACGGCCCTAGCCCGCTTGATATGAGACTGAACTGGGGTCAAGCCCGACCATAATTTTTTTTAAAAATTATTAATTAAATAATAGTATTTTTTTTAAAAAAATGACATAACCTCACTATAATTTTTTTTTTCAAATATTTACACATGTAAAATATATTATAAGTTCTAAATATTAAAAAATAAAATAAGAAAATAACAAGTAATACTAATTTAACTTAAACAAGCTTAAAATCAATAATAACCCATAAAATACTACACTAGTACATTAAACAATATTAATAATAAATAATTTTAAACTGCAAATATATAATTTTACAAACATATATAATTTTTTTTTAAAAAATTATATGTAATATAGGATTGGGTCGATGTTTTTATTTTAAAAATCTTTATCCAGCCTAGTCTCAGTCTGTTTCTTAAGGTCTGGGCTAAAGGCCTGCGAGTCCCGGCCGGCCAATTGCCAAGCCTATTAGAAATACTTGCAAATATGAAAGTGCTTTTGGTATGCAGATCAATAACTATATTATATATATATATATATAATATATATATATATATATATATATATATATATATAATATATTGTGTGTTTATAGATAAGTAAAGCCTATAAGTATGTGTATGTATGTGTATATATAGGTTTTATGGGGTAGCGACCACTTTAACGACTACGAAATGATGAAGTTAAAATATTTAATATCTACTATATGATCACCAATTGTTTTTTTTGGAGGAGATGATAATCTTTTTTTCAGAACTCCATAGTAGGATGGGTCAGTGGTGAATCCATTAAAAGGTGAACGAAAATGACTGATTTAATTATTTATTAAAATATATTATATAAATTACTATAAAAAAAAATTAGTTTGATAATGAAATTGCCACTCCAACACCTCGATCCAATAATTAATATCATAGCCTGGTCACGTATTCGCAGGAGCATGGCATGACAGTGAGGCCAAGTCATAGTCCTGAATATGGCAGAACCCATCATTAGCCCCCTGAACTTTTATCCAACATTTTAATAGTCCACCGAACTTTTATTTCACTCATTAGCCCACTGAACTCTTAAAAATCGTGTAACCAGCCTATTTACGTAACGCCGTTACGCGCGTGTAACGAACGGAACGGTAAGTGAGATTGTTTAGGTTTTTTCAGTGCCACGTAGATTTTTTTAAACACGTGGAAGCCAACTCATTCCACTTTTTTGAACATGTGGAAGCCAACTCATTCCACTGCCTTCCACTTTCCCCATTGCAACCCTAACACAATTATACCTGATTTATAGTGAAATTGCTAGACTGTTCATATTCTTCCCCAAAAGCATTTGTTCATGGTTGAAGAAAAATTTCTGAAAAAATAAAATTTAACCCATCTCGTCTCCTTTTACAAATTCGAGCACAGCTCATCACCTTAATTGTTTATAGTGCGAATCGAACTCATCACTGCAAGTGTGAATCATTGTCATTAAGCTTCGATTTTTTAGGCACTATAATATAGTGTGAATGGTTGTCATTAATCGAACTCATCACTGCTAAGATAATTTTTTCTCTTCTTTAGTACTTATTATTTAATGTTTGGTCGTGTGTATCTCAGAACCCATCTAGGGTTTTTCTTGTTACAAATTTATAATGTTTTGTTAATGTTTAATGTTTATGTATTGGAATTTCAGTTTTGAAATAAATAATCCAATGGTTTTCATTTGGCTTGTTGATTAGTTAGCATGTCATGCGTATATACTTATTGGGTCGTGGGTAGCGAAATGAGATTCATATGCATTACAAGAAATCCATTACTTTCATTATTGAGTATTGCTTTGAAATTTACCAATTAATTATTGTATTATTGAATTGAAAATTGATGTTGTGGTCCTCACTGTCGGATGTAGTTTCTGAATAATCAATTGAGAATTCTGTCTTTTGCTTAGTTTGTGCTTGTCCTTATGTAGTCGTGGTTCCAATTTGCAGGGAAAATGGGTGACAAGTTTGTCAAGTTGATTATTCACCATGGAGGTAGTTTTCATGACTATAGAGGGAAAAGAGAGTATGTGGGTGGACACATTGACGTTGTTGAGGATAAATTTGACTCTGACCACTTGTCGTATGTGAATGTGCAAGCCTATATAAAAGAGCTTGGGTATGCTAGTGTGGGAGTGAATGTGAATGTGAAAACGTACACACCAAATCACAAGTGTTACAGGGTGCAAAATAATCCAATGGCTACTTCAAACAACTTGGCTTTCTTGCTGAAAAAAAGATTGCACAACAACCTGGGATAAGAGTAAAAGGCATAAAAGATTTTTGCAAGTCTGAATATAAGCTAAATGTCGGGTGGAGTATTTGCCAGAGGGTAAGAAAGAAATTTCTTAAAGACATTGTAGGAGACTATATTGAACAATATGGGGACTTGCATGATTACTCCCATGAGATTTTGAGAACAAATCCCGGTTCAACTTATGTGGTTGAAACCAGCAGAGAAGAAAGTACAAGAGGGGAATTCTTACGTTTCTATGTTTGCTTTAAGGCATGTAAATAGGTTTTATAAATGGGTGTATGAAGTTAATTGGTGTAGATGGCTGTTTCTTAAAAGGGTTATGTGAGGGTCAATTGTTGTGTGCCATAGGAAGGGATGGAAACAATCAAATGTTTCCAATTGCTTGGGCTGTGGTTCGGATAGAGAATGCTTATAATTGGGGCTGGTTTCTAAGGTTGTTGAAGTATGACTTGCCTTTAGGAGATGGGGAATGATACATTATCATGAGCGACATGCAAAAGGTAAATGTTTCAAGTTTAATAACCGTAACTGATTTGGTATGTAAATATAATATTTTTTTTTGATTATATGAAAATAATATTCTGTTTTGAGATGTTGAGCAAGTTTTCGGCTCTGAATGATCATTGAATATGTGATTTGTAAGGGCAGTCATGATTATCAATTCGGCAATTCAAAGACTTAAAAGAACTTTATATTAATTAGGGTCTTGACAAGGCATTAAGAGAAGAGTTACCAGCTGTTTATCATAGGATGTGTGCAAGACACATCTATGCAGCTTGGGCAAAGAGATGGAGGGGAGCGGAACGGAAAAAATATTTTTGGAAGTGCGCAAAGTCAAGCAATGAGAATCAGTTGCAGAGGAATATGGACAAACTTGCAACTATGGGTAAAGATATTGTTCAAGACATGATTGAATATCCAATTCACCAATGGGTAAGAGCTTTCTTTCCAGAGATGACTAAATGTGATATGGTTGATAACAACATCTCTGAAACATTTAATGGGTGGATATTATATGCTCGGTATCTTCCTATTATTACTATGTTAGATGAGATACGTAGGATGGTAATGACTAGGATAACTCGTAGGCGAGAGTTTTCCAAAACATGGATATGTGATTTCGCCAATGGCAATGAAGAGGGTTGAGAGGAACAAATCAAAATCGTTTGATTGGCAAATGGTATTCAATGGAGTAGATGGATACGAAATTTTGAGTGTGAAAAATGTTCAAGTTAGACATTTTGTTTCTTTAGTGAGACAGACTTGTACATGCCGAGAATGGCAATTGAGTGGCATAACATGTAGGCATGTTATTTGTGCCATTTATGCTGCCCACAAACATCCTGAACAATTTGTCTCAAATTGGTACCATAAATACACATTCCTTAAGGCCTATAATTATTTTATGTACCCAATGCAAGGCAAAGAGGGATGGCAGAAAGTGAATAAAGGGTTGATTTTACCTTCTCCTTACAAAGCTAAAGTTGGTAGGCCTAAGTTAAATCGTCGTAAAGATAATGATGAACCAAAAAAAGTTGGGAATGCATCACGGGTTGGGAGGAAGATGACATGCTCCTTGTGCAAACAACAAGGCCACAACAAGACATCATGCCCAACAAGACCAAGAGGAGTTCAGGTACTTCAATGTTAAAATTGCTTAACCTAGCTTTGGATATTAAAATTTATTTATTTGCTCTATTTGTGCATAAACAGACCATCAATGTAAGAAGAAGTTCATGGATGTTGCAAGGAGATAGGGTTGTGAGCATGAGCATGTAAAATGCGAATGCTTTCTTGCAAATGCAGCAAGATGGGAGTCAAACTAATACACAAGCAAGTTCTACTCAAAATCCAACACCAACACTCTCTTCCAGCATTGCTAGTGGATCAAGAAGCATTCTAGGACATAAATACAAAGGATTGCAATGGAACGGTTTTGATGCAGTCACTGGAAGGCAGCTTCAAGAAATTCGAGACAAGAAGAGGCGCGTAAAGACTGATGGATAACATATTAGTTCAGATCATTTTGATGTTAGTAAGATATTTTAGATCATTTTGGACAAAACTCAAATATTTCATTTTGGATGATACTTTAATATTCTACTTTTTGCTTGAATTTGACTTCAGTGATAGTATTATCAAAGCAGAATTTTAACTCAAATATATAATATTATCGTTAATCGTTTGATCCCTTGACCGCTTTTGGTTGTCTCTACTCTGCTTTAGAACATACGTTCCTATTGATTCTTGGTTTCAATCAAAAAGCACAAAGAAAAAAGTTTATAACAAAAAAAATCTAAAAACACATTGCATTCGAGACATGATTGTGTTGATGATGGTTTATGTAGTTATAAAGAGTTTTTAACATCATTTTTTAGAGTTATGTAGGCTTATAGGTAAAATACTGAAGTTCAGTGGGCTAATGAGATATATTATAAAAGTTCAGTGAGTCAAATATGTGTTCTGTTATATTTGCACTGTTGGCTGACACGTCATCAACTTCAAACAGAAAAATCTGACGTGGACGGTAAACGGAACGGCGTTACACTAAATGAGCTGATTACACGATTTTTAAGAGTTCAGTGGGCTAATGGGTGAAAATAAAAGTTCGGTGGGCTATTGAAATGTTGGATAAAAGTTCAGGGGGCTAATTATGGGTTCTGCCTCCTGAATATGATGGAGTTTGTGGCGTGGCCAATTCAAGTGCGGCGGAGGTCCGAGTGTGCCCGGTTCAGATCAGGATACCCGGGTTACTTTTTTTTTAATTTTTATTTTCAGTGCAATATTTATAAACTAGCTTATATTCTCAGTGCAATATTTATAAATTAGCTTATACTCTCAATCAATACTTTCTATCAAATAGGACATAAAACCTCTATTTTGAATCACATCTGACATCGCGGCGCCTTTCTCCCAACGCCAGTTTCTGCTATATATATATATTTTTTTTTGGAAACGATGGAAACCCCGCCACCAAACCACCCATTTTGGGCCGCGGCGCAGGTAAAAACCACCGGCTGTCCCAGGCTCTTACAAGAAGTGCACCCCCTGGATTCGAACCCAGAACCTCAAGGTGAGATTTTGGACCCTACACCACCAAGTCACACCCCTTGGGGACCGGTTTCTGCTATGTTATTATAGTTTTCCCTCTGCTTTGCTCCAAAACCACAAATGACTATTTGGCTATCTACAACTCTGCAAAACAAGAGATAAAGCGAGAAAAAATACACAAAATACTCGAATTAACTAACAAATGATATGCTTAAGATATTAAAAATATCTATATAAATTCCACTTTTTTTTTGGGAACGTTGGAAACTCCACCATCAAACCACCCGACCCGAACTTAAGCGGAGCATATAAAACTTCCGCTGTCCCAGGTTCTTATAAGAAATGCACCGTCTGGACTCGAACTCAAAACCTGACAACCAAGTCCTAAACCCTTATGCCACCAAGCCACACCCCTTCGGACTTATAAATTCCACTCATTAGGCTGATTGATACACTTCTCACCCTACGCTTCTGTGTTGCACACTAGACAAGAGCATCTTCTTCTTCTTTTAATCGTTGGAATCCCCACCATCAAACCACCCCTTCTGGGTTTAAACTGAGCAGGGAAAACTCCGTCTGTCCCAAGCTCTTACAAGAAAAGCATTCCCTGAATTCGAACTCAAGACCTCAATATGAGATCATGAGCCTTACACCACTAAGTCATGCCCCTTGAGGACGATAAGAGCATCCACTGATACAATGTCTCTCATATTTAATTCCAAAATTTTCCTCTCTCTTCGTCATTATTTACCGAGCATCAAAGAGAATCTCTACGACTTAAACATAAGAGGATTTTCGTCAATAACAACTCCAACGATCCCTGATCGTATTATGTTTTATAGTTTTGAAGGAAAATGTGGTGTCAATGTTTGAGGGAATAGGCAATTCATTTTTCCATAGAAACAGAACATTAGGAGAAAGTACTAGAGAGAGAGTATTTACAGATTTTTCTCTAGAAAGCGCTTGTCAAGTTTCGGGAAAAAAAAATACTCAGAAATACTTTCTGAAAATTAGGGTCTGTAATAGGATAATATGAGTCGGGATCGGTCAATTTTAATCTCATCATATTTATACAACTAGGACAAAAAATAATTTTGGTTCCGTCTCGTTATTTTTTTGTGACAAAAAAGTCTCATTATATCATATATCCCGTTAAAATCCCATCATATCCCGCTTGAAATTTTAAGACTTTTTTTGTCTGGTCTTATTTTCAAATTGGAACATTAAAATAGTCTAAAACTGTATGATTAAGAAGAATGCTTTTATTATTATTCTAAATTATGGATGGCAACGGGTATAGGGATGTCAATACCGATACCCGTCCCGTTCAATTAACGAATACGAAAATTATCCCATTATCCGCCCTTAAAGTATCGGGTTCTCATTCACACAGATTTTACATCTATTTGAACGGAAATATTAATACCAGTATCTGATCCGTCTAACTAATGAGTATAAAAAAATATTCTTTTAGCCGCCTCTAATGTACCGGTCCTCTCAAACCCTATTCCGATAACAAGTAGGTCACTTATATAATATCACTTGCTAGATGACTGAACCAATTCATCAAAAGAACACGAATTGATAACCAATTACTGGTATCGTCCTATATCCCACTAAAATCTCATCATGTCCCATTCCAATCGAAATAATTTTTTATTCGTCTTGTTTTCAAATCAAAACGTAAAAATATCTCAAATCACATCCTAAAAGAGACGGGATCTCATAAAATGGAACTGGAAAAAATTACCAGCATTACCGAAAACACTTCCTAAATACCCTACAGTGCTTTACAAGAAACCGCCTTACTAGTAATTAGCACAAACTATGCTAGTAGTACTAACAATATTGTCCCACATTAAGTACAAACAAGCCATATTATTAAATCAAATATTTTTAAATTTTGCCCGCCCCTTATGATTATTGATTATAATTATGCTTAAATAAATAAAGATTATAAAACATTTACTAGAACATAAAATACCAAACTTCATTCACTCTCAAGAGTAGCAGGCAGTTTTAATTAACCCACAAAAGTTTCCCAAAGATTTATGCACAAACAGTGAAGCATTCTAAGTAATTTTGTAGTTGTTTATAACCAAATGAAATTCTGACTTGAAAAGCATGTTACTCTCCCTTGAATCATGGTTCTGGCATATCTCATGGCTCAAACACCATGCTCTCTGCTTCCTTTTTCACAGATTCGAACAAAACAGAAGAGAGGTAACGCTCTCCGAAGCTGGGGAAGACCACCTGTTAAGGGTTCAAAATACCAAATGTTTATACTAAGTATACGCTTTCAAATCCAGACTAATAGCAATAATCAGTGTGTTAAGTATACAAGGGTTAGTGAGAACATTAAACTTACCACAATGAGTTTTCCAGCATTTTCCGGCCTCTTAGCTATCTGAATTGCAGCTGCAGCGGCAGCTCCAGATGATATCCCGACCTGCAGTAAGTTTGCTCAAATTAATATAAACAAACTTTGAAGATAATTCGCTTTCAAAACAAATTGGTAAAATCAGACTAACCAACAATCCTTCTTTAAGTGCAAGAAGCTTTGCTGTTTCAATAGATTCTTCACTTGATATCTGCAAAGGCATATAGTTATCGTGGTTCAGTTTTTGGATAAATTCATGGAAATAGAAAACAAGAACACTTCATAACTATCACAACAATAATTGTCACACATTCAGGAGGTTATAGGTTTTCAAATTCTCAAATAACTCCCACAATCTCTAGCTTACTCGTGATATCACCAGGTAAAGTCATGAGTGTATGCACCTCCCTCATAGAAAGACGTTAGACGATGAATATATCTGTCATAAAGGATATCTAATCATAGATTTTCTGATACTTCCCATATAAATTAAGTGAACCACAAAAAGGCAACCCTCTCCCAAGCTTATAGGCATTCGAAGTTAGGTGATATACTACCATGATAATGTTGAGAACAAAATTCATATTATTACTGTCGGCAAATATTTACCATGGCAACTACATAAATGAAGAGCAGCACTTATATTTAGCAGACATGTGTAAGTCCGTGTGTTGAATTAATGACAAATCCAGTCAAAAGTTTTGAGGCTTACTTGAACAACTTCATCAAGTAAGTTGACATCCAAAACTCCGGGGATGAAGCCAGCACCTATTCCTTGGATCTTATGGGGGCCTTACACATTTAAAGTATGAAGTTCATCACGTTAGCACAAGAAAAAGCAGGATATGTTCACTTTAGAAAGGCATAAATACAAGCAACCATGAAAGAAGATCTTAAAAATTAGGGGAATGCAAATAGGCACAAACTCATTGTCGTGGGATGGCACCAAACATGCCACAATTAATGAACTCTTTTCTTCTTTTTCTTTTGTAAATGATAATATCTACTATGGATAGCATATGAACAAGAACACTGTCAATAAAACATGTCAAGCCATCATGACTCACCGGGCTTCCCTCCGGACAGTACAGCACTTTCAACTGGTTCAACACCATACAGCTGAATACAAAACAGAGATAGAAACAGCAAAATGAGAAATGAGAACTTAGGCAAACACAATCGACAAACGTAACACATTTTTCCATCTAAACCATGAACTGCAAAAGCTGACCTTAATATCTGAATTATGCTCTTTAAGATACTTCCCGGCGCCTGTGACTGTACCTCCAGTTCCTATACCAGAAACAAGGGCATCAACTTTCCCACCAGTACCTTTCCAGATCTCAGGTCCAGTAGTCTCGTAGTGGATCTAAACAGTCAGAACAATTAGAACGTAAATATTTCTAACACACAACACAAGTCGCATATGCAGAAAATATTTTTAAACGAATAAATAATTGATTTCAATGTTACCTTTGGGTTGGCTGGGTTTTCAAACTGTTGAAGAATATAGGAATTGGGTGTTTTATCCCTTATCTCTTCTGCCTTCTGAACAGCTCCCTTCATGCCCCTGGCTGGATCAGTGAGGACAAGCTCGGCCCCAAATGCTAGGAGAACCATTCTTCTTTCAAGACTCATAGAAGCAGGCATGGTAATTATAAGTTTGTAACCCTTAGCAGCTGCCATGAATGCCAGCCCTATGCCAGTATTACCGCTGGTAGGCTCGATCAGAACACTCTGAACGGCTCAAGAATCAACAAAAAATTTGGTCAAAATGAAAGCTTTCATGTCACTCTAAAGCATCCTAAACTACCCAACCCAAAAAGTCACCATATTATCAGTACTAAAAGAATGACATAAGAAACAGATGGAGGGAGGAGGCAGATTATACATAAAAGTAACCTGATAGCGCAAGCATTCATAAACTCTTATGAACATTCAAGCAAAGGAACCTAACAAGTAGCCAAAAGTGACAAACATTAGAATGATTCGATCACTAACCTCACCCGGCGTGATGAGACCCTTCTCCTCTGCATCAGAGATCATACTGTAT
Organism: Zanthoxylum bungeanum; assembly: GCA_019454045.1. Classification (NCBI taxonomy): domain Eukaryota; kingdom Viridiplantae; phylum Streptophyta; class Magnoliopsida; order Sapindales; family Rutaceae; genus Zanthoxylum; species Zanthoxylum bungeanum. The sequence goes on from SKCR01025304.1 coordinate 80,857, forward strand.
CCAATCCTGCATGTTATGGTAAAAATCGTATCTAATGAACCAATCCCAACTCCCAAGTCAATCAGAAATAAATCCAAAATTTATTTTAGACCTTGTTAAGGAAACCATCTCATTTTTTTGTCAAGGATGTCATTTTGCGATCACAATCCTATGATAATAATACACGATAAACTCAATAGTCTTCGATCTGTCAGAACCTATGTCATAAATCTACCAAATGCAGCCTACTAATATATGAACATAGTCAAAATTACTGCAAATATCTTGCTTCAAATTCTATTCATGCATAACAAAGAAAATGTAAGTAATACTGTAACAACCCTAAATTTTTTGTAAGATTATTTTAGTCTTTTACTATTTTCACTTAAATGTCTTTGGTCAAAATTTTGAATTTTTGAATTTAGGGGTCAATTGATAAAAATTTTAAAAGTTTGCTTCAATTTTTTTGTTTGACCCAAATTCAGGGGACTTAACTGAAATTTTAGGGAGCATTATAAATAAAAAATTTCATTCTTCTCTCTTTAAAACCATGGCTCCATTTCATTTTTTTTCGTTTTTCTTTTCTTTTCTTCCTCAACAGGCGTCCCTGCCATTTTGCTTATTCTTTGCATTTCCATTTTTTTTTGTTCTTAATCAGCCATCATCACAGTTCCAAACGTGGCAATGCCTTGGCCATTTTTTTTTGCTTTCATCATTTTCTTCTTCAGTGTGAGCTACCTCCTCTTATTTCTTTTCTTCCTCACCAATCGTGGGCTGCCATTTCTGTGTTTCTTCATGCTTTTCTTCTTCAACTGGTGTGAGAAAGAGGGAGCAGATCTGGTCCCTGATGGGCGTTTTCGGGTGAGTGAGTTGGGGGGAAACGGCGAGCAAGTTGCAATGAGCATTTTGGTGGTGGTGGTGGTGTCACCGGAGGAGGGCTTTTCCGGCGAGATCGTAGCTTGGAGTTCTGGGCGGTTTTTGGCCGATTCACGGCAAGCCGAGGACCATACCGACAAGTGACCACCGCCATTGGGTTCAGGACGACGGCGCGCACATACTGGTGTTGGGGGCTTCGAAGTTCACCGATGCGTAGGCTCCACGCGCCGACGCGCCACCGTGAGTTGGGCAGTTTGCGGTCTTCGACATCCCCGACGCATTGGTTCGACCCTTTCGTGCGGTAATGAACCCGAATTCCAAACTTTGTCTTTTTGTCGTATTTTTTACGCGTATTATTTACCGGTTTTGGATTATTTGATTTATTGAGTTTTGAGTTTTGGATTGTTATTTTCGGATTATGGCCTTGATTGTGAAATGTGGTTGGGTGGTTGTTGTAGGCCCCAGATGGGCATTCGTGGTGTTGGGTTGTAAGTGGATAGTCCGTGTTTTAAACGGAACCATGCCGATTTTCCATTAAGATTGTGCAGGGGATTAATTCGGTCGTTTTACATCTCAAGTTTCGAGATGTCGCTTTTTGGTGATATTTCGACGGTCATTGGTTAGCGGGACCCACGTATCTCATAGAGAGTGCCAGGTGGGCCCGAAGAGGGTTTTGAGCTATTAGACCAATGGAATTTTCTGGGCGCACTGAGCTTCGTTGTGAGTTTGGTTTTGCGCTTCGAGCATGGGGTTGAGGTGGAGATTCGGTACTCATCTTGATTGCGGTTTTAGATTTTATATATATATATATATATATATATATCATTATTTTATGTCTATGAAAATAATGTGAAAGATGTTTTAGTATTAGCCATGTTTTATGGAAATGTGAAATGACGCGTTGGGCGGCACGACGCAACCATTATTATAAGTTTTATTATTTTGTTTTTATACATATTTGCATGGTAGAATAAATGTAAATTGGATCGGACTTGGATCGGTAAAAATATTAAAATTGGATATATTAAAAATCAGTATATGTGGAGCCTAGTTGTGGCGCACATCTTGGATATTATATTGCCCCGTTGCGACATTTGCTTGTATGGAGCCCTATTTTGGCCCACCTTATTGACCCTGGTTGTCCCGTTGTGGCAACTGTTATGCGGCCCCGAGTGGCGCTATTTGAACGGTGATAACGCGTCCCTGGGTGTGAGTCTCAAACCTGCATAGGATTTGTTTATTATTGCCCCGTTGTGGCATTTGATCATGTGGAGCCCTTCGTGGCATATAATCATGTTTGTTATGCGGCCCCGTTGTGGCACATTGATTATTCACGGCTCTTGTTTGAGGTGACCGGTTATGTGACCTTATGTGGCATATTGCTTGTTTACAGCTCCAGTGTTGGGAGACTGATTACGCGGCCCTGTATGGCATTTCACTCACACGTTTTTATTTAAATAATTAATGTTGTCGATGATGTATATTTTATTTATATTGATAAATGTATAAATTATAATTATTTCTTAACTTGCATCCTCGACATTGTTTTATTTGACATATATCTCTATAAATGTACTATACTAACCATGCAGAGTTTTGGTAAAACCAATTAAGGTGAGTGAATTAATCCCTACTGAGCACGTAGTTTCGCTCACCCTTCAACTTAACATTTCAAATTAGACCTTGGTAGACCCAGTCACGGTTCCGGTTCGGAACCGAAACCGAATAGTTGGAATCGGATTCCGGAACCAGAACCGAAATTTTTTGGTTCAGTTAGGGTTCACCCTGACCGAACCGAAAAGAACCGCTGGAACCAGACGATACTAGCGGTTCGAATCGGAACCGTTAAAACTGTTTGGTTCCAACGATTCTACGGTGGAACCGTTCTAATTTTTTTTAAAAACCATTATTAAAATTTTAAAAAAAAACCGGAATGGAACCGGAACCGAACCGAAACCGTTCGGTTCGGTTCCGATTCTGGTTCCGGTTCCACACTTGTGGAACCGGGAACCGATCGGTTCGGAACCGAACCGGACCGGTGGCCACCTCTAGACCTTGGAACTTCGGAGCTTGAGAGTGCGTTCTTGATTTTGGAGCTTCGAATAGCGATTGATTCCTAGAGAGTGTTCGGATCATGTTGAGTAGCTTCCTTCTCTTCTTCGGTGCTAGAGTATTCTTGGAGGTAATTGACTTGTATTTGAGATTATCAGATTATAGTTGTTTAGGTGATGCATTCTATAGTCGGACCATTATTTGAATTTGAATTATTTATGTCACGACAGATGTTCACATTTAACTGTGGGAACATTTTAAATATTTTTAACATGATTTTATATTTTCTTTTGCTTTAAAATCTTGGGACATGTTTTGAAATTTTACATTTTGATCCCTTTTAACCAAGGCATGTTTTGACTTTTTGACAGTTTTATTTTGTGCATTTACCCCGTTGTCATTGGCCTCGGTTTTAAGTAGTGACAAATACCTATCTTTGACGCTAGAGCAGGGTTCCATCATCTCCAGCTTGGCAGCAATTCGAGCCACACAGCCATCCACAATACGGTTGAGATACACCAATGGTGTGTTACCAACCAACTACACAAGTCAACAATAAAAGGTTAGACGAGATGAGTAAAATCTAATCATTTTCAACCCTGTTACAGTCGTGATTATGAAGATAGTGATGAAAACAGCTTACTTCAGTAACATCTTTCGCGATCGCACACTTCTCCTCCACCATTTTTGACAAAATTACTACAGAAACATTAAAAGAGAAAGGATCAGAGAATACAAACTAAATATAGCAGTATCCAAATAGCAATTGATTCAATCAAAGTTCAAACTTCCAATGAAAAACCTTCTTGTATTTTCAATTAAGCAGAACTCAGATGCCAGGGAGGCACCAAAGAAAATAAATTCAACAAAGCTGATCTTAGCACCAAATAAATGAATAAACATTAAAACTTTCAATGATAAAAAACCAACCCAGATGGCAAAGTACTACACAAAATATCAAACTTCAGATTTCAAGTACAAACCCTTGAAGCAATGCAAAGTTTAATGGAAAACCCCAATAGAATAATGGAAGATTAAAAAAATAATTGAAACTTTAACTACTGACAAAGAAAATCTTATCTGGGCAATAAAAAAAATATTGAAAATAAAGCTAAGCTTATGAGCTATTGCTGAGTTTTATGAAACAACAAAGAGAAAGATTGAAGCTTTTAACAAACTTACCAAAAAAGACTCGTCTGTGAAGAATCAGAAAATGACTAGGAGGCAAGAAAATGAAGGGGAAAATGGAAATATAAAGAAATCGCCTAAGAATTCTTATGTTTGGTGCATTCTTCGATGACCTTTAGCCAGATAATGATAAAATAAAAAATAAAATAAAATATACTTGGCTTTATTAAATCTGTAGAAAATCCGAATCATGATTGAGGAATCTCAATATTATTTACTTACTCACACTCTTACTCACACTTATATCAACTCTCTCCCTGTAGCTACAGTGAGTTACAATAATTCACTATAGTTACAGTGAAAGAATTGAGATAAATGTGAGTAAGAGTATGAGTAAGTTTATCATTTTTGTATTTCATATATGTGATTTGGAATGATTTTTATTTTTTTTCAAAATAAAAAATTTAGTTGGAATTTAAATTAAATTTTGGTTTCGATTCAAAAACTAATAGAAATATTAGTAATGATGGGCAAGTTGCAAAAATCTTCATAATGATGAGGCCCGGTTCATTTTAGATTGGTAATAAGATTATTTTTTATACATATTAGTTGGATGTGAAAGTTACAGATATTTATATTCTTATTATACAAATAGAAATAAAATCTCAGTTTCGATAGAATTCGATATGTTAGTGTCAGATACTATTAAATTTTTTGTACTCATTAATTGAATAGGTCGGACACAAGTATTATCCATGGATGGCAAAAATCCCGGCATGGGTGGGGCCCATGAGATCCGGTATGTTGGATGTATCAAGTACAAATATTGATATCCAGTTCAAATAAAGATATAATTCATATATAAACGGAGACCCGTACGAAAATCCAATACATTAAGAACGAATAAAGAAATAATTTTCATACCCATTAATTAAATAAATCAAATATAATTATTGATATCTCCCTATTATACCCAATCAATTAACATTGCCTTACCCCCATACTCAAGTACTCAACCTATTCTCGTCCCTATCTATAAGTGCATCACCTGTGTGGATAATACGATGCTTTCTTGACTTCTTGTAATTGGCGCTCTCAAATTTGTTTTTTTTCTTTTAATTATTTGTGGCATTTGAACTATTCTTTCCCAATTTTATTATAAGACCGGATCTATAATTACTCATATTCTTAATTAATTTAAAGTATGAATATATTTTTCTATTAATTATGGGAAATATATAATACATATTTTACCATATATTATCAGATTTATCCTAATTAATTTGAATCTTAAAATATCCTAAATTTAATTTCGAATTATTATTTGAGGATATAAATTTCATTTCATTTCAAAAAAAAAAAAAAAAAAGAAAAGAAAAGGCATGTGACATGTCTTCAACAGCCTGTCAACTCAATATATTTTATGTGACTATTGGTATATTCCAAGAGCCAAATTCCCTTTTTAATGAATGTACCTCGTGGGATGATTTTGTTGTTCTTTTACGTGGATGCAATTAACATGATATAAGTCTAATGAATAATAAAAAAAAAAATAATAATACAATTTTTAATATAAGGGCCCGTCTAAGGTATCCAGGGTATTACATATCTTTGGGTTTCTAACCGTTGGTTCACTCCAAAGTGATCCAATGATCAGTTTTAAAAATTTTTTTTTTAAAAAAAAGAAATAACCGGCTATGTCGGTAATAAAAACTTAAATATAAAAGACCCTCTCTCCCCCACATAAACTATTAATTTATGAAGCCAAATGTTTACGAGTATCTAATTGATTGGTTGTTTGATTGGATGATGACTTTAAACTAAAACAAGTAAATAAAATAGTGTGAAAGTGAATTAAAGGTAAAATCAATATTATTAAACTATATAGGGTTGTGAATCCTTCCAATATCTTTTAAAGATGAAGTGATTATCTCATGTTTGTGCAATAAATCGATTTATTAACCTGGAACACGAAGTTATGCAAAAGCCTCTTCCGATGGTCAGATGCAAACACCCAAAGTAACACAATTAACTATATTCCTATGTTAATTAAGAAACTTCGAATTTATTAAGTTTAAGTTCCAATTATGGCTACCCCTGCCCAGGTATATTCCTATCCTATAAGGAAATCTACCTAAGAGACATTTACCCCAAGGTGAGATCGTGAACTATTGAGTGTAAGGCTAAACCTAAAATCTCTTTTCCAAGTTCATTTTAAGTTTACCAAATCAATCTTATTAATGGCAAGTTAATAAGAAGCATTAAGACTAAGACTCAATAAATAAACCAATTTATTACCCTAGACATAAAATAATCAACTTATAAACCGGTGATATTGGAATTCATCACAACCCTAGATTATGTATTTAGTTACAACACATACCTAGGATTACTAAACACTTAAATAAACAAAACATCATAAAAAAAATAACTTGGAGATAAATAAAAGTAAAATTACAATAATGAAAGAAAATATTGGGGTTAGATGGTCCACTTTTAATATTTCAAAATTAGAAATCTCCCTTATTGTCAATGTTTACCGATTAATTAATTATATTTAACTAGACCATAAAGGCGGTAATTTCATTTGTCTCAATTAAATCCAACCGACCATATAAACGGTAACAATGTTATTACTTAAACCGACCATATAGGCGGAAACTACGTCTGAAATGTAAAACCGACTATATAGGCGGTAAATAAGGTTGTCACCTAAACCGGCCATATAAGCGGAAACTAATTAATCTAAATTTTAATTAAAATAAGGGAGATTAATCTAATTTATTATATTAAAAATCTCGCATTTTCACCCAGCAGAATGAGATTACCTGTAAATGAAAACACACAAAATTTTATTAATTAAATAAAAAGAAAATACAAGAAAACTTAAATAAATATACAAGACACTTTCATTTAGGTTTTCATCGAGAAATTCCTCCAAAGAAAGCATGAAAAATTTACAAAGTTTAGTTTGGTATTTATAGGCAAATCTAAAGGTTTCCACCATTTTCTCCACCAATTGCTCCAAACATGGCACCAAATCCTCCACCAAACATGCACATGTGTTGGTAAGAGTTTGACAATTTTTATTTTTATTTTTATTTTTTTTATTTTGAAAATGACTTTAATAATTACACATAACACATCGCCAGATGTGTTATCAATTTTGGTCATGGAAAATTCAGAATTCGAAATTATTATGAACTTCAAAGTTGTAGATCTTTGAGTCTTCTTTAATCTGGAACTTGAATCACCTCAATCCGAAATCAGAGTAAGAAGTTATGGCCAAACTACGACAATTGCAAAAAGTTGGAATTTCCGAAATTGTACTTCATTAGAACACCATTTCAAGTTTTCAATCTCCAAAATCAAAATGTCAAGTCCAGTTTTTGCCCTTATTTGTTCCACATTTCGTCCTAAATGATTTCATTGAGTCTCAATTTTATTTTATCTGCAAAATAAATTAAAACACATCAAAATGTTCAACAAACCCGAGTAACTAAACAAAATATTAGGTCAAATGGGCAGTAAATATTGATATATTTTCCGCTCATCACACCCCCAAACCTAACATTTTGCTAGTGCTCAAGCAAAACAATAAAATAAAATACAATAAACAATTAAAATTAAACTAAGTCACTTTCGTAGGGATCACAGTTGCATTTAGCGTATGCAACAAGCCTTTAAACCTCTAGGTGTCCCTAGTGGACGAGTTGTAGTCTCGTGAGGGCTTATATTGACGATACCCACAAACGTCAATCTAATGCACACAAAAGCAAAAAGACAAGAGAAAAGAGAATAAACAAGTTAGTGACTAAACAAGTGAAACTTCTTATCCAAGTTAGTAGTTGTTTTCTTTCTTTCTAAATTACCAAATAAGTAAATTCTCCCATATTTTTTTACCATTCTTCATATACACAGCCAACAAGGTATTAATCAAATCATTGTGCCCACAATATTCATAAGTGTAGTTGAAAAGAGAGTAATATTTTTTTCCTAAAGTTATATCAGAATTCACACCTTTTTAGCAATGAATTTTTTTTTCTCTCTTTTTTTTGTTGCATAAAATAAAGAAAGCAATATCTTCAATCCATGTAACGGCCTTTGGGCCAGTGACTCTCAAACCAGTTGGCTTTAGGGCACTAGGTGTTAAGACACCCCTACGGACTTAATTACTTGGATTTCATATGTTTCTTTTTATTTTTATATCATCTTTGATCCATGTAACGAGCTTTGGGCCAGTGACTCCCAAACCAGTTGGCTTTAGGGCGCTAGGTGTTAAAAACTCATACGGACTTAATGACTCGGATCTCAGAAGTTTTTTTTACACTTTTTTTTCCATTGCTTTTTAGATGCTTCCTCCAATTAAACTAGAGCACTGAATATTACAAACTTTTCAAATACATCTCATGGTTGTATGTTACCATGCATGTTGATAATATCTGTCAACTGAACATATGAAGATCCAATTTAGTCAGTATTATGGAGAATTCACAAATTAAATAATTCAAAAGGAAATAAACAAAAATTAACTTGTTACGAAATAGGTTGAGATACGTCTCAGGAGTGGAAATTCCTTACACAGTTATCTCACACCAATTTCACCTGATTAATCAAATTAAAAACACAAAAACAAAATATTTTTTTAATTTTTAATTTTTTTTTTTGTATTATTGACTAAAAATCGAAAAATAAAAACAAGATACTAGTCAACTATTCCCCTCCCCAAACCTAAATGAGACATTGTCCCCAATGTCTTAAAAAGTAGAATAAGAGTTTAGAAACAATACTTGGTTAGCTGAAATTCTGCATCTAAAAAGAAAATTAAAGGTTAAGATCTAGATTTATTCGACGCTTCTTACCACGATCATTATCAGACCAGTTTATCTTGGAAATGATAGGGTCAATTTGTGGTTCAAATGCTAAAATTTGGTCAATTAAATCATTGGCAGTTCTGGCAGTGAATATGATTTCTTTTACAGGTTTTGATACGAACCCATTTATCTGGGCATCATCAAGAAACATACAAAGAAAGTCATAAAATCCATCAGCGTTAAACAGTCCAATCGGTTTCTGGTGTATGTTCAGGTTCGCCCAAGATAGCACTGTAAAAATTTCCTCCATCGTACCTAAGCCACATGGCAAAACAATAAAAGCATCAGCACAGTTAATCATTTCTACCAGTCGTTTAGATATACCTGGTACGATAAGTTCCTCTCCATTTGATGGTCCTATAAGATTCGTCCCTGTCAAAGGTTTTAGGATGATTCCCGGAACTTGACTACCTCCTTCCTGTACAGCCTTTAAAATGATCCACATTAGTCTAAGATTGCCACCGCCATATACTAAGTGCATATTCCTTTCAGCAATGACTCTACCCAATTCATGTGCTGCCTCAATGAACTCTGGCTTAGAACCAACACTAGTACCGCAAAACACACAGATATTTACAACTCGTCTTCTTCAAGTTGCTTCCATTTTTTTATGTATTTTTTTCTCAAGTCTGGATGCCTTCAAGAGTGCAATGATGAGTTGAATTTATAGAACCTGAAAAAGGGTGAGTAATAACAGAACTAGTACCTGCCAAATGACAATTATTAACTAAACAGTAAAATATATCATGAAAGTCAAAAAGTCTGGATCCTGTCGGAGAAAAAAAAGAAAATAACAAAATAAATCACAATTATTAGATAAATACAAATAGAAAATAATATTTACAATAAGTAACGGCTTGAATGACGTCTATGTGTCAGGGACAAGCTTCCCATCCAATTTTCTTATAAATTGACAAACAGGGTCTTTTAGAGTCAGATTCCCGAGACTTAAATATTGTCTTTCTTTTTGGAATTGTGCATGTAACATGTGAATTACGTGATGCACATATCCACTGGGATGCGTCTCAAAAGTCAATGATATGTCATCCAAAGACTCCTTACTCAAGCCATCCCTAATGAATTTAATTTTATCTTCACGGTTATCAAACACCATTCCTAAAGAACGACAACGAGTATTACATGTTATGCGTGCACATTTATAGCAAACACATAGTCTTTTAGCTATTCTTTTCTTAGCTAGGTGTTTCTTCCTAAACCAGACAGATATGAAATAAAAGAGTCAGAGGACTCACCTGCCAATCGGACCCGTGTTTCAATAATCTAACGAATTGCTTGTGAAGATTTACAATGACGTCTTCCATCCTGAAATGTGACTTTACCTATAAAAATTAAACACACAAAAAATAAAACACACCAAATCTGAATATATACACAATTTGCATGGGTTGCCTCCCTGTTAGCACTAAGTTTAACGTCGTCAGCTAGACATGACTGCCCGAACGTTAGGCTGGATCTGAAAGTGTGACACTTTCTTTTTGTCACTCAAATTATTCTCCCCAGTATTGTTTGACACGTTGGCTGTTAACTTTGAATGTGTTGTTGGACTTGGGGTTGTATATCTCAATTACTCCGTAGGGTAACACCTGAGTAATCACAAATGGACCTGACCACTTTGATTTCAGCTTTTCAGGGAAAAGTTTCAACCGTGAATCGTATAACAACACCTGCTACCCTAGCTCCAGTTGTTTGCGTACTATTTTTTTATCATGCCATTTCTTGGTCTTTTCTTTGTACAGTTTGGCATTTTCATAAACATGTATGAGAAATTCCTCCAATTCGTTTAGTTAGTGGAGTCATTTTTCTCATGCTGCTTGTGGATCAAGATTTAACTTCTTCAGTGCCCAGTACACTTTATGTTCAAGCTCCACTGGCAGATGGCACGCTTTCCCAAACACCATTCGATATGGGGACATACCAATGTGTGTTTTATAAGCTGTCTAGTATGCCCATAATGCGTCATCCAGTTTTGTAGATCAGTCATTCATTGTTGATCCAACGATTCTTTCCAAGATTCTTTTGATCTCCATGTTTGAAACTTCAACATGTCCATTTGACTGCGGATGGTAGGCAGTGGAAACTTTATGAGTAACTCTGTATTTGGATAGGAGTGCATCGAAATATCTGTTGTAGAAATGTGTGCCTCCATCACTGATAATCCTGAGGTGTTCCGAAGCGAGTGAAAAATATTCTTTTTAAGGAATTTTATCACAAATTTTGAATCATTTGATGACAGTGCTATTGCTTCAACCCATTTAGAGACGTAGTCTACTGCAGCTAGTATGTACAGGTTTCCGAATGATGGAACAAAGGGTCCCATAAAATCAATCCCTCATACATCAAATATCTCCACTTCCAGAATATTTTGCAGATGTCCTTCATTTCTCCTTGAAATATTTCCCGTTCTCTGGCACATGTCACATTGAAGAGCAAATAAGTAAGCATCTTTAAACAGAGTGGGCCAGAACAAACCTGATTGTAGGACTTTGGCTGTAGTTTTATTTCCGTTGAAGTGTCCGCCGTATGGTGATGAATGACAATGCTGCAAGACACTATTGACCTCTTCATGTGGAACACAACATCTCAGTAATTGATCAACACATCTTTTGAACAGGTACGGCTCATCCCAGACATAATGCTTGATTTATTTGAAGAACTTCTTTCGTTGCTGATGAGTCCATTCCAACAGCCATTTTCCCGATACTATATAGTTGACATAGTCAGCATACCAAAGGACATCATGTTGTTTTATGGCAAACAATTGTTCATCTGGAAAATTTTATTTGATTATCAGTTCATTGCCAACTGTTTCTCCATTCTCAAGCCTCGATAAGTGATCTGCCAATTGGTTTTATGTCCATTTCCTGTCTCGGATCTCCACGTCAAATTCTTACAGTAGAAGCACCCGATGGATCAATCTAGGTTTGGTATCTTTCTTCATGATCAGATATTTGATTACTGAATGATCTGTGTAGACCACCACTTTGGGACCCAGCAGATATGAGCGAAATTTATCAAAAGCAAACACAACTGTGAGCAACTCATTTTTAGTGGTTGTGTAGTTGAGTTGTGTTTCATTCAGAGTTCTGCTGGAGTAGTGAATGGTATGGAAAATTTTTGCTTTGTGTTGTCCCAAAACTGCACCTACAGTAAAATCACTAGCATCACACATCACCTCAAATGGAAGGGTCCAGTCTGGTGCTACTATGATGGCGGCAGAGACCAGCTTCTGTTTTAAGATCTCAAAAGCTTCGTGACATTCTTTGGTGAAGTTGAAAGGCACATTTTTCTCCAGAAGATTGCACAGAGGTTTAGGAATCTTGGAGAAGTCTTTGATGAATCTTCTGTAAAAGCCTGCATGTCCGAGAAAACGTTGAATCCCTTTGACAGTTGATGGTGGAGGTAATTTTTCGATTGTCTCGATCTTTATTTTGTCTACCTCGATTCCCTTTTGTGAGATCTGATGTCCCAGGACGATGCCTTCTTGCACCATGAAGTGGCATTTATCCCAGTTGAGTACCAGGTTGGTATCTTCGCATCTTTGTAACACATTTTCCAGATTTTGCAAGCAGTGGTTGAACGAGTCTCCAAACACAGAAAAATCATCCATGAAAACCTCCATACTTTGTTCCAGCATGTCTGAGAAGATGGCCATCATGTAATGTTGAAATGTAGCAGGAGCATTACATAGTCCAAATGGCATCATACGGAAAGCAAAAGTACCATACGGACATGTAAAAGTAGTTTTATCCTGATCTTTTGGGGCGATGACAATCTGATTGTACCCCGAATATTCATCCAGAAAGTAATAGAACTTATGTCCCTCAATCTGTCTAGCATATGGTCAATGAATGGTATCGGACAATGATCTTTCCATGTTGCTTTGTTCAGCTTCATGTAGTCCATACATACTCTGTTGGACAATTATGACCAATAGCATCACTATTTGTAAAAGACATTGTGGTTTTTGTAAAAATTAACTATGTGACAAAGAAAATTGCTATTTTATCATTTTGTAATTAGATTACTTGAATATATAAATGATAAAAGTCTTTATGATTAGTTCCGGATTAATAATATATGAGAGAGTATCAATCCATGAAAGGTTTAATCATTAAATATCCTTAGTCGTAGTATTATCGAGATTGGACATCGATAATGCGGAATAGGCTAGTATTGCACTTGTGCGCGTTATGGAAGCGTAACAACATAGTTCTCATATATTTGGGTATTGGATACTCATGCAAGTGTAATATGAGGTTCTGTTTGCCGATGGTACGGAAACAGCTTCGCTCTAGATAGACCCATTGGAATCCCATTGGTAGTATAACTATGTGTCTATGGGAATCCGAATCAGGGGGTAGGTGTATTTGGTCTTAACTTGAGAATGCATCGCTAATACTTGCGACAATCAGTACGCTTTGGTTTTGGTCGTCTGAGGCTTTAACAGGTTTTGTGTACGCCTCTTCTGGGTTTATTGAGAATCGTAGTGTATTGGGTGTGATGTCAAGATGGACGTATCACTTCAGTCATATGGAGATGATGATCACGCAGGGATACAGAACTGGTACTCTAATATGTTGCAACTATTGGGATAATATGACAATGTCATGATTATCCGATTAAAGAGACTAGTTGCTAGTGATCTTATATATGCTTCGTACGAGACATACACAATTCCAGCCCCAGGCTTAGCATTTGACATCAGATACTGGATCGTAATACACAATACTTAGTATACTACGCTTGATAAAGATTATGTATTCCTTAAAAGAATATTTTTGGAGAATTGGGTAGGCACGATGCTTTGCTAAAAGCCCACCATGTCTTGTAAATCGGTAAGAACATGGTACTAGATACGCACGTATTTATATAGTCCCACGACCAGATTTACTGCCAACATATCCATGAATCTCATGGGTCGCTTCCCAAAGATTTACCGATGACATTTGATTCGAACAGAATTAATATGGGATTAATTATGAGAGAGAGAAAATTAATATAGGATTAATTGCGGTAAGAATTTATTTTGGATAAAATTCGAATAATAGAGAGAGAACGAATAATTTGGAATTAATCGATTAAATAATATATTCGATATATTAATTGAAATTAGATTTCAATGCGGAATTAAAATTGGATTTTAATTCCGGCGAACGAATTAATTTAGAATTAATTTGTAAGTTACTTTAATAATAATTTTGCTAGGCATAATTATTTAATTATGTCGCAACGACAAATTCGTTAATTCGGAATTAAACGAACCCGGGCCCGAGCGAAGTTGCGTGTTGGATTGTTCGACTTAAATTCGGAATTTATAAGTGGTGGGACCCACTTGACTTACATCAACTAGTTTGACTAGTGATGGAAGTGGTTAAGGTTGAGTGAAGGAATTGGATTGCTTATTATACACACAATCTAAATCCAACACACTTTGTATTTTTTAATCATTTGGAATGACATATACCAACTTGATTTTTGGTAAATGATAATTTGCTAATTTGATTTTTTTGTTAAATATCCATCCGCATATCATTATTATTTATTCCACACCTTATTATGCTTTTAGAATGCATGCTTAAGGGTGTTTGATGAGTCCTAATTAAAGATAATAAATTGGTTGCCAATTTACGCAAAAAAACCCTCAATACAATATTAAGCGATTTCCTTCCATTGAGTGGTTCTCTCTCAAGATCCAAGATTGTCATTGGTTTGTTGGTCAAAGTCAAGATCAATATACATCGCAGATGTGTTTGAACCACAAAGGCTTTGTAATATACCGCATGTCTTGGGCAGTTGTGACTTGTTGGCCAAAGTCAAGGTCACTTCTTGTTCATCGATATGGATTACGAAGCTTTCCCACTGTCAATGGGTCCCGCTTAACTGGAATCATTAAGCTTGTTGAGCCAAAGCCAATGCTTAGTTGATTCAGAGGAAAATGTTAGGAAATATATTGGATATATTGACATATATATTGTATATATGTTTCGGACTTGGAGGTCCACCTAACGGATCTAGGAATTGGATGAGATCCAATTGATCTTAGAGATCTACCTAGTTAAGTTTCATACAGCTTGTTGGCCAAAGTCAAGGTTGTGTGTTATTTAACGGGATCCTAGCCCACTAGGAAACTAGGTTTCCCGAGTACTCAATAGAGGGTTAGAGGCTAGCCGAAAAATAGTGGGATGCTAGTATTAAATTTATAATTTCGTTTAAATACTTGTCAAATACACGCTTTCAAATTATTTTCGTCGTTATATATTTATATTAGTTGGACTAATATTTTATTATTTTCTTGTAACAGTTGGACTGTACCCAAAATCGTTAATTGAATAGTTAGAATATTGCAATTAAGATGGCCGGAAAGATCAACATTAGAGACATTATCATGGGCGAAAATATCTTTAATGGTGCGAACTTTCCTGACTGGGATATGAACCTCAGGATTGTCCTGTGGGCTGAGAGATTGCTCTATACGATAGAGAAACCTCTCGGGGCCTAAGCCCGGAGTTGAGCAACCAGTTGAGTTTGAGCTTTGGAAGACTCACAATGATGACAACTCAACTGCTCAATCTGTCATGCTTGCCGCAATGACCCCACAATTTCGTCGTCAAAATAAGAGATTGGATCCCTATTTCGTCGTCAAAATAAGAGATTGGATCCCTATGAAATGATTTTGAAATTGAGGGACCTTCATCGATCTAATCTTAGATCGCAGAAGTATGAGTTGCAGAAGAAGCTCTTTCGCTCTCGCATGTTAGAGGGTACATCTGTTGAGCACCATGTGTCGCAGATGATTGCTGATATCGAATAGCTGGGACAGTTGGGCATAGTCTTCGAGGTTGAGACTTCTATAGATTTGATCTTACAGTCTCTGCCTAACAGCTGGGGCGGGTTCATCATGAACTACAATATGATGAACCAAGATAAGACTCTTGGAGAGTTGATGTCGATGCTGAAAGAGGCAGAAAAAGAGCTTTTGAAGGGCAAAAAGCGTGAGGCACACTTCGCTTCGACATCTCAGAATGCCAAGGTTTTGCCGAAGGCTTCTGGAGGTATGAAGAAGAAGAAGAGAAATGGTAAGGCCAAATCATCAAAGTCTTTTGGGAAGGCAATGGACAAATCCTAAGATGTCTGCCTACAGTGTGGCAAACGGGGTCACTGGAAGCGTGACTGCCGTGAGTACAAGGCGCACATGAAGGAAGTGAAATCGGGCAAGACATCAGCTTCATGTATGTTTGTTATTGAAATAAACATGTCTACTTCTAGTTTTAAAAATTGGATTTTTGATTCTGGTTGTAGTACTCATATATATACTGATGTCCAGAATCTGCAGATTAGCAGGAGACTGGCTTTAGTGGAGATTGATCTACGAGTTGGAAACGGGACCAGAGTCGCTGTTTTGGCTGTAGGGACTTATATTTTGGAACTGCCCTCGGGGCATGTACTTACTTTATCATACTGCTATTATGTACCTAGTTTGACTAGAAACGTTATATATGTATCTTGCTTAACCCAATGTGGGTATACTTTTGTATTCAGAAACACCGGGTGTTTTGTCTATAAAAATGATTTTGAGATATGTAGTGTTGATGTTAATAATGGTCTTTATATTTTGAATATAAATCAATCTCAAACATATAACATGACAAAAAAAAAGGCTTAACTTAAGTAACAAAGATGAAACTTATATGTGGCATTGTCGTCTGAGACACATTAACAAAACTCGTATATCCACACTTTCGAAGAGTGGGTACTTGGATGGATTTGATCCAAATTCATATGACGTCTGCGAATCTTGTTTATGAGGCAAAATGCCTAAAACACCTTTTAGCGGTAAATGTGCACGTGCCAATGAACTGTTAGCCCTCGTTCATAGTGACATATGTGGGCCCATGTCTAGCCAGGCTAGAAGTGGATATGAATACTTTGTAACCTTTACGGATGATGCATCACGTTATGGTTATGTGTATCTTATGAGACACAAGTCAGAAACCTTTGAGAAATTCAAAGAGTTTAGACACGAAGTAGAAAAACAGACCGGCAAAAGTATTAAAACATTACGGTCGGACCGTGGTGGAGAATACTTGAGCAATGAGTTTCATGATTACCTGAAAGAGTATGTTATTCTTTCACAGTGGACTCCTCCCGGAACACCTCAATTAAACGGTATGTCCGAATGGAGAAACTGAACTTTGTTGGACATAGTAAGGTCTATGATGAGTCGTACTGAGCTACCAATTTCCTTCTGGGGATATGCATTGAACATTGCAATACTTATTTTGAATAAGGTTCCGTCAAAGTCTGTTCAACAAACTCCATATGAAATATGGACAGGAAAGAAACCGGGTTTCTCATTCCTAAAGATTTGGGGATGATGGGCATATGTTAAACGTTTGGATGGTACCAAACTAGAACCCAAATCGGATAAGTGGCTATTTGTAGGTTATCCTAGGGAAACCAAAGGATATTACTTCTACCACCCACAAGAGAACAAGGTATTTGTTGCTCTACATGCGATTTTCCTCGAAAATGAATTCCTAAATGCAGTGGTAAGTGGGAGGAAAATAGAACTCGATGAAAATCGGAGTGATACTATTCCAAGCACCAATTCCTTATTGGAACACGAACAGTTCATCAGGGATGAGACTATACCAAAATCTTTCAATACATGGTTTCGACTACGACGAAACTTTTTCACTTGTTGCCATGATTAAATCTATTTGGATAATGCTTGCTATTGTTGCATAATTTGATTATGAAATATGGCAAATGGACATCAAAACCGTTTTTCTTAACGAAAACCTTTTGGAGGATATTTATATGTAACAGCTTGACGGTTTTATCGTACCAAAATATGCAAACAAGGTTTTCAAGTTAAATCGATCCATTTATGGATTGAAACAAGCATCACGTTCTTGGAACCAACGTTTTGATGAGATCATAAAAGAATATGATTTCGTTCAAAAGGAGGATGATCTTTGTGTATATAAGAAGGTTAGTGGGAGCGTACTGACATTCATTGTCCTTTACGTTGATGATGTATTGCTGATTGTCAATGACATTCCCATGCTACGATCGGTGAACGCTTGACTTTCATTAAAATTCTCCATGAAAGATATGGGAGAAGCGACTTTTATTATAAGAATAAGGATCTACCGGGATAGATCTAGAAAGCTGCTTGGACTCTCTCAGAGCTCGTACATTGACAAAGTGTTGAAGAGATTCAACATGGATCAGTCTAAGAGGGGACTGTTACCAGTGTCATATGGCATCACTCTATCTAAGAACATGTGTCCTAAAACTCAAGATGAGAGAGACAACATGATTCGGATCCCGTTCGCTTCTGCAGTCGGATCGATCATGTATGCCATGATATGTACGCGACTTGATGTCTCGTATGCTTTGAGCATGTGTAGTCGCTATCAGGCCGATCCAGGTGAAGGTCACTGGGTTGCGGTTAAGAACATCCTTAAGTATCTTAGACAAACTAAGGATGCTTTCTTAGTCTATGGAGATAGAGAACTTGAGGTAACTGGATTTATCGATGCAAGTTTCCAAACCGATAAAGACGACTGTAAGTCGCAATCCGGGTACATATATTTTTTTTAAAAGTGAGTAGTGAGCTGGAAATCTTCCAAGCAAGAGACTGTTGTCGATTCAATAACAAAAGTGGAATATATCCCTGCAGCTGAGGCAGCAAAAGAGGCAGTTTGGATCCGTAAATTCCTAATTGGATTAGGAGTAGTTCCGTTAGAAGCTGAGCTCGTTCCTTTGTATTGTGACAATAACGGGGCTATAGCACAGGCTAAGGAACCTCAGTCTCATCAACGATCCAAACATGTACTTCGACGTTTCCATCTGATTCGTGAGATCATACATCGTGGCGATGTGAAGATCGAGAAGGTCGCATCAGAAGACAACATTGCAGATCCGTTGACGAAGGCTATTTCTCAGCAGAAGTTTGAGCGACATGTACATAGTTCAGGTGTTAGATACTTCAGTGGTTGGCTATAGGCCAAGTGGGAGATTGTTGGACAATTATGACCCATAGCATCACTATTTGTAAAAGACATTGTGGTTTTTGTACAAATTAACTATATGACAAAAGAAATTGCTATTTTATCATTTTGTAATTAGATTACTTGAATATATAAATGATAAAAGTCCTTATGATTAGTTCCGGATTAATAAGATATGAGACAATATCAATCCACGAAAAGTTTAATCATTAAATATCCCTAGTCGTAATATTATCGAGACTGGACATCGATAATGAGGAATAGGCTAATATTGCACTTGTGCGCGTTATGGAAGCGTAACGACATAATTCTCATATATTTGGGTATTGAATACTCATGCAAGTGTAATAAGAGGTTCTGTTTGCCGATGGTACGAAAACAGCTTCACTCTAGATAGACCCCTCAGAATCTCATTGGTAGTATGACTATGTGTCTATGGGAATCTGAATCAGGGTAGATGTATTTGGTCTTAACCTGAGACTTGCATCGCTAATACTTGCGACAATCAGTACGCTTTGGTTTTGGTCGTCTGGGGCTTTAACAGGTTCTGTGTACGCCTCTTATGGGTTTATTGAGAATCGTAATGTATTGGGTGTGATGTCAAGATGAAAATATCAATTCAGTCATATGGAGATGATGATCACGCAGAGATACAGAACCGGAACTCTAATATGTTGCAACTATCGGGATAATATGACAAAAGTCATGATTATCCGATTAAAGAGACTAGTTGCTAGTGATCCGATATATGTTTCGTACGGGGCAGACACAATTTCAGCCCCAGGCCTAGGATGTGACATCAGATACTGGATCGTAATACGCAATACTTAGTATACTACGCTTGATAAAGATTATGTATTCCTTAAAAGAATATTTCTGGAGAATTGGGCAGGCACGATGCTTTGCTAGAAGCCCACCATGTCTTATAAATCGGTAAGAACGTGGTACTCGGTACGCACGTATTCGGATAGTCCGATGACCAAATTTACTGCCAACATATCCAGGAATCTCATGGGTCTCTTCCAAAGATTCACCGATGACATTTGACTCGAACAGAATTAATCTGGAATTAATTATGAGAGAGAGAAAATTAATATAGGATTAATTGCGGAAAGAATTTATCTGGGATAAAATTCGAATAATAGAGAGAGAACGATTAATTTGGAATTAATCGATTAAATAATATATTCGATATATTAATTGAAATTAGATTTCAATGCGGAATTAAAATTGGATTTTAATTCGGGCGAACGAATTAATTTAGAATTAATTCGTAAGCGACTTTAATATTAATTTTGCTAGGCATAATTATTTAATTATGTCGCAATGGAAAATTTGTTAATTCGGAATTAAACGAACTAGGGCCCGAGCGAAGTTGTGTGTTGGATTGTTTGACTTAAATTCGGAATTTATAAGTGGTGGGACCCACTTGACTTACATCAACTAGTTTGACTAGTGATGGAAGTGGTTAAGGTTGAGTGAAGGAATTGGATTGCTTATTATACACACAATCTAAATCCAAC
The DNA here is from genome assembly GCA_019454045.1 of Zanthoxylum bungeanum. Classification (NCBI taxonomy): domain Eukaryota; kingdom Viridiplantae; phylum Streptophyta; class Magnoliopsida; order Sapindales; family Rutaceae; genus Zanthoxylum; species Zanthoxylum bungeanum. Next base: position 101,329 of record SKCR01025304.1, read on the forward strand.
ACACTTTGTATTTTTTAATCATTTGGAATGACATATACCAACTTGATTTTTGGTAAATGATAATTTGTTTTTTTTTTTGAAAATCAAATACACAACACAAGAAGAAAAAACTCTCTCTCCCTTTCCAAGCAATTGCCGTGAGTTCTCCCTCTCTACATAGAAATTTTGTTGCAAATTTTCTTCAAGCTAGCACTATCAAGGAGTCATACAAGGTGATAGGGAAACCAATCCTAGAGTTTGGAACACAAAGAAATGACTTGGAGCTCTTCACCAACATCAAAAGTTTTAAACTTCATACATCCATCAATCCGATCATTGTAAGTTTTTCCGCAACTTCTTTGAGTATTCACACACATATCATGATTAGAGATCCTTGGCATGTTCTAGGAACACTAACAATGGTATCAAGAGCATTTTCTAAGCATGAAATGAGTTTATGGTTTATATGCTTTAATTTGGGGTTTTTATGTGTTGAGCATGATTTCTTCAAATTGTTTGTTTGGTTGAGTTTGGATGATGATGAATTGGATTTGTGCATCTTAAAATTTGAGAAAAATTGATTAGATTAATTTTCCCTAAATTTCCTAGATTGGCCGAATCTACCCTAAGTGTGTATCATGGTGATTTTTTGATTTTAGACCATTGGATGTGTTTAAAGCATGAGATAAATTGATTGTTGATTTAATTGGATTGAAATCAAATTGATTGAAATTTTATGCCATATTGTCGTGACTATAAGAAGCATGTATTGATTGATTTTGCTTCGATTTGTGTTGGACATGAGTTGGTTAAATAAAGCATGATTAATTAGTTTAATTGGTATTTTGGAAATATTTGTTTAACTAGTTAATTATGGCTATTACACTTTAATTAAAATTAATATGAAATTTGGAATTTTGTATTAATTAAAAAGAATTTATCTGGGATAAAATTCGAATAATAGAGAGAGAACGATTAATTTGGAATTAATCGATTAAATAATATATTCGATATATTAATTGAAATTAGATTTCAATGCGGAATTAAAATTGGATTTTAATTCGGGCGAACGAATTAATTTAGAATTAATTCGTAAGCGACTTTAATATTAATTTTGCTAGGCATAATTATTTAATTATGTCGCAATGGAAAATTTGTTAATTCGGAATTAAACGAACTAGGGCCCGAGCGAAGTTGTGTGTTGGATTGTTCGACTTAAATTCGGAATTTATAAGTGGTGGGACCCACTTGACTTACATCAACTAGTTTGACTAGTGATGGAAGTGGTTAAGGTTGAGTGAAGGAATTGGATTGCTTATTATACACACAATCTAAATCCAACACACTTTGTATTTTTTAATCATTTGGAATGACATATACCAACTTGATTTTTGGTAAATGATAATTTTTTTTTGAAAATCAAATACACAACACAAAAAGAAAAATTTATCTCTCAATTTCCAAGCAATTGTCGTGAGTTCTCCCTCTCCACATAGAAATTTTCTTCAAGCTAGCACTATCAAGGAGTCATACAAGGTGATAGGGAAACCAATCCTAGAGTTTGGAACACAAAGAAAGGACTTGGAGCTCTTCACCAACATCAAAAGTTTTGAACTTCATACATCCATCAATCTGATCATTGTAAGTTTTTCTGCAACTTCTTTGAGTATTCACACACATATCATGATTAGAGATCTTTGGCATGTTCTAGGAACACTAACATACTCTCCATCCAGTCACCGTTCTTGTGTTGGAATGAGCTCATTCTTTTCATTTGTGACTACAATAATTCCTCATTTCTTTGGCACACATTGCATAAGACTCACCCACGTGTTGTCAGAGATGGGGTAAATGATACCAACATCCAACCATTTGATAATATCTTTTTTTTACGACCTCCTTCATGATTGGATTTAGTCTCTGTTGATGCTCCACTGTGGGTTTGTACTCGTCGTTCATCAAAATCTTGTGCATGCAAAATGATGAACTAATGCCTCGTATGTCTTCTATAGTCCAGCCAATGGCTTTCTTGTGTTCTCGTAACACTCTCAGTAACTTTTCTTCCTGCTCCAATGTTAGCGACGAAGAAATAATCACAGGTAAATCAGAAGAGTTTCCTAAAAATACATACCTGAGATGGCTTGGAAGTAGCTTCAGTTCCAGCTGCGGTGGTTCTTCAATCGAAGGTTTGATTCACTCTTTTTTCGGTAGTTCCAAACTTTCCACATGTGGTGTCGATTTGAAGCGAAATGGTCTGTCAAGATAGTTGATACATTCTAAAATTTCATCATCTAGCTCGCTGTCAGTCATATTTATGATGCAAGCTTCAAGTTTATCCGTGGGAACTGGTAGTGCATGAGGATCCTGGATGATACTATCTATAATATCAATTCTAAAACATTCATCTTCATTTTCATCACTCGGGAATTTCATGGCTTTGAAAACATTGAATTTAACTTCTTGGTCCTGCATTTTCATGATTAGTTCTCCTTTTTGTACATCAATAACAGTTCGACCTGTAGCCAAGAATGGTCTCCCAAGAATGATAGGTACATCTTTGTCTTCTTCCATGTCAATGATAATGAAATCTACTGGGAGAATGAGTTTGTCGACTTTGACCAGCACATCTTCAACTACACCTCTCGGAAATACGAGCGTTCTATCAGCAAGTTGCAAATAGACTGAGGTGGACATTGCTTCTCCAATTTGCAGTTTCCTGTAAATCGAAAAAGGCATCAAATTATCACTAGCACGTAAATCACACAAAGTTTTACCGATGTAATGTTCTCATATGATGCATGGGACGGTGAAACTGCCAGATCTTTCAACTTTGGGGGAAGCTTCCTCTGAATGATGGCGCTGCATTCTTCTGTCAATGCTACTGTTCCGTAATCTCCCAATCTTCATTTTCGTGAAAGAATATCTTTCATGAATTTGACATAGCTGGGCATTTGTTCCAACGCTTCTGCAAATGGAATGTTAATATGCAGCTTTTTAAAGACCTCCAAGAATCGAGCAAACTGCTTATCTAGTTTGTTTTTCTGAAGATGTTATGGAAAAAGTGGAGGTGGTGTGAATTTTTCTTGATCTTTTTTCTTTGTTTCTTTTTCCTCCATCTGTGGAACAGCTTCGCTGCTTTCTTTTGGAAATTCCTCAGTGGATACCTTGACTCCAACATCTTTGTTGATTTCAGTACCGCTTTTCAAAATAATGGCTTGACATTGCTCATTCCCTCGATTCCTTGGATTTGGTTCTGTGTTGCTAGGAAGATTACCTGGCGGTCTGTAACTCTGAGCATTGGCCAGTTGTCCCATTTGATTCTCTAGTGTTTTAATAGAAGCTGAATAGCTTTGATTCAATGCTACTTGATTTTGAACCATAGCTGTTAAAACGTCATATTTTGCTTCTTGCTTTTTCAACTGGGCCAACACTTCTGTTATTCCTGGTTCTTTTTCATACTCCTGGCCTTTGTTTTGTTGTTGGAATCCTGGTGGTGGATTGTTCCTTTGCCCTTAATTGTTGCTCTATGCGAAATTAGGATGATTCCTCCACCCTGGGTCGTAGGTGTTGGAATAAGGATTGTTCCTATGTCTGTTGAAATTGTTGACATAATTCACCGTCTCCTCATTTTGGTGGTATGATTATGTCTCTTCATGTCTAGTTAACAAGAAACATTAAGACTAAGACTCAATAAATAAACCAATTTATTACCCTAGACATAAAATAATCAACTTATAAACAGGTGATATTGGAATTCATCACAACCCTAGATTATGTATTTAGTTACAACACATACCTAGGATTACTAAACACTTAAATAAACAAAACATCATAAAAAATAACTTGGAGATAAATAAAAGTAAAATTACAATAATGAAAGAAAATACTGGAGTTAAATGATCCATCCATAAAATCGGTAATTTCATTTGTCTCAATTAAATCCAACCGACCATATAGGCGGTAACAAGGTTATTACTTAAACCAACCATATAGGCGGAAACTACGTCTGAAATGTAAAACCGACCATATAAGCGGTAAATAAGGTTGTCACCTAAACCGGCCATATAGGCGGAAACTAATTAATCCAAATTTTTATTAAAATAAGGGAGATTAATCTAATTTATTATATTAAAAGTCTCACATTTTCACCCCAGCAGAATGAGATTACCTGTAAATGAAAACACACAAAATTTTATTAATTAAATAAAAATAAAATACAAGAAAACTTAAATAAATATACAAGACACTTTCCTTTAGGTTTTAATGGATAAATTTCTCCAAAGAAAGCATGAAAAATTTACAAAATTTAGCTTGGTATTTATAGGAAAATCTAAAGGCTTCCACCAAATGCTCCACCAAACATGGCACCAAACATGACACCAAATCCTCCACCAAACATGCAAGCATGTTTGTGGAAGTTTGACAATTTTTTTTTTTTTATTTTGAAAATGACTTTAATAATTACACATAACACACTTCCGGATATTTTATCAATTTCGGTCATGGAAACTTCAGAATTCGAAATTATTATGAACTTCAAAGTTGTAGATCTTTGAGTCTTCTTTAATCTGGAACTTGAATCACCTCAATCCGATATTGGAGTAAAAAGTTATGGCCAAAATACGACAATTGCAAAAAGCTGAAATTTTCGAATTTGTACTTCATTAGAACGCCATTTCAAGTTTTCAATCTCCAAAAACAAAATGTCAAGTCCAGTTTTTACCCTTATTTGTTTCACATTTCATCCTAAATGATTCCATTGAGTCCCAATTTTATTTTATCTGCAAAATAAACTAAAACACATCAAAATATTTATAAGAAAATTGGATGGGAAACATATCCCCGACCTATAGAGGGCGTTTAAGTTGTTACTGGACGTAAAACCATAGGAAGATGTGAGCCACAATCACAACTACCAGTACATATTTTTCAATTTATTGCTTTGATTTCCTTTTATTTTAAATTACTGTTTTGATTTACTTTAATTTACTATTTTGATTTCTTTTACTTTTGCCGATAATATCTAAATTTTTTTGACTTTTACGATCTATTTTATTATTCATCTGACAATTACCATTTTACAGGTACTAGTGCTTTTATTACTCATACTCTTTCAGGATCCATAAATATAGTTCGTCATTTCTCTCTTCAACACATCCAGATAAGAGAGAGAACAAAAATGGAGACAACTTCAAGAAAACGAGTCACTAATATCTATGTGTTTTGTGGAACTAGCTCTAGAACTAAACTAAAATTTGTTGAGGCTGCAAAAGAATTGGGTAGAGTTATGACGGAAAGAAACATGCACTTAGTATATGGCGGTGGCAATCTTGGATTGATGGGATGTGTTTCAAAGGTCGTACAAGAAGATGGCAGTAAAGTTTTGGGGATCTTTCCAAAACCTTTGGCAGACGGAAACCTCATCGGAAAATCAAATGGAAAAGAATGCATTGTCTCAGGTATGTCTGAAAGACTTACTAAAATAATTAATCATGCCGACGTTTTTATTGCTTTACCAGATGGGCTAGACACACTAGAAAAAATATTCACAGTGATATCATGAGCGAACTTGAACATTCACCAAAAACTCATTAGACTACTTAATGTTGATAATTTTTTCGATTTTCTTTGAGTATTTCTTGCGGATGCCAAAAGACTTGGGTTCATTTCAAAGCTGGTATAAGATATCGTCCTAACTGTAAGAAAAACTGATGAATTAATTGATCAACTCTTAGCTTACGAACCAAAAATGGACCTCATTCTTTCCAAGTTGAACTGGTCTGATAATGATCGTGGCAAGAAACGTATAGTGGTCTTTGATCTTAATCTGTAATTTTTCTTTTAAATAGTCGTAGATTTGGTTGTCAATTCCACACTAACTATGTGATGTCTTCTAAACTATATTTCTTCTTATTTAGACATTGGGGATAATGTCTCAATTTGATTGGGGGAGGAGATAATTGAATAAATAATTTTTGTTTTATGTTTCATTGTTGTGTTTTTCTTTAAAAAAAAAATTATTTTCGTTTATATGTTGTTGTTTTATGTAAAAAAAAATTAATTATCATTATGTTGTTTTTGCTTTGTTGTTATTTTGTGTGTAAAAAAAATGTGTTTTGTTTTGATTTTCTTTTGTGTTTTCAAAAAAAAAACTACACACAAACTAACAACAAATTTTTGAATAACCTTGTGGATAGGGATGGCAAAATCCGGATCCGGACCCGGGTAAATATTCCCGGGTCCGGACCCGACCCTGTCCGGATCCGGGAACCCGAATTCCTTTTTTTTTTTTAAATTTTAAATGTATTATTTTATATTTATATTTGTATTTTGTCAATTTTATTAGTTTTATTTCAATTCTTTTAATTTTTTATTATATTCTATTATATATATATATATGCATAATATTTTATATTTTTTATTATAATCTAATTTTTTATTTTTTTCGGACCCGGGTCTACCCGGTCCGGACCCGCGTGATCTCGGGTCCGGACCCGAAATCACCCGGGTCTTAATTTTAAAGACCCGAGTCGTCCGGGTCCGGGTCTTGTTGCCATCTCTACATATGGAATTGTTGTTCGGAGATGACAATGTAAGGAGTTTTCGCTCCTGAGACGTATCTCAATTTAATTTGTAACAAGTTATTATTATTTCTTTTCTTTTAAATCATTTAAATTTGTGAATTCTCCATTGTAGACGTTGTTTTTCGCTCCAAGTCTACAATTGAGATTTTGTATAGGGGCATTGGCGATCCTGCAAAACAAAGATGTAGGGTGAGCGTGGAGGGTCTACCCACCGGTGTGGTGGATGCCGTAGGCACTCCGACGCCCAAGTCAGCAGTGAAGATGAGGTGTAAAAGTCGTAGAGGAGGGAATAAGGTTAGATGTTACCTTAATCTTTGCCAGCTGCCGTGAGGGCGGTAGATGAAAGGTTTAGAGAGCCATGGAGAGAGTAGTATTGGGCTATGATTATGAGAGCGCCCCCCTCCTTGTAGACTTCAGTCCATTTTATAATCTATTTCAAGTGAGACTCATGAATACGTTTAATTGATATACATTTTTTGTGTTGGTAACGGTCGCATCATAAAGGAGAATTATGGGCACATTGGGCAGTCATGAAGACTGAAAACGGTTGGGTTATAAATGGTGTTTATGTATGGGCTAACATATGTTGGGTCCTTGGATCTGTGCTGGTGTGGGCCTGTGAATCTTTGGGCCGATATACACTAAATTCGGGCTTTCTGAGAGAGTGAATCTGTGATGGCAACTTGGGCATGAGGTAAAAAGGTCGAAATTGCCCTTGAGCTAAATTTGGCCCGTACAGTTTGTCTCATACTCTCTAAGTCAATGAGTCATTGGCTTGGAGAGTACTTGATGCGTGTGTAGCTTGTGACGGGGCCATAGTATGTAGGCGTACTCGAGTGTTGATGCTGCCTATTGATTAAACGAATGTGAAGTTATGAGCTTGACTCTACAGGAGCCATTGGGGAAATACCCAATCGATTGAACCGGATGAAGGTCGAGATATACAACATGTGTATTCCATGTCTACGACCTGATTCGACATGAGTCAATGGGGGATGCCCCCAGTCGACTAGACTTGATGAGTCCATGAAGATATAAGTCATACGACATGTGTATTCCATGTCTTCAACTTGACTCGACATGAGTCCGTGGGAGATGTCCCTGGTCGTCTGGACTTGATGAGTCCAGGAAGATATAAGTCATACGACATTGTGTCGTATGGACTGTAGGAAGTTCATGTCTTTATTTGACTCGACATGAGTCAACTGGGGGATGTCCCCTGCCGGCTAAACCAGATGATGGTTCAAGAGTTATTTCATACGACTTTGTGTCGTATGGACTGTAGGAAGTCCATGTCTTTATTTGACTCGACATGAGTCAACTGGGGGATGTCCCCTGCCGGCTAAACTAGATGATGGTTCAAGAGCTATTTCATATGACTTTGTGTCGTATGGACTGTAGGAAGTCCATGTCTTTATTTGACTCGACATGAGTCATCTAGGGGATGTCCCCTGTCAACTGAACCAGATGATGGTTCAAGAATTATTTCATAAGACATTGTGTCGTATGGACTGTAGGAAGTCCATGTCTTTATTTGAGTCAACATGAGTTAACTGGGGGATGTCCCCTGCCAACTAGACTCGTTGAGACCACTATAATCTCCACACTACTGGTCAAGGACCATGGGAGTCTTCAAATTTTTCCTGGTCCGGATGAAAGTTATATGTTGACTCTACACTCTACTAGGCCTGACGAATGTACAAGAGGTTCTTTACTCTACTTGAACTGGTGGAGTTCTAAAAGTGTTACTAGACATGATGAAGTTCCACGTGGGTCTTCCCTTCTCATTCTACTCGACCTGATGTGGGGGTTTTCTTTCCTCATCCTACAAGATCATATATGTAGTGTGAATGAGATATAAGGAAATGAGGGTCGTCTTTCGTCATTCTACAAGACCATATATGTAGTATGAGGCCCAAGCTCCAAGCAATAATATCCCGAAAACAGTCCAGCCCAATCTGAGGACCTCTTCGTTTAATCCTGCCCAAATTGCCCAATTGTGAGCAAACGAACATGTCCTCCCTCCAAGGCAGCAAGAATATAGATCGAGTTTGCACTTTGTTCTTTATCTTCAAAGTGTCTGCACTGCCAGAGATACTTCAATGTGTAGTGTCGAATGGGCTAGTGTCAGGTCTTAATTTGTGTAGTGTTGAATGGAAATTCCGTCCAATATCAAACATTGATATTTGCAGAGTCGAATGAGCCAAAATTACAAAATGAGCTACACTAGCTATGTAAATAAACATCATAAAATGAGCCATGCAAGCTATGTGAGCCGACATGCAGTGTGCTTGTCGTTATTCACTAGACTTATGAAGGAAGGCTGTGGAATTTCTTGTTTGGATGCTTTACTAGAGGCACGCTTGTAGGTTGGGAGTATGAACATAAAAATAAACAAAACACAATCCCAAAAAGAAACTATTCCACCCACCGACGATGGACCCGCCACAGCCTCGTTTCGCCATTTCCCAGCACGACGATCCTTCAACCCTACGCCGACTTCATCGATTCCTCTCATCGTTCCCGAGACACCGAATCTTGGGACGACCCTTTCCAAACAGTGCTGCCTTGATTTCTTCTAAGCTCTGTCTCATGTGCAGCTATGGCGGTCACCTTGTGCCACGTCCACACGACAAGTCACTTTGCTACGTCGGTGGAGAAACCTGCATCATGGTTGTCGATCGTAACATCACACTTTTTTCACTCGTGTCGCGGCTCTCACAATCGGCGGGTCGTTCATCTTAAAGTTCCAGCTTCCGTCAGAGGACCTCAACTCGTTAATCTCCATGATGGCGACGTTATTGCAGTATTATGCACGGTCATTTGGCGTACATGGCCGTTCGAGTCATTGCCACTTACAGTTTGTGTATTTGCGGCACAACACCGTTATTCGAATAGTAGCAGTTTTAGCCAGTTGAGGTTGATTCAGTTTTAAAAAAAATTTGTTTGTCACGTGGCTTGCTTTCATGTGCATGGATTTTACCTTTCAGTGGGCATGATGTTGATTTGGGCCTACTAGAATTTAGTTTGGGCTTTATTCTCGATAGCGTGGGTTTCTTGTTTTTCAGTTTCGACCTGCATCTTTTGGCAGTAAGTGTTTGGCCCCCATTTATTTTAGCTTGGATGCCCCCATGTGTCAGCTGGATTATTATCGTATGGCTTATTGTCGCATGGGTAATGGGTTTGGTGACGTGTTTGTCATGGAATGGGTTTGTGGGGTGGTCTGTATGTTGAGACGACATGGGTGTTCATGAAGGGCTGTCTTCGAATGGTTTGCGCCTGGTCACGGGCAGCACGTGATGGAGAGTTGTCTTCGAGTGGTGTATTCTCTTTAGAATGAGTCTACTGCCCCACAATGTCAAGTGAGACTCTCACCTTATAACGAATCTTCACAGGTGTTAATTGAAGCTTCCTCATTAAGTAGAGTCTACATCCTTGCAATGTCGAAGGGGATAGTATCATCATGATGTGTCTTCATTTGAAGCATCTTCCTTGAGCCAAGATCAAATCCTCGTAGTGTTGGGTGGGATACCAACTTGTTGTATCCTCATCTAAAGCATCCTTCTTAAGCCGGGACTACATCTTTGTAGTGTCAAGTGGTGTTTCTACCTCTAACTAATTGTTATTCCTTATCGTGTGGGGTGTAACTTCTAGTTATGACTTCTTCATTTTCGTAAGGAATTAAATCTCAACTATCTTGTTAAGACTTCTTCCATCTCATGTCAAACGAGATCTCAAACTAGTGACAAGCCTCATATGTGGAGTGTCGAATGAAATCTCAAGCAAATGACAAGCTATATATAATAATGACAATTGGGACATCCTCTACAATACACTAATGCCGAGTGGGACATCCCTATCAAGTCCTATGCCTCATTGTAAATGTCGACTGTGATTTCTTTATCAATTACCAGGTTGTAAATTGTTGTGTCGACTGGGACACCATAGCAAGTCTCATACTATAAATGGTGGTACCAACTATGACATCTATTGCAAGTCCCATACCTTGCTGATGTCGACTGTGACATTCTTAAGAAGTGATAGCCATACATGGTGATGTTTAACCGGGATGTCCATGCCAAGCCTTCATTCGGGTACTGTCACCGAGACGTCCTCCTCATGCCAAGCACACCGCTTCATCATGTGAGGTAAATGGTAGGAAATATTGTTCCATTGAAGGGAGGCACCTTGCTCCTGATGTAGGTCCATGAGAAATCTTTCTTGTCACCTAGAGGAGATAACAATCCTCTTTCGTAGTCTGAAGGGGGATGATATTCTATCCACGCCATTTAGAGAGGTGGTGACCATCCTAAGCAGTCTCGAATAGATGACAATTATAGAGAATACTTCTTGGTTGATTGGGTATGCTGGGGATCAAAAGGGTATTCTTATGTTGATCGGAGGAAGCGTGTAAAATGATTCAAAATAATGGTCCAGATATGTCGATTGATAGGATCGTAGATGGAGAGATCTTTGCATGCTATGAATCGCCAAGGCCCCACGGTGGGCGCCAAATTGTAGACGCTGTTTTTCGCTCCAAGTCTACAATTGAGATTTTATATAGGGGCATTGGCGATCCTGCAAAACAAAGATGTAAGGTGAGCGTGGAGGGTCTCGATCCTTGCCAGCTGCCGTGAGGGCGGTAGATGAAAGGTTTAGATAGCCATAGAGAGAGTAGTATTGGGCTATGATTATGAGAGCGCCCCCTCCTTGTAGACTTCAGTTCTTTTTATAATCTATTTCAGGTGAGACTCATGAATACGTTTAGTTGATATACGTTTTTTGTGTTGGTAATGGTCGCATCATAAAGGAGAATTATGGGCACACTGGGCAGTCATGAAGACTGAAAACGGTTGGGTTATAAATGGTGTTTATGTATGGGCTAACGTATGTTGGGTTCTTGGATCTGTGCTGGTGTGGGCCTGCGAATCTTTGGGCCGATATACACTAAATCCGGGCTTCTGAGAGAGTGAATCTGTGATGGTAACTTGGGCCTGAGGTAAAAAGGTCGAAATTGCCATTTGGCTAAATTTGGCACGTACATCCATAAATTTGATTAAATTTGATATTCGTATGCTCATTTGACAGGTATCATCAACATACACTTTAACATATGAACATGGGTTGTAAGTAAAAATTTTGTAATATTTAGTTCTCTAGTTTGTTGAAGGTAGTACCTAAGGGCAGTGAAATTTGTGTTTTTATTCAAAAAAAATAATAATCATGTTTTTACTTAGTAACCAGACATCTTACCTCAGCAAGCAGTGATTGTTTACGTAAAACGGTAGAGCTTGAGTTAGTTAAAAAATGATATTAATCAAGTTTTTACTTAGTAACCGGACATCTTGCCTCAGTAAGCAGTGATTGTTCGCGTAAAATGGTAGAGCTTGAGTTTGTAAAAAAAAAGTGTGTTTAAATAAGTTCGATTTCGTAGCCTCTCTAACTCAAGAATTAAGTCCCAAATGTGTTTTAACACTTAGTGTCCTAAGGTCAACTGATCTGGGAGTCACTGGCCCAAAGCTCATTACATGGGTTAAAGAGAAAGCTTATGGAAATCAGACACTTCTACTTTTTAATATCTGATATCCGAGCAATTAAGTCTGCATGGGTATCTTAACACCTAGTGCTCTAAAGCCAACTGGTTTGGGAGTCACTGGTCCAAAACTCGTTACAAGGATTGAAGATGTATTTTTATTTTTATTTTATTAAAAAAACTATTTTTGTATATAAATAAATTACTATTGCCAAAAGGTGTGAATTCTGATATAATTTTAGGACAAAAATATTATTCCATTTTCAACAAGACCTGTAAATATTGTGGGCACAATGAATTGATATATTGTTTTATGTGTGTATGGAAGAATGGTAAAAAGTACATGAAAAATTTATTTATTTGATTAATTAGAAAGAAAGAAAATAATTATTAACTTGAATAAGAATTTTTTTAAGTTTTCACTTAAATTACTAAGGACTAATAATAAGCTGGTTGGGGGTGAAATGAGTATTAAAACATGTACACTTAATAAATGAGAAACTAATCATTTTACACTTATAATTTCATTAATCCCCTTAATTTAGCACATTTATTAAATAATAATTATATTTATGTTTTATTGTGAATTTAATTTATTGTGTAGGTAAAATACTGTTTCGGAAGCTCAATAAGAATAATGGATATGAGATCTGAATTTCCGGACCCAGAAAACCCAAAAAGAGCGTGACAGCTAGATTCAAATCGGACTTTGAAAACATTCATCATGTTTAGATTGGCGACAAAATGAGCCTATGATGTATTTACCCACAAATATATTCTATTATTATTATTATTATTATTATTATTATTATTATTATATATTTATATAATATATTTTGGAGGACCCACTAAGATTTTATATATATTATACTGGAGGTCCCACCAAGATTTTATATATATATATATATATATATATATTATTATTATATAATATTATTATATTATTTAATATTTTAAAAAAAGGAAATTGCCATCACCTTTCGGTGATGGTAGGAAAAGTTAAAAAAAGAAGAAGTAAATGACAGCTTGCAAATTACAAGCTGCAAGCGATGAAGGTGCTCAATACCTCATTTTTCTCATCAAGGAGTCCATAGTTTTCTCTGAAAATTCGTGGAATTCCAGTTGTTGTGTGTTTTATTTTTTTAAAAGCTTTCTTATATTTTTTTTTTCTTTCAGTAATTAAATTATGTGTATTTTTATTCAAATTATGAGTATCTAATTTCTTTTTGCTGGGGTAAAGGGTGAAGCTTTTATATGAAAATATAAATTAATCTCACTTATATTATAATATATAAATTATAATTTAATGATTAATACTTAATTTAAATCTGGATTAATTATTGACAAACTTTGTTACCTCATTTATGGCTGATTTTATTTATTTGGTATAAATAAGTACCTAAATGGACTTGTTATAGATAAAAATTATCATTGCCTTTATGGCTGGTTTTATTTATTTGGCATAATTAAGTACCTAATTGGACTTGTTATAGACAAAATTTATCACCGCCTTCATGGCTGGTTTTATTTGTTTTGGCATAATTAATTCATGAATTAAATTAACTGGGTAATATTAAAAAATGAGATTTCTAAATTTGAAATATAAAAAGTGGATCCATAACCCCAGCATTTTATTTTATTGTTGTAGTCTAATTTAAAATTTTCAATCACTTCAAACAAATCAAGTCTTTTTATTTTTATTAGAATTATTATTTTATCCTATTAAATATATTCCATGTGGATCGACCCAAGACTTACCAGGTTATTTTATTACTTTGACACTCTTATAATTGGGAGTAAAGAACCATTTTTTAAGCGTGTCACTGACATTGACTACATTTTCTATTATTCACCCTATCATTCTTTATCATTTTAGCACATTTTTTGTATTAATTATAACATGGTCCTTCAATTTCATGTTCGCATCACAACACATAAAATTAGCACGTATTCCATCTTCTCCATTGGTAATAACTTCCTGAATTTTAATGTCAGCCGTTGAATCTCAGATAAAGCTTCTGTGTAAGCATGCTCATTCTTAGATGCTATAAAATACATATTGTTATATGCCGATGCCAATGAACCAAATTTTGCAACCTCTATAAGTTGCTTGTCCATGTGAGGAGATGCAATAGCCACAATAAACTTGGCAAACTTCTTCGTGGATTTGGTCCACCGCCCTATAATCAAAGTAGGCGATATGCGAACAATTTACTTCAATTTCATAACATGAAAAATATGAGAACACGAAATATCTGAAAACTCTAGCATCTTGCACGAACACGCCATGTGCACTCTTTCAACATCATAAACAATTGTCCATCTAAATCGAGGTTGCTGAAACTTAGTAATCATATAGATATTAGAACCACTAGTCTTGTCACAATCGATCATAATTAATGCTGCCTCACAAGCTATTTCTGCCCGAACCCATTGAAATACATTCTTTGTATAAACCTCAGAAGAATGTTTTTTGATGTTATGGAGATGTGGTGTTAATACATGATTAGTGTAGTTCAAATCAAACTCGTCTTTTGTTTCTTTATATCGTATGTAGTACAACGCACAATATATTTGTCGAATAAAATCATACAATTTCAATTTAACATGAACGAATCGAGACAAGTATGAATTCAAACTTTCACACCTTTGCGTCGATCGCATTCCACCAAAAAATACCTTTCAAATAAGCCTATGCCCATTTTGCACTCTTCTAGTACATCTTTTGAATCCAAGCATTTTACTCTAACCCCAACTTAGAAACTAAATCAGACCATTGTCTTTCAAATTCATCTACGGATAATGGATTGAATATCAAGTTTCAAATTTTTTTTGTGAATTCTTCTTTCTTAATATTTGCTTGAGCATTCCTCTGAAGATGCCAACAACACAAACGATGTGAACAACCTGCCATCACTATTTTAACTGCATTTGACATTGCCTTGTCACCATCAGTTATGACAGACTTAGGTTATTTATTATGCATTGCAATAAGGAATGTCTGGAGTAGTCAAATATATGATTCAACCGTTTCATCAGTCAGTAAAGCAAAATAAAAAATAGTTGTTCTTCGATGGTAATTAACCCCAACGAACACAACCAAAGGTAGGTTGTATGCATTTTTCTTGTATGTTGCATCAAAGGCCAAAATATTCATAATCATGTCGTGCAACAGTGTCAGTCCAGAACAAGTTACGCTATAGATTCTCCTTATTCAACATATATACCAAACAAATCTGCGTCGACTGGCATCAAGTCTGTTCTGTATATCTTTACCCATGAACCCAACATTATGAAAACCTCCCACTTGGTCAGATTTAAAATCCATGAATTGACAAACTTTAACTCCTACATGTTGCAATGTCTGAGCATGTGTAAAATCATCATTATTGACATGTTTATGGGAACGAAGAAATTGTGTCTCATATGGGGTCGCCAACATGTGACTGTGGTCATCAATAAATTTTATAACCACGTATTTCTCTCTTAAATGATTAAATTTGATACGAAGTTCCGCTGGACAACCATTACGAGTAATGCCCTTGGGTTCTCTCACTCTATTAGTTCGCTCCAAATATTTTTTTGACCTAAATCTCTGGCAAGAGAAAACCCAAGAATGAAATGTTGTTTTGCCACTTTTATTGTCTCGACGAATCTCATCTTTCCAAGTGGAGAATCCAACAGATTTAGAATGTTTTTTATACCATGTCTCAACATCGTCAACTGAATCAAATTCTAAACCAACACTTATTGATCTAGTGAAATCATCTCCACATGTGTTTTTTGAAAGTTGAAGCTTGCTGATGTCAATAGTATTTGTTGGAGTAGTTGATATACTCGTAATTAGCACACGCTTTTCATAAAAGCTATGCTAGTAGTACAAGTAGTACTAACAATATTGTCCCACATTAAGTACAAACAAGCCATATTATTAAATCAAATATTTTTAAATTTTGCCCCTTATGATTATTGATTATAATTATGCTTAAATAAATAAATAATATAAAACATTTAATATAAAATTCCTAACTTCATTCGCTCTCAAGAGCAGCGCACAGTTTTTGTTGGAAATCTAAAATCCAGTATACGATATGCGGCAGAAAATTAAAATTTTTCAATTTTAAATATAAATTTTCAATCCAAGATCATAATTAATTTTCATGCTTCATGATAATATTTATTTATGAAACATAAATAAAAACGTACCTTAAACCTTTAAGTAATCCTCGTACCGTTCCTCATAAATTCTTTAGAGTCACCCATATGTTTCGCCTCCAACGGTATCCACACAAAGCAGAGTTACAGATTTTGGATTTCTCAAATCCAATATTATGAATGTGTCTTTTCTTTAGTGATAGCTTAAGAAATGAGACTTGTTTTAAGATTTATGGAATTTTAGTAGTACATTGAATTTTGCTTAAAGAAAATTCAAAATTTTATTTGTTTTATTTCTTTCATTATTCACGTGAAAAGCTAAAATTTCTCTCAAATTTTCGTTGTCACTAAACGTGTATGGAAAAATGGTTTATTTATAGTCTTTTGAGTTTTTTGATCCTAATTAAATTAGGAGTGTTAGATTAGGGATAAGATTTAATTCTATCTAAATAAGAATTCTAATCAATTCTAAATAATTAACTATTATCCTTATTTTATTTAATTAAATCAATTAAATAAAATTTATCAATCCTAATCAAATTAGGATACTACAAATCTGAAATTATAATTTCATACAAATATTTTACTTAATTACATTTCAGTCTCTATACTTTTGGAAATTATAAAACGACCCATGTACTTTTAGAAATCACAAAAAATCCCATAATTTCAGGTTTGTACTTTGATCCAAAAATTTCCAGAATTTCATTTTTATCCATAATTTCTGAAATTACGAATTTGCCCTAAAGTTTAATAACTTAACATTTAAGTCATAAAACTTAAATCTACATAATTTATCATTAACTCCTCAATACTTTAAAGTGTGTGACCCATTAGGTTCTTTCTTATGATGGCAATGAAGATAGTTATAAACTTCATAAGTCTAGATAAAATAATTTAATTAATTTATCCTTAATTAACTCCTTAATAAAGAAACTAATTTCCATAGATCAAGAGCGGCGGCATCTAGCAATGCATCACGACCCCCAATTAAAAAAGAATACTAACTTTAGTGAAACCTATTCTGTATACGATTACCGTATGATTCAATCCTTTCGCCTCATACATATCCCGTCTATGATTCTAGGGTATGGAAAATGTCTACTTTATTAAATCATGGCTATTAGAACATTGACTTAAGCTGATAATATATATATAGAGTTTCTGAAACTCCTTTCAGAACTCGTCATGGCCATGGACTTATATTATCACTTATGTCAAATCGTGCCTCTTGGGATATCGACTCTATGTTATCCAGAGCGGCGAATCCTTTATTGATCACTCACTACCTTCATATACTTTTCATATTGCCCAACCATTACCCTATGAGCAATCTCACTATGGACTACGGAGGTGTAATGTCAAAATATATATGATCCACATACAAGATACCATGGAGACCTCAAGTCTAATGATCATTCATACTATCGTTACAAAGAGAAATCTCATAGACATGTGGATAACACTCCATATGGGTTCTCAAGCGGGGTCAGTTCAATGTACTTATTCTCCAACAAACATCCATATGTTAGACTAATTGAACACCTTCACTAATAACGTATAAGATCAACTACCTTCCTTCGATAAGGAAGCAGAAAGCAGACATAACATATGCCGATCTAAACTGGATTTATCAATATTCTGTGTTGATGATCCTACGATCGGGAATATTTAAGAATGACTGGATCCCATAAATTAAACTTAATTTAATTCATTTAATTCGTCATTCTAAGGACTTTATTTTACAAGTAGTCAAAATTGTTTATGGACAATACTTATAAATAAACTGCCAAATTTTATTAGTCAATACAATAATATAAAATTACATATTTTCTATATTGCATCTAGGGCATATAACCACAGTTTTAATTAACCCACAAAAGTTTTCCAAAGATTTATGCACAAACAGTGAAGCATTCCAAGTAATTTTGTAGTTGTTTATAACCAAATGAAATTCTGACTTGAAAAGCATGTTACTCTCCATTGAATCATGGTTCTGGCATATCTCATGGCTCAAACACCATGCTCTCTGCTTCCTTTTTCACAGATTCGAACAAAACAGAAGAGAGGTAACGCTCTCCGAAGCTGGGGAAGACCACCTGTTAAGGGTTCAAAATACCAAATGTTTATACTAAGTATACGCTTTCAAATCCAGACTAATAGCAATAATCAGTGTGTTAAGTATACAAGGGTTAGTGAGAACATTAAACTTACCACAATGAGTTTTCCAGCATTTTCCGGCCTCTTTGCTATCTGAATTGCAGCTGCAGCGGCAGCTCCAGATGATATCCCGACCTGCAGTAAGTTTGCTCAAATTAATATAAACAAACTTTGAAGATAAGATTCATAAAGATAAACAAAATCTCATCGATTCGCTTTCGAAACAAATTGGTAAAATCAGACTTACCAACAATCCTTCTTTAAGTGCAAGAAGCTTTGCTGTTTCAATAGATTCTTCACTTGATATCTGCAAAGGCATATAGTTATCGTGGTTTCAGTTTTTGGATAAATTCATGGAAATAGAAAAGAAGAACACTTCATAACTATCACAACAATAATTGTCACACATTCAGGACGTTATAGGTTTTCAAATTCTCAAATAACTCCCACAATCTCTAGCTTACTCGTGATAGCACCAGGTAAAGTCATGCGTGTATGCACCTCCCTCATAGGAAGACGTTAGACAATGAATATATCTGTCATAAAGGATATCTAATCATAGATTTTCTGATACTTCCCATATAAATTAAGTGAACCACAAAAAGGCAACCCTCTCCCAAGCTTATAGGCATTCGAAGTTAGGTGATATACTACCAGATGGGCAAGAAATGCCACCATGATAATGTTGAGAACAAAATTCATATTATTACTGTCGGCAAATATTTACCATGTCAACTACATAAATGAAGAGCAGCACTTATATTTAGCAGACATGTGTAAGTCCGTGTGTTGAATTAATGACAAATCCAGTCAAAAGTTTTGAGGCTTACTTGAACAACTTCATCAAGTAAGTTGACATCCAAAACTCCGGGGATGAAGCCAGCACCTATTCCTTGGATCTTATGGGGGCCTTACACATTTAAAGTATGAAGTTCATCACGTTAGCACAAGAAAAAGCAGGATATGTTCACTTTAGAAAGGTATAAATACAAGCAACCTTGACAGAAGATCTTAAATATTAGGGAAATGCAAATAGGCACAAACTCATTGTCGTGGGATGGCACCAAACATGCCACAATTAATTAACTATTTTCTTCTTTTTCTTTTGTAAATGATAATATCTACTATGGATAGCATATGAACAAGAACACTGTCAATAAAACATGTCAAGCCATCATGACTCACCGGGCTTCCCTCCGGACAGTACAGCACTTTCAACTGGTTCAACACCATACAGCTGAATACAAAACAGAGACAGAAACAGCAAAATGAGAAATGAGAACTTAGGCAAACATAATCGACAAACGTAACACATTTTTCCATCTAAACCATGAACTGCTTCCATCTAAACCATGAACTGCAAAAGCTGACCTTAATATCTGAATTATGCTCTTTAAGATACTTCCCGACACCTGTGACTGTACCTCCAGTTCCTATACCCGAAACAAGGGCATCAACTTTCCCACCTGTACCTTTCCAGATCTCAGGTCCAGTAGTCTCGTAGTGGATCTAAACAGTTAGAACAATTAGAATGTAAATATTTCTAACACACAACACAAGTCGCATATGCAGAAAATATTCTTAAACGAATAAATAATTGATTTCAATGTTACCTTTGGGTTGGCTGGGTTTTCAAACTGCTGAAGAATATAGGAATTGGGTGTTTTATCCCTTATCTCTTCTGCCTTCTGAACAGCTCCCTTAACACCCCTGGCCGGATCAGTGAGGACAAGCTCGGCCCCAAATGCTAGGAGAACAATTCTTCTTTCAAGACTCATAGAAGCAGGCATGGTAATTATAAGTTTGTAACCCTTAGCAGCTGCCATGAATGCCAGCCCTATGCCAGTATTACCGCTGGTAGGCTCGATCAGGACACTCTGAACCGCACAAGAATCAACAAATTTTTTGGTCAAAGTCAAAGCTTTCATGTCACTCTAAAACATCCTAAACTACCCAACCCAAAAAGTCACCATATTATCAGTACTAAAAGAAAGACATAAAGAAACAGATAGAGGGAGGATGCGGATTATACATAAAAGTAACCTGATAGCGCAAGCATTCATAAACTCTTATGAACATTCAAGCAAAGGAACCTAACAAGTAGCCAAAAGACACAAACATTAGAATGATTCGATCACTAACCTCACCCGGCCTGATGAGACCCTTCTCCTCTGCATCAGCGATCATACTGTATCCAATCCTGCAAGTTATGGAAAAAAATCGTATCTAATGAACCAATCCCAACTCACAAGTCAATCAGAAATAAATCCAAAATTTATTGTAGACCTTGTTAAGGAAACCAACACATTTTTTTTTGTCAAGGATGTCATTTTGCGATCATAATCTTATAATTATAATACACGATAAACTCAATAGTCTTCGATCTGTCATAACCTATGTCATAATTCTACCAAATGCAGCCTACTAATATTATGAAAATGGTCAAAATTACTGCAAATATCTTGCTTCAAATTCTATTCACGCATAACAAAGAAAATGTAAGTAATACTGTAATAACCCTAAAGTTTTGGTAAGGTTATTATAGTCATTTCACTTAAAAGTTTTTGGTCAAAATTTTGAGTTTGGGGGTTTGATGAGTGACCAATATTCACATATTTCTCGCCCCCCTAGCTTGATGTTTTGTATGTTATCTCGAGTTTTATGAACGCTTTGATGTGTTTTGGGTTCGTTTTGCAGGTAAAAATAATATCGAGACCCAATGGAATCAACGAGAGACGAAAGCGGCAATATATGGAGCAAATAGCTGCAGAATTGGAATTAAGATGCGCCAAAGGCCTAAAACGAGGCAGAGTGCTGAATTGCTAACACTATCGCGTCGCGACACAGGCCATTGGACGTCGCGACGCTAATCCACACCCGTCGCGACGTAACCTTGTGAACGTCGGGACGCTAAAAAACAAGTACGAGTGTCGCGACTCTGAGACAAGCGCGTCGCGACGCGCCCACGTTTTCTAGGCTTTTCAAGAATTGTACTCAAGAAGGAACCACCACCCCTATATTAGAATAGCTCGTTCCAAGCCTTAAACATCAGTTTTTAGGGAGTCTCATACCCTAATTTCAGAGTCTCCAAGGTGATCTTAGAGAGAAAATAAAGCACATCAAAGGATCACAACTCATAATTTATGAGCATATGTAATAACTAATTCTATAATCTGGGGTTGTGATGAAACCCATAATTTATGAATTTATAAACTTATATCTTGTATGATATTTAGGCTTGTTTATTGAATCTTGATCTTAATGCTTCTTGTTGCTTGATCACCAATATGATTGATTTGGTAAACTTGGATGAACTTGACAATTGACAAAGGGATTTTAGGTTTAACCTTAGATTCAATAGCACACGATCTCATTTTAGGGATTTCCTTACAGGATAGAAATCTACATGTCGGGCGGGTGTAGCCATATTTGGAACTTGTTCTTAATGAATTTGGGATTAATTAATTGACATAGAAATATAGTTTATTAGTTTATTAGTTTATTTTGAATGTTTCCACATGAGCATCGAAAGAGACTTATGAATATCATAGTATTCCAGGTTAATAAGCCAATATATTACACGAGTATAGGAAAACCAATTCACCTTTAGAATAATACTGGGCGGATTCACAACTCTGGATGACTTCTCTTCATTGATTTCCTTTGAAATTTATCATAGTTTTATATAATTGCTTTAGTTATAATCCACTCAACCAACAATCACATTTCAATTTCATTTAGATACTCGTAAGTAGTTAGTTTCAATAATTAGTAACGTAGGTTATAAGTCCTCGTGAGATCGATATCTTTTATACTACTTGGCGCTGTTGCCGGGGACTTATTTATCTTTCAGTATTAATTTTGAGACTAGATATTTTACTTGTTATCAAAGTGTTTTTTTGGTTTAATTTTGTTTCAGGTTCTTGGGCAATTACATGAGAAGAAGTAGAAGTTTTGAATTTCTTCCGCTTGACCCAGAAATCGAAAGAACTCTAGTTGAGAAGGGATAGGCGAGAAAATCAAGAGGCACAACTCAACATGAACAATCGGGCACCTGAACCCTTGGAAGAAGCACCACCAATTCTCATTCGGGATAGGACAATTTCGGTGGTTGATGATTTCATTTCTTGCATCGTCCTACCACCCTTGCCCGCGAACACATGTGATATAAAGACACATATTCAGATGATCCAACAGTCGGTGCAATTTGGGGGTGGCGCACTAGAAGATCCAACCGCCCTCATCAGCAGCTTCCTGGAAGTGTGCGACACATTTAATTACTACCGAGGGGCAGAGGAAGCAATGCGGCCGCGATTTTTTCCATACTCCTTAAGAGATAGAGTTAAGGGATGGCTCAATTCACTACCAACAAGGTCTATCACAACTTGGGCAGGTTTAGCAATAAAGTTCCTCGCAAAATACTTTCCACTAGTTAGGACTGCAAAATTAAGATATGACATCACATCTTTCGTGCAGTATGATTCTGAAACTCTTTACGAGGCATGGGAAAGGTATAATGAGATGCTATGGAAGTGCCTTCATCATGAGATTGCCAAATGGCTGCAAGTACAGACTTTCTACAACGGGCTTAATGCAATGATGAAGTCTACAGTGGATGCAGCCGCTGGAGGTGCACTTATGGTAAAAGAGGAACACCAAGCATGCGATCTATTAGAAGACATGGCTAACAACAATTCATTGTGGCCAACAGAGAGGAAAATCGCGATACGTGCGCTTGCGTAACATGCGAAAATCATGATCAGCTTCGAAGTTCGCTGGCACGTGAAGCCCACGCGCCACCGTGAGTTGGGAAGTTTACAGTCTTCGATATCCCCGACGTGTTGGTTCAACCTCTCATGCGGTAGTGAACCCAAACTCCAAAATTTGTCTTTTTGTCGTATTTTTTATGCGTATTATTTACCAGTTTTGGATTATTTGATTTATTGAGTTTTGAGTTTTGGATTGTTGTTTTCGGATTGTGGCCTTGATTACGAAGTGTGGTTGTTGTAGTCCCCAGATAGGCATTTGTGGTGTTGGGTTGTCAATGGATAGTCCATGTTTTAAACGGAACCATGCCGGTTTTCCGTTAGGATTGTGCGGGGGATTAATTCGGTCGTTTTACATCTCAAGTTTTGAGATGTCACTTTTGGGTGAACTTTCAGTGGTCACTGGTTAGCAGGACCCGCGTATCCTGTAGAGCGTGTTGGGTGGGCCCGAAGAGGGTTTTGTAGCTGTTAGACTATTGGAATTGGCTGGACGCGCTGAGCTTCGTTGTGAGTTTGGTTTCCCGCTTCGAGCATGGGGCTGAGGTAGGGATTCGATACTTATTTTGATTGTCGTTTTAGATTTTTATATATATATATTTATATATATCATTATTTTATGCCTACGAAAATAATGTGAAAAGTGTTTCAATATTAGCCATGTTTTTATGGAAATGTGAAATGGCGCGTTGGGCGACACGACGCGACCATCATGAGTTTTATTGTTTTATTTTTATACATATCTGCATGGTAGAATAAATATAAATTGGACCGGACTTGTATCAGTAAAAATATTAAAATTGGATATATTAAAAATTAATATATGTGGAGCCAAGTCGTGGCGCACATCTTGGATATTATATTTCCCCATTGCAGCATTTGCTTGTATAGAGCCCTGTTTTGGTCCACCTCATTTACCCCAGTTGTCCCGCTGCGGCAACTGTTACTCTGCCCCGAGTGGCGCTATTTGGACGGTGATGACGCGTCCCTGGGTGGGAGTCCCGAACCTGCGTAGGGTTTGTTTATTATTGCCCCGTTATGGCATTTGAACATGAGGAGCCCTTCGTGGCATATGATCATGTTTGTTATGCGGCCCTGTTATGGCACATTGATTATTCACGACTTTTGTTTGAGGTGACCGGTTATGTGGCCCCATGTGGCACATTGTTTGTTTACAGCTCCAGTGTTGGGAGTCTAGTTACGCGGCCCTGTATGGCATTTCACTCACACATTTTTATTTAAATGATTAATGTTGTTGAAGATGTATATTTTATTTATATTGATAAAATGTATAAATTATAGTTATTTCTTAACTCGCATCCTCAACATTATTTTTATTGGACATATATCTCTATGTATGTACTATACTAACCATGTAGGGTTTTTGTAAAACCAATTAAGGTGAGTAAATTAATCCCTACTGAGCACGTGGTTTCGCTCACCCCTCAACTTAGTATTTCATATTAGACCTTGGAGCTTCGGAGCTTGAGAGTGCGTTCTTGGTTTTGGAGCTTTAGAAAGCGATGAGTGGGTTTGATTCGTCGAGAGTATCGTGTTGAGTAGTTTCCTCCTCTTCTTCGGCGATGTAGTATTCCTGGAGGTAATTGACTTGTATTTGAGATTATCAGACTGTGTAGTTGTTTAGGTGATGCATTGCATGGTCGGACCATTATTTAAAATTTAATTATTTATTTCATTACAGGTGTTCACAGTGGGAACATTTTAAATATTTTATACATGATTTTATATTTTCTTTTATTTTAAAGTCCTCAGGGCATGTTTTGAAATTTTATATTTTGGTCATTTTTGACCAAGATATGTTATTTGGTGACTTTTTGACCGTTTGACTGGTCTTTGAATCAACTTTATTTTGTGCATTTACCCAGTTGATTGACCCCGATTTTAGGTCGTGACAAATACCTATCTTTGACGCTAGAGCAGGGTTCCATCATCTCCAGCTTGGCAGCAATTCGAGCCACACAGCCATCCACAATACGGTTGAGATACACCAATGGTGTGTTACCAATCAACTACACAAGTCAACAATAAAAGGTTAGACAAGATTTGTAAAATCTAATCATTTTCAACCCTGCTAACAGTCATGATTATGAAGATAGTGATGAAAACAACTTACTTCAGTAACATCTTTTGCGATCGCACACTTCTCCTCCACCATTTTGAAAAAATTACTGCAGAAACATTAAAAGAGAAAGGATCAGAGAACACAAACTAAATAGAGCAGTATCCAAATAGCAATTGATTCAATCAAAGTTGAAACTTCCAATGAAAAACTTTCTTGTATTTTCATTTAATCAGAACTTAGTGTTGTGATTATCTTCTAATGTAAGAGTATTTATAAGTAAAAACCGAATTCTATTACTATAAGAACAAAATTTACAAGTGTTTAAATTTTATAAAAACCTCGCTTTCTCTATACTCTCTAAGCTTTCTTGCCTTAAACTTAATATTTGGGAAGCTTTGAGCTCTCAAATGAGTTCCCTATTTATAGCAAAATTCTGGCCCAAATTGTCAACAAATGAATAGTTTCCCAGCTAAAGTTTTTTGGCCATTTTTGATGATTACACCGAACCTTTGAAAATGGTGGCAATAATGAGGATCAATCTTTGACAATGGCGGATAAAGGTGGAGGACAGTTGGATCCTTTAATTGCAAGTTGGATACTACAATGATACTACACTCAACGAGGCACCAAAGAAAATAAATTCAACAAAGCTGATCTTAGCACCAAATAAGTGAATAAACATTAAAACTTTCAATGATAAAAAACCAACCCAGGTGGCAAAGTACTACACAAAATATCAAACTTCAGATTTCAAGTACAAACCCTTTAAGCAATGCAATGTTTAATAGAATAATGGAAGATTAAAAAAATAATTGAAACTTTAACTACTTACAAAGAAAATCTTATCTGGGCAGAACTAAAAAAAAAATTGAAAATAAAGCTAAGCTTATGAGCTATTGCTGAGTTTTATGAAACAACAAAGAGAAAGATTGAAGCTTTTAACAAACTTACCAAAACAAGACTTATCTGTGAAGAATCAGAAAATGACTATGAGGCAAGAAAAAGGAGGGGAAAATGGAAATATAAAGAAATCGCCTAAGAATTTTTATGTTTGTGCATTCTTCGATGACCTTTGACCAGCTAATGATAAAATAAAAAATAAAATAAAATAATCTGTAGAAAATCCGAATCATGATTGAGATTGGGAATCGGAATCTCATATTATTCCATATATGTGATTTGGAATGATTTTTTTGTCCAAAATAAAAAATTGAGTCGGGATTTAAATTAATTTTTGGTTTCGATTCAAAATTTAATAGAAATATTGGTAATTTTTTTTAATCCAAAATCCATAATCAAGCCGAGATTGGATTAAAAAATATGACGGGTATGTTATAGATGGATAAGAGAATATTTTTTTATAAATATTAATTCTACGAGATAGGTACAAATATTTGCATTCTCGTTTAAATAGAAATAAAATCTTTGTTCCAATGGGATTCGATACTACTAAAATTTTTGTACTCGTTAATTGAATAGGTCGGACACAAGTATTGTCCATGAATGGCAAAAATCACTACATGAATGGGGCCCATGAGGTTCGGTATGTTGGACGGGTCAAGTCGAATATTGATATCTCGTTCAAATAAAGATATAATCCTTATATAAACAAAGACCCGTATAGAAACTCAATATATTAAGAATGAATAAATAAATAATTTCCGTACTCGTTAATTAAACATACCAAATATAAATATCGATATCTATATACGATACCCCATCAATTATGACATTGCCTTACCCCATACTCAACATATTCTCATCCATGTCTACAAGTGCATCACCTGTGTGGATAATACGATGGCAAAAGTAAAAATCTATGTAGCTTTCTTGACTTATTGTAATTGGCGCTCTCAAATTTGTTTTTTCCTTTTAAATATTTGTGGCACTTGAATTATTATTTTCCTAATTCTATAATAAGATAAGACATGTCAGGAGGTGAGGCGATCAGATCGGATAGATAATTCTTTATGTTCTTAAATAATTTTAGACGTGAGTATGTATTTTTATTAATTACAGTTGACAAATTTGGTATAAAGTTTTTTGAATAATTTAGATATCCTGGAAACTTTTGAATCATTTTTCTATGTGATAAAACATCAAGGAATTCTTTAATTTTTTCAGAAATATGGGGTTGAAGTTTTATCCCATTTGAACTTATTGTTAGACCTAAAAATTCTATTTCGTTCTTTTTATTTCTGCCTTTTTCTGAGATAGAATTATGCCGTTCTTTTTACATATTGTTGAAATTTTTTTTAAATGATTGATATTTTCTTCATATGTTTTAGAGCAGATAAGGATATCGTCTACATAAACCAACATATGATCATTATCTCTACAGAAAATTTTATTCATTTTTCTTTGGTAAATTTGTGGTGTATTTTTTAATCCAAATGGCATTATTAACTATCCGTAGTGTCCGTTTGGTGTACTAAATGCCGTTAAAGGCACATATTTTTTTGTTAATTTTATTTGCCAGAAACCAGATTTACAATCAAACTTTGAATAGTAATTTTTTCCTTTAGCTAGGTTGATTAACACATTTTTGTTTGGTATAAAGTATCCATCAAATTTTGTAGCTTTGTTTAATTCTTTAAGCAATCTGGTGTTCGGTTTTAAAATAACTCTCAACTTCATAATAGGAGTAGGAAAATATTATTTTTATTTATATGAAAATATTTTACATAAATTAAACACTAAAGATTTTTTTCCTTTCAATTATTTGTGGCATTTGAATTATACTTTCCCAATTCTATAATAAGATAAGACATGTGAGGAGGTGAGCCGATCAGACCGGATCGATAATTCTTTATGTTCCTAAATAATTTTAAACGTGAGTATGCATTTTTATTAATTACGAAAAATACATAATACATATTTTATCTTATATTATTAGGTTTATCCTAATTAATTTGAATATTATAATATCATAAATTTAGTTTCGAACTATTATTTGATATTGTAATTATATTTTTACGATGTTTTTATAAATAAATTACATGTCATCTTAAAACCCAAAAAAAAAAAAAAAAAAAAGATAAGACATGTGACATGTCCCTATCAACTCCATATATTTTATCTGACTATTGGGATATTCCAAGAGCCAAATTCCCTCGTGGGATGACTTTCTTGTTCTTTTTATGTGGATGAAATTAACATGATATAAGTCTAATGACTAAAAAATAAAAATAATAATACAGATTATAATATATTATTTTTTTTTATCATGATATCTTAATACAAAAATAAAAAATTCCTCATAGTTTTTCAAAAATGATAAACATATATTAATTTTTCATTAATTTTTTCTCTACTCTCTCATTGTAGTTATAATGAAAGAGTAAAGAAAATTTTCGGGAAAACTTTATTCATTTTCCTTAATTTTTTCATTTTAAAATAATCAAATTATTGGGAGATGCAAACGAACAAAGACAAAGTTTTAAAATATCATGATTAGCTGTAAATGATAATGTCTTCTTGATCATGACATTTGGTAGGATTTCTTTTAATTTCTTTATCTGAAAATGTGATTCTCTTTTCAATAAAAATATATTTAATAATACTTAAGGGGCAGGGTTTAGTGATATATGATTTAAAATTTGACTTTTAAATTTTGAGTTCGAATTCATAAAGTATATTTTTTATAAGAGTTTAGGATAGTCGGAAATTTTACCTGCTCCGCTTAAGTCTGGATCGGATGATTTGACAGCGAAATTTCCAATATTTTAATAATCTTTTAATGATAATTTCTTGATTAATGACATGTTGGAAAACCTTTTGAAGTTCCCTAAAAGTTAATTAATTCCATTAATTAATTTGGTACTTCAAACGAAATGTTTCATTAATGAATGATAAATGGCATAATAAATGGCATACTTATCTCTTTTATTTTCCCTCTATATATAGAGAGCATTGTTTTCATTTTAAGTAAGAGACGAAAATAATTCACCAAGCGCTTGGTTCTTTTGTTTCGGTTTCTCTTTTTTCGGTTTTTGAAGAGTTCAAACACTTTTGTGGTTCGTTGGTAACGGGTTTTGGTGGTGCCCATACTCGTTCGTTTTCTGTTGTATCCTGGGAAACAATCGTCTCGCGTTCTACTGCACCCTCGGTAGGGGACGAATTTGTTTTAAGGATATTGTTGACATCAACAAGCCTCGGAATAGAGAAGCAGTGGTTCGGTTCGGTTCGGTTCCTTCAGTGCATCTGTGGCTGATTTCAGGGTCCGCTCGTGAGGGTCCGCTCATCAACCTCTACCTCCGCTCATCAGCCTCTACCTCTGCTCGCCAGCCTCTGCCTCTGCTGGTCTGCCTGCTTGCCAGCCTCTACCTCTGCTCTCAGCCTCTGCTCTCAGGGTCAGCCTCCGCTCTCAGGGTCTGCCTCTGCTCTCAGCCTCTGCCGTCAGAGTCCGCTCTCAGGGTCTGCCGTGAGGGTCTGCTCAGTGGGTCTGATTTCAGGGTCTGCCAAGAGGGTCTGATTTCAAGGTCTGCCAAGAGGGTCTGCTGGGCTGAAAATTAAGCCTAATTCGGATTTCCTTGTAACTACCAATCATTGTATTTGATTATAATTGTACTACAGTCTTAAAACAAATTCGGTCTGTGGATATGGAAATCAGTCCAAACACAGTTGATCCGATTGTGGCAGACTCTTCGGCTGGCCAAAGTGTTGTGGCAACCTCTTCGGCTGGCCAACATGCTTCAGCCTATGGGCTTAATCTGGCAGCCTCTGGGGCTGGCCAAGGTGTTGCGGCCTCTATGGCTAGTCAACATGTTGGACATGTGAGCCATGTCAATCCTGTTGCTGAAAAACCTGAAAAATTCACTGGTCAGAATTTCAAAAGGTGGCAACAGAAGATGTTCTTTTACATGACCACGTTGAACCTTGTGAAGTTCCTCAAAGAAGATGCTCCTGCACCCGCGGAGGGTGAGATTGATATCCAAGTGATAAGTGCGATCGATGCTTGGAAACATTCTGAATTCCTATGTAGGAATTATGTGTTGAATGGGCTAAGTGATTCCTTGTACAGTGTGTACGCCGGAATGAAAACAGCAAAAGGGCTTTGGGAATCTTTAGATCGGAAATATAAAACTGAGGATGCCGGTACTAAGAAATTTGTCGTAGGCCGATTCTTAGATTTTAAAATGGTGGATTCCAAAACTGTGATAAGCCAAGTACAAGAATTGCAGATTATTCTAGCAGAAATTCATGCTGAGGGGATGAGTTTAAGTGAAACCTTCCAAGTAGCCTCGATAATTGAAAAACTACCACCTGGTTGGAAAGATTTCAAGAATTATCTAAAGCACTAGCGAAAAGAAATGAGCATTGAAGACTTGGTTCTTAAGCTCAGAATTGAGGAAGATACCGGGTATCTGACAAGAGAGGAATATCTCATGAGGCCAAGGCAAATGTTGTTGAACATGGACATAAGAACAAGAACCTCAAGAACAAAGGGTCACAGATGGGCCCTAAAGAAGGAGTTTCCAAGAAATCAAAATTTCAAGGAAGATGCTTCAACTGTGACAAAATGGGTCACAAGTCTTCTGAGTGCAGACTGCCAAAGAAGAAAAAGAAACAAGAGGCTAATGTGCTGGAAAACATGACTCAATGTTTCAGACATTAACCTTTCTGCTGTGGTTTCTGAAGTGAATCTGGTGGGTTCTAACCCAAGAGAGTGGTGGATTGATACTGGTGCCACTCGACATGTGTGCTCGGACAAGAGCATGTTTTCTTCATTTGAGCCTGTTGGTAATGGGGAAAAAATATACATGGGAAATTCAGCAACATCTGAGATTGAAGGTCAAGGAAATGTGGTTCTGAAAATGACCTATGGGAAAGAGTTGACTATGAACAATGTTCTGTATGTACCAGAAATATGGAAGAATCTTGTGTCTGGATCGCTTCTGAACAAGCATGGATTCCGGATGGTGTTCGAGTCTGATAAAGTAGTTTTGACTAAAAATGGGATGTATGTGGGAAAATGGTATGTAACTGATGGGCTTTTTAAGCTCAATGTAATGGTTGTTAAACCCAAGAATATCAATAAAGCTAGTTCTTCTGCTTATATTGTTGAGTACTCTAATCTATGGCATGGTAGATTAGGACATGTTAATTTTAATTCATTACGGAAATTAATTAACATGAATCACATTCCCAATTTTAAAATTGATAACCGCCATAAGTGTGATACTTGTGTTGAGGAAAAACTAGCTAGATCATCTTTTCACAACATTGAAGGAAACTCTGAACCACTTGATCTAATTCATACCGATGTATGTGATTTTAATTCCATACAATCGAGAGGCGGTAATAAATATTTTATTACCTTTATTGATGATTGCACAAGATTTTGCTATGTGTATTTGATGAAAAGCAAGAACGAAGCTATAGAGAAATTTGTTCTCTATAAGAATGAAGTTGAGAATCAACTGAATAAAAGAATTAAGGAGTTAAGAAGTGATCGTGGTGGTGAGTATGTTTTTTCCTTTTGAATCACTTTGTGAACAAAATGGAATCATACATCAAACCATTGCTCCTTATTCACCTCAATCCAATGGGATTGCAGAACGAAAGAATCGTACCTTGAAAGAGATGATGAACGCTATGTTAATCAGCTCTGGCTTACCTCAGAATATGTGGGGAGAAGCGTTGTTTTATCAGCTAATTACCTTTTAAATAAGGTACCACGGAATGAAGCAGGGAAAACTCCTTATGAAATGTGGAAAGGAAGAGTACCTTCCTATAAATTCCTCCGAGTGTAGGGGTGTCTTGCCAAAGTCGTCATTCCTCCACCTAAGAAGGTGAAGATATGATCAAAAAATATTGATTGTGTTTTCATAGGATATGCACATCACAGTAATGCTTATCGATTTCTTGTGCATGAGTATGATATACCAGATATTCACAAGAATACGATAATGGAGTCGAGGAATGCATCCTTTTTCGAATACGTTTTTCCATGTAAAACAAATTCGAATGTAAATGTACACAAACGGGCACATGAGACTATCATTGAAGATAGTCAGGACCAAGAACAAATAAATGTTCCAGAGGATCAACAAGTTGTTGAACTTGAACCAAGACGTAACAAAAGAGCTAGAACGGAAAAATCATTTGGTCCAGATTTTCTGACCTTTTTGCTAGAAAATGATCCTCAAAGCTATTACGAAATTGTAAGGTCAGCTGATGGTGCTTTATGGAAATATGTCAACAATAGTGAAATTGAATCCATCTTACAAAACCACACCTGGGAGTTAGTGGATCTTCCTCCAGGATGTAAACCTTTAGGGTCCAAGTGGATTTTCAAAAAGAAAATGAAGGCAGATGGATCAATTGATAAGTACAAAGCAAGACTTGTAATTAAAGGTTACAGACAACATGAAGGTCTTGATTACTTTGATACTTATTCTCCCGTAACGAGAATAAATTACATAAGGATGATAGTAGCGATTGCAGCTTTGCGCAATCTTGAGGTACATCAGATGAATGTGAAAACAGCCTTTCTAAATGGAGATTTAGATGAAGAAATCAACATGGAACAACCTGAAGGCTTTATAGCTCCAGGACAAGAAGAAAAAGTCTGTAAGTTAGTAAATCCTTGTATGGATTGAAGAAGCTCTAGTAAAATCCTTGTATGGATTGAAGCAAGCTCCGAAACAATGGCATAAAAAGTTTGACGACACCATGTTGTCAAATGGTTTTACAATCAATGAATGTGATATAAATGCATTTATGTCAGAGAGACAGAAGTTGGCTATATCATTCTATGTCTCTACGTTGATGACATATTGATTGTCGGGAGTAATGTTAAGATGGTGAAATCTACCAAGAATATGCTGAAATCTAAGTTTGACATGAAAGACATGGGTCTCGCAGATGTCATTCTGGGAATAAAGATGTCAAGAAGTCCAGATGGACTTATTCTTGATCAGTCGCACTATGTGGACAGATTCTTGGTAAATTCAACAATGATGATTCTGATGTGGCTAGAACTCCTTTAGATGAGCGTCTACGCCTATCAAAGAATAAAGGAGAAAGAGTATATCTCAAGTAGAATACTCTAGAGTGATCGGGAGTTTGATGTACTTATCAAGTTGTACCAGACCTGATATAGCCTGTACAGTAAACAAGCTCAGCAGATATACGAGTAATCCATGGGTTGATCACTGGAAAGCAATTGTAAGAGTACTTCAGTACTTACATTTTACTCGTAATTATGGGTTGCACTATCATAGATATCCAGCTGTAGTCGAAGGATACAGTGATGCTAATTGGATATCTGATATGAAAGACTCAAAGTCTACCAGTGGCTATGTGTTTACACTAGCAGGTGCAGCTATATCATGGAAATCCTCCAAACAGACTGTGATAGCTCGATCTACAATGGAATCAGAATTCATTGCATTAGATAAGTGTGCTGAAGAAGCAGAATGACTTCAAAATTTTCTAGAGGATATTCCAAGTTGGCCTAAGCCAGTGCCAGCAATTTGCATTCATTGCGATAGTCAATCTGCAATTGGAAGGACACATAACAACATGTATAATGGTAAGTCTAGACATATTCGTCGTAGACATAATACCGTTAGACAATTACTCTCTACTGAAGTTATTTCGATTGACTATGTAAAGTCAAAGGATAACATTACGGATCCGCTAACCAAAGGGTTTAAACAGAGAGTTAGTTGAGAAATCATCGAGAGGGGAATGGGACTAAAGCCCGTTAGATAAATGTTTATTACGAAGGAAAACCCAACCTTGTTGACTGGAGATCCCAAGATCTAGGTTCAATGGGACAACCCACTCGTAATTGACATAATTGGTTCACTGTGGGGGTTACCCCCTAGTCCATTCCTATGGTGACATGCAACAGTGATGCTCGTATGGATCGAGGTTAAGCACAGGCTTTTAATGATTCTTATGCGTCGGGAATCCGAGCGGAGTAGTATTACGAGATACTCTTAAATAAGAAATCACCTATGTGAGAGAGAGAGAGAAGTGAGGCCGCTTCAAAGGGAATTGTACAGGGCACAATTCTTAGAAACTCTTGCAGAACCAGGTAGATGTTCATGGCCAAAATGAACATAATCATGAGAACTCAGATGTGTTAGGTAAAACATCTGTGTGATATATGTTTTCCATTTACATGAACGGCAGTACAGTTCAATGACATCGCGTCCACTGTTAGCCAGAAATGAGATATATTTTCACAAGGGAATGTTCAAAGGCTGAGGCCTACCTATCATATGCATGTGTTGAACCGTTGAACTCTTCTAGGTCAAAATAAAATATTTCTAAAATATTTTTTGACGGGTTTCGCCAATTTCATTCATGTGTGGGATTGTTGGAAAACCTTTTTAAGTTCCCTAAAAGTTAATTAATTCCATTAATTAATTTGGTACTTCAAACGAAAGGTTTCATTAATGAATGATAAATGGCATAATAAATGGCATACTTATCTCTTTTATTTTCCCTCTATATATAGAGAGCATTGTTTTCATTTTAAGTAAGAGACGAAAATAATTCACCAAGCGCTTGGTTTTTTTGTTTCGGTTTCTCTTTTTTCGGTTTTTGAAGAGTTCAAACACTTTTGTGGTTCATTGGTAACGGGTTTTGGTGGTGCCCATACTCGTTCGTTTTCCGTTGTATCCTGGGAAACAATCGTCTCGCGTTCTACTGCACCCTCGGTAGGGGACAAATTTGTTTTAAGGATATTGTTGACATCAACAAGCCTTGGAATAGAGAAGCAGTGGTTCGGTTCGGTTCCTTCAGTGGTTCTGTGGCTGATTTCAGGGTCCGCTCGTGAGGGTCCGCTCATCAGCCTCTACCTCCGCTCATCAGCCTCTACCTCTGCTCGCCAGCCTCTGCCTCTGCTGGTATGTCTCTGCTTGCCAGCCTCTACCTTTGCTCTCAGCCTCTGCTCTCAGGGTCAGCCTCCGCTCTCAGGGTCTGCCTCTGCTCTCAGCCTCTGCCTCTGCTCTCAACCTCTACCGTCAGGGTCCGCTCTCAGGGTCTGCCGTGAGGGTCTGCTCTGTGGGTCTGATTTCAGGGTCTGCCGAGAGGGTCTGATTTCAGGGTCTGCCAAGAGGGTCTGCTGGGCTGAAAATTAAGCCTAATTCGGATTTCCTTGTAACTACCAATCCTTGTATTTGATTATAATTGTACTACATGACATTTATAGTAGGATTTTTTTTTAATTCTTTTTACCTCAAAATGTGATTCTCCTTTTAGTAAATTATTATTTTTATATTAGTAGAGTAATCTCATATATCATATTCGAGTGTTTTAATTGATATGGCGATTTATCTGTAATAATTATCATAGTTTATGTCATAAAGATACGTTATTATGAGTAATAATTATCATAGTTTATGTCATAAAGATGTGTTATTATGAGTTGTAAAAATTTTAAAATGAAAGTCTCATGGTAAACCATTTTAAAGGATCTGTTTGATATAATTTTTCAAATAAAATTTATACAAGTAGAGTTTTATTAGTAGAGTTTTTGATTAAAAAAAAATTGAAGTGTTTAGTTGTGAATAAGAACATTTATTAAAAATCGTAAAATAAGTTTATTGGACAAGTTTTTTAAAATTGTGTTGTGAAAAAAATTAATATTGTTAAATTAAATAAATGTATTATAGATAATGTAGCATTTTAAAAAAACTTTCCAAACTCTATTCTCAAAAACCGAAATTTTCGATTATCAATTGACATAAATTACCATATAATTGATTCATATGCAACCCCACGTAATTGAGCAAACCCCAAGAATCGTGAATAATGATTTTGTAAGAACAAAACTCTTTCCAAGATCAAATTGAACTCTCAAGAAATCCATTCTTGAATATCATTTTGAATTGTTGAAAGAAACCTCAAGAAACATGTCATTGAAAACCCTCAAGAAACCACTAAACACGATTTTGTAGGAACAAAACTCATTCCAATATCAAATTAAACTTTAAAGAAACCCAATTCAGAAACCCTCAATAAACCTCAAGAAACCGTGAATCACGATTTTGTAAGAACAAAACCCCTTCCAAAATCAGATGACCGTTTCTGAATTATTGAAAGAAACCTTGCTAGCTATTTATAGATGCCACAAAAGATCGCCAATCTTTGATAAGTCTTGATAAAGACTCAATAAAAATTAAGAGACAATTCACTCTCACACACACTTGGGTGTTAAACACCAATGACTATTCTTTATTCAAAATTTCTCTGTCAAAATTATAAGTTAAAGGCACCTTTAAATAGGTTCATTATAAAATTTTAAGTTAACTTATATAAAGGAAGCTAATTAAACTAAAGTGCTTAAAAGAAATTCTAATTGAACTAATAAAATTAAATCCTAATCTAAATAAAACTTAAATTGCATACATGGACTTTAAATTAACATTAAGTTCAACTCATTATACTAACACATAAATTAAACTTAAAACATAAAAACTATAGAGATTTATTGCAATCAAATTTCGACTAGGAATGAGTCTGAATTTGTCTTGACATAAGTACAAAGTTGTATATCTTTGAGTCTTTTTTTAATGCAAATTGAATCACCCAAATCGGAAATTGTATAAGAAAGTTATAGGTAAAATACAAAGACTACGTAAACCCCACTGTCATTACCTAGGTGGTTTTCTCTCGAAACTCTTTGATGGAATTTAATCAAGAACCATTTTCTTGATATATCTTGAGTATTTTGGGCTTTTTTAAACTTTAAAACTTTATATTTTAGATAATATCAAATTCTCGTACCTTTGATCACATCACCCTGTCACATGAATAGTGACTAGTCAACCTCTCATTTTGTCCGATTTTATCGATTTTAACGTTTTCGCATAATTTATCGATTTTAATCGTAAAATAATTTTCAAAAATTATTTCAACACCCAATAATATCCAAATATATTCAAATATCATATATTTTGTATAAATTAAATTAATTTCAAATTTAATCTAATTAAATAATTAATTTAATCATTTTTCATGTTAAATATTTAAGCGGATTTGGTAAATTAAAATATAATCCGCTACGAGTTTGGTTCGAATTTGGTAATTAAGTAAAACCCGCGAATACCCACAGCGGGTATCCGCTACCTGTAAACTTAAATTTTTTGTTTTATATTTTTTAGGATAAAGAAAATCTACTCATATAAAAGGATTCACATTTTATAGTTAACTTTATCATTTTTTTGAATTACTTCTGGTCTTGTATTGGTTTAATTTGTAGTTAATTTTTTTGGTCAACTTTATCATTTTTTTGAATTGTTTTTGGTCTAGTGATAAGTGTGAATTATGCACACGTATTCTCGCATCTTTAACTTATTATTTTGTTAGATTCCATGTAATTTAATGTATTTTGAAGTTGTTTGGTGTTTTGTTAATAGGAAGCATTAAAAGCGTGAATTCTGGACTATTATACGGGTTTTGAGAGCTTATGGATGCGACTGAAGCACGCGAGGAAAGCAGAAACGAAAGGAACCAAGTCATCTTGAAGTTAAGGCTGGTGCCGCGACGCCAACCTTTTGGCGTTGCGACTCCAAGGACGCTCCATACAAAATTCCAGGGGATTTGGTGTCGCGGCGAGCATAGAGACACATTAAGGTTTCCGCAATATGGGCAGAACGACTCTGAGGGTTTTCCTATAAATTAAACATCACGTCCAAACCCTAAAGGAGACTAACACACAACACAAGACACAAAACACAAAACACATATTTTTATAGAGATCCAAGGAAGAGTATTGAAGAGCGACAAGAGGAGACGAAGACGGTGACGTCCGAAGAGGAAGGGATTCAATTCGGGTTTTATCTTCTAGTTTCTTTCTTAGAACTCTAATGATTTCCATTAAATTCATGACATGTTCTTATTGTTTTTATCTTTAGTCATGAACTAACTCCTTAATTCTAGAGAATGGTGTAACTCCTTAATTCTAGAGAATGATGTAACTAATGCTTGAACCTTTATTTTATTTGTCAATATTGTTATGAAGTTTTATTCAGTTTATTTGTATTCTCTTGCGTTTAATGCTTCTTGTTTGCTGGCCACAAATTGAGATGATACATGTTTAAAATCTATCGCTCGGGAGAGAGAGATTTTGAATAGGATTTAGAGAATATAACCTAGGAGTTTTATAGAGTTCGGAAGAATTGATAGTTCTTTTGAAGTCGTTAACACAGAATCACAAAGCGTAATGAGTTGTTAATTACTAGATTTTTATAGGGATATCGAAGTCTGTAATTGATGATCTTTTCACTATTGCTCGGGAGAGTGAGTGGATATTTTAGGATTCTTGACTTATAAACAATACAACTGACCAGATTAATTGGCATGACAAATACATATAGGATAGTTAGGTGAAATCAGACTCTAGAATCTCTATCGTATTGGTTCCTCCTATTTAATTATTTTTATATCTTATTTATTTGTTTAAATTTTTATTAATTATTTTCTAAATAAAGTTAGGATTATCAATTATAGTACTTAGTGTGAGTTGAACACAATCCTTGTGGGTTCGACGCTCTTAACTCATCTTTACTAAAACTTGACACTGTACATTTGCAATACGATATAAAATATCACAACATCTAGTATTATATTTAATATTTTCGATTTCATATTGACTTCAAACCAAACTCCACTGACATGTAAAAAAATTATAAATGGTTTAATATTCTGTTTAATTTGGTTTTCATATTATGGATGGAGAAAATTTTATCACGAGAAATTTATTTTTATATGATATTTTATGAACCCGTAAAAAATCCTCTAGGTATCAATGCAGGTTTGGTAATTTATTTTTATATGTGGGTGCGGGTTTGGTAATGAAAATTAAAACTCGCAGCTAGTATGATGCAGGTTTGGTAATTTATTTACCCTACTCACTGTCATCCATAATGTGGACCCCAAATGTTGTGTACCAAATGACGGCAACTGATATCCATCTTCTCTAAAGCTTGTTCTCTACATACATGTAGTCCCGCAATACAAAGTTGAAAGTGGGAGAGTAAGTCGTATGAAGGATCTAGTGAGTGAATACTAAAAATTTAAGCATAAATTAACGTAACCCGTATAGACGAATTTGCTTCATAAATTCTGAAACATGACTCGTGAGCTTATGAAATATAAATTGTAATATTTATAACACATACCGCAAAATATAATCTATGATCTGGAAGTTATGACGATGATTGAAAATTCATAACTACGACTATAAATGTGGATTTGTAAACTACAAACATGAATTTGAAACTGTATACTATAAACATATATGTAAATTATAAACTTGACTTGCGTACTGCAACATGAATTGTAAACTGCAACATGCACTATACTCATATACATGACCGTAAACTGTAAACTGTATACATGACATGCAAACTATAATCTGAATCATTGACTGAAACTTCAAATATAATTGTAATCCTTAAGCATGACTTGTAAACTAACAACATGTCTTGTGAAATGTAAACTTAGCTGAAAATTATACAATTGATTTAAGAATTGTAAACATGATACGATGCTGTAACTATAAACTGCAATTTAAAAACTCAAACTGTAATCAAGAACAGTAACCATAACATAATCTGAAAACTGTAACATAGAATGAAAGCTGTAAATATGAATTGCAAACTGCAATTATGAGTCTGTAAATTAATAACCTGGGCTAAAAATATAAACATGATATGAAATTATAAATTAAGAAAAACTATAAAACTTGAATGATTACATATGTAATGATCATGATTGGGACATCTCCCTCGCATTGCCATACGTATCGAGATTCGATCATTGCACCCGCATACGTATCGAGATTCGGTCATCGCACCCAATCTGTGCTTTGTGATCTGCATGTTGTGGGTGAATTTGGACCTCGTCAAGCTCATCTATGCTTGGCAGATCTGGTGGTGGAGCACCATATCCCTTCATTAATTATTATGTCGATTGAGGTTTTGCTTTCAAAGTCGTCTGGTAACAACTTCTGGAAGCAGATTGGTCCCCTTTTATCTATTGGATTCCCCATCTGGTGGGAAATTTAAGCACTTGATGATAAGTAGATGAGACTGCCATCATCTCATGAATCCAAGGTCCGCCAACAATTAAGTTGTAGGCTGAGGGACAATCAAGAACCAGAAATGTTGTCATCTTATTGATTCCTCATGCGTAGACTGAGAGATATCTCCCATGTGGTGAATTTTTGTTCGCCGCTGAATCTAATAAGAACCGTTGACCTCCTGTTGATTTTTTCTATTTCGGCTCCCATGTCAGAAAGGGTAGTTTTGAAGATGCTGTTTGTTGATGAACCTGTATCAACTAGAACTCGTTTGACCATAAAGTTTGCAACCTGCAAAGAGATCACCAGCATGTCATGATGAGGGTTCATTTGACTGAAGTTGTCGTCGTCTGGAAATTCGATCATTAGGTTCGTAAACATCCCCTCTATTGACATAGTAGAATGGGAAAAACCCTTTATTGTTGCTCATGTATGTCGTTTCGCGGCTGAATATGAGATATCGCTGACTTCAGATCCACCAGTAATAAAATTTACAGTATTATTGATTGATGGTGGTGGTGTGGGACCATCTTTTTGCTCTTCTCTCCGAGCCATCGTAGCTTTTCCTTTCTCTGTGAGCAAATCTCTTAGGTGTCCTTTATTCAGTAACTCCAATACCTCTAATCTCAATGCTACGCAATCTGCTGTCGTGTGTCCATAATCTCGATGAAATTCACACCATTTGCTGTTATCTTTCTTGGCTGAATAATCTCTGGAGCGTGGGCCATCTTACTTCGTTCCCCATTTTCTTGAGGACCGAAACCATTTCTCCTGGGGAAACAGTGAAATTGTAGTCTGTGAGTCTTTCCCTGTTTATGGATTTGTCTTGTACCATGTATGGAAAGGGTTGACGGTTGAAGTCTCAGTTGAAATGTCGATGCACCTTTTGATGATTCTTTATATCTGCTGGCCGCGGTGCTTTACTGGAGAATTCTTTGTGTAGTTTGGGATTATTTTGAATTCTATCATTCTGGAGACCAGAAAAATTTTCTTTCATTTTGTTCCTCTTGTTTTATTCCCACCTTATTTCAATTTAGGCCCGAGCCATGGCCTGGTCTATTGTGTATCATCAAAATTTAGTGAGCTTCTTGTAGAGTCCACTTTCTGAAAGCAAATCGTTTCTGAATGCTTGTACTGCATTTATTTATTGAAACGAGCCACGTAGCTTCGTAAGTACTCTTATTTTCATTTTGGATGGCATAAAGGTCGTCTGAAGTCTTTTCAATCTTGCAAGAGCTGGCGAAATGCTCCACAAACTTATCTGCCAATTGCTGGTATGACCCAATAGACCTGCATGGGAGATTGATGAACCAAGTTA
Organism: Zanthoxylum bungeanum; assembly: GCA_019454045.1. NCBI lineage: Eukaryota > Viridiplantae > Streptophyta > Magnoliopsida > Sapindales > Rutaceae > Zanthoxylum > Zanthoxylum bungeanum. The sequence continues at coordinate 142,950 of SKCR01025304.1, forward strand.
GGGCCGAACCCGCCAATGTTTCTCCAAATCCGCTGCACATTCCAGCTTCCCATTGTCAATGGGTTAGGCTCGTTGACATCATCTTATATTTATAATAGATGATGTGGTTGTCTGGGTCAATCGATCCATCATACATTTTCATATCTGGATGACTGAACTTCCTTGGTAGTTCTACAGAAGTGATAGTCTCAAAAAATGGCGTGTCCGAAATTATCCCGGCTCGGCTTTTCCTTATTGGTAGCTTGACACCTGGCAAGCTGGACAAAATTGCTTCTTTGAATTCTAACATTTCTTTGCGTATGTTGGAAGCGACTTGTTGAGCTTGGTCGACTGGAGAAATTGGTACACTTATATGATTTTGGGGATGGTCGCCTGGGGAAAGATCATCATTTGCCACATCATTGAATGTTCCCAAAAGATTGGAGGGGACCATATGATTGTTGGGATTATCAGGAGTATCACGTTGTTGAGAGGTAGAAGAGATTTGTTCCAACTGCTTCTGAAGGTTAATGTTGGAGTTTCGCATGGTCAGGTTTTCCTCCTCCAAAGTTCGCAATAGTTCTTGCAGCACAGTTATTTGTGCTGTCACTGGGTCTGGTGTCTGTTCATTGCTTGAAGCAATGAAAGATGGTGCTTTAGGAACCGTAGACTGAGAGATATTTGCTTACTATGAATCACTAAGGCCCCACGGTGGGCGCCGAATTATAGATGCTGGTTTTCTCCCGAGGTCCATAATCAAGAATTTGTAGGTTTATGGCACTAGCGATCCTGCAAAACAAAGATAGATTGAGCGAGAACTACTGCCCACTGGTATGATGGTTGCCTTATACACTCCGACGCTCAAGTCAGTATAAAGACAAGCTGTGTATAATTAATAGAAGAACAATGCCAGAAATTACCTTGACTTCTGTTGACTGCCGTGAGGGCGGTGACTAGTGTTTAGGGAGTGAGAAGCTTAAAGAGCTCAAGTATGAAGGCTAAGACTTGAAAGAATAAGTTCTGAATTATGTTGCTATTTATAGGATCAATGATATCACCTTTTGAGCTGGCTTTTTAGATGTAATTTGTAAAGAAGGGCCGATAATGTGCTTAATGTTTTTGCTTTCGACGGGGGGGGGGGGGGGGGGGGGGGGGGGGAATAATTTTCATGTGAAGATGATATTGTTTGAAAAAGTGGTTTGTCCTTAAGCTGGTGGTTTTGTCTTAGTTTAATAATGTAAAATTTTCTGGACCGGGTCACTGTCTTTGGGCTTTGTTTGGTGCTGGGTTTGAAGTGAAAAGACGGTTTTGCCATTGGCCTAAATTTGACCCGTACAATTTGTTCCATACTCTTTAAGTCAAAGAGTTTTTGACTTGGAGAGTAATCTGCCGAGTGTATCGTCAATGATTTGATATACGTCTACAATGTCGTCTGGAGTAGCCGAAGGTTAAGACTTCAACTTAATTCTAAAAGAAAAGTGGGGAATGTTCCCAGTCGACTGAACCTGATGAAAGTCATGATGATCCCCATACTACGGGTCCAAATATCAGAGGAGTCTTTAATATCGACTGGACCAGATGAATGCCATGTATTCTACTTGACTTTATCCGAGTTAATGGGGAATATTTCCAGTCGACTGAACCTGATGAAGGTCATGATGATCCCCATACTACGGTTCCAAGGATCAGGGGAGTCTTTAATGTCGTCTGGACCAGATGAAGGCCAGGTCCTCTACTTGACTTTATAAGAGTCAATGGGGAATGTTCCCAGTCGACTGAACCTGATGAAGGTCAGGATAATCCTCATACTACGGGTCAAAAGACCAGGGGAGTCTTTAATGTCGTCTGGACCAGATGAAGGCCATGACCTCTACTTGAATTTATACTAGTCAATGGGGAATATACCCAGTCGACTGAACCTGATGAAGGTCTGGATAATCCCTATACTACGGGTCAAAAGACTAAGGGAGTCTTTAATGTCGTCTGGACCAGAAGAAGGCCAGATCTTCTACTTGACTTAATATGAGTCAATGGGGAATGTTCATAGTCGACTGAACCTGATGAAGGCCAGGTCTTCTACTTGAATTTATCCGGGTCAATGGGGAATGTTCCCAGTCGACTGAACCTGATGAAGGTCAAGATGATCCCCATATTACGGTTCCAAAAGACCAGGGGAGTCTTTAATATCGTCTGGACCAGATGAAGGCCAGGTCTTCAACTTGACTCTACCTGAGTCAATGGGGAATGTTCCCAGACGACTGAACCTGATGAAGGTCTGGATAATCCTCATACTATGGGTCAAAAGACCAGAGGAGTCTTTAATGTCGTCTGGACCAGATGAAGGCCAGATATTCTACTTGACTTAATATGAGTCAATGTGGAATGTTCCCAGTCGAATAAACTTGATGAAGGTCAAGTCTTCTACTTGAATTTATCCGGGTCAATGGGAAATGTTCCCAGTCGACTGAACCTGATGAAGGTCAGGATGATCCCCATATTATGGTTCCAAAAGACCAGGGGAGTCTTTAATGTCTTCTGGACCAGATGAAGGCCAGGTCTTCAACTTGACTCTACCTGAGTCAATGGGGAATGTTCCCAGTCGACTGAACCTGATGAAGGTTAGGATGAATGGGTATAATGTCGAATGAGGTCATCAACAGTTCCAAGATTTGGGCATGTAGATGTCGAATGGGATGTACATCAAGTCTCAAGTCATATATGTGTAGTAGTATCTATGATAATTCCAAGCTACATATTAGATGATGTCGAATGGGATTCATATCATGTCTCAAGACATGCAAATGTAGTAGTACCTATAACAATTCCCAAGCTACATACATACAGCTACTGACCGAGACATCCATAAAAAATCATCAAGCTATATACATAACAATGTCGATTGGGATATTTATTATAATTTCAAAGCCTCACCAATGTCGAGTGGGGGATACATAAAGGTGTAAGTCATACCTGGTAACGTTGATTACGATAATCACCTTCATTATGTCGAATGAAATGTCCTCACATCAATTCTTCATTCGAGTATTATCAAATGGAATATCTTCTTTATTCCTAATTTTCATACTGGTGTGTCGATTGAAATATTTCTACAATGATTCTCACACAAATGTCGACCGATTAACTCTTATAAATTTCCATAGATGTGTGACAATCTTGTATAATGCAATGTCGACTGGAGTATACCCACAAACATTCTTGTACTTGTATGCCGAGTGAAATATATACCTGCAAATTCTTCATACGTATGTGTCGACTAGAATATATATGTAAATACTTCATACATGCAAGTCGACTGAAATGTTCATGCGAACATTCCTTAAGAAACTGACTAGAATGCACATTCAAAGTTCCTTATAAGCATGTCGATTGAAACGTATTTGTAAACACTACATATGTGTATGTCGACTGAAATAAACTTACCAGGATTCAAATGTTGACGGCGACTGACATCTATACAGTTCATAAGGAAATGGATTCGAATAATCATGAATGGCTCCACATTATCATGTCGACTGAAATGATCATATGAATTCTTTATTCGTGCATGTCGACTGGAGCAAATCTGTGATTACTTCACACATGCATGTTGACTGGAGTATAACTGTAATCACTTCATACATGTATGTCCATTGGAGTATACCTGTAAACACTTCATACATGCATGTTGATTGATGTAATCACACTAAGAATCATTTAATGATGTCGACTGGAATGAAAACACTTCAAAAAAAATATGAGCTTGAATACACATATAAGGCTTTATATAATTAAATCGACCGAAATGCATGTCGATTGAAAGGATCTTACAAAGATTCATATATTGATGTCAATTGACATAAACCTGCTCACTCTTCATAAAGAATTGTTGATTGAAATACTACGCTCTTTTATTTATTGTGTCGAATGAAACAAAACGTCAAGGTTTCACTCTGTTATGTGAGTAAATTTATTAAAGAGATGAGCTACTTCCAGAATCGACAAATGTCATCCTACAGTCTCTTTGAATTGGCTTCGTTATAATGCTACTCTTGGTGGATTGGAGGGAATATGGGCCTTAGGATATCTTGAGCCCAATTTCATTTATTAAAACCCTAATGGGAATTTCGAGATGTCTTTTGGAAGGAAATTGAAGCACCAAAATAATGAGTATAAGTAAGAGTTTTGTAGATCATTTTGTCTTACACAAAAGTTTCTTTGGTTGGCAAATTTTAGGAAAGCTCTCAAGATCTTCAAGGTACACTTCATATCTTTCTTCATATTCTTCAATTGTTCTTCAAGTAGATTCGAATTGTTCTTTGTCAAATAGGTTATTTGATCTTAGAAGATATAGTGAAACTTTTTCATTTTGTTTGAGGTTTAGACTGGAATAGAAACTTTAGGAAACTAGTGTTTGTAACCATATCTCTTGAAAAATGTCGAGTGAGGAATCTTTGGGTAGTTTAGGTGCTCAAATTGACAAGTATGTTGAACTACTTGTGGATAATTCAAGTGATGAAGAGACTTATAGGGATTGGTCGTATGAAGATTTTATTGAGGCTGGACTTGTAACAATAGCTGAACCACCACTAAGAGTACCCACAGACACAAGACCTCTGAGATCATTGCCTGCCATTGGAGAGTCGAGTGGGGTTCCAAGCACGAGTGAACCAACAAATATCCTAACTAAGAATCCAGCCAGTCGTGTGACCGAAAAATCAATGAGAGAGATGAAATTGAAGTATATGTTTCCTCAATCAATAGAAGTAAGGTTAGCATCGTCGACTGAAAGGATAGACTACAAAATTCCTGGGTGGATTGGGTTTTACGAACGCCCATTCATAGATGGATTCAGATTTCCCATCCCAAAGTTAGTATGGGAAGTGTTGAATTATCACCAGTTAGCTCATTCTCAGCTAATTTCGAACACTTGGAGGATATTATTGTCGATTAAGTGTATGGCTTTTGAATTGGGGATCATATTTTGGGTGGATGACCTATTGTATACATATTATATGAATGAGCACCTGAGATAAAAAGGGAGATGTCACTTGTATCTCCGACAAAAGAGGGAGCATTTGGTGTTGGGGCTTACAACAAACGAAATGGGGGATTGGCAGAAAAATTATATCTTCGTTAGAGGAGAAAGTGTATTTGGGTCGAATGAGAGTGGTAACATTCCCGAACATTGGAGTTCATCGAGTGAGTGTTTTCAACCTTACCTTCGTAGTTTTATACTTATTACTTGTATGACTGAGATTCTCCTACTTTTCTCCTTCCAGGTCTTTAGGTGAATAGAAAATTTGATACTACCAGTCAAGTCGTATCAAACACAAAGTTCATTCTCAGCTTGCTCGATTCAAAGAGGAATCGGAAAACCGCTTTAGAAGAGAGGAGATTGAGATTAACTCCGCTGTGGAAGGAAGTCTTTGATTCAGTAGGTACCATTTTGGCTTTGTGTAAGCATATCTTGGCCGTGATATTGTACACTTGGGCGATTGAAGTTACATTTGGGGAGCTGTTGTTTTTAAAACCTCTGACCCCTGAAGAGTTTTTATGCGTAGCTGAAATTATGTCGGGTCCATTTAAGGTGCCTAATCTTGATGAAATGAGAAGCCGGAGAAGGATAAAGAAATCCAAAGGGAATGAGCCTGAAACCATTGAAGTGGAAGTCTCCAAACCAATGGAATTCGGTTCAGCTGACGTTCATACCTCAACGATACAGCCGATTGAGAAGGTATCCGCTTCAAAAAAGAGGAAATATATAGTCGAAGTGGAGGAAGATGCAAAAAATGTTATAGTGAAGATTCCTCACGGGTCTACTGCAATTTCGGATCCCTCTAACCTCTCTAAATTTATAAAACGACTTCTCCTCGAAAAAGATGAGCATCAGTTGTCTGAACTAGATCCAACCGAAACAAGCAAGAAGATTGCAGCTCTTAAGTTATCAGATAAGATGTAAATATATTTGTATATCTTTTTTTTTCCTGTCGAATGTGAGAAATAAGTCATGTTTGTTTCAGGTGATAGAGTGTGGCCTTTTTATGCAAGAATATACCGAGTTGAGCCAGAAGTGATTTCGAAGGAGAATATCTTTGATAAGTCAGAAATGGATCCGAGAATATCTTACGAGTGAAGGTGAAGAAGAAGAGAAAAGGGAAGAAGTGATTTCGAAGGAGGTGGTTGGAGAGCAATGGGTCACTGGAGATGCTGCAGATGAAGTGATTATTATGGAGAAACATGCTGAAGTAGTGGAAGACCATGGACTGCTTGAATTTGGCCCAATCTCTTTTGTTCCCGGTCAAACTCCCGAAGCCCCATCTGAAGATGTTCAGCCTATTTCTGAAGTTCCGGAGTCTGAGATGCCCGTATGTAATTGTAATTTTCATTTTCGTTGTTTTTTTTTGTAATGGAAACCGTAAAATTTGAATGACAGTTTACTTTTTGATCAAATTCTAAGCTTTCTTGTTTGCTTTATCGCATGAATTTCAAAAAGCAAATAAATTGATTAATAAGAAAACATAATATTTCTCATTGTCAAATGATTATCATTCGTCGAATGGCTATGACAAATAGGAAAAATTATTGTTACTGGTAGAATCGTTTGAGATGAATTGCATTTCAGCTATTTTGAATTGGCATTCCTTCTGTTGTTTCCAACTTGTAAGCTCATTTCCCAACAATCTTTGTAATGATATATGGGCCTTCCCAGTTTGGTCCTAACTTTCCATATTTGATTTCCTTAGTATTTTGAAAAACTTTGCGTATGACCCAGTCTCATTCCTTAAGCGTTCTGCACTTGATATTTCTGTTGAAATACTTGGCCATTCTTTGCTAATGAGCAGCAAGTCGTATGGAGGCTTGTTCTCTTAATTCGTCAACCGTGTCAAGGCTATAACTCATGAGTTGTTGATTTGAGTCTTCTTCGTGCCATTGGTAACGAGGTGTAGGAATAATTCCTTCGGCTGGAATTACTGCTTCACACCTAAACGCAAGTAAGAATGGGGTTTCTCCAGTCGACGATCAGAATTTAGTTTTGTAGGACCACAAGACTCCTGGAAGTTCATTTGCCCATGCTCCTTTCGATTTCTCCAATCTTTTCTTCATTGTGTTCATGATCGTCTTGTTAGATGATTCGGCTTGACCATTGGCTTGAGGAAAGCGTGGGGTCGAAAAACTTAGTTTGATTCCCCAATTCGCACAGAAGTCTTGGAAACGGTAGCTGATGAATTGGGAACCATTGTCTGTTACAATTTCTCTTGGTAATCCGAATCGACAAATGATGTTTTTCCAAATGAAGTTTTGTACTTCTCTGTCTCGTATCTTGGAAAAGGCTTCTGCTTCAATCCATTTGGAGTAGTAATCCGTAAGGGCGAACATGTAGACTCGTTGTCCTGGGGCGGTTGGGAGCTTTCCAACGATATCCATTCCCCATTTCATGAATGGCCAAGGTGACAGAATCGGGTTGAGTTTCTCCGATGGTAAGTGTGAGATGGGGGCAAATCTTTGACATTTTTCGCATCTACAGGTGAATTCAGTCGAATCTGCCCGCATAGAAGGCCAATAGTACCCTATCGTGTGGGCTCGACATGCTAGGCTTCTTCCACCTGAATGGTTTCCGCACTCCCCTTCATGTAGCTCAGCTAATACATATTGGGCTTCCTCGGGAGTAAGACATTTAAGGTAGGGACCTCCTTAAAAGTTGTCCATCATGTAGTGTGAATCTGGCAGCCTGTCGTTGAATCTTTCGAGCCTCCATTTTATCTTCTGGTAGTATGCCACTTTGCAAATATTTTACAATTGGAGTCATCCATGAGTCACCTAGTGTGATTGTGGTAACTTCTTCGACTCAATCTTTCCAAATTGCTGGCCATTGCAAATACACGATTGGGATGGATTGGGTTTTATCCCCTTGCATTATCAAACCAAGAGTGGTTAACGCGTCTGCATGTGTATTTTCATTTCTAGGGACTTGAGAAATAGTTAATTCCTTAAATGTCGACTGTAGTTCCTTTACCTTTTGTAAATAAGAGGCCATCTGTGAGCCTCGTGCTTGATATGAACCCTGGAATTGGTTGATAATTAATTGAGAATCTAACTTTACTTCGATCTTTTTGGCTCTAAACTCTTGGGCCAAGTTTAGACCTGCTATGAGGGCTTCTGTTCGGCTTCATTATTGGAGACTCTGAAGCCGTAATTAACTATCTGCTGCAATATTTTGCCTTTGGGAGTGGTAATCACAATCCCTAACCTACGCCCACGCTTATTGCTTGATCCATCGACTGTAAGTTTCCATATGGTCGAAGGATGAATACATTGGATTTCTTGTTCAGTTGGTGCCTATAGATTGAGATTGAAGTCAGCTACAAAATCTGTGAGGGCTTGTGATTTGATTGCAGTGCGTGGTTGATATGTGATGTCGTGTTCTCCAAGCTCGACAGCCCATTTCGTCAGTCTTCCTGAATATAAACCGTGATTGGGTGCCCTTGAAAATATGGTCATAGTTTCCTAGCTGTTGTTACTAAAGCCAGTACCAATTTTTCCATATGAGGGTAGCGTGACTCTGCATCTAATATTTCCTTACTCATATAGTAGACTGGGAGTTGTGTCCCATTTTCTTCTCTGATCATGACTGCACTTACTGTTCATTCTGAAACTCCTAAGTAGAGAAAAAGCCTTTTTATTGTCGAGTGGCTTTGATAACAAATATGGGGAAGATAGGTACCGTTTGAGTTCTTTCAATGTTTCCTCGCAGACTGGAGTCCATTCAAAGTTCTTTGCTTTTTTTAAGGCGGAGAAGAATAAAAAACTCGTATGTTGACTTGGAGATGAATCTGTTAAGTGCAACAATTCTCCCAGCTAGTCTTATGACATCTTTTGGATTAATATGAGAAGGAATATCGAGTATGGACTTGATCTGAGCTGGATTGGCTTCTATCCCTCGTTGTGTGACCATGTACCCAAGAAATTTTCCTGAAGCGACTCCAAAAGCACATTTTGTCTGATTTAACTTCATGCCATATTTCCTCATTGTGTCGAATGCTTGTTCCAAATGTGATAGGTGTTGTTCTGCTTCTAATGATTTTACCAACATGTTATCTATTTAAACCTCCATAGTTTTCCCAATTTGTTGAGAAAACATTTTGTTTACCATGCGCTGATAAGTGGCTCCAGCATTCTTGAGGCTGAATGGCATCACTTTGTAACAATTTATGCCTCTGTTGGTGATGAATGCAGTCTTCTCTTGGTCGTTTGGGTGCATGAGGATTTAATTGTAGCTTGAATACCCATCCATAAAACTTAACAATTCATGACATGTTGTAGCATCAACCATTGAATCAATATGAGGCAAAATGAATGAATCATTGGGGCATGCTTTGTTCAAATCTGTGAAGTCGATGCAGACTCGCCATTTCCCATTCTTCTTTCGTATTATCACCACATTAGCTAACCACTCTAGGAATTGAACCTCATTGATGGCTCCATTTTGTAATAATTTTTGGACTTCTTCGTCAATGATCTGATTTCTCTCCGGGGAAAACTTTCTTCTCTTCTGTCTGACAGGATGGTAGCTTGGGTCCACATAGAGCTCATGGGTGATTAATTCTGGATCGATTCCGATCATATCTTCGTAAGACTAGATGAAACAATCATGTCACTCTTTCAGGAAATCAATTAAATCGGCTCATAGCTTGGGATCTAGATTAGCCCCAATCTGTGCTTTGTGATCTGCGTATTATAGGTGAATTTAGACCTCGTCAAGCTTATCTATGATTGGTAGATCTGGTGGTGGAGCATCATATCCCTTCATTAATTACTATGCCGATTGAGGTTTTGCTTTCAAAGTCGCTTGGTAATAATTTCTGGAAGCAGATTGGTCCCATTTTATCTCTTGGATTCCCCATCTGGTGGGAAATTTAAGCACTTAATGATAAATAGATGAGACTGCCCTCATATCATGAATCCAAGGTCTGCCAATAATTAAGTTGTAGGCTGAGGGACAGTCGAGAACCAGAAATATTGTCATCTTATTGATTCTTCATTCGTAGACAGAGAGAGATATCTCCCATGTGGTGAATTTCTGTTCGTCGCTGAATCCAATAAGAATCGTTGACCTCCGGTTGATTTTTTCTATTTCGGCTCCCATGTCAGAGTTGGCAGTTTTGAAGATGATGTTTGCTGATGAACTTGTATCAACTAGAACTCGTTTGACCATAAAGTTTGCAACCTGCAAAGAGATCAACAGCGCGTCATGATGATGGTTCATTTGACTGGAGTTGTTGTCGTCTAGAAATTCGATCATTAGGTTCGTAAACATCCCCTCTATTGACATAGTAGAATGGAAAAATCCCTTTGTTACTGCTCTGGTATGTCGTTTCACGGCTGAATATGAGATACCGCTGACTTCAGATCCACCAGTAATAAAATTTAAAGTATTATTGATTGGTGGTGGTGGTGTGGGACCATCTTTTTGCTCTTCTCTCTGAGCCATCGTAGCTTTTCCTTTCTCTGTGAGCAAATCTCTTAGGTGTCATTTATTCAGTAACTCCAATACCTCCGATCTCAATGCTACGCAATCTGCTGTCGTGTGTCCATAATCTCGATGAAATTCACACCATTTACTGGCATCTTTCTTAACTGAATAATCTCTGGAGCATGGGGGCCATCTTACTTCGTTCCCAATCTTCTTGAGGACCGAAACCAATTCTCATGGGGAAACAATGAAATTATAGTCTGGGAGTCTTTCCCTATTTATGGATTTGTCTTGTACCATGTATGGCAAGGGTTGACGGTTGAAGTCTCGGTTGAAATGCCGATACACCTTTTGATGATTCTTCATGTCTGCTGGCCTTGGTGCTTTGCTGGAGAATTCTTTGTGTCGTTTGGGATTATTTTGAATTCTATCATTGTGGAGACCAGTAAAATTTTATTTCCTTTTGTTCCTCTTGTCTTTTTCCCACCTTATTTCAATTTGGGCCCGAGCCATGGCCTAGTCTATTGTGCAGCATCGAAATTTAGTGAGCTTCTTGTAGAGTCCACTTTCTGAAAGCAAACCGAACTGAATGCTTCTACTGTAGTAGGCTGATGGAGATATGGAATAGTTATCATTTCTTTATTGAAATGAGCCACGTAGCTTCGTAAGGACTCTCCTTTTCGTTATTGGATGGCGTAAAGGTCGTCTGAAGTCTTTTCAATCTTGCAAGAGTTGGAGAAATGCTCCATAAATTTATCTGCCAATTGCTGTTAAAACCCAATGGACCTGCATGAGAGATTTATGAACCAAGTTAGGGCCGGACCCGCCAATATTTCTCCAAATCCTCTACACATTCCAACTTCCCATTGTCGATGGGTTAGGCCCGTTGACATCATCTTATATTTTTAATGGATGATGTGGTCGTCTGGGTCAATCGATCCATCATACATTTTCATATTTGGAGGACTGAACTTCCTTGGTAGTTCTACGGAAATGATAGTCTCAAAAAATGGTGTGTCAGAAATTGTCCCGGTTCGGCTTTTCCGTATTGGGAGCTTGACACCTGGCAGGCTGGACAAAATTGCTTCTTTGAATTCTAACATTTCTTTGCGCATGTTGGAAGCGACTTGTTGAGCTTGGTCGACTGGAGAAATACTTGGCCATACGATTGTTGGGATTATTAGAAGTATCACGTTGTTGAGAGGTAGAAGAGATTTGTTCCAACTGCTTCTGAAGGTTAATGTTGGAGTTTCACATGGTCAGGTTTTCCTCATCCAAAGTTCGCAATAGTTCTTGCAGCACAGTTATTTGTGCTGCCACTGGGTCTGATGTATGTTCTTTGCTTGAAGCCATGAATTTTGGTGCTTTAAGAACCGTAGATTGAGAGATCTTTGCTTGCTACGAATCATTAAGGTTATGGGCACTAGCGATCCTGCAAAACAAAGGTAGAGTGAGTGAGGAATACTGCCCACCGGTGTGGTGGGTGCCGTATGCACTCCGACGCTCAAGTCAGTATGAAGATAAGTTGTGTATAATTAATAGAAGAACAAGGCCAGAAATTACCTTGACTTCTGTTGACTGCCGTGAGGGCGGTGGCTAGTGTTTAGGGAGTGAGAAGCTTAAAGAGCTCAGGTATGAAGGCTAAGACTTGAAAGAATAAGTTCTGAATTATGTTGCTATTTATAGGATCAATGATATCACCTTTTGAGCTGGCTTTTTAGCTGTAATTAGCAAAGAGGGGCCGGTAACGTGATTAATGTTTCTACTTTCGCCGGGGGGGGGGGGGGATAATTTGCATGTGAAGCTGATATTGTTTGAAAAAGTGGTTTGTCCTCAAGCTGATGGTTTTCTATTAGTTTAAAATGTAAAATTTTCTAGGCCGGGTCACTGTCTTTTGGGCTTTGTTTAGTGCTGGGTTTGAAGTGAAAAGACGGTTTTGCCTTTGCCCAAATTTGGCTCGTACATTAAGTAAGGACCAAATACTTGGAAACCCTAGGTATTGAGCTATTGGGATTATGAGATTAAAGAGTTAAGTGGATTGAAGAGTGTTGGTTTAGTAAGAATTCACATTGAAGTTCAAAGAATTGATGAGTAGAAATTGTAGTATGGAAGTGTGGGAAGAGTGTTGAGCAAACTAGGCATGGAAAGTGGAAGTAAAGACCAGAAAATAGCCTAGCGTCGCGACGCAGAACGCTCCGCATATTGGGAATTTTCCCAGATAAGTTTCTGGAATTGTGCACATCACGACGCGCAAGGGCTAGCGTCACGATGCAAAAGAAGAGTTGTTTACTGGTTCATTCATGTATGTTCGCGTCGCGGCGCCCAAAAGGTTTGAGTCACGACGCGTGACCAAAAATTCCCCAAATCATTTTTAAATCATTCCAGCTTCACCTTAGCGTGTTAGAGGCCACCCTAAGGGTCTCGTATAAGTTCATGTATACAATTTACATCATGATATAAGTACGATATGCTTTGAAATAATAATAAGTGCTTGAGTGGATAAATTTAGTTTAATTCAGAATGTGTTCCCCAACCTACTTTCTAATCAAAGTTATCAATTATATATCATCGCAAGAACTATAGTTTTCTTCAACAAGTGAGTAATGTCATCCATATTCCAAATCAGTGAGTGGACCTTTCTTTTCAAAGTTGATTTTACTTATATATTTTGATACCAAACTTACTTTTTAAGCACTTAGAGCGTTAGCCAGATCTTATCTCAGTTGTTTTAAAAAAGAGCGTGTTCCTAAAAGATAAGTTTTATTATATGATAATTTTCTTAAAGAATGATTTTAGAACTTGAGTTTTTATGTTTTTGAAGCATGAGGGAAAAACCCACCTCAGTTTGTAACTTGATTCAGATATGGAATTGACGGAGAGAACATGTGCACATGTAGAGGACTGGGGGGACATCGATACGTAATGCCCCCAGATCCTAGTTCAGGACTAGGGATGACAGATGCCTCTAGATCCTAGATTAAGAGCTCGGAAGGTAACATAGATTCATACCCCCAGTTCTGGTTCAGTTGCTTGGGGGACAACGATACGTAATGCCCCAAGACCACTAGTTTCAGGGACATGTAGTGGCATACTTTGGGGGATGACGATACGTAACGCATTAATGTCATGGTTTTGCACGTCTGGCTCTATTTAGGCGTATGGGGGGACGACGATATGTAACGCCCCCATACGTCGGGTTTTTCAGAGACAGATTTCAGTGACGAATTTTCAGACAAAAAGTTTTTTTAGAGATGCAGTTTTCAAAAAAGAAAGCTTATAAAAGAATTTTTAGAAAGAAAATTTAGTTTTCATAGAAAAGATTCAGAGTTTGCAGATAGAATAGTTTTTACAGAAAAATTTTGCAGAAAAGTGAGGTTTTCAAATAAGAAAATTGTTTTCAGAAAAATATGGCTTTTCTGGTGACAGATTGGGTTATGTAACCAAAATTTTCTATAAAAACACATTAGTTTTTGTTTTAATCATTCACTCACTTAGATCGTTCAACGATATAACCCCCCAATCCCAGTGTTTTATTTTGCAGGTTCATGGAGGATGAGCTCGGGAGGATGGATACTGATGGCAGTCACTAGGGAGTTGGTCCACCATATTAATTCAGGGACAAAGTCCAATCCGGATAGAGTCAGGAAATGACATGTAACATAAATATTATATAGTAAAGATTACATACATATTGCATTTTAGTGATCATTGTCAGAGTTGTAATGTGTATTAAAATATAGTATTTAGTATTAAAAGTGTTATGCACTCATGGTTGATGAGTTGGGCAATGGTCTCATGCATGAGTTTATATATGAGTTAAGAATAGCAGTTGTCAGAAGTTAGAGGCTCAAGGGGATAGTACGGTCTATTCTCTGCCGATAGCATCTCCCAGATAGGGGATGTTATAATTTTCTCCAAAGCTTGTCCTCTGCATGCATGTAGTCTTGCAACACAAAACTTAAAGTGGAAGAGTAAGTCATATGAACGACCTAGTGAATGAATACTAAAAATTTAAACGTAAATTAACGTAACTTGTACAGACGAATTTGCTTCATAAATCCTGAAACCTGACTCATGAGCTTATAAGATATAAATAGTAATTATTATAACACATACAGTAAATCATAATCTGTGATCTGGAAGCTATGACGATGATTGAAAATTCATAGCTAAGACTATAAATGTGTATTTGTAAACTACAAACATGAATTGGAAACTGTATATTATAAACATATATGTGAACTGTAAACATGAACAGCGTGCCGCAACATGAACTGTAAACTGTAACATGCATTATAACTCATAAACATGATGTTAATTGTATCGATGATGTACAAATTACAAACTATAATCTGAATCATAGTCTGAAACTGCTAACATAACTGTAATCCTTAAGCATGACTTGTAAACTGATAACATGTCTTGTAAACTGTAAATTTAGCTGATAATTGTACTCTTGATTTAAAAATTATAAACATGATATGAAGTTGTAACTATAAGCTGCAATCTGAAGAATTAAACTGTAATTAAGAACAATAAACATAACATGAGTTAAAAACTGTAACATAGACTGAAAGCTATAAACATGAATAGTAAATGGTAATCATGAGTCTATAAATTAATAGCCTGGGCTAAAACTATAAACGTGATCTAAAATTATAAATCATGAAAAACTATCAAACTTGAAAGATTATGTATGTAACGATCAGGATTGGGACGTCTCCCTCGTATCGTTATACATACTGAGATTCGACCGTCACCCCGCGTACACTTGCATATGTTAAAAGCTATGAGAAATATCGCCAATATCAAAACCTAGGGGCGTATGACCTACTTAACGAGACCTAGCACCACAAATGTAGGGAAAATTGAGTTGTAACATGTAAGCTATTTACCGGGAACCTAGCACCGCATAAGCCAAAAGAGTTGATCATGAACATGAAATAGCTTAAGAGGGTTTCCAAAAAACCATTAGGCAAGCTGAAGTTGGGGGCTGATACACTGTTGGAATTTTGAAAACAATTAATTATTTGTACTTGAAAACATACAAATGATATACTGTAAAGCATGAAACATAAATTGTAAATCTTAAAAGTTATGAAATGTAAATCATGTAACATGAGCTGTAAACATGAAACGTAATCTGTAAGTCATGAAATATGAAAACGTAATCGTAAATTGACACATAAATTGTGAAACACAAACTGTAACGCGGACTGTAAACTGTAAAATAAAAAATGTAACATGATCTGTAAATTGTCATGAAACATAAACATGACGCGTGTAAACATAAATCATGAACCGACCCGCAATATGTAATCGTGACATCAAAAAATGAAAATTTTGAACTAAAACATATCATGTAAAAATAAAAATTGTAAATATAGCACATGGAAAATAGAAACTAAAAACTATAAATATAACACATGGAAAATATAAACTGTAAATATGTAACACATGGCATGTGAAAAACGTAAACTGAAAACCGTAATCATGGCAAACAACTGTATAATGTAAACTAGAAGCATAACTGAAAACTGTAAACATGATAACATGACTGCAAACTGTGAACATGAAAACTGAAAAACATGTCGTGACCCAAAAACCATGACATAAACTAAAAACGTAAACATTAATTGAAAACTGTAACATAACTGGAAACTGTAAACTTGAACTGAAACTATAGAACGTAACTGAAAACATGATTTGAAACAGCAACATGAACTGAAAGCTAAAAAATGAAAACTAAATAATAAATCGAAAACATAAATATGAACTGAAAATTAATAGCTAAAAACATAAACTATGGAGCATGACTGTAAATCATAGTCACGAATGGTAAATTGTAACCATGACGTGAAAGTTGTAGCATAAACTAAAAACTATAACTTAACTGTCAATCCTGAAATATAGATGGCAAATTGTAACCTGTAACTATAAACCATGAATTGAAAACACATAACTCATGAACTAATATATGTACTGGGTTAAGCATACAATGTTCGTATGGAATTCATTACCTATTTTAGAATAAGTATGAGATGAACACCATCTGAGTTGATTTCCTAACCAATACCTCTATATTGGAAACACACAAGCTAAAAACGTAAATTATAAATATGTAATGTATGAACACAAACTGAAAACATATATTCATAACTTGTGGAAATATGAACTGTAATCGTGTAAACATGAGCTGAAAGTTGAAAATGTGACATATGAGCATAAAATGCTATGAAACATGGAACACAATTTATAATATATAAATTGTAAGTAACGGATATCACAACCGTAATAACTTGAAAACATAACAAATCAAATAACATATATTCACTAAACTGACGTCCAGTCCTACTGCTCGTGCAGACGTGTGAAATCAGATGGAACATCCTACATAGAATCTACTGGACACACACCCAAAATGTGGTTAATATACATAATTATTTGCAATCATGAACATGTACATGAATATTACATGTGCCCATGCTAGCTAGAGAGCTTAAGAACTAGTTGATGTTATAAAACTTGATGTAAGGCAAACTGAAATGGACCCTGAAATTGGTGATGCATCGCGACTCATGGCAACGTATGTCACGATGTCAAATCGGTATCACGACTTACCTAAGGTAAAAATTGGGATAGAATCTTGCATTTAATGCCGTGTTGCGATGCATGCCCATACACATAGTGGCTCGAGCACGATTTCATGTCTGATCAAGAACTCATCTCACTACAACATTAAGGAAAAACCCAAACACCATAATACACAACAATTATCACCACACTAGACACTATATACATATTGATTATAACATCACCAAACCACAACAACCACGCCTACTATTGTATCCCAAATTCAGCTATCACACATATGGGTGAGCAACGGTTCCGGTTCTATCCGGAACCGGTTGGAACCGGACCGATTTTACGGGTTTGGAACCGGAACCGGTTGTAATCGGGTAGGTTCTGGTTCCAAAAATAAAGGAACCGATTTTTCCGGGTAGGTTCCGGTTCCAAAATGGTCGGAACCGGAACCGGACCATGGAACCGGAACCGGAACCGCATTTGAGATCCGGATTAAATACCCGATTTTTACCCATTTTTAATACCTATAGCAACATATTGTTTTATCTCTTGTTTGCGTCTAGGGTTTGATTTGTTTTGATTAAAAAAATGGGATTCTTGTGTAGGATTATGTTTTTATGGATAAATTGAAGGAAACAAAGCAAGGGTTCTTGCTGTTATTATTATTGTTATTATTATTATTATTATTGGTTTTGTCTAATATATAAACACAACTCTTTCAACGCAGATTACTTGTACCAATTCCAAAAGCAAAAGCCCTTCAAGATCAAAGATCAATAATTAGTCTGAGGCCTTTTCTTTTGCTTTTATTATTTATGTTTACTGCTTGTTTTATATGAGCAATAAGGATGATCATCAACCCAATAAATAAACACTTTATTCTGCCTCAACAAATAGATGCCACTGGCAATAAGATTAAATGCATGGCTTGCAATGCATGATCATTTATATAATTTGTTAATATATTTCAAGCTTATTGATATGACAATGTTATATTAATAGGGTAATTCGGAACTGGACCGGAACCGAATTGAAATCGAATAATAGGGTACCCTATTTAATTGGGTAGGTTCCGGTTCCACTTAGTTAGGAACCGATTTTTCCGGGTAGGTTCCGGTTCCACGCGGAACCGGAACCGAAACCGATTTTGCTCACCCTAATCACACCCATTTTTCAAGTTTATGATTCAAATCAAAATCATGTATATTACATGCCACAACATCATTTAAAACATAGGCATCCACTAAATTAACTCAAACATGCAAAGTGAACTAAACCCAAGCTTAGGGTTCCATCGATTCAAGATGAGAGACTTGAAGATTCATGCTAGGAATTATAAAATCAAGAGAGTAAGAATTGAAGTCTTACAAAGCGTTGAAGATTGATTAAAGAAACAACAAAATCAACCCCTCAATAACAAGATTGCCATGAACTATGAGGGGAAAGGAAATTTATGTGTTGTGTGTAGGGGTGGATTTCGTGAGACATAAGGGAGAAAGGGAAATAGTGAAATAATTTATTTTTACTATAATTTAAAATATTTTTATTAATTTAAATATTATTATAAATATGACCAAGTTAAAATTGTTATTTAATTTTCGTTATTGTGCAGGTCAGCCAAAGAAATGCCCCAATTTTGGCCTGATTTTGATCAATATTTGAGAAAATACTTAACATTAAAGTTGTAGGTCTATGTCTTAACTTTTCGAAGGTACTAAGATCACTAAAAATGGATGCTTGAAGATCAAGTTATGACTGAAATACCAATGAACGTCCATGAATATAATTGAAATAAATGGGTATTGGAACATTAAAAATTATACCGGGTTTTCGAAAAAAAAATCTTTATGGATAATGAACTCACTTATGCATGATATATGTCAAACACTGGTTTACACGTGCAAGATATAACTATTATGATCGTATCGTGGTAACTAAAGTGTTACATTCACCATTCAAAGTCTCCACATATGAAATACCAAAGAACAATTCTAGGTGTTATAAGAGTGATCATAACATTCTATAATTATAATATATTATCATATAATAAAATTGAGTTCAAATTATATTAATTTCACTCAATTAAACTTTACATGTGTATATAATTCTCTAATCAAGCAACCAACTCTCATAACGCCAAATTCAAGAGAGGAAAAATAAGTAATAAATCATATGTATAACTTAAGAACAATAAAAGATTACCTTAATCTCCAAATTTTCTTCAATTTTTGTTCTTAATTTAGTTTTTCTCTCAAGCTATCTCTTTGGTGTTTTTGCAAACAATGGATTTGCTTGTTTTTTTTAACCAAATGAAGCAAAAGAATAACAATTTCTTTTTATTATCATTAAGGGGTAATTTGATCATTTTATAACATTTTAATCATATACAAAATACTTGGTAAATAAGCCTAATACATGACTTAAAATATATCATATATTACATTTTAATATATAATATGTAAATATTAATCTTACACATGTAAAATATGCATGAATACTTATCCAATTCATTAATTGAATTTTATTTTTCTATATTCTACAAGTGTCACTTGATCATTTAAAATTAATATGTATCTAATTTAATTATATATCAAATTCAAATATATAAAATGATCGAAATACTCTCGGCCTGTGTGGTTTTTCGTTAAACGATTCGAATTAGTTCGCTTAATCCATAATTATATTATAAATAATATGTATTATTTATAATGAGTTGCTCTAATGCTCTACGAGTATGTTTCATTGTAGTGTGACTCTCTAAGTTTAAGTTTATCCGTCACGAAATCTAATTTCATCTCCATAATTCACCCACTCGTGAATTATGACGACCATATATAATCTTCGCTGAATTATACAAGTCGAAGTTTTTGTATATGTATAATCCTGTCGTCATACGCTATATATATTATACCGGGGATATATGTATAAATGTCAAATCCTTTAATTAAGGTATAATATTATTGACTTATAGATCTGTGATCTCTCAATAACACTCGAAACTTATTTCCGCAGTATACCACAACCATGGATTTAACAGCTCGTAATCTCATGAAAGATACCCAAATCAGTTAATCATAAATCTAAAATACCTTTATGTTCCCCACAACTCTCTCTCAAGTTCTCTCAAATCAAAATTGCCCATTAAACACAATTAAAATGAAAATTTTATTATGAAATAATGGATAAAACCCAGCAGTTGTAATTTATTATGCTAGTGATTATCAACGAAGACCTTACAAAATAAATAACAAAAATAAGGATTAGTGTTGAAATTAATTCATATATTATATCCTTCTCATGAGCTCTCATTATCACTTTTTGAGCTTCCAAAGGATGGATAAATCACATGAATTCACTATAATTATTTGAGGAAAATTTTACTAACCCTCACATTTGTAAATCTTACAAACATACTGTTGGAGCGAAGCAAGGCATTATCACTATACCTATGATGGCGACCACGATACTGTTGGGTTCGAAGCCCGTATAGAGTACGAATACCCCATTATAAGATAATGAGAATGGTTTAAGACCGCACTATACATCTCGTAAGGTCCGACCTTAAATCCCTTAGGGTTCAAAATGCTCTCTTACTGATGCTAGTATAATATTTAGGTTAGAAGAGAGGTATCACCATATCTTATAATGCAGTAACATGCAACGATAATTTATATAGCATACACATCGAATAAATAATAAAACAATAAAGGAAAGGGATAAATGTAAATATTCAAAAGTAGTAAAATAATAATCAAGCAAATATTTTCATGGGTCCTGGTGTAGACATTGTATTTTTTCAACCCAATGATGAATCTCTTATGAAGACACATCTGAAGAGTTTAGGGAAGTTATCATGCCTAATGTTGGAAAGAAAGAAACCCAAAAACAAAAACTAAAAACCAATGATGTCCGGCCAGCTATAGACTATAATGTCCACCCGTCTCTTCTTAAAGTCTGGCCGGATATGTATCGGCCAACTGAAAGACTCGATCTTCCAACTGGTTTCCATAAACACATAACCTTAATTCTTAAGCAGTTTCCCAAATAATTCAGTTCCCAAAAAATTGTTTTCCTTATCAAAGAGATAGTTTCCTTAATAGTCATAACCTTAGCACTATAAAAAGAACATATGCTCTTCACTTAAAGGATGAGGTTTTTTTGGATTCATAAGAAAATACTTACGCACAATAAATAGAGAACAATAGCTAAAAACAAAACCAAAAAACCAGTTAAACTAATTACCCAAGAAAACCATACAAAACTCCAAAATACACACATCAACACTGTGAATTCTCTCCAGCAATAGACCAAAACAATGGACCAAACCTTCAACAGTATTCTCGAAACCAAGAAACGCTTGAGGTACGACCTAAGGACTCTTAAAACTTAAACTATGAATCTAAAATATGTTGTTTTAGTGATGTCACATATTTGGCCGAACATTTGTATGTCTCGTCGGACATGTATCTGTCATACAGAAAGTATGGCCATATAAATGGCTACAGTCGGCCTCGAATTTCTGGTGGTATATAGGATGGAAATCCGGACATAGATTCCATAGCCAAATCTGAATGGACGGTAGTATGGTTTGCACCCAGGATACAAATCCATCTACTACCACGAAACTGGTGTGCCTAGTTTTATTTCCGTTTCCACTATTAGTTTGGTTAATAGATGAAAGCCATTCGATTTACTATTAACATTACTAATGTCTAATTATCTGATTTGTTTATTGTTTCACCATTTTGACATTGGATCTGTAATTATTTATGTGCATGAGCCTGTATTTCTAGTTATGTAGTAAAATTTGGCCAAACTTCCTGCAAGTCCGGCTAGACATTATTTGAAATTTTGGCATGCCATGTAATTAAATCCGGCCATGACTCTATGAGTCCAGACCAGTGAAACATGCCTCCGAATCTATTCTGTTTTATCTTTTGACTGTTATGAGAAATGTATTATCTTTGATTGTGATATTACTTATCGTTTATTTGGTTGTATGCTTTATAAACTACTCATGTGTGATTTCTGCATTATATGATATGTGAATCCTCCTTTGAGTCTAGATATTATACTGACATCAGTAAGGGACCATTTCGAATCCAAATGGGTTTAAGGTTGGACCTTGCGATGGGTGTAGTGTGGCCTTCAATCATTCACGGTGTCTTATGCTGGGTGGAAACTCTTTTATTATCCGATTAACCCTTGTGGGCTATTCGTACTCTCTACGAGCTGCGAGCTCAATGGTGTCATGGTCGCCGACGTCAAAGACATAGCTAAAAATCCCGATTCACTCCTAGATATGGCAACTCAACTAGGGATAGAGAATCAACCCCTAAAAAATATCGTGTAGTATCCATGGTAAAACTGAGGTGAATCATGTCCTCATTGTTTTTGCAAACCCTTCAAACCCGATGGTGTTGCATATCATGAAATCGTTTTCACTCAATGTGGTGGATTGTTATGTGATGATACTCATCACTTATTGGCACGTACCTGTGGGAACACAGAAACTGGGCGACGCATGCTGTCCCGGGCTCGCGGCCCGGTCGGGAGTACGAAGTAGCCACGGGGGACTAAACCGGAGAATAATGGAGTCGCCACCCGGTGTGAACCGGGAAAATGAGATTTAAGGCCGCACTTACCCCTCGCAAGGGAAGACCTCAAACCATTGGGTTCGGAATGGTCCCTTACTTATGGCACTTGTAATGACAGGATTTATGTAATAATTTAATCAGGCTTAAATATCACTTATTTCCAAGAGTATCATGCTTCTAAATTCACGGGTACAAAATAAAACTTATACATACATTTCACATATATCTCACATCTAAGAACACATGCCTGAAAATACCTCAAAGTAACAACGAACATACAACTTCATTCAGCATATCATATTCATGAAAAACACAAGCATACATAATAACCGCACAAGCATACATGTGAGCACCTTTCCAAGTGATACGTGGAATTGTATCCCAAGTACAGACCGCATTACCGTCCATTCGGAATCGGCTACGGAATTTATGTCTGGGTTTCCATCCGATATATCCCAAGAAATAATACTTCAAAGTCATCATGGCATAGGTATATGAATCGTAATGCGTTAAATCAAGACTAAGGCAAATGACGCAACTAATGGAATAAACATGCTTTTCATTATTATGTGCACAAAGATAAGAATGACTATGTGTGGTTCCATAAAAAAATCACCTAAGAAACAATTATACATGGCATGTGATGAATATGTCTCAGTTCAGTGTGTTCGCGTTCGTAAACGCGTTCGAACGGTAAACAGAAGGTTCGCGTTCGTATGTAATTTGACAACGCGTTCGAACGGAAATGAAACAGAATGCTCACGTTCGTATGGCGTTTGTTAACGCGTTCGAACGGAAATGAAACAGAATGCTCACGTTCGTATGGCGTTCGTGAAAGCGTTCGAACGGAAATGAGACCTGATGCATGATAAGGCAAAATGCATGCGCGTTCGAGTTGCGTTCGTAAACGCGTTCGAACGGGAACAGACCTGATGCATGAAATGAGACGCAATACATAAACAACAAAATAAAGGGGCGCGGCGAAACACTGCCGTAAAGGTGGCATTTTGGGGTTCTTGGTCTCTCAAAGAGAGGACCTTTAGACCAACATACTAAGCCCATGCGCGTCACATCACAACACATGAAATAAAGACAATAAAAGTGTAGGACTTCGTATGCCCAATTGAACGTACATTCAACCCAAACATACTTCGTCCAGCACGGCGAAGTAGTGTCACAAAGGTGGCCTTTTAGGCTCTTCGTCTCTCAAATAGAGGACCTTTGGACTAACTCACTAAGCCCATGCGCTCGATCGCATCATACATACAAAAATAAAGCCAATCATATCAAAACCAAGTATGCCCGATTGAACACATCTTACATCCAATCCAAACACACATCAACCGGCGCGGCAAAGCATCGTGGTAAAGGGTTTTAACCCCTCCCCATAAGGGATCTTTCATTCCACTTACTAAGCCCATGCGCTTGATTGAACCATGCATAAAAAGATAAAGACAATAATATCAAACTAAGTATGCCCGATTGGACGTATCTTGCATCCAACCGAACACACATCAACCGGCGCGGCAAAGCATCGTGGTAAAGGGCTTTAACCCCTCCCCATAGGGGATCTTTCATTCCACTTACTAAGCCCATGCGCTCGATTGAATCATGCATAAATAAACAACATACAGAATTCAAGTGACGAAAAATAAATAAACCAAAGCAACACAAAACAAAAAAAGGGTGTCGTTTACTCAAGCGGTACGTGGAGTTGTGTCCCGAGTACAGATCATATTACCGTCCTGTAGGCATTTCATTTTTGCATACCAAACCCGATGATGAGTCTCGTAAGGAGGCACTATCTTTAAGTCGTGGAAGTCGCGGGAAACGGACGTTGGAAGGGTAAAGTTGGAAATTGGAATTGTTATTGGATTTAACTTAGTTGTCTAGCTTCGGTTTGCTCATTGGATCTCTGTTTCGAAATTCATCCTCGACCCAAAAAACCCATAAGCCCCTTACCAAACCATACCCCAATCCAAATACCCAAGCCCACCAAAAAGAACCAAATCCATGCCCAAACACCACACCACACGCCCATGCACATACCTCACGCCCATCACCCTTCTAAATTAACCAAATACACATAAATAATCACAAATCCCACTCACACAAGCACTTGCCACCAACCACACATCACTAGCCACCAACATTCCCTAAAACATGCACACCTCACTTCCACTAACACAATGCAAGCCACATCACTTCCACCTTCAACATAATCCACCTAACCCACTAACTAGCACACTTCACCCTTGGAAAACCATATCTCACGTCCATAGCCCCCTAAAATAACCAAGCAACACAAGCCACCAACCTTCCACTTTCAATTAAATAACTCACACCAAGCCCCTCCACCAAACACAAAACATTTAATACCTCTCCACTAGCAACCACTCCCTTGATTCAAGTATGTTGTAAGCCACCAACACCCTCCACCCTTGCCTATAAAAGAAGCCTAAAACCAACCAAAATGTCCTAGCACATATTGAGCATCTTGATAGCACCTTCATAGCACAAAGACACCTCTCCTCTCATTCTTCACGCCACACAGCCCCCATTCTACCCTTGCAGTTCACGCCTAAGTCCCTCACTGCACAGCCCCAAAACACGTCCAAACACCTCCCCCACAATAGCTCCCTAACACGCAAACCAGCCCCTTCACACAGCAGCCCCCTAAAGCACAACACAGCCCTATACAACAGCCCACTGCTCACGCCAAACACCCTCACTACAGCCAACTGCTCACGCCAAAACAGCCCTATACAACAACCCACTGCTGACGCCATTCACACCCATACAACAGCCCATTCACAGCCTTAAATCCATGCTAAAACAGCCCCTTCATAGCCCCTAAGTCACGCCAAACAGCCCCTCACTGCACTGCCCATTGCACGACCAAAATAGAACCATAAAACGCACACTGCACTGCTCACAAACTGCCGCATTCTGCCCTACTGACCTGATCAAGCTTGCCACGATTTTAACCCTCAAAATGGCCCTAAAAATACCCTAAAACCTGCACTATTTTATACCCCTTAACCACCGAAAATTGCACCTAAAACAGCAGCCCAAAATACCCCAAAACAGTAGCTAAAACACCTAAAACAGTGAACAAAAACTGCACTTTGAAATCCCTATAAAAAACTGAACAAACAGCAGCCCCAACCCCCTTAAAAACTCATAAAACAGTAGCTAAAACAACCAAAACAGTGGCCTAAAAAACAGCAGCAAAACAGCAGCAAAACGGAGTGAAAACAGCAAGCAAATCAGCGAAACATCGAAGGAAAAGGGGAACCAGCGAACCAGAAAAGTTGTGGAACATCAACCCTTCCGACGGCCGTGAAACGTACTTCCAAAAGACGACACAAAAGGTTAGACCTAATGGCATATGATACTTATTTTCCTCGCATGAATTAGTGACTTAGGAAGCATGTTATCTATGGTACTCGCATGAATTAGTGATTTAGAAAGCATGTTATTTATGTTATTTAGCATAAATGAATTAGTTTAGCATGTTATCTATGGTACTTTGCATGAATTAGTTTAACATGTTATCTATGGTACTTCGCATGAATTAGTGATTTAGAAAGCATGTTATTTATGTTATTTAGCATGAGTGAATAGTTTAGCATGTTATCTATGGTGCTTCACATGAATTAGTTCAACATGTTATCTATGGTGCTTCGCATGAATTAGTTTAGCATGTTATCTATGGTACTTTGCATGAATTAGTTTAGCATGTTATCCATGAGTATGTGATGTGATTCCGGGTGAATGGAATGTGTGTTCTTTCTTGTGGTATATTGGATGGAAACCCGGACATAAATTCCGTAGCCGAATCAGAATGGACGATATTATGATTTGTACTCGGGATACAATGCCCCGTACTACTTGAGAGATTCACATATTTCATTTCATCCAAACTTGTATTCGAGCATGATTAGGCCGTTAGAAGGTTATTTTTATTTTTAGCATGACTTAGCTATTCTCTTTCGCAATAGGAGTTTAATTTACATTATGTTCAAGTCGTATTCATTCAGCATGCTTATTGTATGATATCATGTGTTTGCCGTTGTGAAAGTTTGAAGCATGCAAATCTAGGTTTAGGCTTTATAAGAATTTAGACTACTTTGACCAATATGCATGTTAAGTAGACTTGGTTAAAATTGTACAAATTCATTCATTACAAATGACATAAGTAAGGGACCATTCCGAACCCAAAGGTTTGAGGTCTTCCCTTGCGAGGGGTGAGTGCAGCCTTTAATCATTTTCCCGGTTCACACCGGGTGGCGACTCCATTATTCTCCGGTTTAGTCCCCCGTGGGCTACTCCGTACTCCCAACCGGGCCGCGAGCCTGGAACAGCATGCGTCGTCCAGTTTCTGTGTCCTACACGTCCATTCGGAATCGGCTATGAAATTTATGTCCGGGTTTCCATCCGATATACCGCGAGAGTTGACACGTCTCTCATTTTATTCCACAGCCACAACATACTACATCTCATAATTCGTGCATATTTATCTACTCAAGGGCCACAACATGCATTTCAACATGACAATCATGCAAGTAATATTTAATAAATAATACAAAAAAAAACGAGTGTGAAAGATACCCTCAGGTCTAACCTTTTTGCCAACTTTCAGGCTTGCGTTTCACGGACGTTGGAAGGGTACAGCTCCTCAACTTCTCCGGTTCACTGGTTTAGCGTCCTAGCTTACTACTTTGCTGTTTTACTTACGGTTCGAACTCCGTTCTGCTCCTGTTCGGCCTCTGTTTTGCTGGTCACTGCTCTGGCCACCTGTTTTGACGTTTCAATGAACTGTTCCAAGTTTGTGTGGATTCTTAGTGCAGTTGTGTGTGATTATTTTAAGGATTATGAATGCAGTCTCTTTATGTTACTATTTTTAAGATTTTTAGGCAATGTTTTAAGTGTATTTTGCTGCTGTATTGGAGGTGGTTTGGGCGTGATTTGGCTACTGTAGGGGGTGGTTTGGGCGTGATTTGGCTACTGTTTTAGTGTTAAAGGGGCTACTATATTATGTATGATTTCCGCAATGGGAGAGTGAGGATGAAGAGAACTCTTTCTTGTTTTTTTCTTGAGTGGCTAGGGCTCTTGGTGTGTTGTGATGGTGCTATTAATGTGAAGGCTTGGGGTTATTTTCTTTTCTCTTGTGATTTGTGTGAGTTGTGTGTATCTTATGTGTATGAGCTAGGGGAGTGCATGTCTTGGTTAAAGGTTGTTTATATAGAGAAGGGTTAGGGCTTCACCTTGTCTCACAATGAAGGGATTTTGGAATTAAAATGAGGATTTGATTTGGTGTTGAGCAAGGAAATTCAAAGATTGAGGGGGGACAAATCTTGGCTAGAATTGAAAGTCAATATCTTTAATTTGTTATGATTGATTTTAATTAGGCATGACATCTTTTTAATTTAGTATGTGATTTGTTTAGTTAGGAAGTTAATATATTTGATTTATCTTCATTAGGTATGATTATATTTTGTGTTTTATTTAATTGGTAAATGGTTTAAATATTTTATTTAATATTTAATGTTTAATTTAATTAAATTGGGATGTGTTTTATGGGCTTTGGGGAGATAATTGGGCTGGGGTGCGAGGTAGCAGCAAAACCAGAAACACCGACGCCGTTCGAACGCCGATTCGAACGCCACACGAACGTCCGCAATCTGCCTGACGTTCGAACGAAGTAACGAACGCAGCACTAACGAAGACAGTGAGCTTGTGAAATAAACTTGATGACGTACTTATTCTGAATTTCCCCTTCCGACCTCCGTTTCCCGCAATATCCTTAGCTAAAAAGGTAGTGCCTCCAACTGAGACTCATCATCGGGTTTCACATGCAAAAATGCAATGCCTACAGTACCCTTGAGGTATAAAAAAGGCACATTCATTGGTCGTTCGCACCTTTGGGTGGGGATACCTAGTTATGGACAACCCTTAGCCAATGAGAGCCTGAGTCTAACTCTGATGAGCCCACATATAAACCAATAGTCATTTTCCCCTAAGAATAAATCTCCATATTGCATGTATTTGGGCCATAACCGTTTGAAGTGGATTGACCTTCTTACCATGGTACGTAAACTTGTTGGGCCTTTTTACATAGCACAAGTTTGCATTCCAAGATAATTGGGCCAATTATTTCGAAATGTCTATGGCTAACTTATGTGATAACCTTATTGGGCCTCGAGTATTTAGTTAAGGTTCAAATGCGCTAAAGAAAAATGTACGCCTCGCTTTGTTCCACGTGAACATTCCTAAATATTTCATGGCCCATCCCCAAATAAACATGATTACCAAAGTTCTGATTCGTCATTTTTAGACAATGGTTTAATCCTAATATTAGGCTTCGTCATTTTGTAAATGGATGTCCTTTGTCTCTTAATGATGAAGAAGAACTAAAAACTCCAAGGTTTACCTTTCAAGCATATGAGAGAATGACCTCGCGTACCCCCCCATTTGTGCGCAAGCTAAGCCAAACTTGGGGCAGATATTGACTTACCGCGTGTACAGAAGAGATAAGGTTGGAATGATGTATGCTGCGTGAACAGACCATGCATCACATATATCTCATGCATACATACATCTTATGCATCATGCTAACCCGTTGTGATTGCACCCATCATAATGGAGTGTTGGGTTATGGAGAAAGGAAGACTAGTCAATAAGCAGCTAACAAGCACAGAAATGGTCAGCAGTGACAGTTCCCGAGTAGACCAACTGGAAGCCACCGTGAACAAGATGGCAGATCTTAAGCAATGCCATGGCTAATTAAGCAATAATTCAGACAATGGGAGCTGAGACTAGCGAGAAGAGACGTGAGGAGCCCTAGAGTAGGATTGAGAGAGGCCTTATCCTTGATGATGAAGAATACATGACTGAATATGCTACTGGAAAATTTGCCAAGTCTGAGGCCGAGGCTGAATTGCAAAGGTTAAATGAGAAAATGGAAGCGGTGACCTAGAAAATGAAGGGTTAGCACAGAGGCTTACTGGAATACAATGATATGGCTTTTAAGGAGCAATGACCCACCCACTTCACAATGCCCGAAATGGCTAATTTCGTCAATAAAGGAGACCCAAAATTTCAACTAAGGCAATAAGTCTTTCTGATGAGTTTGACTAGACTATCCCAATGTGTTTGGAATGTCACTGGAAGGATCGCCGATAGTATGGTACCAAAATCTTGACAAAAAGATAAAAGGATGATTGGATAGCCATAGCGGAAGCCTTCCTAAACCAATACGTCACGGACATAGAGATAAATATGTCATTTTGTAACTTGGAAAAAACCAAACAAAATTCAAACGAAAGTTTCAAGGAGTATGTGGACCGTTGGAGAAGTCAGCTTCTAAAGATGTAGACATAGCCCTCCGAGAAGGATTAAATTGTAAGTATCCTAGACATGCCACGTGATCTCTAAGTGTGATTCGTGTGTGAATAAAAATAAAAAATAAGTTGCGGAGGACTTACATTGATCGGTTGAGTTCAAAATTTTTCATGGATGTTGAAGCTTCCAAACTCATGGGTGAGTATCTCTATCACCTTCATTTGACTCCCTTATGTGCTAGCAAGAAAAAAATGGTAGAATTTTGCTCTCCAAGAGAAGCAACAAATCAACCTGGAGAGATAACGCCATTCGGCCAATCTGCTAATCATAGGCCAATCAGCCAAAAAACTAATGCAGAGGCCAATTTATTTCTTTTAAAGAAGAAAGACAGAGAGATAATTCTTCAAAAGAAAGAACCAGTGGCCATTACGCCCAAGTCTTCAAAAGAAAAAAAGCTAGTGGGCCACTTGCCTATATTTCTTAAATCAAAAGAAGCAAGCAATTTATTTTGCTTTTCATTCGGCCACTTCAAAAGTCAGAGAGAGAGCAGCCCTTTTTTTTTTTTTTTTTTTTTTATTCGGCCAGCAACAATTTTAGGCCATTTCGGCCAAGTCTTCTAAAGACTTAGAAAATAATTGCTCGGCCAAAAATGGGAAAAATAATAATGAATAATTCATTAATTGTATTTTTCTTTTTTCAAAAGGCAAAAAGTGTTTTACAAGTTTCCACCAAAACTCATCATCCATTTATATCACCAAATATGACTAATGATGTAAGTAAAGTGGGCCCCATTTTAAATTCAAAATTCAAGTGGGCTTGCTCAACACACTTTTGGACTCGGGTTCGTTTAATCCGATTAAACGAAATTTTCCGTCGCGACTTAATTAAATCCGATTTAATTAAATAATAATGCTTAGAAAAATTATTACGAAAGTCGCTTACGAATTAATTCCAAATCAATTCGTTCGCACGAATTAAAATCCAATTTTAATTCCGCATTGAAATCTAATTTCAATTCATATATCTAATATTTTATTTTAGTCCAATTAAATAAATTAAATAGTAAAATCTAATTTAACTATTAAATTTATTTTACCGATTAATTCCAAATTAATCGCGTTCTCTCCTCTCGACGAATTTAATCCCAGATAAATTCTCGACGAAATTAATCCCAGATTAATTCTTTCTCTGATAATTAATCCCAGATTAATTCTTCCTGTAATTAATCTCAGATTAATTCTTCCTATAATTAATCCTAGATTAATTTCTCTCTCTCTTAATTAATCTCAGATTAATATTGTTCGAGTCAAATATCATCGGTGAATCTTTGAAATGCAACCCAAGAGATCCCTGGATATGTTGACAGCAAATACGGTTATCGGACTATCCGAACACGTGCGTACCCGGTACCACGTTCTTACCGATTTACAAGACATGGTTGGCTTCTAGAAAAAACACTGTGCTTACCCAATTCTCCAGAAATATTCTTCTACGGAATATATGATCTTTGTCAGGTGTAGTATACGTAATATTGCGTATAACGATCCAATATCAGATGTCACATGCTAGGCCTGGGGCTGGAGTTGTGTCTGCCCCGTACGAAGCATATATCGGATCACTAGCAACTAGTCTTTTTATGATCGGAAAGTCATGACCTAGTCATACTTCCCCAATAGCTATAACACTTAGAGTACCAGTTCTGTATCTCTGTGTGATCATCATCTCCATATGACTGAAGTGATACTTTCATCTTAACATCACACCCAATACACTACGATTCTCAGTATACCCAGAAGAGGCGTACACAGAACCTGTTAAAGCCCCGAACGACCAAAACCAAAGTATATTGATTGTCGCAAGTATTAGCGATGCAAGTCTCAGGTTAATACCAAATACACCTACCCTGATTCGGACTCCCATAGACACATAGTCATACTACCAATGGGATTCTGAGGGGTCTATCCAGAGAAGCTGTTTCCGTACCATCGGTAAACAGAACCTCCTATTACACTTGCATGAGTATCCAATACCCAAATATATGAGAACTATGTCGTTACGCTTCCATAACACGCACAAGTGTAATACTAGCCTATTCCGCATTATCGATGTCCAGTCTCGATAATACTACGACTATGGATATTTAATGATTAAACCTTTGTGGATTAATATTGTCTCATATCTTATTAATCTGGAACTAATCATAAGGACTTTTATCATTTATATATCCAGGTAATCCAATTACAAATGATAAAAGAGCAATTTCCTTTGTCACATAGTTAATTTGTACAACAACACCATGTTATGTACAAATAGTGATGTTATGGGTCATAATTATCCAACATAAATTAAGATGATAATCAATGGGACTAAGCTCTCCATTTATAATAAGTTGAGAATAATTACCTTCATAATCGCATATTTCATACAATTGAATGAGACAATCATGGATATAGAGGAGGAGAAAGCTGAAAATAGGGAGTTCTACGACCAAAATAAAAGAGCTTTTGGCGGGCCGTAAGGAGTCAAGCCCATTTCCACTGAAGTCGCTGCTATCCGCAATCGTAAGTTCTCCAACCTCGACAGGCCTCTATCAAGAGTATTTGAAAAGCTGAAGAGACAAGGTTTGTTAAAACCCCTATACCCCAAACCATTACCAAACCTCATACCTCGCCATATGAACCTAGACAAATAATGTCATTTCCACTAACAAAAATGACATGTTACAGACAATTGCAATCGCCTCAGAGACGAGATCCAATACCTCATTGATAGCCATAAAATACCTGACCTCGAAAACCACCAACCCAACACCAACAGAAAGCCACTATCTTACCACAATGTCGTCCCACCATCACAAACCTATATGATAAACTCAGGCTTACATAAAGAATATGTTTTACAAACCTTTGACCAACAGACCCATCTCATTGGGGTATGTGACAGTAGCGACAGTGAAGCGGAAGAATGTAATGAGTTTTGGGAGAGTTTTTTCAGTAGTGATGAGGAAGAAATTAAAGAAATGACTAAAAGCGGCAGATTATACAATGACGTTGTTGTTGGGGAAGATGTGGATCCCCTAGGGTCATATCGGAATCCCGCACAGCAGAAGTGGGTATAACCCACGGATATCTATCATGGGTATATTTTAAAATATTTTTATGTAAAACTACATTTCGTTTCGAGTCTATAGAAAAAAAGGACCAAAACAGAGTCCTGAAACTTCGGAACGGAGATAATGACGTTTCAGTATGTATCAGCTCTCTGTGTCGCGATGCGGAAGCTTGGACGTCGAGACTTTCCAAAGTGCGAAGCAATTACGAGAGCTAAACGTCTCGGCGTCGTGAAGCTAACTCTTCTGCGTCATGACGCACCTATGTCTGATGCTCGGTGTCGCGATGTGGAGGGGTAGAGTAGCGACATTGCCCTAGACAGTGAGCAATTTTTACTACAAACCAATACTAAACACTTATAATTTTCCCTAATACTTAAAATAACCTAAAATCTAATTTTAGCATCATAACCACCATCAACATATGTTATACAATTAACATACATGAATTCTAAAAATATGTGTGTATTTTTTGAATCAAAACATAAATCAATTTATAATCTCACTATGAAATGTCTCATGAACAATTCTAGTTCATCCAAATATGGTCAGGTGATTCTAGAATGGTAGCAATAGCTCTAAGCTTTAATCTAGAGTTCCAAACTCTAATTAATTTATTCTATGTCCAACATGAACATCTTTAACCCAATTACAAACATATTGTGTTTAAACTTCTAAAGTATCCTAACATAATTCATTAGCCTTATTTCAACTTTAAACTATGTAATCATGCATCCAATACATAATTCATCACTACCTGTATCACTAATGAAAACTCACTAATTAAGAACATAGTTTAGGAGAATATCAAACATTACATAGTAAGCTTGATACAAATATCCAATCTTTTTCTCCTTGTTGAAATTGTTGGAGAACTTCCAAGGTTTAGCAAGCTTCACTCCAAGATCCAATCTTGATTCCAATGCAAGTAAGTTTCACTTCAAGATCCAATCTTGATTTCTCTGAGATGAAATGTTGTAGAGATCGTCCAAAGCATCTCTAAACACTCTCTAACTTAGGCTAATTTCTCCAAGAATTACTTGTATTTAGCTTAGCAATCTCAAGCTCATTTTGATTTGCTTAAGCTTAATTAAAATCTTCCCCAAACTTGCTATTTATAGCAAAACTTAAGCAAGTTTTAATTAATAAAAGTTTTAATCAGCTTTTAGGTGGGCTTAATCCAATTTGTCCAAATATGAATAATTTGGTGTGACTAATCACATTTGTCTACCACTTTGATTTAATCCAGTTAAATCAAGACAAAGATTAGGAAATGGATTAGTTCAATGTTTGCCAGTTTGATCTAATCCAATTAAATCAAGCCAAAAACATCTATAATTACATATTTGCAATTACCAAAATATCCTCAAATGGTAGAGATATTTATGAATTTACAATTAAGCCCTTGTGTAAATCTTGAATTAATCCAATTAGGTCAAAGTAAATAATCAATGTTATCCAATAACACTTGATTATATCAGTTGATAATTATAATATCGAATATTATCTTTTATCACAACTAATCGGCTACCTAAGTGCTCAACGATTACACTTCATATTGGGACTCTTTAAGTTCAGACACGTTCGTAATATAAGCTTAACTAAAATGTACGCAATTCGGCCACCTCCGAATTCGCGAAGAACACGAATGAATTTTCTGAACTATACAAGTTGAGGTCATCAAATATGTTTAACAATCCCTTTGTTGTAGGCTATTCAAGTTGTGCTCAAGAAACATAGAATACACCGTCAAGTTTTCAAGGCTCACTTCTCCTATCGACTCGTCCATGATTCTTTATAACTTAATCAGAAACCATTTTTGATAAAATCGATCCACCTTAGGTGATCGACATTGACGCCAAAGACTTAAGAATCATGACTTACTCACACGAATACTTAAACCCATTATGGTTCACATACGGGCCGAATGATCCTATCTTGATATGCACTTGATTAAAAAAAAACATCGGTTCATACCCAACGAACATCTAGATGCCTGACTATGAAAGGTTTCTCACATACATGGCATCAAAGTGTGGAGGATCTCACATAAAACCAATGATATCCTATAGTCAAAGGATCACATATGCTACTTGACTCAATGGGATTCCTATTGACGGTGGTGTGTACTTCCAACTATTAGAAATCACTTGTGAGTCATTCAGTATTTACTCCAATGAATACTCACATGTCTATACGAGCTTCACATGCTCATAGTGCATCGGGTTAAACCATTGGAATTTCAATTCCAATATACGACATGTGCTTGTCTTCTCGGTTATAGAAATTCGACCGTATCCCAAAACCAACAACTATGAATATTTACTTTAAGAATAGTTTATAATAGTAATACTAATATTATCCCAATATCGGACCACCCAGTGTCCAGTATTACTAAATGACTATCCTAAGGTCGATGTCATTCTCATCATATATATCCATCTAATATGCATAATGACATTACCAATAATAAGGTTTGAATTGAAAATGTAGTTATATTTTATTAATAAATAATAAAATATAATGTATTATACATTATTCTGATTGACGTTCCAAGCACCAACTTTAACAAACTCCCACTTGCTTAGTGCCAATCTGAATGGTACCGCAATCTCATCTCCTCCACATCTTTATCAAATAAATTATGAGGTAAGGCCTTAGTAAGAGGGTCTACTTTGTTTTCTAGTCCTTGAACCTTCAAGACCACTATGTTTTCTCATTCAATAAACTCTCTAATCACGTGATATTTCATATCCACCTGTTTAGACATGGAATGTGCCCTTGACTCTGTAGTCTGCGTAATGGCTCAATTATTATCATAGTACAATGGGATCTAATCCTCAATACTAGGCACAATGTCAAGTTCTGTGATAAAATTTCTAATCTATATAGCTTATTTAACAGCTTCTAAAGCCGCTATAAATTATGCCTCAGCGGTGGAATCAGTTGTTAAGCCTTATTATGAACATCGCCAACTAATTACATCATTATTAAGGGTAAATATATATCCGGATGTAGACTATCTATCATCCGGATCTCATTAGAAGTTAGTGTCTATATAACCCTTAAATTATAGCTCATATTCTCTATATATTAGAAACTTATCCTTAGTACCGTTAAGATATTTCAGGATATGTTTCATGGTTGTCCAATGATCATTACCTGGATCATATTGATATTGGCAAGTCACAATGACGCCGAAACTTATGTCAGGTCTCGTATATAACATAACATACATAATGCTTCCTAGAAGCATATGACAAGTTAGAAGTTTTAACTTTCTCTCTCTCTCTCTCAGTCTGAGGTGCCATTTTTTCGAAAGATGTATGTCATATCGGAAAGGTACATTTACTACCTTACTGTTGGTAAAGCCATACATTTCTAACATTTTATCTATGTATATGGATTGTGAAAACCCATAAGCTTCCCGACTCTATCATAATATAGCCTTATACCTAGTATATAGGAATCTTCACCCATGTCTTTCATGGAGAGGTTCTTGCAAAGTAGGCTTTCACACTTTGCATCAATTTTATATCATTTCCAATGATAATTATGTCATATACTTACAAAACAAGAAAAACTATCATGCTCCCACTCATTTCTTATAAACATGCGGTTCTTCCTCGTTCTTAATGACCAGATAATCTAATTAGCTCATCAAAATGACGATTCTAGTTTCAGGATGCCTGTTTAAGTCCATAATAAACTTCTGGAGATTGCGAACTTAGTTTGAAGTCTCGCCGGATACGAACCCTCTGGTGGTTCCATATATATATATATATCCTCCTAGAGAGATCTATTTAAGAAAGCGGTTTTCACATCCATCTGTCATATCTCATAGTTATGATATACAACAAAGACTAAAAGAATCCTAATGGATTTTAGCATGGCTACTGGTGAAAAAGTTTCATCATAGTCAATCCTAGGACATTGAGTGTAACTTTTAGCTATCAGTTGAGCCTTAAAGGTTTCCACATTTCCATCGGTCTATTGCTTTCTTTTGTAACCCATTTACAACCAATAAGTTTAACTCATTTAGAAAGTTCAACTAAGTCCCAGACTTGATTGTCATGCATAGAATCCATCTCAGATTTCATGATTTCCTGCCATTTTTGCCGATTTGATATCCAATATGGCCTGTTTATAAGTAGTCGGATCTGTTTCCTCCAAGTGGAAAACATCAAGACTCACATCAGATGTTAAAAACAATCTCTTAGGAGGCCTTGATATTTTATCCGACTAATGTAGAATATGTGTTGAAGATCCTTCACCTAGTCGGATCTATGGTTCCATCTTAGGTTCCTATCTGTTGGGATTATAGATGGCAATTTCGCCCATAAACCTGCAAACCAGCAAAAACTCTCCCGCAATGGGTAGGATTTGGTAAATATTTAAACGGATTTGGTAAATTAAAATAAAACCTGCTACGGGTTTGGTAATTAAGCAAAACCCGCAGATACCTGCAGCGGGTATCCGCTACTCGCAAACTTAAATTTTTTGGATAAAGTAAATCCACTCATATAAAAAGGAATCACAGTCTGTAGTTAACTTTACCATTTTTTGAATTGCTTCTGGTCTTGTATTGGTTTAATCTGTATTTAATCTATAGTTTTTTTTTGTCAACTTTATCATTTTTTGAATTTCTTTTGGTCTAGTATTCTGTTTAATATTTGCGACTTCATATTGACTTCAAACCAAACTCCACTAACATGTGAAGAAATTATAGATGGTTTAATATTCTGATTAATTTGGTTTTTATATTATAGATAGAGAATACTTTATCACGGGAAATTTTTCTTATATGATATTTAAAAATCCGTAAAAAATCTGCTAGGTACCAATGCTCATTTTTATATGCGGGTGCAAGTTTGGTCATGAAAATTGAAACCCGCAGCGGGTATGGTGCAGGTTTGGTAATTTATTTACATATGCGGGTGCATGTTTGGTAATGACAAACCCACACCAAACCCTACCCACTGTCATCCTTAGTGAGATTAAACTTATCAAGTTCAATCTTTCTACAATTCTTTATTTCTCTCAAAAATTCATTTTCAAGAAAAAGTGGCAAAACGAACAACAAATACATTTTGTTACTCAAAATCGTAGAATTGATATCCCATGGAATTATCAGGATATCCAAAGAACCTATATTTATACCCCCAGAGGGCTAGTTTATCCCGTTGCGCAACTCTAACATATACAGGACAACTCCAAATCTCTAAGACTTGGATTTCTACAGAACCATATCTAGTATGAGGTTGTAGAAACAGCTTTCAATGGAACTCTATTAAGTATGTGAGCAACAGTTAAGTAATGCATAACCTTAAAGATAATAAGAAAGATCTGTATAGCTGACATAAATCGCACCATATTCAATAAAATATGACTTATCCACTCAAACACACCATTATGTAGAGGTGTTCCTGGTGGGCTATATCGGGCGAGAATTCAATTATCCCTTAAATAACTTCTGAATTCGTTGATCATAAATTCACCGTCTTGATCTAATCAAAGACACTTGATGAATTTATTGATTTGTTTTACTACTTCGTTTCAAAATATATTTAACTTTTCAAATGTTTATCCTTTATATACATATTCATACCTTGACTTATTATACGTGAAAGTCACGAAGTATGTAGAACCATCATTAGCGACATGATTTAATGGACCACACACATCACCGTGTATTAGTTCCAATAAATTTTCAGCACGATGTCCAACACTAAGAAAATGAGGCCTTCGTCGTTTTCCCTATGAATTATGACTCACAAATCGGATAAGGATCTAAGGTAAGATCTTCAATCAAACCATCCTTAACCAATTTTCATAGACGCCTAACACCTATGTGGCCCAATTTCATACGTCATAATTCAGTATTATTTAATTCAGATCTATTACTTATATTTTCCTCTACATTAAAGACATCTCTATATGTTTCCAAAACATAGTGACCGTTAGATAAGAAACATTGTCTTTATCATATAAACATAATGCATTATCTTTAATGTTTATTTTATATCATTTTTTTATCTAATATCGGTAAAGATATTATCTATTTGATATGAGAGGGCATATAATAACAGTCATGTAAATCTAATTTACATTTATTAAGGAGATCTAGAACAACTATTCCTATGACTTTGACATCCAATGTTCGCCATTGCCAACTCTAAGTTGGATCTCTCATATGTTTAGCCTTCTTTTAACTCTTAAGGAGTTGCAAATATGAGTATAACAACCAGTGTCTAATACCCAACCACTATTTGCATCTAAGGCTAATGAGATGTCAATAATAGGAAAATACAAAGCGTACATGGGGTTCCGATTTTTCCTTTCATCTCTAGACAATCTTTCTAGTGTCCAGACTTCTTACAGTATAGACATGCACATGAGCTACAAGTGGTCTTGTGGTTTGTTTCTTTCTTCTAATATACAATTGTAATCTTCTTAGACTTCATAGAAATCCTTGAAGAGCTTGCTCCACCATGGAGGTACAAAGTGGGATTCTCTTTCTTCAATTTATGTTCTACCTAGCGTAATATATTATGAAGCTCTTCATATGTGTCTTGCATTGAATGCATCACAAAACCAACATATGTATCATATAAAGAGACAAAATCAGATATTGGCATAATCAATCATCTATCAAAATGTCTTGTCGTTCCATATATCGGATCTGGTCAATCATGTTCAAAACATGAATGCTAACCATTCTTTTATCCTTGAGCGTAGCATGGAATAATTCCTTAGACCTCCATTTGTTTCGAACAACAACTTGCGTGTTCTCATAATGCTCCAAGCATTTGGTACATCCATGTATTGTCTAAGCAAATTAGAAATAAATTTGACAGACATTGGATTGAGTATAACATACCTCAATCGTTCTGATTCAAGTCAAGACGAATATCCATTTCATACTCTAAGTAATTCAAGACTCTTTATCCAAAAGTTACGCTAACGGATTTGCAACAGCCATCTACAAGACAATATTTAAACACTAGCAGTACATTGTTCATTTCAATATAAAATACTAATTGATTATGGAATTTTAAATTTATTAGTGCGTTCCCACTACTTTAAGTAATTATGTAATTCTCTTAACGGAAAAATAGAAATTTGACTATCAAAATTTCGTAGCAGGAAGTGGATCCCATAATATTTACTCCAACCTCACACTAATGATGATCTTGGCCTTTATAAACTCATTAGGTAGACCTCTAAGGTCAATCATTTCATGCGATTCCTAGTTTGGTCCTGAACCATTTCTTATCCTCACACTAATGACGATCTCAGATTAAGACATATTCCATGTGTATACTTGTCAAAGTGCACTAATAAGATTTTTATATACACCATTATAATAATGACGGTATTGGGTGACTACGTTAACTCATCACGCTATATATATTATTTTACCGGAACGACCTAAGTTCTGAGCACTTATACCCTCACACTATCGATGGTCTTGGCCATAAGTAGTAAGAACTCATTCATCTCCGGATTGAAAATACGGATCATCCAATAATGCTCTAACATTATTAATACTTATTACTTAAAATAAAGTAATCACATAATCATGAGAGATTTATGACAATCAAGTCATTAATATGTTTGAGTCAAAAATAAAATTTTAATTTAAAACATGCAATGCATATCCAATATGACTTATACATAATTAAATTAAATTAAATTACAGAGGCATAAATTCAAATAAATTTCAAACATGCAATATGTGTTGTGTGGTTAAGCCTTGCTCTGAAATTATTCTGTTGGGGCAGATGTGGAACCCCTAGGGTCGGATCGATGTCCCGAGCAGTGAAAATGGATCTAACCTATGAATATCTAGCATGAATGTATTTTAAAATATTTTTATGCAAAACTACATTCTGTTTCGAGTCTGTAAGAAAAAACGGGGACCAAAATAGAGTCCGGAAACTGCGGAACAGAGAATTGAAGTTTCAGTATATATCAGCTCTGCGCGTCGCGACGCGGAAGCTTGGGCATCGAGACACTCCAAAGTGTAAAGCGACTACTAGAGCTGAACGTCTCGACATCATGATTTGGAATAGTGATCATCGCGATGCGCCTAGGTCTGATGCTCGGTGTCACGACGCTTGAGGGGTAGAGTCGCGACGCTACAGTAGGCAGTGAGCAATTTCTACTTCAAACCAATACTAAACACTTCCAATTTTCTCCTAATACTTCAAATACACCTAAAATCCAATTTTAGCATCATAACCACCATCAACACATGTTATACAACTGACATACATGAATTTTAAAAACATATATGCATTTGTTTAAATCAAAATACAAACCAATTTAGAATCCCACTATAAAATGTCTCATGAACAATTCTGTTTCAACCAAAGGTGGTCAAGTGATTCGAGAATGGTAGACATAGCTCTAATCTTAATCTATAATTCCTAACTCTAATTAATTTATTCCATGTCAAACATGAACATCTATGACCCAATTACAAGCATATTGTGTTTATATTTCTAAAGTATCCTAACATAATTCATTAGTCTTATTTCAACTTTAAGCTATGTAATCATGCATCCAATACATAATTCATCACTATATGTCTCACTAATGAAAACTCACTAATGAAGAACATAGCTTATGAGAAGATCAAACATTACCTAGTAAGCTTGATACAAAGATCTAATCTCATTT
Source organism: Zanthoxylum bungeanum (assembly GCA_019454045.1). Classification (NCBI taxonomy): domain Eukaryota; kingdom Viridiplantae; phylum Streptophyta; class Magnoliopsida; order Sapindales; family Rutaceae; genus Zanthoxylum; species Zanthoxylum bungeanum. Next base: position 184,723 of record SKCR01025304.1, read on the forward strand.
TCCTTGTTGAAATTCTATGAGAACTTCCAAGGTTTAGCAAGCTTCACTCCAAGATCCAATCATGATTCCAATAAAAACAAGCTTCACTCCAAGATCCAATCTTGATTTTTACAAGATGAAATATTGTAGAGATCTTTCAAAACATCTCTAAACACTTCTCTAGCTTAGGCTAATTTCTCCAAGAATTACTTGTATTTAGCTTAACATTCTAAAGCTCATTTTACATTGCTTAAGCTTAATTAAAACTATTGACGGATGATTTTCATCCCAGGGGCAGTTTCGAGATAACTCTACTGAGACAATCCTCCTTCAACCTTGAATTTGTTTGGTTATGGGAGACCAAAAGCATATGTAGCAAAAAGGCTAAGAAAACACAAAAATTGACAAGAGAGTTTAACATGGTTTGGCAGAGCAAGTCTAGCCTACGTCCACGGGCACAAAGTGGGGTGTTGTTTTTATTATTCAAACTGATATCGGCCGATCTGTTTAGGGGCGGGTTTAAAGGGAAACCGAGCTGTCTGTTTCTTTTGGTTTTTTACAAATAGTGTTCTCTTCTTTCTTACCAATTTTTCTCCTTACAAATGAAACTAACTCTCCTTTATATACCCAAGGAGTTACAACATTATTCCCACGCCTTAATAACATCACCCACATGACCATCCGGCTGATTGACGGGCTCTCTGCTCTAAAACTATCTTTGCTGAAAGCAAACCTACCACCCGACGGCTTGTCACATCAATCTGTTTTGTAAACTTCCACACGCAACATATCTAAACCAGCAAGTAAAGAGCTTTCAAATAATGGTATGTGCCAGAGAGAAAGGTCTAAACTACCTCAGTCACACATCGGTCTTCAAGAGATTGGCCAGATGGTTTTCCGAACAATAAAAGATACTACCGACCTGACCCGGAATATCCGAGCCATTCAACTTGCCCCAAGGGGTAAGATAAAACCAAACTGAGCCGCCGGTCTACTGTGGTCGGCCTTGGTTCTCATGTTATCAATATATGAAATATGCGCCATGCTGTGTCCTCTGGTCGGTCAGATCCGGGATACTGGGTCCATGCTCCGCGTCAGGTCGAGAAACAACCCATACCCTCTGAACATCTGGTTATCCTGAAAAGGAAAGTTCCATCTCTGCCCTTACCGAACTGTTAAAATACCTTATCTCAGAAATCCTCATCAATATTTGTTCTCTAGTTCTCGGTTCCAACGAGTGTACGAGTTGGTGTTGGGAACTACCAAATCGGAAGTATGATACTATTCAGCTGGTGGTCGGTTCCAGGAATCACATGGAAAACTACCTCGAATTTCAATCAAACCGTCCTCAGTCATCTGCATGTGCTCAGCCACCATACAATCCTGATGTTTTTTCAAACGTCTCCCCAACTTGAAGCAAATCCCCATTTTACCCTTCTTGTAGCCGTCCCTTGAGAACCGTAAACTATCATATCCTCAAAAATACCCATCAAATCACCTCTTATGGTTTAATATGAGCCTGACACTTGTCGAACATCTGTGCCGCTCTTGCCAAAAACCAAAATGATCGACCGTTCACGGGGCAGCCGAAAAGCTTTCAATCTCAACCGTTCATCTCAACCTGAGTAGATGGAGCCTGCAAACGACACGCGGCGCCCATCTGACGCCCCTCTCCGATCCAATGACCAAGAATGCCATATGCTGACTATAAGAATGAAAAGCAACGCTTCTTTGTCTCTTTTACTAAAATCTGAATTCTTAAAGTGCCAGAGCTTCCTTGTTCCTGAAACCAGCAATCTTCAAGCCCGACCAGATCAGCCGTCAACACATCTACTCAAACCAAGTAAGTTTCTGCTCGACCTCCTTCTTTTTAATTACTGTAATCCTCTATAGTTGTTTGTTGCTTGTGGATGCTTGAATACTTGCTAATGCTCATTCTTCGTACCTTCTAGCATGTTTATCCTTTTGTTCCATGCTTGCAAGCATGCTTCGGGTTGGGTGTAGAATGTATGATGTACATGTTTTCTGTTTGAAGGATGGGTTGTAGGGTATGATGTATGTGTTTCGGGTTTTCTATGTTTTGTGTTTGGTTTTGGTGTTTTTAGGAAGAGACTTGATGTGTGTGGCCATTGCTAGGACATTTAGAGACTTTAGGCCTAGGTTCCCAGAAGTTAGAGTAGCTCTTGAACCCGTGGTGCCTCAAACTGACCACTGACTGACCTTCTCATCCATTGCGATTGTCAGGAATGTCTGACGTCGAATCCTCATCGGCCAAGCGTGTAAAACTTCAACCTCCTCGTTCTGAAGAATCCCCATCCAGCTCGGGTGCACCCAGCCTAGAGGAGCTAGATACCACCATAACCCCTTCTCAAGAAGAGAATGACACATATCACCACAGAATTCCATGGAAAGGCCTTGAACCGGGTGAATTAGATTGTTCTTCCTTGGACATGAACCGACCTTCCACCATCACAGAAGATGCCTTGGACGTACTCTGTCAATAGTTCTAGATCCCTATAGACATAGCCCTTGAGTTCCCAGGCCTGCTCGAACGCGTAAGCCAACCCGACTCCGACTCAGTGGCCATTCTACCCTCATTTTTCTAATGCGGACTTCGTCTGCCCATTCAACCGTATTTTACGGGGATGCTGGCCAGGATGGAGATTGCCCCCTGCCAATTAAACTTGAACAGCTGGAGAATACTGGCCGGCTTATATATGATCTGGCACCGGGCATGCCTTGGAGAACTGACCTTTGAGGAGCTAAAAAGACTGTACAAACTGAAGGCCAACCCAAGATCCCATCACGGTTGGTACTACCTTTCTTCGTATGCCGACGTCCATGCCCTCATCAATGACCTCCCCCAGACCAATAAACACTTCAAGGACCCTTGGTTTTGGGCTATAGGCGACTGGGGATGATCTTGGCAAACAGGTTCAGAGGAGACAGATGTCCTAGAAGTCTTTAGAGCGGGAGGTTAGGAACCGAACCCTTAGTTTCTTTTCATTAAATTTTATGACAAAATACTAACTCACCAATCTTTCTCAGCTTGCTGGAGGGATCCTCCCAAAGTCACCAACGAAGTCCAAACTGGGATTACGATGGCCCGAAACTTCACCGGTCATTAGAGATAAATAGTCAATGATGCGGCCTTTGTGGAGTCGGGCCTCATTCGGAGTGCACCCCCACAGGTCCCGGGGTGACTAGGTAGCTTCTAATTAACCTTCGAATAAATTCCTTGTGCACAACCCAAATGTGAATGGAGTCAGTCCGGGTGAAGCCGGAAGTTCTCGGAGGCAGCCGACCGCAGCAGAGGCTAGAGGGAAATCCAAAGTAGCTGCCCGTCCGGTGACACAGCCCACACCTTCTCCCGCCAGGGCGGCATCAGGCCCTATGACCCGACCAACTTCCACATCATTCAGGTCCGCAGGCAAATGCCACCGACTTCTTAGAGAGGATGTGGTGGAGATTCCTGTGGAAGAGGAAGAGGAGAAAACCCTGATAAGGAGATCCACTGCTCTGAGGGAAAGGCGAGCTGTTGAGGCTCCTCCCAGTACCGAAAAATGAGTGGTTGCACTGGGAGTGGACGACCTCAGTGAGAAGGTCCGGGATGCCACTTCTCATCTAGTGATTAATTTTTTAGCCGATGCAGTTCATCTTGAACGAATCCCACACTTCGAGGACCTCTCCCCCGATGAAGTGATTTCCCAATTCTTCATCCGAGGTAAACATCTTTTTTCACTTCCGTACTATATTTTTACTTGTCGATTTCTTACTCATTCTCTTCCTTTTTGCAGCCAAACTATGTGATGGCCCGGAATAGTGACTTGCTCATGAGCCTTCTTTCCGAGGGGGGCCAGATGCATAGGATCCAAAGTCAAATTTCGGAGCGAGAGGCCGAACTAGCCAAAAAGGAGGAAGAAAACCAAACTCTCGTGCGGACCACGGCTGAGGCTATCGCGTTGAATGACCAAAAAGAGAGATCAAGCTCGGGAGGCGCTGAAGAAGAGAGAAGCTGAGCTGGAGGATGAGCTCGAGAAGACCAGACTTAGGTATGGAAAATAGACCCGGACCCGACCCTTGTCCGCATGGACCCGAATGACCCGGGTCCGGGTAGACCCGGATCCTTAAATTTTTTGTACGGATTCGGGTTTAAATTTTGAAGACCCACAATGTACCAGGTCCATTGCCGGACCCGGGTCTCTAAAAAAAGTTACGGATCCTTACCCGGGTCCGGATCCAGAAATTGCCATCCCTAACCAGGCTCGAGGGGGTCAGCGACTGCGCTCAGATCATCCCGATGGTGACGCCCGAGATTTACATGGGGGCCATCCATGTTACCATCCGGTTATGCAAATGGGAGATCTCAGATGATGAAACTCGTGAATTACTTGCCCTCCCCTCGGAGGAAATCCTGGATCCCGAGCCCCTTTCTACTGTGCTCATGTCTCCGGTGCCTGAGGAGTTCCAATATGAGGCACCCACCCAGGGCCCTGAAGTGCCTCATATTGGAACTCCTCAGGCACCGGTGGATTTTGAGCCAACCGGGTGACGGCTATCCAAACAGTGAGTTCATCACTATTTGGGTAGCCCATGAATTGTCCCGACACTATTGAAGCTGACTTGGGCAGTTTCCATAAGTGTCGGGTAGTCGGTTCGGTCAAAAATATGTTTTAGGCCATTTTGCGGAAAAATAATTTTCGTAAAAGTTTCACGAGTTTTCAACTTGTTTATGTCAATATTTGATATTGAATAAATAGTTTTAGGTGAAATATGAATAAATTATTCATATTAGATATTGAATAATTTATTTGGTATTTTGAAAAAGTTTTTAAAATACGATTTCGCCCGACTTGTGCGTCCGCTGCGCCCATCGCCCAAAACCCCAACAGTCACGATATACAACATGTACTGGTCTCAGCGGATTTTACTAACCGATCTGTGTTAGCAAATCTTGACCATGAATTTTATTTAAGGATATACAACTAATAGTGCGCTTCCCAATGTCAATTACAAAACTACGTTGTAACTGCGCACTATACTGTAAATCATAGGGTCTTTGTCTAATATACACGTATCACTGAACCAGATTCAATTTCGATCTAATCGTAATCAGATATCTAATCGCAATTAGATCGAATAAGTGTATAAAAGACAAGGGTGCTACCACTAAAATCAGTAATATTATGGAAAATACAATTGCTCGTATTTATGAATCGGACATAAATACGATCCGGATTGGCACTCTGAGCACCAACCCTAACACCCAGACCAACAAAGATCCGGCCATGGGGGAATGCTTTGTCCCCATGCCGATCATGCACATTCGATGGTACGTAACCCGACACCGAGCTGAAGAAAACACTAGGCTCTGGGGGAATGTTACCTCCCTAGACCAACAATGATCTGGCTGTGGGGGAATGTTCCATCCCTAAGTCGATCATGGGCATTCGGTGGGATGTAACCCGACCCCGAGGCAATGGAAGAAATAGCATCGGCGGAACAAATCCAGCCCCAAGCTAGATGGAACAAGATAGCCACGGCAGAATAAATCCAGCCCCGAGTTGGTGGAATAAGATATCATCGGCGGAACGAATCCAGCCCCGAGCTGGTGGAACAGAATAGCCTCAGCGGAACGAATCCAGCCCCAAACTGGTAGAACAGAATAACCTCGGTGGAACGGATCCAGCCCCAAGCTGGATGGAATAAGATAGCCTCGGCGGAACGAATCCAGCCCCGAGCTGGTAGAATATAATAGCATCGGCGGAACGAATTCAGCCCCGAGCTGGTGGAACAAGATAGCCTCGGCTGAATGAATCCAGCCCCGAGCTGGTGGGACAAGATAACCTCGGCGGAACGAATCCAGCCCTGAGCTGGTGGGACAAGATAGCCTCGGTGGAACGAATCTAGCCCCGAGCTGGAGGGACAAGATAGCCTTTGCGGAACGAATCCAGCCCCGAGCTGGTAGGACAAGATAGCCTCGTCGGAACGAATCCAGCCCCGAGCTGGTGGGACAAGATAGCCTCGGTGGAACGAATCTAGCCCTGAGCTGGTGGGACAAGATAGCCTCGGTGGAACGAATCCAGCCCCGAGCTGTGGTGTGAAAAGATAGCCTCGACGGAATGAATCCAGCCCCGAGTTGGTGGAAATATGAGACTTAATCACGAGGGAAGAATTTCAACCTCTGAGGCTCCGTGGATCCCGGCGCAGGCGTCCCCTTGCCGGGCCTCAGCAAAAACAAAAAGTGGAGCAAGACAAGGTTAGCACAATAGAGGTGACTTAGCACATACTCCACACATACCCAAAAAGATAACAAGTCGGGTGCCCTGAGGCAGCATCCTGCCTGGTGCCTCCCAAAACACAATTTTGAACCTTACATTCAGCGTCTCGGCTAACCAGGCTACGGATCGGTGAGTGGCTGAGACCCTGAGGGCAGAAACCTCATCATGCTGGGCGGCTCTGGAGTATGCAAGCGCTATGAGGGCATAAACCTTCCCATGTCATGCTCCTCCTGATCCGGGTCGGTTAGACAGATACCCCACGGGGGAAGAAGACTTCTCGTGTACGCCATCCCTTGGTGTTTCTCAACGGGACTCACCAGCCGACTCACAGGGGAAGAAACCTCCATGGGTCCGGTTTACCCGAGACCACAATAGTCATGGAGGCCATTCGGCCATCCCCATGCCATGTGGTCTGGTGGTTCTTAACAGGATTCACCAGCCAACTAGCAGAGGAAGAAACCTCTATGGGTCTGGTTTACCCGAGCTACTCCTAAAAAATATGAGTCACAGGGTAGTAACGTTCCGGCCTCGAGGGTTTTATAATGACACCGGGATTGGCGTGTCGCGAGTCGCGCTTTTATCATATGTACCTCATCCATTGATGCGTTATGGATCCTCAAAGATGAAAAGAGTTAGGTCAGAACACTTCCACCCAAGGGTTTGATAATGACATCGGGGATTGGTTTGCCACGGGCTTGGTGCCCTTCCTAACTACCGATCACCCATTCGTATCGAGCATATCCCAATAATATTGAACATAACTTTCACATTAAATTAATAAACAAGTAAAATGGACAAGTTTATTAATTCAAAAGAGAAAGTTTTTATCCATATTCAAGGGACTTGCTGCCCTTCTTACAACTATTTGCGGGTCATTTTAAAAGAGGCTTTTATAATCATTTCTGGTTCTTGTCTTGCAGCCCGAGCTTCTTCAGATCCTTCTGGTCTGAACTTGATTTTGAAGTTCCAGACCATGCTAACAAGGTCCCTTCGTGCCGAGCGCTCCATAAGCATCTCTGGACAATTCCGGAGCTCGGTCGAGAACCCTTCCCTGGTCTTTGGTGGCCCCCGTGAGATTTTTCTCATTTCATCTCTTAACGAAAAAATAGAAATTTGACTATCAAAATTTCGTAGCAGGAAGTGAATCCCATAATATTTACTTCAACCTCACACTAATGATGATCTTTGACTTTATAAACTCATTAGGTAGACCTCTAAGGTCAATCACTTCATGTGACTCCTAATTTGGTCCTGAACCATTTCTTATCCTCACACTAATGACGATCTCAGATTAAGACGTATTACAGGTGTATACTTGTCAAACTGCACTAATAAGCTTTGTATGTACACCCTTATAATAATGACGGTATTGGGTGACTACGTTAACTCATCACGCTACATCTAATATTTTACCGGAGCGACCTAAGTTCCGAGCACTTATACCCTCACACTATTGACGGTCTTGGCCATAAGTAGTAAGAACTCATTCATCTCCGTATTGAAAATACGGATCATCTAATAATGCTCTAACATTATTAATACTCATTAGTTAAAATAAAGTAATCACCTAATCATGAGAGATTTATGACAATCAAGTCATTAATATGCTTGAGTCAAAATTAAAATTTTAATTTAAAACATGCAATGCATATCCAATATGACTTATGCATAATTAAATAAATTACATAGGCATAAAATCAAATAAATGTCAAACATGTGTACATGTGTTGTGTGGTTAAGCCTTGCTCTGAAACTATTCTGCTGGGGCAGATGTGGAACCCCTAGGGTCGGATCGATGTCCCGCGCAGTGAAAATGGATCTAACCCATAAATATCTAGCATGAATGTATTTTAAAATATTTTTATGCAAAACTACATTCTATTTCGAGTCCGTAGGAAACCGGGGGCCAAAATAGAGTCTGAAAACTCCGGAACAAAGAAATTGAAGTTTCAGTATATATTAGCTCTGCGCGTTGCGACGCAGAAGCTTGGGCATCGAGACACTCCAAATTGTAAAGTGACTACGAGAGCTGAACGTCTCGGTATCGTGACTCGGAAGGGTGAGCATTGTGACACGCCTAGGTCTGATGCTCGATGTCATGACGCTTGAGGGATAGAGTCGCGACGTTGCAGTAGGCAGTGAGAAATTTCTACTTCAAACCAATACTATAAACACTTCCAATTTTCTCCTAATACTTCAAATACACCTAAAATCCAATTTTAACATCATAACCACCATCAACACATGTTATACAATTGACATACATGAATTTTAAAAACATATAAGCATTTGTTAAATCAAAACACAAACCAATTAGAATCCCACTATAAAATGTCTCATGAACAATTCTATTTCACCCAAAGGTGGTCAAGTGATTCTAGAATGGTAGCCATAGCTCTAAGCTTTAATCTATAATTCCTAACTCTAATTAATTTATTACATGTCAAACATGAACATCTTTGACCCAATTACAAACATATTGTGTTTATACTTCTAAAGTATCCTAACATAATTCATTAGTCTTATTTCAACTTTAAGATATGTAATCATGCATCCAATACATAATTCATCACTATATGTATCACTAATGAAAACTCACTAATGAAGAACATAGCTTAGGAGAAGATCAAATATTACCCAGTAAGTTTGATACAAAGATCCAATCTTATTTTCCTTGTTGAAATTGTGGAGAACTTTCAAGGTTTAGCAAGCTTCACTCCAAGATCCAATCTTGATTTTTCCAAGATGAAATATTATAGAGATCTTCCAAAGCATCTTTAAACACTTCTCTAGCTTAGGCTAATTTCTCCAAGAATTACTTGTATTTAGCATAATAATCTCAAGCTTATTTTGCATTGCTTAAGCTTAATTAAAACTGTTGATGGGTGATTATCGTCCCAGGGGCAGTTTCGAGATAACTCTCCCGAGACAATCCTCATTCAACCCTGAATTTATTTGGTTATGGGAGACCAAAAGCATATGTAGTAAAAAGGCTAAGAAAACACAAAAATTGACAAGAGAGTTTAACGTGGTTCGGCGGAGCAAGTCCAGCCTACGTCTACGGGCACAAAGTGGGGTGTTGTTTTTATTATTCAAGTCCAGTTGTCTATTTAGGTAGGGATGAGCATCGGTTCCGGGTCTACCCGGAACCGATTGGAACCGGACCGGAAATTCGGGTTTGGAACCGGAACCGGTTGTAACCGGTCTGATTCCGGTTCCAAAAAGATGGAACCGATTTTTAACCGGTCCGGTTCCGGTTCCAGAACAACAGGAACCGAAACCGGACCATAGAACCGGAACCGAAACCGAATATATAACCGATTTTTTTTTTTACTTCTAATTCAGTTGGAAGGGAACATGCAGTTGACTTTAAAATAAGAAAGTTGAAAAATTTACTTGAATTTGATATGTTGGTTTTTCTCAATCCAAGGGTAATCCTCTAGAGACTGTAGATCACTTCACAGCTTTGCTGGCTTATTTCAGTTTTGTTATTTTGGACTAGTTTCTATCTGTTTGAATCTACCAGTTATTGCACACTGCAATATTATGTATATCAATTCAGTTGTATACTTATAATGAGAAAAAAGATGGCCATTTTTCTTATTTAAAGCAAGAAAACAAGTGAGAAAAATGACTGAAATGCCATATGTTATCTCAGTCGGATACTGTTGGAGAATCAATCCAATATGAAAATGAATATTGCAATAGTCTTCTCCACCTGGTCGATGAAGGTTTGATTGATTCATAAAGATAAGGGGAAGTCACAGTCTGTAGACAAAGTCACAGTGATATATTTCCCAGTTTACTAGTTGTGAGCATCATTCAAACCTTATAACAATGATAGTTATTTGTTCATGTATTATCTAGTTTCTATTTGTTGGCAGTTTCAATTTTCAAAGTTTGATAATGTTATATAAATAGGGTACCCAATTTAATTGGGTAGGTTCCGGTTCCACTTAATTATGAACCGATTTTTTCCGGGTAGGTTCCGGTTCCATGCGGAACCGGAACCGAAACCGGTTTTGCTCACCCCAATGTTTATGGGCGGGTCTAAAGGGAAACCGAGCTGTTTGTTTCTTTTGGTTTTTTACAAATAGTGTTCTATTTTTTCTTACTAATTTTTCTCCTTACAAATGAAACTAACTCTCATTTATATACCCAAAGAGTTATAACAATATTCCCATGCCTTAATAACATCACCTACGTGACCCTCCGGCTGATTGACGAGCTCTCTGCCCCAAAACTGTCTTCGCTGAAAGTAAACCTACCACCTGACGGCTTGTCACATCAACATGTTTTATACACTGCCACACGCAACATATCTAAACCAGCCTGTAAAGAGCTTTCAAATAATGGTATGTGCATTAGGGAAAGGTCTAAACTACCCCAGTCACATGTCGATCTTCAAGAGATCAACCAGATGGTTTTCCGAACAATAAAAGATATTACCGACCTGACCTGAAATATTTGAGCCATTCAACTTGCCCCAAGGGGTAAGATAAAACCAAACTGAGCCGCCAGTCTACTGTGGTCGGCCTTGGTTCTCATGTTGTCGGTCTCTGAAATCTGCGCCATGATGTGTCCTACTGGTCAGTCAGATCTGGGAAACTGAGTCCGAGCTCCGCATCGGGTCGAGAAATAACCCATACCCTCTGAACACCTGGTCATCCTGAAAAGGAAAGTTCCATCTCTACCCTTACCGAACTGTTCAAATACATTGTCTCAAAAATCCCCATCAACAAAAACCTTCCTCAAACTTGCTATTTATAGCAAAACTTAAGTAATTTTTAATTAATAAAAGTTTTAATCAACTTTTAGGTGGGCTTAATCCAATTTGTCCAAATATGAATAATTAGGTGTGACTAATCACCTTTGTCTACCACTTTGATTTAATCCAATTAAATCAAGACAAAGATTAGGAAATGAATTAGTTCAATGTTGCCACTTTGATTTGATCCAATTAAATCAAGCCAAAAACACCTATAATTATATATTTGCAATTACCAAAATATCCTCAAATAGTAGAGATATTTATGAATTTACAATTAAGCTTTTTGTGTAAATCTTGAATTAATCTAATTTGGTCAAAATAAATAATCAATGTTATCCAATAACACTTGATTATCTTAGTCGATAATTATAATATCGAATATTATCTTTTATCAAAATTAATCGGCTACCCAAGTACTCAACGAGTACACTTCATATTGGGTTTCTCTAAGTTTAGACACGTTCGTCATATAAGCATAGCTAATATGTACGCAATTCAGCCTCCTCTGAATTCGCGAAGAACACGAATGACCTTTTTGAACTATAGAAGTCGAGGTCATCACATATGTTTAACAATCCCTTCGTCGTAGGCTATCTGAGTTGTGCTCATGAAACATAGAATACACCGTCAAATTTCCAAGACGCACATCACATGTCGACACGTCCACGATTCTTAACAATTTTATCAAAAAACATTTCTAATAAAAGAGATCCATCCTAGGTGATCGGCTTTGGCGCCAAAGTCTTAAGAATCGTGACTACTCACATGGATACCTAAACCCCTTATGGTATACATATGGGCTGACGAATCCTATCTTGATATGCATTTGATTAACGAATGTATCGGTCCACACCCAACGAACATCTAGAGGCCATACCATGAAAGGTTTCTCACATACATGGCATCAAAGTGTGGAGAATCTCATATAAAACCAATATTATCATATAGTCAAATGATCACATATCCTACTCGACTTGAGGAGATTCATATTGACGGTGGTGTGTACTTCCAACTATTAGGAATCACATGTGAGTCATTCAGTATTTGCTCTAATGAATACTCATATGTCTATATGAGCTTCACATGTTCATGTTACATCAGGTTAAACCATTGGAATTCTAATTCCAATATATGACATGTGATTGTCTTCTCGGTTATAGAAATTCGACCATATTGCAAAACCAACGACTATAAATATTTACTTTAAGAATAGTTTATAATAGTAATACTAATATTATCCCAATGTTGAACCACCCAATGTCCAGTATTACTAAATGACTATTCTAAGGTCGATGTCATTATCAGCATATATATCCATCTAATATGCATAATGATATTACCATTAATAAGGTTTGAAATGAAAATGTAGTTATATTTTATTAATAAATAATAAAATATAATGTATTATACATTATTCGGATTGGTGCTCCAAACACCAACTCCAACAGTTGCTAAACAAAATAAATGGATATAAGAAAATGGGAAGAACAAAGAAGAAGAAAAATGAGAATATGATGTGGTGCTCCAACAGTTGAAGAAGATTCGAGCCATATTAGTATATGTGACTTATTACGTTCCTCTCACAAATATAAGAGGGTCATGGTCGAGGCCATGGGTAAAATAATAGTATTCATAGAGACCCAACGATAGTCGTATGATCTGTCTATAGGGAAAAGAAACAAGTAATTACATTCTCTGAAGAAGAGCTCCCAATAGAAGGAAAAAACCACAATCACCCTATGTTCATCAAAGCAGAAGTTAAGGGAATAAGGACCTCTAATAAACATCCCAGCTACATTCATTTTGTTCTTAAGAATACCTTGGTTCCATAAATAGTAAGACAATAAATAAAATATTATAAACGAAATGACACAAGAATATGATTAAGTTACAATAATAATAAGGCATAAACGAAATGAATGATAGTGAAAAATAGTACATGTCCTCGCTGACTTGGCTTCATGGAAGTCCGACTAGATATTCATCAAGAAATTAATGTCTGGCCAGACTTATGACAAGTCTGACAGGATATGCAGTAAATCAGGGAGTCTCAAGCACATGCATAACTAACACTGTTAATAAGAAGACTATAAAACAGGAAAAAAAGTAAGGATAAAACAATAAATAAAAAGGTATGCACAGGTCTGGCTTCGGAGAAGCCTAATTGAACATTTTGTGCATAATATATGTCTGAATGGACTTATTGCCAGTTTGTCTAGATATGCATCGTAAAACAGAGACCCAAGAAATCACAGAATCATGTACAGGTAATAATGGTGATGAAGCGACTACAAAATATAGGCAAAAGCAAATTAACTGGAATGACATTATAGTAATAAAAGAAACTTAATTATGTGGGAAACCAGCCTTGCGTATAGTCATTCTCAATAGTACGTGGAATTATATCTTGAGTACAAACCATATTACCGTCTATTCAGAATTGAATATGAAATTTATGTTCGGAAATCCATCTTATATACCAAATACGACTGAATATACATATCTCAGGAATATTTAGCCGGATATGTAATGTGTTTGGCCAGATATCCTTTACAGATTAGAATGGGCAAACAATAGACATGCATAAAATAACTAAATGAAACCATATAAAATAAATAAATGAAACGACTAGCATGCATAATAACGGCGTAACATGATACTAACTAAACATGTAAGAAGCTAAATGAGACAGTAATGTAGCCGAGTGTTTGTACCGATTGACCGAATATATTTCATGATTTTTCATGCATCACATCCGACTGAAGATTTTGCAATACAACATGAGTTAAAGATGCATAAATAAAAGTGATAAGTGTGGTTTATACCCACTTATTCCTGCATTCTTAGCTTACTATTTTGTTGGTTTCCGTATCATTTAATTTATTTTGTAGTTCTTTTATGTTTTATTTGTAAGAAGCATTGATACATGGATCTTGGGGCATTTGTACATGTTTTGGGACCATACAGACGCATCAGAAGCACGCTGGAAGAGCAGAATCACAGAACACAAACATCTTGAATATTTTTCATGCGTCGCGATGCCAGCATCTCGGCGTCGCGACGCGACATCAATTTTCTGCGCATACAAAATCCAGTGGCTTTGGCACCGCAGCCCCAACTTGCCAGCGCCGCGGTGCCCTAGAGAGCCCAGAAACACTAATTTTAGGGTGTTACATGCACTGACTCCAAGGCTTTATTATAAATACATAAGCTCGTCCAAAACCTAATAGGAGAGGCTAATATATATCACAAGACACAAAACACATATTTTAGAGAGATCCAAGAAGAAATATTGAATAGCGACAAGAGGATACAAAGGCGGCGGCGTCTGAAGACGAATGGATTCAATTCGTGTTTAATCTTCTAGTTTTTATCTTTAAACTCGCATGATTTCTATTAGATTCATGACCATGTGTACATTGCATTTTTGCATGTGAAACCCGATGATGAGTCTCATTTGGAGGCACTACCTTTTGAGTCACGAAAGCCGCGGGAAACGGATATCGGAAGGGGGAATTCAGAATAAACAAGCTCACTATCTTCGTTAGTGCTACGTTCGTTACTTCGTTCGAATGGCAAACAGATTGCGAGCGTTCGTGTCGCGTTCGAGGAAGCGTTCGAACGATGTCGGTAATTCTGGTTTTGCTGCTAGCCTCACACCCCACCCATTTTGCTCCCCAAAGCCCATAAAACACATCCCAAATTAAATAAATAAATATTAATTAATCATTAAACATTAAATAAAATATTTAAAACATTTACCAAACTTAAACTAAAATCATGCCTAATTTAAATAATTTGAATATATTATATACTAAAACTAAAAAGAAGATATACCTAATTAAAATTAATCCTAACCAATTAAAGCCAATCATATATTTGACTTCCTAATCTAATAAGATAATTACCAATCTAAAATAATTGTATTCCTAAACCAACACAAATTAAATATTATGACTTCTTAATTTAAAATATTTTGTCCCCCCTCAATCTTGTGTATACCTTTCTTGGAAATCCTAATTGAATACCAAATCCTTTCCTTGTGAGACAAGAAGAAAACCCTAGACATCTTCTATAAAAACATGCACTAACCAAAGCCATCCCCTCGGGGGACAGATAGAATTCACGCCCAACTCTCTCTAAGACACGCCCAAGACACTTCACATATACACAAAAAAGAGAACAAAGAGCCATAACCACCTCCTCCTTAGCCAAATCAAAACATTCCCCTCCTGCACCGAGAACAGATCCCCCCCCATACAGCCCCTTACAACCACTAAAACACCCCCTAACAAACACTCAAAACAGCCCCTGAATTACCTTAAAACAGCAGCCCAAATCCTTAAAAAACAGTAACATGAAAACTGCATAGATAATCTTAAAAATAATCACATATAACTGCACTAAGAACCCACACAAACTTGGAACAGTTCATTGAAAACGTTAAAACAGGTGGCCCGAGCAGTGAGCAGCAAGACAGAGGCCGAACAGGAGCAAAACGGAGTTCGAACCGCAAGCAAAACAGCAAAGCAGTGAGCTAGGACGCTGAACCAGTAAACCAAAAAAGTTGCGGAGCTTTACCCCTTCCGATCTTCGTGAAACGCGAGTCCGAGAGACGGCTTAAAAGGTTAGACCTGAGGGTACTTTTCACACCCATCTCTACGTGATTTTTTGTGTTTATTTTGGATTATATTTTACTTATTCGTTGAATCCTGTTTATGTATGATGTGTGTTGTGGGTATGGGATGAATGAGAAATGTGTTAACTCTCGCGGTATATCGGATGGAAACCCGGACATAAATTTCATAGCTGATTCCGAATGGACGGTAATATGATCTGTACTCGGGACACAACTCCACATACCGCTTGAGTAAACGGCACTATCTTTTGCCTTGTGTTGCTTTGGTTTGTTTATTTTTCGTCACTTGAATTCTGTATGTTGTTTATTTATGCATGATTCAATCAAGCGCATGGGCTTAGTGAGTTAGTCCAAAGGTCCTCTATTTGAGAGACGAAGAGCCGAAAAGGCCACCTTTGTGACACTACTTCACCGCGCCGGTTGATGTGTGTTCGGATTGGATGTAAGATGTGTTCAATCGGGCATACTTGGTTTTGATATGATTTGCTCTATTTTTGTATGTGTGATGTGACGCGCATGGGCTTAGTATGTTGGTCTAAAGGTCCTCTCGTTGAGAGACCAAGAGCCCCAAAAGGCCACCTTTACGGCAGTACTTCGCCGCGCCCCTTTATTTTGTTATTTATGTATTGCGTCCCATTTCATGCATCAGGTATGTTCCCGTTCGAACGCGTTTATGAACGCAACTCGAACGCGCATACATTTTGCCTTATCATGCATCAGGTCTCATTTCCGTTCGAACGCGTTAACAAACGCCATACGAACGTGAGCATTCTATTTCATTTCCGTTCAAACGCGTTAACAAACGCCATACGAACGTGAGCATTCTATTTCATTTCCGTTCGAACGCGTTAACAAACGCCATACGAACGTGAGCATTCTGTTTCAGTTCCGTTCGAACGCGTTTACGAACGCTACACGAACGCGAACACACTGAACTGAGACATATTCATCACATGCCACGTATAATTGTTTCTTAGGTGATTTTTTTATGGAACCACACATAGTCATTCTTATCTTTGTGCACATAATAATGAAAAGCATGTTTATTCCATTAATTGCGTCGTTTGCCTTAGTCTTGATTTAACGCATTACGATTCATATGCCTATGCCATGATGACTTTGGAGTATTATTTCTTGTGATATATCGGATGGAAACCCAGACATAAATTCCGTAGCCGATTCCGAATGGACGGTAATGCGGTCTGTACTTGGGATACAATTCCACGTATCACTTGGAAAAGTGCTCACATGTATGCTTGTGCGGATATTATGTATGCTTGTGTTTTCATGAATATGATATGCTGAATGAAGTTGTATGTTCATTGTTACTTTGAGGTATTTTTTTAGGCATGTGTTATTAGATATGAGGTATATGCGAAATGTATGTATGAGTGTTATTTTGTACCCATGAATATAGAAGCATGATATTCTTAGGAATAAGTGTTACTTGAGCCTGATTAAATTACTATGTAAATCCTTTCATTACAAATGGCATAAGTAAGGGACCATTCTGAACCCAATTGTTTGAGGTCTTCCCTTGCGAGGGGTGAGTGCGGCCTTAAATCTCATTTTCCCGGTTCACACCGGGTGGCGACTCCATTATTCTCCGGTTTAGTCCCCCGTGGCTACTCCGTACTCCCGACCGGGCCGCGAGCCCGGGACAGCATGCGTCGCCCCAGATTTCTGTGTTCCCACACCATGTTTTCCTTGTTTTATCTTTAGTCATGAACTAAATCTATAATTCTAGAGGATGATGTAGCAAATGTTTGAACCTATGTATTGATTGCCAATTGAGTTTTATGAAATTATAATTCAGTTTATTTATATTTTCTTGCGTTTAATGCTTCTTGATTGTTGGTCACAATTTAAGATGATGAATGTTTAGAATTTATTGCTCGGGAGAGAGAGATTTTGAATAGGATCTATAGAATATAACTTAGGAGTTTTATAGAGTTCGGGATAATCTATAGTTCATTTGAAGTCGTTAACACAGAATCACAGAACATAATGAATTGTTAATTACTAGATTTTTATAAGGATATCGAAGTCTGTAATTGATAATACTTTCACTATTGTTCGGGAGAGGGAGTTGAATATTTTAGGATTCTTGACTTATAAACAATGCAACGGAATAATGGTTGATTGGCATAACAAATACACATGGGATAACTAGGTGAAATCAGACTCTAGAATATCTCTCATCTTGGTTTATCTTATTTAACATTTTAATATCTTGCATATTTAGTTTTTAGTTTTTAATTTTAAATTCAAATTATTCTTAATTTAATTGTTGTCTAAATAAAGTTAGGATTATTAATTATAATAATTAGTGTGAGTCGAACACAATCTATGTGGGTTCGACACTCTTTCACTTATCTATACTAAAACTTGACACCGTACACTTGCGGTACGATATAAAATATCGAAACAAAAAGTCAGAGTGCTCTCAGGTCATACCTTTATCGAAGCACCTTCTGAATGTTGGATAATTGTTGGGCTGCTTACCCGATAGGAGAACTCCAGAAACTCGTGATGGAATTTGTTTGAGTTTTAAGGTTTGGATGACTTGACAGATTTAGAGTTTCAGGTCAAAAATGGGAGATTCCAAAGTGATGAGTTCTTGGGGCAAGCCTCTTTTTTATAGTGTCAGAAAGGTCTGAAAATGGAAGGGGAGACTCTTCTCCCTGTCTGGAGTGATTGTCAATCTGCTGCGTCAGTTATAGATCAATATATGTCCGATCGGATGTATATTTTGAGATATAAGTATAACCAGACATTAATCAGTCCATGATACTAGTTATTTGAAATTCGCACGTGCGTTGACAGCTCGACTCATATCCAGATTGACATTTATTTGAAATATATGTCTGGTTGGACATCAATCAGACTCGTGATTTCTTTGATTGACAAACTACACGCTCATTGACAACTGTCACATTTCCGACCGGATCTAAGGTTTTCGGGTTATACTCGGCCGAATTTGTTGGTCTAAGAAAATGTTGGTCGGACATAAGAGATGTATGGCCTAAATTTGGTTACACTCCTGAATTATTTAGAGTTTCTTTCTTTTCCAACATTAAATCTCATAACTTTTACAATTTTTTAAATGGTGTCCCCGTACAAGACTCATTATCGGGATATGCATAAAAATGTAATGTGTACACCTTCCAACAGTGACATAGTTAGAAAATTAATTTAGTGAGATAAATTTTAATTTTCACAACAATGATAATAGTTTTCATTTTAGCAGTGTTAAAATAAAATTAACTCATTAAAAATTAATATTTTCATTCATTTATATAATATATTTTAATCATTTTTGAATTAAACATGGATAATCGCCTATATTCACCTCTTAGTAACTCCGCTAATGATAACAAATGAGTGCATGGTGTATAATAATCTAGAGAGGAATATTTTTCTAACAAAAATGCTACTTTGTTCTAGGGATTTACCCGAATTGATTTCCGAACAAACAATCTCAAAAATAATATTATTTTATATTTGATGTTGACGGGTGATTTTTTCCTAGGGGCAGTTTCGAGATAACCCTCCCGAGACAATCATCATTCAACCTTGAATTTGTTTGGTATGGGAGACCAAAAGCAAATGTGATAAAAGGCAAAATGAACACACAAAAGTCGACAATGAGAGTTTTAACGTGGTTCGGCGGAGCGAGTCCAGCCTACGTCCACGGGCACAAAGTGGGAGGTTGTTTTTATTACCAAATCTAGCTCGGCCGACCTGTTTCCAAGGAAAGATTAAGCGGAACCGAGATGTTCTTCTTACGAGCTTTTACAAGTAGTGTTCATCTTTTTTTTTTTGTTACAAATTTTGCTATCCCCCACTACAAATGAATTTAACTTCTCTTTATATACTCAAGAGTTACAACACTGTTACCATGCCTCAATAATATCACCCATTTGATCTTCCGGTTGATTGACGGGCTCTCTGCCCCAAGACTGTCGTCGCCGAAAGCAAATCTGCCACCTAACGGCTAGTCACGTCACTCTGATTTCTCCACTGCCATACGCAATAATGATGCCAGCCTGTAAAGAGCTTTCGAATAGTGATACGTGTCAGAGGGAAAAGTCCAAACTACCCTGATCTCACGTCGGTCAAATGATATATCGAACTGTCCAAACTGTTCCCGTCCTGACCCAAAATATCTGAGCTTATCCGCTTGCTCCAGGAGATAAAGTAAAACCAAACCGAGCTGCCGGTCTACTGTGGTCGGCCTCGGTTCTGGTGTTGTCGGTCTTTGAAACCTGCGTCATGCTGTGTCCTCTGGTCGGCCAGATCCGAGAAGGAAGTGATCGGACTCCCTTAATGTCTGAGAACTGATCAATACCTCTGAACATTTGATCCTCCAAAAGTAGTAAATTTCATCTCTGCCCTTGTCGAACTGTTCAATTACCTTAGTTCCAGAAATCACCATCAATACTTACATATTCAAACTCTAATTCAAGCAAACCTCTCGGATAAAGTGGCATCACTGTTTGTCTATCTAGATATATTGATATTTTCAACAGCAACTTCTTGCCATTTTCAGCAAACCCCTCGGGCAAAATTGTAGTGTTTGCCATGTTTTTATTTTTGTTCCAAAAATATATATCTGGTTAACAAAAATAGAGAAATGCTACTTTGACCAAAAAAAAAAAATTATAAAAAATTGACAAAAACTAAAAACACATTAAAATATTTTAGATTTTTTAAACTTTTAATTGTGATTTTGTTTTGTCAAAATTTTATAAAACTTTAAAAAATTTAGATTTTTTTGGACTGCATTGTAAATTAACCTAACCAGGTAAAATTTTCATTTTACGACGTCAACCAAACGCCCTGGAATGGACCATTTTCCTTCGGGTACCGAATTGACTCATCATCGCGTCCAAACACTGCCGAATTGAGTCAGATCTCCTAGTCCTCAGCGGACCTAGAGCCTTCTTGGGGGACAGTTGAGTCATTTCAATTCCCCAACGGAATCCAGGGGCATTTTCGTCAAATCGTCTCCCACCGACTATTGCAGTCGTCCCGCTCCTTTTTATGCGATGATGATGCTGTATACAAAGATCTTGAACCGTGGAATTTCTTTATTTAATTTTAACTTCTCTTAAATTAAATAATAATAATTCAACCGAACCGTACGGAACCAGACCGAAGAATTCGTAGCCATGGGCGTGCCGGCGTTTTACCGGTGGTTGGTGGATCGGTATCCGCTGTCTGTCACTGACGTCGTGGAGGAGGAACCACAAGTTGACGGTAACGGAGTCGTGAGGCCGGTTGACGTTTCGAAACCAAACCCTAACGGCATGGAATTCGATAATATGTATTTAGATATGAACGGAATTATTCATCCTTGTTTTCACCCGGAAGGCAAGGTATTAGCTGCTTATTACAATTGTCTTCTCTTTTTTATTTTGCTTTAAATTTTCATATTTGTGATGATGTATGTGTATATTTTATTTATTTTTCTTGGCTCCGAATTGAGGAAAATTGTTGGTATTATTTCTTCTACATGAAGAGACTTGAGAGACGTGCCGATCAGATTTCAAGTTTTGAATTAGATATTCAAGTATTGTGCTGAGGTTTTCAGCTTCGTGCTAGAGTTTTAAGCTAGGATTTCAAGTTTAGTGTTGGAATTTAAAGTTTTAATTGGTTTCAATATGTATATATTAGCTATTCCCTATGTCAAATTTTTATATTTCTTTTTGGGATTGTTGTCGATATTGGTTAAAATGTATCGTTTTAGTTTTACTTATTGGGAATTGTTAAATGACATTAGGTTTTCTGTTCAGTAGTGTTTCTTCATGGTTCTGTTGCTCTTAACTTTTGATCATCTAATGGGGAACTGTACCCTGATGGTAGTTTTCTATTTTTGTAGCCTGCACCTGCCTCATATGATGATGTATTTAAATCTATATTTGATTACATTGATCATCTTTTCTCATTGGTTCGTCCGAGAAAGCTTCTCTATATGGCAATTGGTAAGTCGTATTTCAGATGTGATATCTGTACTTATTCTTGTCTCCAGAATTAGATTTTCTCACTACAGATTGTTGCAGATGGGGTGGCGCCTAGAGCTAAGATGAATCAACAACGTTCTCGACGTTTCAGAGCTGCAAAAGACGCTGCAGATGCTGCAAGTTTTTTCTCACTTTATGTTAATGGGTTATAGTGAATAAAGACTGAAAGACATTTTATCTTTTATTTTTGTTTTTTTCTTAATGATATCCTAGGAAGCTGAAGAAGAAAGATTGAGGAAAGAATTCGAGGAAGCAGGAAAACTCTTATCTCCTAAAGAAAAGCGTGAAACATGTGATTCGAATGTTATCACTCCTGGCACTCAATTTATGGCAGTGCTTTCAGTTGCACTTCAGTACTATATACAAACTAGGTTAAACCACAACCCATGTTGGCATTTTACGAAGGTGTGATGGATATTGTCCTAATAGTCATTGTCTACTTTTGTACCTTAGGATTGGATGATTCCTTGCCAATGGAGTAATCCTTTCTGTACTTTTCTTCGTATACTTTTTGACTTTCAGGATACTTTGTGTCTCTAAATTTATTCATGGGGCTGCATTGGGTGGTTATTTGAAGGTTATACTTTCTGATGCGAATGTTCCTGGCGAAGGAGAGCACAAAATCATGTCATACATTCGATTACAGCGTAACCTTCGTGGTTTTGATCCAAACACTCGGCATTGTCTATATAGCCTGGTGAGTTGCATTTAATTTTTAGGCCTTCTGTCATTTCTCAAATCCTGGTTTTATTCTCATTTATATTGAGTGTCAAACATTTCAATTATACATATATGCCCTTATTCCCTTTTGGATTAATATAATCAGGATGCCGATTTGATTATGCTGTCTTTAGCCACACATGAGATTCACTTTTCAATATTGAGAGAGGTTAGTTGCACAACTTGTGAATAGTGTTCATAGTTCCTGCTCCTTTGTTGCTATGTTGGATAATAACTTATTTTCTAATCGTTTAGGTGATCACTCTTCCTGGGCAACAAGAAAAATGTTTTGTTTGTGGTCAAGTTGGCCATCTAGCAGCTGATTGTCATGGTAAGCCAGGTGATGATTCTGAAGATTGGAATGGAGTAGATGATACTCCAATTCACAAGAAGAAATACCAGGTTTGAGAACTGACATCCTGCCTTTGAGTGGCTTCAAACTAGCTGCCCCCTCCCTTCTTTTTCTCACTAATGTTTTTGAATTTGCTTGAATTATTGTACAGTTCTTAAACATCTGGGTGTTGCGAGAATATTTGCAATATGATTTGGACATTCCCAACCCACCATTTCCAATAAACTTTGAAAGAATAGTGGATGATTTTGTTTTTCTATGCTTCTTTGTTGGGAATGACTTCCTCCCTCACATGCCAACATTGGAAATCAAGGAGGTACGCAGAAAGCACTTTGTTCCTTTATTAAATAAGTTGCTGTCCCTAGCAACATGCTGAATTTGGTCATTTTATATGGAGTTACTATCTTAAAAATCACCTATCTGTTTTTTTTTTTTTTTGATAAAACACCTATTTGTTTATATTACTACTATGTTTGCAAATTGCAATTTCCTTTTCCATTTTTCTGGTTGGTTGTTTTTTTTTGTTTTCTTCTCCTCAAATTTTCTGTAACTTATTATAACTGTTGTTATTTTTGAAATTTTTACTACTGCAGGGTGCCATAAATTTATTGATGCATGTGTATAGAAGGGAGTTTGCTGACATGGGTGGTTATCTTACTGACGCGGGTGAGGTAATCCCTCTGTTTTACTCGGTGCATCAAATCTCTGTATCATTCTTATGTACTGTTTGAAACTGGTTTGCTCTCCCATCTTTAATTCATGTCATGCATTCTCCTTTCTGTTCTTTCTGTTTGACAATAGCTGATGACATTGTAACAAATACTGAAGAAGTTTAAATAATATTTTCAGGTTTTATTGGATAGAGTAGAGAAATTTACCCAGTCTGTTGCTGTACATGAAGATCAGATTTTCCAGAAGAGAACTCGTATACAGCGGGTGTGGTAGCTTCATTGTTCTGATTTGTTTTATTACTTTCTACTGGCATAGACTTTCGACAACTTATTTATGTGTATTTGGGTCTATTATCATCGAACTATATACTATATACGATCAATGGAAAGAGGATTTTTTAGTTCTAAAAAGTTCAAAAGATTGTGAGACCTGTAAATGTAATTCATGAGTTCCTATGGAAAGACACCAACAAAGTCGCATGATAGCTTTTCAAGTTACTAAATTTGAATACCAAGCTTCAAAAAATACCTTTGGCAGGTCTTGTAGGCATCACTAACCAAGGCACATAATACATATTAGACACATTGTTATTATTAAGCCTATGATTGAAGTCCTAACTTTTTATATAGTGTGGATAGTGGGGTGATAAAAGACTTGTTATTCTAGGCATATAGTAACACTGCAATCGAACCCTTGAATATGCACACGTCCCTATTTTTCTTCTCCATGTTTCCAATTCTTAACCCTCCATGTTCTTTCGGTTTTGACACTTTATCCCATCTAAGAAGATGAACTCCGTTGCCTTCTCCATAAGGACCATAACCATTCCATAAAAAGTCCCTCATCAATTTCTCTAGTCTCGTAACCACCATGCTAGGGATCTTAAAAAAGATAAAAAATAAAGAGGTAAGGAGGAAAACACAGATCGAATCAAAGTAAGTCTACCCCCTCTACAAAGAAAAGCTCTATTTCATCCTCCAAGTTTTTTCTCGAATTTTTCTACCATTGGATCCCAAAAGCTTAAAGACTACCAAAGTGAAAAGGAAAGGGGGTATAGAGGGTCTCCTTGTCTTAAACCTTTAGAAGCTCCAAAACAACCTTTGGCCTCCCATTTATGAGAATTGAGAAATTCGATGAATTAAGACAACCCATAATCCATTTTCTCCATCTACCCCCAAAACCCTTAGCCTCTAAAACAAATTCTAAGAAATTCCAGTCAACATGGTCATAAGCCTTCTCAAAATCAATTTTAATTACCGTACCCTCTTTCTTTTCTTTCTACTTTCTTCCACAACTTCATTCGCCACCAAGTCTGCATCAAAAATCTGCCTACCTTTAACAAAGGCAGCCTGTGATTCAGAAACTGTGTCTTCTAAAACCTCTCTCAACCGTAAAGAAAGGACTTTGGCAATGATTTTGTTTAGGCTTGAAACTAAGCTAATGGATCTATAGTCCCCTATTTTCAAAGATTCTTCTTTGGGTTGAGACAAATAAAAGTAGCATTAGTAATTCTATTAACCATTCCATTCTCAAAGAATTCTTCAAAAATTTTCAATAAATCAACTTCAATAAAATCCTAGCAACTTTGAAAAAAGGCTAAAGAGAAACCATCAGGTCCAGATGGTTGTAATCCCATCACTTTCATATCTTTTTGAATAATAAGAAAATCCCCTCTTTGTTTTTTCTATGGGAAATTTTATCTAGATCCCTCATTGTAGAGTCGTTTGGATTATAGAGTCATCTAATATCGTTCGTAAGGTGTATTCATCCTCTTGTTAATTTGGGTCGACGTCCTCTAGAACGATATCTAAAAAGGCTCCTTGTCAAAGAACTGATCGTGTGTCAACATTTGACAAGATGTTTAGAAACTTTATTGCGCTGCTTCCATTTTCACAATTTTCGTTTACATTACCCGCCTGCGTCACATTGCTTGCCATGTCGATTCTTGCTGTTTGAGGTGGGTTGGGGAGGGGGATTTGGGTGGTTACTGTCTCTTGTTTAGATATAATTGATGGTTTGATACTCTTGTGGAAGTATACTTTTCATGAAAAGAAAAAAAGATACTCGTGGAACTATGGTCTTCTTCGACTCTTGTCTGTTTCAGTCAACGTTCTTATTCTTCTCATTATTATTATTCAGTAATTTTCTTATGCGCTTATGATGGTGATTTTTACAGGCTTACGAGTATAATGAGGAGATGACTTAAAGCAAGAAGAGAGTCTTCTGAAGAGCCACAAGCGCCGGTTGCAGTTGCTGACAGGGTTTGACAGGGTTTGAGATTAGCTATTCTGTTTTGTATTATAATTTTTTATAAAGCGGTAGACGACTCTGAATCTGCAAGTTTACTATTCCCTTTATTTTTTGAAAAAAAGTATGTAATTCATTATGTTTGCTTACTTCCCTTAACTGATTAGTTTGGAAAATGCTTCTGGTCATAAGGAGACAATGAAGTTAACTCTCTGGTTATAAAATGTCTATGCCTAGGGTAGTCTAACCAAGGACTAGGTCTTCAATCTGGAATTTAGTTTTCATGCCGAGGTATATTTTACTATCTGAATTGAACTATACAATACTATTTTCTCAGGTTAAATTAGGGGAGCCCGGATACAAGGAAAGGTATTATGCTGAGAAGTTTGAAATATCAAACCCAGAAGAGATTGATAAAGTTAAAATGATGTGGTAAGTTCTTAATCCTGTGTTTTCTGGTGACTTGTGTTTAATTTTTGATTTCCCGATGCTATTAATAGTTCCTCTGCTTCATGGGTTTTGAACTAAGTAGGTTTCCGATTGAAATATAAATAATGGTTGTAAGTTTTATTTACAGGTTTGGAAGTATGTGGAAGGTTTATGTTGGGTCTGCCGGTATTACTACCAAGGTGTTTCCTCTTGGCAGTGGTGAGCCTA
Source organism: Zanthoxylum bungeanum (assembly GCA_019454045.1). Lineage (NCBI taxonomy): Eukaryota > Viridiplantae > Streptophyta > Magnoliopsida > Sapindales > Rutaceae > Zanthoxylum > Zanthoxylum bungeanum. Next base: position 211,067 of record SKCR01025304.1, read on the forward strand.
ATTTTGCTTAAATGCGGAAAATATTAAGCTTTTTCCTGCTGTTGTTTTCTTTAAAGTAAGCTGGGTTAAGTCTATGGGTTTACATGCCTACATTGATGTGTTATGAAACACTACTTGAGAACAAACATTCAAGGTGCTGGCTAGAAAATGATGGGAAAGAAAAGTAGACATCAGTTATGTTCTAATGCCATTCACTAGTTCATCTCTAGAAACCTGAAAGCATTCGAGAAAAGTAAATAAAAGGGTTTTGTTTCCAATAAGGTTTTGGCCTTGAGCTGTGCACTTGCTGGTAATGTCTAGCCAATGGTTGAATCCTTTTGCGTCAACTACAAGCAGTGCTGCAATTAAGGATTTCCAACCACTTTATATGCTATGTGATCTTTTACGATTCTTTCTTATGGTTGGTTAAAAGCTGTTTCTGGCTAATTTTGTTTCAGGTTTTATCCGTACCATTATGCTCCATTTGCTTCAGATCTTAAAGATCTGACCAACCTTGAAATGACATTTTCCTTGGGAGAGCCATTTAAAACCCTTTGATCAGCTAATGGGAACCCTACCAGCTGCAAGGTTTATTTTTTAAAGAAATTTCTATTGTTTAAACTTTCAAAGAAATAATCGTTAAAGGTTGAGATTTATGTCCTGCTATTCAACCTATTTTATGGGAAAATTATCTCTTGCATGTTAACAGTTCTAGTGCTTTGCCAGAAAAATACAGAAAATTGATGACTGATCCATTTCTTCACCCATCTCTAAATTCTATCCCCAGGTAAAAATACAGTGACCCTTAGAATTCAATTTCCCTTGTGAAAAATCATCCCTTAGCAAGTTTACTTCGATTTTTTTATGGACAGATTTGCGATTGATATGGATGGAAACGATTTGACATGGCCGGTTTGCAGGTCTTGTTATTTCCTAAATGTCAGAACAAATAAGTCTCTTGAACATTTTCATTGCGAAAAACTGACAGAAATCCATATGGTTTCTGTTGGAATTAGTTAGGTGTTGGAATTAGTTATGTAGTGTGTAGTTGGTAGTTGTGGTGTTTTGTATTTAATATGGTAGTTAATATGGTAGTTGTGTATTTAATATGTTTGTTGTATAATGCCTATATAAAGGCCTCTCATTGTAAGTTCTAAATTAAGCAAATGTTTATAGACATTTTCTTCACAAATTCTCACATGGTATCAGTAGGTTGATCTTAGGGTCCTTTTTCTTTTTCCGGTGATACCACCGCCACTGCCATCACCGACGTTACTGTTCCGGTGCGCGTCCGACGACACCTCCAGCATCCTCCATCTCCTTGTCAGCCGCTGGTCTCACTTCCGTCGTCGGTTTCCTTCTTTGGCGTGTCTATCTCACTTTTTTTTTCCTCAACATACCCTCGGAACCCTAATTTTACCCACCACCACTTCCGCACTTTTTTTTTTCAAAAAAAACCACCACCCCACTACCCTCAGAGGTCACCGATCTACCTTCGCCGAGCGCCGATCTACTCAGTTTTTTCCGCGATATTATTTATGGATCGCCCGTCAGAAGACGACACTCACCCCCGAGCTCCGATTTTGCCTAAATCAGGTTCCTTCGTCCCAACTCTTTCTGGTTCTCCTGTTATTACAACTGATAAGTTACTTGGTTCTATAAATTATGTTTCTTGGTCGGCTTCAGTTGAATTATGGTTTATGGGGCAAGGGTGTGAAGATCATTTAACCTCCAGTGAGGATTCTATACCTGAGGCCGAGCGCCGATCTTGGAGGAAGCTTGATGCTCAATTATGTAATCTCTTATGGCAGTCTATTGATTCTAAACTTCTTGTCATGTTTCGACCCTATAAGACTTGCCACAAGTTATGGAGTAAGGCTACCGCTTTGTATACTAATGATATACAGAGATTTTATAATGTTGTGTCCAATATGTTTCACTTAAATCAGCGTGATCTGGATATGTCTGAGTATATTGGTCGGATTGAATCATTGCGAGAGGAGTTCAATTCTATCTTGCCAATTACCACTACAATTGCTGAACAGGAACGCCAGCGAGAACAGTTCTTTATGGTGTTAACTTTGATTGGGCTCCGATCTGAGCTTCAGCCCGTTCGTGATCAGATTTTGGCCAGTACTACTATCCCCTCTCTGGAAAATATTTTTGCTCGACTTCTCCGAGTCTCCTCCACTTCCGTCATTGACTCTGAGTCCCACTCCGCAGAGCCTTCTATCTTTGCAGCACAGGGCAGTTCCACGGGCAATCGTGGATCCCATATTCATCGAGGAGTGCGTCCCAAATGTAGTTACTGTCAAAAGGTTGGTCACACCCGAGAGCGTTGCTATCAGCTTCATGGCAAACCCCCTCGTCCCTCTACTGCCAAGGTTGCTCAAGTTGACAGCACTGCCTCTCCTATTTCTTCCGAGCACCCATCTCAACAGGTTACCTTATCTGGCCCGGATTATGCTGCTTTCCTTCAGTATCAGGCCTCTCAGCAACCATCCTCTGCTTCTGTTGCCCACACTGGTAATTCTGTGGCCTTCCTCACTCAGTCCTCTCCTCTCGGCCCCTGGGTTATTGATTCTGGAGCCTCCGATCATATTTCTGGTAATCCACACTTTTTCTCATCTTTAACCGGTTCAGATTCTCTCCCTATGGTTACCCTTGCTAATGGCTCTAAAACCGTTGCTAAGGGTATCGGGCGAGCTTCTCCTGTTCCTTCCTTACCATTGACCTCTGTTCTTTATGTACCTGGTTGTCCTTTTAATCTTATTTCCGTTAGTAAACTTACTCATGATCTTAACTGCTCTGTCACTTTTCTTAATAATTCTGTTGTCGTGCAGGACCAGAGTACGGGACGGATGATTGGTACAGGACGTGAGTCACAAGGCCTCTATCACCTTTCAAAGTCACTACCTTCCGTTGCTTGCACTTCTTCTGATTCTGCCCAAGTCATTCATTGTCGGTTGGGTCACCCCAGTCTGTCCAAGCTCCAGAAGCTAGCTCCGCATCTTTCTGCTTTATCTTCCTTTAATTGTGAGTCGTGTCAACTTGGTAAACAAACTCGTACTAAGTTTCCCAAGCGTATCAATAATCGGGCTGCGTCCCTATTTGACTTAGTTCATTCTGATGTTTGGGGTCCCTGTCGTGTCAACTCTGTTTTGGGATTTCGCTATTTTGTTACATTTATTGATGACCATTCTCGAAACACTTGGCTCTTCTTACTTAAAGATCGTTCTGAGTTATTTTCGACCTTTAAAGCCTTTTGTGCTGAGATTCAAACTCAATTCGGTGTTCCTATACGCATATTACGCAGTGATAATGCTCGTGAATATTTTTCTACCCCGTTCAAAAACTTCATGTCCTCCCTCGGTATTCTTCATGAGTCCTCTTGTGCTCACACACCCCAACAAAATGGTGTCGCTGAACGTAAAAACAGACATCTCATTGACACGGCCCGTACCCTTCTACTCCACAATCATCTGCCCTTTCGTTTCTGGGGGGATGCTGTTCTCACAGCTTGCTATTTAATTAATCGTATGCCTTCCTCTGTTTTACAAAATCAACTTCCCCACTCCATTCTATTTCCCACTCAACCTCTCCATCATTTACCCCTTCGCATATTCGGTTGTGTTTGCTTTGTCCATAACCTGACACCAGGCCGGGATAAATTGGGTGCTAAGTCCATCAAATGTATCTTCTTGGGTTACTCTCGACTTCAAAAAGGGTATCGTTGTTATTCTCCCATTATTGACCGTTACATCATTTCTGCTGACGTTACCTTCTTTGAGTCATCCTCATTTTTCTCTCCAGATACACCGCCCATTACACTCCATCCAGAGGTTCTTCCCGTTCCATTCTATAGTCCTCCATCAGAGGTTGTCCCATTACCTCGTCCTCTTCAGGTCTACCAACGTCGTCCTCGCCCCCCACCTCTCCAGGCTGACTCACACCCTGCTCCAGCTCCTACCCCTACTGTGGATCTGCCTGCCCTACATGGTCCTATTGCCACTAGCAAAGGTATTCGTTCCACTCGCAATCCTCATCCTATATACACATTTATGAGTTATCATCGTTTATCTGCTCCATATTATGCTTTTGTTTCCACCTTGTCTTCTGTTTCTATTCCTAAAAAGCTCAGTGAGGCATTATCCCACCCCGGGTGGAAGCAGGCAATGATTGATGAAATGGACGCCCTACACTCTAGTGGCACATGGGATTTGGTTCCATTACCGTCCGGCAAATCTGTAGTTGGCTGTCGGTGGGTTTATACAGTGAAGGTTGGTCCTGATGGGAACATTGATCGTCTTAAGGCTCGTCTGGTTGCCAAGGGCTATACACAGATATTTGGTCTGGACTATGGTGACACTTTTTCTCCTGTGGCCAAAATTGCCTCTGTCCGATTGTTTCTCTCCATTGCGGCTATGCGTCATTGGCCCCTTTATCAGTTAGACATCAAGAATGCCTTTCTCCATGGTGATCTTCAGGAGGAAGTCTATATGGAGCAACCACCTGGTTTTGTTGCTCAGGGGAGTATGGTTTGGTATGTCGGCTTCGCCGTTCTCTTTATGGTTTAAAACAGTCTCCTCGTGCTTGGTTTGGGAGGTTCAGTGCTGTAATTACAGATTTTGGTATGACTCGTAGTGAAGCTGATCACTCTGTTTTCTACCGCCATTCCAATGGCAAATGTATCTACTTAGTAGTTTATGTGGATGATATCGTCATCACTGGAAGTGATCAAGAGGGTATTCGGGAGCTAAAAACACACCTATTTAATCATTTTCAGACTAAGGATTTGGGACGACTCAAGTACTTTCTTGGCATAGAGGTGGCACAATCTAACTCTGGGGTAGCTATTTCCCAGAGGAAGTATGCATTGGATATTCTTCAGGAGACTGGTATGTTAGATTGCAGACCAGTGGACACACCTATGGATCCCAATATTAAACTCCTACCAAAAGAGGGGGAGCCGTTGGAGAATCCCGAAGAGTATAGGAAGCTAATCGGAGAACCACTGGATGATCCTGGACAATACAGGAGATTAGTTGGGAAGCTAAACTACCTTACCATCACACGACCGGATATTTCTTTTGCTGTAAGTGTGGTTAGTCAGTTTCTACAAACCCCTTGCCAAAGTCATTGGGATGCTGTTATACGCATTCTTAGATATGTTAAAAGAGCACCAGGCCAAGGTCTACTATATGAAGACAAGGGACATACTCAGGTTATTGGTTATTCTGATGCAGATTGGGCGGGTTCTCCGTCCGATAGACGCTCTACTACAGGTTATTGTGTTTTGATTGGAGGTAATCTCATATCCTGGAAGAGTAAGAAGCAAGTTGTTGTTGCCAGGTCTAGTGCAGAGGCAGAATATAGAGCTATGGCCTTAGCAACATGTGAGCTGATATGGTTGAAACAGTTACTGCAAGAATTAAAGTTTGGAGGAGGAGCACAAATGAAACTAATCTGTGACAACCAGGCAGCATTACATATCGCCTCCAATCCTGTGTTTCACGAGAGGACCAAACATATAGAAGTGGATTGTCACTTTATCAGAGAGAAAATTTTGTCAGGATATATTGCTACTAGCTTTGTCAACTCAGACGGTCAATTAGCAGATGTCCTTACTAAGTCTCTTCGCGGTCCTCGTATTGATTTCATCTGTAACAAGCTTGGTGCATATAACATGTATGCTCCAGCTTGAGGGGGAGTGTTGGAATTAGTTAGGTGTTGTTGAATTAGTTATGTAGTGTGTGTAGTTGGTAGTTGTGGTGTTTGTATTTAATATGGTAGTTAATATGGTAGTTGTGTATTAATATGTTAGTTGTATAATGCCTATATAAAGGCCTCTCATTGTAAGTTCTAAATTAAGCAAATGTTTATAGACATTTTCTTCACAAATTCTCACAGTTTCTATGTCACAAGACCGGGTATTGCCAAGTTGCCATTATCAATGAGAAAGAAGTGCTTGCTCAAAACAAGGAAGCTGATGAAGCCTTTTTAACGTATGGAATTTGTTATGTATCAGTAGCGTCAACTCTCGAATTTGGTGGTCTTGTGTTCTGTGAGGTCGGGGGTTAATGTTAGGATTTAGATTCCTTTTCTTATCTTTCAGGGCCCGGGAAAAAGGGGGGTATTTGGGTTGTTAATGCTGTCTTTATTTTTATTTTCCATTTAAGGTCAATTTTGGATTGACTTTCTTAAACCAGTTGGTAAGTAGATTACTTTGTTTATGGGAACTTCACCTGTCATATGCGTTTTTGGGTGCTTTAATGATCAATGATATTTGCAAGAGGAAGAAGAGCTTGCTCGAAATAGTGACATGCTTGATTTACTATAGTTCATTCCAATGCATCCTTTGTATCGACAGAGTATTTCCTACTACCAGCTCTACCATCATTTGCGTCCCCTATGAAAGATTTGCTTGGGAAATCGATATAAAAGCCAGGTAGGCTAATATCTTGTTTAATGATGATCCAGAGATCTCCAGTAATTAGCTTCACTATTTCATTCGTTGCTGACCTTTGTGCAGTGGGGAATGATTGGATAATCTGGTTTTGTAAGAGAAATGGGATGAGAAAGCATCATCCCTTCACCTGTCAGGGGATTGCCAGACATTGAGTGTAACCAAGTCTTGTAAGTTCCCTTTTTCTATTGTTGTTTCTGATGATTATTTAAATTTATCTTACAAGATCAATTTTTTTATGCAGAAATGTTACATATCTTAATCCTGAAAGTCATACACACACCCCAGAACCTCCCAAGGGTGTAGTCATACCTGCTAAGGTATGTTGTGCAGTAGATTGTAATGGATATTTTAATTACTTGCTTGTTAAGGAACTTTAATGTGAAGGAAATATGAAATCTCTGTCCATATTTACGAAAATTGCTGCTATCTATCAATTAGTGAAAGAGTTGGAAACATTTGTAGGTGGGACTTTGGGTTGCGTGTGATTATGATTTTCACGTTAAAGATCTGTTTTCGCAACCATGATCACAGGGTTATTTTGATTTGGCTCTATGAACATGGTACGAGTTTCTCAGTTGAGTATCCGCTAACTCTTATGTTCATGTTATAAGATGTTGGAAGGTGTCTATAATCCCTATGTATGGGATGAAAGTTGAAACTCACAGAAGCTCGTATATTTTCTGCTGGGCTGGAATGGCTTTTCTCTATTGTTTATTTTTGTTGATTTATGCTCAGTTTGTGTTTGATATACAATTAATGTTCACAACATTCGGTAAATGGTCAATTATACTTGTGAGCTATTGTTACCTTTGCAGATCACAACACCTATAGACATTAAACCTTTTCCTACTCTATGGCACGAAGACAGTAGTCGGCTCCAGCAAGGCAGAGAGAGGTAAGAACAAATCATTTGTTATGAGTTTCATCGATGGTAAAAAAAATGCATTGTCTTACTATCACGCTCAATGTCCCGTAGGATGAAATTTGAATTAGGTGGAGCCGGTGTGTTTTTTGCAAAAATGATGCTAGATTTTTGTAAAGTAGAAAAAGTGGGGAACAACATTAAAAATTTTGGATCAGTTGCTACGTTTGTTTTGGGAATCTGTAACTTAATAGGTCAAATTGTTGAATTTTTCTCATGGCTCATTTCCAAAAAACAAGCGGTGATGTCTGTATTGTGCATCTGTTTTGCAGGCCACAAGTACCTGGAGCAATAACCGGCCCTCGATTGGGAGAAGCAGCTCGTCGTCTTGTCAAGAACACACTTAATTACAAACCTAATGGTTCTCGTGGATTTTTGGAGCAACCATCATATCGCAGTATCCCAGGCAACTATGGAGTCACCAGCCCAAGACCCTTTCGGTATGAAAGCGGCTATGGTGATGACCCAAGATATGGTTATGGGAATTACAATCATCCTCAAGGCACAAGTGGTAACTCCAGATTTCCAGTCCCACCAAATGGTGTGCAAGGAAACAGACACAACTCTAGGATGCAGGAGAGATTTCAATACCAAGACCAGTACCAGGAGTCAACTGAGATGTCTGCATTGACAATACAAGAAAGCATCAGAAACAGGCCTCCTGCGGTGATGTCATCCAGGATGCAAAACTCAAGGTCCTCGGGGAACCCAAACCAACAGTTTGTGCAGGATATGGGTCCACTTCCATCACCACCCAACAATCGGATCAACAGAGCTGCAGCTGGAGAGGCTGCAATGTATAGTAGACACGAAAGTGCATCTGGTGGAGCTTACGAGAAGCGGCGCTGCGGCAGGTGAAGAAGGTTTATCAGATTAAGACACGACTGCCCCATGAAACATCAGATTCCTTGAATCAACAGTGACTTCTGATTTGATCAAACCCTGCAGTTGAGCTCTCCACCGAATCTGTATTATTACGACAAGGTTTCAAGAAACATGCCTACCTGATTCTCCAGGCGAATGCAAGTTGTCATCCCATGGTACAAAATGCTCCAGCATTTCGCTCAGCTACAAAAATGTGATCTCAGTGTGGGAACTACATACGAAGATGAAGGTGAGTTTCTCTAGGTAGTTATTAACACGATGACATTCTCATACATGCTTAGATCTTATATTCGTGATAATTAGGGATGTCTGTACGATAGACGCATGATGATATAGTTTTTGTTTAGGATCTCAGAAAATTATAGCTTCACCCCTTTCTGGATTGTTCTGATTTCGTTGTTTCTGTAATGAGCAATCCCAGCAATGGATAGATGTAACTTATGTATATATTGAAGTTACTGGATAACGATACAAATATTTTCTTCTGATTAGTAGATTTTCTCTTGGTCCTTTGGATTCTGCACTCTTAAGCATGAACTGAATGAATGGTTTTGAGTTTGAGTTCGAGTTCGATGTGCTCGAGATTAGAAACCTAAAATGGTTTAGCTATGTTGTCTGTTTCAGTTGTGTTTACGTGGTTGGTAGTAGGGATCACAAATTTGGACTGTAATCGACAAATAAAATATCAAATATTTGAAGTTTAATGGATGGTGGATAATCAAATTTAGGCTCTTCATTCTTCACATACTTCAATTCAATCTTCAGACTCACTCTCAGAGTCACTTCACAAGAACCCATGTAGGCTTTCAAGTTTCATCAAATCGGTCCTCACATGCTTTCGAGGAACCCATGTGGCTATCATCATCATCCCTTCGACTTCAAGGACCCCAAAGAAGAGATTGACAGTCTATAGAGATCGTCTCCGCCAAGCTAGAGGTACATTTCCTACTTAGTTTAATTATTTTTCTCTCTCTACACTTTTCTCTCTCTTACAAAATTGGAACTGCCGGTTCCAACCGGTTCCAAACCATTTTTTAATTTAATTTAATAAAAATGAAAAATGATAAGAATTTTATTTGTAATTTAATGTAATTATGTAATGTAAGTTCATTATATAAATTCAAATTCATTATTTTAAATTATATTATTTTATTAATCTCAATTTTTTTATGTAAAAAAAAAAAACACACGAATGGAACCGAAACTGAACGGTTCGGTTCCGGTTCCAGTTTTCCGGTTCGGAACCGAACCGAACCGTCGGCCACCCTTAATCATGGGTAGCATTTTTGTAAGAGCCTGAGACAACACTGGTTTACCCACGCATCAATGTATGACGTGAGATTTCCCGATATTCCAAAAAAAAAAAAAAAAAAGTAATGGTGTTAGGATGCTAACCTTTCAAAATCAAATCATATTTCTAAACTTCAGCGATCACATGGAGACCTGAAATGGTTGAACCTAAATACTAGCTTGTATTTTGAATTAAATCCTAGACAAGCTGTAACTTGTAGGTAAAGTCTATGCCTGTTTGATTATTATAACGTTTAATAGTTTGAATGCATTTTCAAGAATTGATTAACATAGTGGTATGTATTTTTGTGAATCAAAGAAATCAGATAAAGCTATCTCTTAGTAGTTCTCTACTGAGACATTTTGTAGTTATATGAATTAGAAGTTTGAATGGCAGAGACATGTAATCTTATTGTCTTGCCCCATCTGTTGATGACAATATTATCATGTTGTTTAATTTTTAATTGAATTTGACTTTAATGTTGTTTATTTTCATTGTAGATGAGTGGTTTGGAAGCTCACCTAGGCATGGCAAGCAGACCCGGATCTGGCCCGGATCCGCATGGACCCGGACGACTCAAATCTGTTTTTTGAAGACCCGCATGTTATCGGGTCCGGATGCGGGTCCGGGTAGTTCCGGACCCGAATACCCGGGATCCGGTAAAAAAAAAACTAATTAACTTAACCCTAATATTCCTAAATCCCTCTCATTCTCAAATGAAAATTATGATACCTGTTTCTTCGACTGCAATTATCTTAGGGTTTATTTGCATTTTTTTTTTTTGGAAAATAATTGCTTCTACTGCTAGAAAATGTTTTCAAACCGCTGCCAAATATACAAGAAACACTTTCAAGTAAGCCCTCATTCATTTTCACTTGCTATGACATGCTAAATGAAAAGCAACTTCTTTCAAGAACATAGCTGGAGCTTAAAAAATAAAAGAGAGAAAGGAAAAACAGTGGAGGAGTTGCGGATCCCGGTTCCGGATCCAGATATATCAGGGTCCATTTCGAATAGACCCGAATCCGGACCCAGACGTGTTTTACCAGGTCCACATCCGAACCCGGGTCCCCTGAAGAGTTTACGGATCCGGATCCGGAAATTACCAGCCCTAAGCTCACCCAACAATAGTGGGTCAGAATCAGATTCTATTGATGTACAATTAACAGAAATAAGGAAACGGAATGGAAAACTCCCATCAAACTCTGATAGACCACTATTGTCGAAAAAACATGATTCATCACCATCAATCACATCAATAGCAACTAAAACAAGAGCTAAAAGATCTGAAGTGTGTAAAATTTTCCTCGAAGTTTGTACTTCTGCACTTGTTTGGTCTCGTTTGATGTTTAGTTAAATGATATTTTGGGGTCCCTTTTGACATTTGATAGTTATTAATGAAATCGATCATTAATTTATTACACATATTTTGGGGTCCCTTTTGACATTTGATAGTTATTAATGAAATCGATCATTAATTTATTACACATAGTCCCTTTTGACCGTCATGTTATTATGTACTTTAGTTGAGATAGTAATTCATTTTTTATGTACTTTTGCAGGACACTTGTTGGATGTTGGATATTTGGATGTGGATTGTGGATAGTGGTTAGCCGTTTAGATGCATTGGACTTATTTATTAATGCGGTTGTTTGATTGTAATTGTAGTGACTTGTGTATTGTAACTGTTATTTGAGGCTAAATTTGTCAATTCGGGAATTGGGATGTTGTGATTTGGATTATGTTAACAGACGAAAATCTCCACCATAGAACGGAATCGCCCTGAGACCAATGAAAGAGCGAATGGAGAAAGGGCGATGGACCAAAGGGCGACAAAGAGCGTGGGGCGATCGGACCAGCGGCTAAGACGAAAGCCCATGATGCGGTTACATTTAGGACGAAAACCCATGATACGGTTACTCCCACGATCGTGGCAGTTGGACAATTTTCCTCCACAACCAAGCAGTTGAGACGCACAGCTCAACGGTTACAGGCACGATCCATCAACTGCAAGGAGATACTGGAATCACCTGAAACGGTTGACAAACTTCACTATAAAAGCTTATTTATGCCAAGAGAAAAGCCCCGATCAAATGAAGACTCAAATGAGCATATTTTTATTTTTCATTTCTTAGATTGTAATCTTAGGACTGTAACTTGTGTGCTTGCGCCCCTTGGAGGCTTATTCACTTAATTAAGCACCCCTTGCTGGGACATTGTCTCAGGAGGTTAGAACCTTACACGCTCTTCTTTCTTCATGCATAAAAATTGCGCAAACAGTTTTTGGCGACCACAATGGGAGGATTTGGTGTAAAGAGTGGAGATGCCTCTGAAAAGAAACGCTCAAACTGGCTCAACTGCGGAGGAAGGAGGACTGGAGCAAACTAACCAGCCCAACGTTCCAGCCATAGTGGGTCAATTCGAGGGTCTGGCAGATACTAATCGGTACGAATCTATGAGAGAACTCAATCCTAACGCGGTGCGCGCGTTGTTCGGTGAATTCACACATGATGTTGTCGAACAGGTTAGGCTTCAAAATGCGCATGTCATAAATAAATTTGTATCAACTACCAATTCGCATTATGAAAACATGGCTAAACATCTAAGCTCGATGAATGAATTAATGGCCAAATGTGTAAACGGCGGGACGACGCTGCCGTGGACTACGCCCCTCCCTGCGGCGAACAGTCAGGAGGCTGGTCCTAGTAATGTTCCTCCACAGGGGACCAACATCCCTACGGTTCTTAGGGGAGGAATAAGTACTGGAGGCAATGGCCCACAATTAGGGTCGAATATACACCAAGGGCCAAATATGGCACAAAATGAAGTGGTGTTGCCTCAGGGGGTCCAGGTTTCTCAGGGGCAGAATCATGATTATGTCCCACTTTTAAGAGGACCGCAGCCACCGCCCATAGCCATGCCATTTAATGGCAATGATATGCTAAGGGAGCAAATGACCGAGATTCTTCAAAACCAATTTGGTCTAGGCATACGGCAAATTCGGCCAAGATATCGGAAGCCGTATCCTGATTGGGTCGATGTGGCCTATCCATGGCCTAGAAACTACAAGATACCAGATTTTTCCCTCTTTACGGGGTCTGGGGAAGTTTCTACCATGGAACACGTAGGACGATTTACCCTCCAGTGTGGGGAAGTCAATGATTTCCACAAACTGAGATTATTTCACTGATCACTGTCAGGGGTAACTTTCTCCTGGTATGTCAGTCTACCGGCCAATTCGGTAGAAAGTTGGCAGCAGATGGAGCAACTGTTTCATACGCAATTTTTTAAGGCTGAATCTGAAGTGGCCTTAGCCGATTTGGCAAACCTGAGACAGGTGCTAGGAGAATGGGCCGAGACATTTTTACAACGGTTTAAGGTAGCCCGAGGCCGATGTTACGTGTCTTTGCCCGAAAAAGAATTTGTGAGGATCGCTCAAGGTTGCTTAAATCTCGATCTAAAAAAGAAATTTCAGGATCTCGAGTTTCGGGACCTTCCCCAACTCACCACTAGTGTGGTACGTTACGAGCGATTATTACGAGAAGATGAGCAAATGAAGAATTCGAGCAAATGGAGGTATTATAAAATATCGACTATGAATGGGTGAAGTAAACACCGAGTCGGCTAATTTATGTTTGGCCGAATTGGTTAAAGGGAAATTGTACGTTTGTAAGCCGTGGGCGGAACCCCAAGCGAGTGAAAAGAATGATAAAAAGAGCAGGAACTTCTCCTTTGATATTACTAAAGTCGATGCTATATTTGACCAGTTGTATAAAGACAAGCAAATTAGCTTGAACGACAGACATACGTTGCCAACAGCCGAGCAAATCGGTAGTAAAAGATATTGTAAGTGGCACAGCGCATGGTCTCATACAACTAATAATTGCCTTGTTTTTCGTAATGTCTTACATGATGTCATAGAATCCAGACGAATTATGTTCGAGAAAAAGATGGCACTGGACAGCGACCCATTTCCAAAATCGGTGGGGTTGAACATGATCAATCCAAACCTTGCCAAGATGAACCTGCCGAAAATCAAATTAGTGCTAGACGAAATGAAGGACAGCACCGTCATCGTCCAAGCGCTCTGGAAAGGATTAAGGTACCTTCAGAGCAGGGAGACCAGCAGAACATTTGTATTCGATGCAAGAACGACATGGAATGGATGAAAGAGTTAGAAGACACTTGCGAAAGGCCTGCGAAGAGAAAGCCATCATCATGGCAGCCCCAGACCTTCGCCCCAAGGTTCTATGGGGAGAATTCAAATTTCGTCCAGAATGTAAGGACGTTCAGGCCGAAGATTAATCAGCCCAATGTTTGGCATTCGTACCAAAAGCCACACTCGGGCCAGCGGCCAGGCAGGAACTATCCCCCTGTAGACGAAATGACAAGGACGCAGTTGAGGCGGCACCAAAGGAATTATGGTCGTTTGATGCGTCGACAAGGTGAAAACAAAGGCCACCACAGACCGCAGCCCTCGCACCACAGAGAAAACGGGAAGTAAATAGAAAAGGGGTGACAGCAAAGAAGGAACGGTGATAAGTTACGACGAACGCACTAAATTCGACAGACGGAAACAGACGATGAAGAGCCGCTTATCGTCATTCAGTTCGGCAGTATGCCGCCAGTGGTGGCTAATCATTACCTATTGCCTGGGAAATTCAGGAGATATAACAATGGGGAAGTTGGAACGAGCGAGGACGTTTATGAGGGTGACGAAACTGAATTTGCAGCGCTCTCAATCACAGACAGTGAAGCTGAAGATGAGGAGATGACCGATGTAGAAAAAGAAATAGACATCAAGACCGAGTCAAGGAGAAGGGGGATTTCACAGAATCGGCTTCTCAGAGAATTATATGAAGTCGGTAATCCTGCAGTCGGGACATTGGGAGAAGATTTGGGACGATATTTATTCCTTGTTTTGTATGGGACGCCTAAGGTAAAACGGACCCTCACCAGAGCCGAGAAGTGGAGATTGACTGTCAATCATGTCTCCCAGGATGCATCAGCCACGTTGCCACCTCCCAGATGGGACATGGAAGAGGAGCCGCCGCAAGTTCAGAACGATCAAGCAATGGAAATAGGTTTAGCAGGGAGAGTGTTTTTCCCGAAGCCACCAACACAAATGACGAAGCATTTGCGGCCGTGTATATAACGGCAAAGGCTAACGGGATACCTGTCACCAAGTACTAATTGATAACGGAGCGGCCATTAATGCAATACCAGTTAGGATGTTAGGACGTTTGGCAAAATTGAAGAAGACCTTCTTCTACGTCTCCCTACGGGGAGTGGATCTTACCGGCTTTAATGGAGGGGCGACGACAGCAAAAGGAGTTATTCCATTGGACCTGCAAGTGGGAAGTACTAGAAGACAGACAGTGATATTTTTCGTCATAGATGGGCCAATGCTGAGTGGTATTTATATCACTATTTCTCACTCATTTAACCTAATATTTTGTATAGTTTCTTGAGTTTTTGTGAACGTTTTGATATGTTTTGTGTTATTTTGTAGATAAATAAGTTTGGAAAGCATTGGAGGCAATTTGGGGCAAAAACGGACAAAAATACGTCAACATGGATATTTGGTCTTAAGCGCGTCGCGACGCCAAGCGTTCAGCGTCGCGACGTCTAAAATGCGCCGAACAGTGCTAACGTGCGCCGGGTCCAAAATCAGAATCTGAGAAAAGTTTGACTTTGCTAAAATGCGCCGTGCCACGTTTCACCATCACAGCCGATATGCTAACATGCGCCGTGCCACGTGTCAGCATCCTACGGTGCCGACAGTCATCATCACCACGTGTCGCCACATCGTCGCCACGTCACCGCCATGTCATCAGCCACGTTAGCAAGTCAACAAGTCAAATTGCTATGTGTCGTGCCACATCATCATCAGCCAATCCGGAAGTGACACGTGTCGCAATTCTATGGTGTCGACAGTCTCTTTCCCACGTGTCGCCACGTCGTCGCCATGTCATCAGCCACGTCAGCAAGTCAACAAGTCAAATTGCTACGTGTCGTGCCACATCATCATCAGCCAATCAGGAAGTGACACGTGTCGCAATTCTATGGTGCCGACAGTCTCTTTCCCACGTGTCGCCACGTCGTCGCCACGTCGTCGCCACGTCACCGCCACATCAGCGCCACGTCAGCATCAATTATTGGATATCCTATCCTTATCTGACACGTGGCGGATAAGAATCACAGCGACCAATCAGAAGCCGCCACGTGTCACAATAATTGAAGCCCAACCACTCTGCCACGTGTCACCTTATCATCTTATCCAGAATCTTCAAACCAGCGAACCAGAGCGTGCCACGTCGACAAATCCGGCGTCGCGACGCTGAGGACCTGGCGTCGCGACGCTGGATCCTACCGAGGCCTATAAATTGAGCTCGAGATTTCATAATTCGGTGCACCGCTCTCTCTCTTATAATCTTTCTAAAGAGAGAGTTTCTCTCTCTACTTTCTTTTAATTTTTAGTTTTTAGTTTTTAGTTTTGTAATTAATTTTAATTACGTTTTGTTAATATAGTAATTTAATTTTTACTTTTTACTTTTTACTTTTTACAGTTTTTATTATTTACCATGAGGAGGTAACTCCCTCAGCTAGGGTGAAAGGTAATTCTTTTACTGTTACTATTTAGATTAATCTCCCTTAAAAATAATATATTCACTATTTAAAATATTGACTTAAAAAGGATACCGCCAGATTGGTCGGTTGGTAATTCATTTTAATCTGATTTAACCTGACTAATAAAGGATACCGCCAGATTGGTCGGTTGGTAATTTAATTTTGGTTCCGCCTTTATGGCTGGTTGGACTTAATTTGACTTAATCAGGTTACCGCCTATATGGCTGGTTGGAAAAAGAATCACAAGTTTATATATTATTTTATGGGAGATATCTAAATTAGTAGTAGTAAAAGTAATTCCTTTTACCTTAGCATTTTATTTTATTGTAATTTACTTTTCAGTATTTACTTTACCGCATTTTTACTTTATGTCTTTTATTTTCAAGTTTTTACTAGCCCTAGTTATGTGTTGTAACTAAATTAGTTATCTGGGGTTGTGATGAAATCCAATATCACCGGTTTATAAGGGGTTAAATTATAGTTTGGGTAATATAAAGGTTTATTTATTGAGTCTTAATCCTAATGCTTTTTATTAACTGGTCATTAATAAAATTGAACTGGTAAATCTAAAATGAACTAGACATAGGGATTTTAGGTTTAAGACCTTAGACTTAATAGCCCACGATCTTCCTTGAGGATAGATAACCCTTTAATAGATTTCCTTACAGGATATGAATATACCTGTCGGGCGGGGGTAGCCATAATTGGAACTTAAACTTAATGAATCCAGATAATTTGGTTGACATAGACATATGGTTCAATTGGGTTAAACTGGGTATTTGTGTCTGACCATCGACAGAGGCTTACACATAATTTAGTGTTCCGGGTTAATAAATCAATATATTACCCAACTTTAAGATAACGACTTCATCTTTAAAATGATATTGGAAGAAATCACAACCCTAGATAGTTTTTAATATTAAATTTTCTTAAAATCTACTTTCGAACAATGTTATTTACTTGTTTTTAAATTTAGAATCGTCACCATTTCAAATCAATCAAACAACCTGTTAGATACTAGTAATCATTTGACCTCATAAAATTAATAGATTAGATATTAAGTCCTCGTAGGATCGATATTTTTATACTACTTGAACGATACGTGCACTTGCGTTATACGTGTGTGTTTACGCCGGTCAGCCAACCACATACAATATGCTCCTGGGACGAGATTGGATTCACGGCAGCCGATGCATCCCTTCATCTCTTCATCAATGCCTGGTTTTCTGGAACCAAATGGACAAAGTGGAGATAGTACATGCCGACAATAAGCCTTTCGTTGCGGAGACAAACTCGGCCGAGTACTTCATGTACGAAGGGAACTATGGGCCGACCAGAGTTTTGAATAAAGGGGAAAGCTCGACCATTGTGGCACAGAATGACTAGCTTTACCCCGCTGGGTTGCTGGACGATTTGTTCGCACATACGAGACCAAGCACAGTGGTCTTTGGGGAACCAACACACAGCAGTTCGAATGAAGTACGGACAGAATAAAGAGCAAGTCGCTCTTGCGGCCTCCAAGGCCAATTTATTGGCCTATGTGATGGAGCGAAGAAATGAGGACGAAGCACAGGCCGCTATTTCGGCCTTAAGAGGCAAATTGCTGGCACACCAGACGGAGGACAAAATAAAAGAACTATGTGGAGTGGACTATTTGATGGAAGAAGGAGAATCAAAGGAAGAAGAGTTCGCCCTGAATGGACGACTCAAGACAAACATCTCAATAGGACAAGATGCTTTGGACGAGGTAAATCTGGGGAATGAGCACGATAGGCGCATAACTTACGTCAGCAAGGTATTGGACCCCCAGGTACGTGAAAAGTTAGTGTGTTTGTTGCAAAGATACAAAGATTGTTTTGCATGGGACTACAATGAGATGTCTGGTTTAGATAGGACATTGGTAGAGCATATGCTGCCAATCATGCCAAGTCATAGGCCTCACAGGCAGCCTCCCCGGAGGTTTGCGCCTAACGTCATGGCTGATATTAAGAAAAAAGTTAAACGACTGTTAGAGGCAAAATTCATTACGACGACCAGAAATGTGGAATGGTTGTCAAATATTGTCCCAGTTAGAAAAAAGAATGGAAAGATAAGGATCTGTATAGATTTCAGAAATTTAAACCAAGCAACACCAAAGGATCAATACCCAATGCCGACAGTAGATTCCCTAGTGGATTCCACGGCGGGGTATCAAGTATACTCGTTTATGGATGGGTATGCGGGCTATAATCAGATTTACATCGCCGAAAATGATGTACACAAGACGGCTTTAGATGCCCAGGCTCTCTATGGTGTTATGAATTGGCGGTCATGCCATTCGGCCTGAAAAAAGCTGGTGCCACTTATCAGCGGGCCATGAACTTGATCTTTCATGACATGATTGGCGAATTCGTAGAAGTCTATGTGGACGATATAATGGCTAAATCCGGGACTATAGACGAACATTTTGGCCATTTAGCAACGGCCTTCGAACGAATGAGAAAGTTCAAACTACGAATGAACCCTGCCAAATGTGCTTTCGGGGTGTGCGCAGGAAATTTCCTAGGGTTTCCAGTGCACCAACGGGGAATTGAAATCGACACCAATAAGTCTCAGGCGATCACCGAAGCTATGCCACCCCGAAATAAAAAAGAGTTGCAGAGGTTTTTAGGGCAAATTAACTTTTTAAGGCGATTCATCTCCTACTGTGCAGGGAAAACAAAAGTGTTCTCCTCCTTATTAAAGCTAAAAGGTGAGGACGAATTCGTCTGGACCGAGGAACATCAACAAGCATTTGACAGCCTGAAGAAATACTTGTCACAGCCGTCGGTGATGGTACCTCCAGTGCCAGGAAAGCCAATAAAGTTGTACATAGCGGCTGAAGAGCAGTCCATAGCTGGGATGATCGCGCAAGATGACGACATGAACATTGAGAGAGCCATTTACTATATTAGCAAACAATTGCTGAATTATGAATGTAACTATTCTCCCATGGAGAAATTATGTTTGGCTTTGTACTTCACATGTACTAAATTACGAGCCTACCTTAGGCCAAATATAGTGTACTTGATTACAAGAATTAATATAATAAAGTACATGTTTTATCGTCCCATCTTGCATCAAAGAGTCGGTTTTTGGTCACTATCGCTTTCAGAATTTGATATACGGCATGAACCTCAAAAGACTGTTAAAAATCAAGTCTTAGCAGATTTTTTGGCCGACCATCCATTTCTGAGCACGATAAAAGAAATAGAAATGGATCTGGACGAATACAGTCTGAAACCATGGACGATGTATTTCGACGGATCCAACACAATGAAGGGAGCTGGAATAGGATTAGTCTTGGTCAGCCCGTTGGGAGAATCTTTCCGATTCTTAGTCAAGTTGACCGAATACTGCACTAATAACCAGGCCGAATACGAAGCCTTGATACTTGGGCTAGAGATGCTCCTCAATATGGGAGTACCCCATGCGTCCATCAAATGATTCGCAGCTGGTAATTCAACAAGTGATAGGAGCTTTCAAATGTCAAAGCCCATCAGTAATGGCATTATTAGACGTGGCCAAAGAATTAGTAGAACGATTTGATCACGCTGAATTGGGGTACGTTCCAAGGGCGAAGAACGAATTGGCCAATAGCTTGGCCCAAGCAGCCTCCGGATATAAACAGACAAACATAGGTAGGGTATACATGAGCGAAGAGGTTGAGCCAGTCTTCATGAGGCGAGCTAAAGATACGGACGCCATGACCATCGAAGCCGAAAAAAGGGACGATTGGAGAAACGAAATCAAGACATTCCTAAAGCGGCCCGAAGCAGGGAAGGACCAAAAGCTAAAACTTAAAGCTTTGAATTATATAGTATCATGAGATGTGATATATAAGAAACGACAAGATGGGTTGTTGTTGAAATGTGTAGGCCATCCGAATCCAAAACTATCATGGCCGAAGTGCATGAAGGCATTGTAGGGCTCACCAAGCCGGGGTAAAGATGAGATGGTTGATTGTACGAAGCGGCTATTATTGGCCAAAGATGGGAGAATCGTGCACCTCATACGCCAAAGGATGCATTGCCTGTCAGAAGCACGGACCTATTTAAAGGGCTCCATCGACTGAGATGGTCCCAGTCATTAAACCATGGCCGTTTATGGGATGGGCGATAGACTTGATGGGGAAGATCTATCATGCATCGAGTAAGAGGCATACTTTCATCGTCGTTTCCACCGACTTCTTCACTAAATGGGTGGAAGCCATCCCAGTTGTAGAAATCTCCCAAGAACAGATCATCAAGTTCATAAAGGAACATATAATACACCGATTTGGTATACCACAGACAATAATGGTAGATAATGGTACTTCATTAAACGGTGAAAAGGTAAAAGACTTCATAAGCGAATACGGAGTCAGATTAGTGAACACTAACCCCCTACTACCCTCAGTCAAATAGTCAAGCAGAATCGACCAACAAGACCCTTAAAGGATTGATTCGGAAAATGGTGACAGACAATGCCAGACGGTGGGATGAATGTTTGAGTCAAGCTTTATGGGCTATAGAACGTCGCCGCGAACAAGTACTTCGGTGACGTCGTTCCAATTAGTGTATGGTCAAGAGGCTGTGCTTCCAGTAAATGAATATTGAGTCTACCAGGGTGGTGCTGCAAGACAAACTGACACGGGAAGACTACGACGAGGCAATGATCCAGAATTTGTTGGAATTAGACGACATCAGATGTGATGACGCTAAATCGTCTAGAAGCACAAAAGAAAAGGATAGCCAAGAATACAACCTCAGAGTAATGGCTAAATCGTTCAAGGAGGGCGAATTAGTGTGGATGATTGTGTTGCCACTTGGTTATAAGGACCCAGCGTATGGCAAATGGTCGCCCAATTGGGAAGGCCCAATCACGGTAAAAAACATGTTGCTAAATGGAGCCTATCATCTACAAGACTTAAACGGAAGAGTGCATGCAAGGGCAATAAACGGAAAATACTTAAAGAAATATGTGCCCTCATTATGGGAGCACGAAAACAAAATGCACTGAAACAATAACAAGTTCTCATTAAACATGGACGAAAACATCCTAAGAATACAATGATAGACGATATAACGTCTTACAAAATATTAATTTTGGCCCGAAGATCGCCGAAAGTCCCCAGGCAACCCCTTAATGGCCGAAAGCGTCTCCCTCCTCAGATGTCATTCGTCATGTATTCCCATACCCACTACGTCTAAGTCGGCCAGGCTTTTCTCAAAATTGATGCGGGCCAACCCTTCATACTCTGCCATGGACTTGTCCATCTCCTCTGCTTGAGTAACGAGGGTCCTCCTCTTAGCCTTCTTCCTCATGTGGCTTCCCTCAAGAAGACGCTGAATCTCTTTTAGTTGTCGCTCCAGGTCCAGGAAGACCGATTCTTCGATCACAATTTCTTCTGTTGTCTCCCTCAGGGCCTGATGTCGGGCCTCGAGAGAATCACGATGCGTGTCTTTCCTCATCACAGAAGAGCGAAGCCCGATCTTCTGGCTGTGCACATTGCGATACCGAGAGAGAAGGTTTGCTATGCCATTTTACATCTCTTGGAGGAAAAGCCGATCATCAACAGATATTGGCAAGGTAGGGAGGGTCAATATCTGGCTCAACTTGGAGGAGCTTTTGTCCAATTGAAGAACATTCTTCGGCCTCGCGGCTTGATTAATTTCTAGAGCAGCAAAGGAAGCATATTGGCCAAGAACCTCTTGAAGGACCTCCATGTCTGTGCTGGTGCCGACCAAAGGCGAATGAGGCCGAAAAGAAGCAGAGGACAGTGGTCCAAAGCGATCCAAAATGTCCTGGATTGTTTGCAGTAATGGGTCGGATACCTACACATAAAGAAGAAATTAGCAAGTATAAGCCAGGGTAAAGACGAACTAGAGAAAAAGAAAAGACTTACCACCCCAGAAACAGAACCAGAAGGCTAACCCACCAGTGCCTCGAATGCTTCAGCCGCGGGCTGCGCTAGCTCTTGTTGAAATGAAGGCCCTGGGGATGATGGATGCTGGGGGACAAGAGTCGACTGTGGTGCGGCCTGAGGAGAAGACGGCCGAGCAGGAGAACTTATTGGCAAAATGGGAGACTCAGCCCGAGGGGGCAACGGCTACTCAGGAACGGCCAATATTTGGACTGTCTGAGCAGGAGCTGCGGAAGAAACAAACATGAGAGCCAAAGACGACGGCCGCTCAGGCTCAAGAAACTCCACTTGAGGAGGAGAAGGCAGAGGAGCCGAAGACGACGGCTGTGCTAAGACCAAAGCCTGATGCGCAGAAGTGCTGGGAGATACCGCTTCTGGAACTGATGAAAGCGGATCAATCTTGAGAGCCTGCACCAAAAAAGCACAGTCATAATATCAGTGTACCTCAAGCCTGTATGAATGCAAAAGAAAGCAGGTCTCAAGTTCATACCCTAGAGCGACGGACGAGCGAAACGTCCGAATCAGAACTTCGGCTGGGAGAAGGCTGCTTCCTTTTAGCAAGCTTTATGCTCTTGGACTTAGACGCTTCAGCTGCCTTCTTCGACCCCGACGGCTCATGAGATTTGGGGGACAAAGGAATAAAAGAAAACACCATCGCGGGAGGCAAAGAAAAATATTGTTCATGGGTCGATGGCCAGAAACGGTCAAAGTAAGGATGAACGGATGTACAAAGAGTGAAAGGAGATATGACGAAAGAAGACAGCAAAGAGCGAGTCTCCACCAAGGAGTCATCAACTTCAGAAACAGAAAAGACTTTAAAACGGTCTGACGACGCAGAATACGAATGAAAGAAGGCAATAGGCCACCCTTGGACGAGGCCAAATTAACGGGCGACGAAGTTGGGCGAATATGCCTCCACTCCAGCCTTGCCATTGGCCCCAGTCAAGATGTCATGAACCAGGTCGCAGCTGCATAAAAAATTGTGTCATATGCGAAGACATGATTCATCCTCTTCCGAAAGGGGAAGGTCATAGACGAAAGACGGATTGTTCGACACAGTAAAAGGGAAAAAAGAAGAAACCCGAGGAAGAGTATAAAAATAATCAAAGGTAGCACGAGGAAGGAAAGAAGCCGGCCTAAGTTGAGCGAAGAGAAGGTCGGCACAAGAGTAAGGGTGAGTCGAATCAATTGTACCAAAAATGGGAAAGTAAGCTCTCAACCAAAGTTGGACGATCCACAAGGGACCAGAAGCAATGGGTGATGACCCCGACCGAAGTTGTAGGGGTGAGCAACGGTTCCGGGTCTACCCGGAACCGGTTGGAACCGGACCGATTTTTCGGTTTGGAATCGGAACCGGTTGTAATCGGGTAGGTCCGGTTCCAAAAATGAAGGAACGGAACTGATTTTATCCGGGTAGGTTCCGGTTCCAAAATGATCGGAACCGGAACCGGATCATGGAATCGGTTTCACATCAACTTCAAACATTACATACAATTTTTATAATTGTTCATGACATATTAAGTTGTAGCTCAACTTTTTGTAATCTGCAGCATGCTGTAATTGTTCATGATATCATTCCCAGTAGTAGTGTCCAGTAGCATATGGTATCATACTTGTTGCTGCTACTAGGACCGTCCCTAATATTCCAATTTATCCATGCCAGCATTATGGTGGCTTCACTAGCAGCAGTAGGTCTAGCATTTCTTTTTGCATTTGACTAGGATGATTGTGTTTCAGAAGCTTTTTCAATTGAATCTGACTTGTTCATGGTAGTGGATACGCATGGTTCTGTTGATTCAAGTCCTACGAACTCGTATTAGAATGTAGTCATTATAAAATATTTTAAAATAGGGTAATTTGAACCGGACCGGAACCGGATTGGAACCGAATAATAGGGTACCCTGTTTTAATTGGGTAGGTTCCGGTTCCACTTAGTGCGGAACCGAATTTTTCCGGGTAGGTTCCGGTTCCATGCGGAACCGGAACCGAAACCGGTTTTGCTCACCCCTACGAAGTTGCTTTTGGAGGACAGCCAACCCCCGATACATGGCGGTAAGAAGAAAAGAGGCCAAGTCTAAATGACGGCCATGGGCGAGATCAGAAGAAATGGGGAGGTAGCCCACCACAGGCTTTTGGCTGGGTGTACAAACGATATATTTACACAGCTAGTAATGAAGGAAGGCTGTACGTTCTAGCATTGAAACCGTACCAACTGTTTTCAAATATGTACGAAGAAGAGAAGAGTATGACGAAAAGGAGGAATGACCCATTGAATGAGAGGGAAAACGAAAGTTTATGGAGGCCGAAATGGTCGCTCCGAGATGGGTCAGACCAGTAAGCGCACCAACATCACGAATGGTGATAGTAAAGGGCCCGACCGGGAAAATGAATACATTATACTCGGAAGACCAAAAGAGTAAGGAAATGGGAAACAAGCTGCGATCAAAAGCTGGCATGGACAAGGTAAGCTCAATGAGAGGAAGAAGATGGTGCTTGTGTAAAAGGCACGGGTATCCGCATGTAACAACATACGTTGATACCAGGCTTCGAAAGCTGTATCGGGTTTGGGCCAGGTTCGAATTGGACTGGACTGAGCAAGGACAGAAATGTTGAGTGGTTCAGAAAACAGAGGGCTAGAAGAAGAGGGAAATTGCTGAGCCAACGGGGACGTTGCGATAGCGTTATCGTCAGTGAAAATGGGGCCAAGAGCGCATTGACCGAAATCCTCATCGAGAGTGTGAAGACCAAACACGCCCACAAAAGAATCTTCTAATGTCAACTTATAATCAGCGAAAGTTGAGTCGTTAGTTTTAGGAAAAGAGGAAGAAGAAGCCATTGATGACAACAGATCAAGAAAGCAGAACAAGTGAGTTTGCAGAAAGTTAAGGGTATAGCGAAAGACAGAGGGGGATGAAGCCTTATGAACAGACGAATGGTTTAACCCGGGACAGCTGTCGCAACATGAATCGTCGAGGAGTAAGAGCAGCGGGAAAACAGAAAAGGATAGAGAGTTGCCCTAGACAGGTGTTCGAATGCAACTCGCTGCACAAGTGACGTGCGACGGAAGGAAACACGGAAGTGACATAAAAACGGCTCTTAAATGGGCCTCATGATGAAGCGTGTTGGAAAGGGCCGCACATTTATTGCAGATATGATGGGTTTGCGTAGAACTCTAAAGGACGGCCCGACAAACTATAAGGCGAAGAATCTAACCCCGAATCTACTTCGCTCGACCTCGCTACTTCGGCCTCTAACAGATCGGCCGAGCCTCAAAATCTTACATCGGTCTTCAGAATCGGCTAAGAACATGTGTCAACACTACACTTTCAAAGACGTCGTCCAAGCCTTCTCCATTATTAACGCAAAGACTGATATGACAAGACCATCAGGCCACGGGTTTACACTGACAGAGGACCAGACTTTGGGCAGAGAGCCCCTCCAATCGATCAGACAGCACGTGAAAAAAAAAAAACATTCACGTGACAACAGTACCAAGGTCTCTTCACCACCTATTTAAAGGACAACCTTACTAACCAGACTCTCCGTAGTCAAACAGAGTCCCGAAAATGAGAAGGAAAATATCAGAAGAAGCAGAGCAGAGTTGGGAAAAGGAAAAACTCTGCATGAAACGTAGGCCACCAAAGATGGGAGCTTCTCTTTAGTAAGGTGTGAAATGGAATGTAAGAAGACTCGCTAACGGCCATCCACACTGTGTAAGGTGTGAAATGAAATGTAAGGTTGTGGATGGGCTGCGTCCGTGAGCGACAAATTGTCTGAGGTCCTCTGTGTGGAAGGTACTGCACCTCCCGAATTACGAATGGGTTAAGCTCGTTAACAACAGCTTGCCTGAGCTTCTCTACGCGGAGCATGCTGCTTACCTGGGACCTTTGATTCTATAGACTGAGGATTGGCCGAATGAAGGGCCGGCCGAAGGCGGAAACGGGTGGTCATACAAGTTTCTATCACTCCAATACATACGCCGTTTCACCTTTTTCGACCGAGAATTTGCTCCTCAGACTCTCTGGACTGAGGATTAGCTGAATGATGGGCCGGTCGACCAAACCAAAACAGGCTAGCTGAGAACGAAAAGGAACATCCGGTTAGCGTAGTGGTCTCCCCTGAAATGAGAAAGAAAAGAACGAACCGAGATGGAAACTAAAAAATTCACCTCGATCTTCACGTCCAGTGCCATCAAGGTAAATTTGGGGGACAATTGTTAACAGACGAAAATCTCCACCATATAACGGAATTGCCCTGAGACCAAAGAAAGAGTGAAGGGAGAAATGGCGATGGACCAAAGGGCGACAAAGAGCGTGGGGCGATCGGACCAGCGGCTAGGACGAAAGCCCATGATGCGGTTACATTTAGGACGAAAACCCATGATACGGTTACTCCCACGATCGTGGCAGTTGGGCAGTTTTCCTTAACAACCAAGCAGTTGAGACGCACATCTCAGGGGTTACATGCACGATCCAGCAACTGCAGGGAGATACTGGAATCACCTGAAATGGTTGACAAACTTCACTATAAAGCTTATCTATGCCAAGAGAAAAGCCCTGATCAAATGAAGACTCAAATGAGCATATTTTTATTTTTCATTTCTTAGATTGTAATCTTAGGACTGTAACTTGTGTGCTTGCGCCCCTTGGAGGCTTATTCATTTAATCAAACACCCATTGCTGGGACATTGTCTCAGGAGGTTTGAACCTTACACGCTCTTCTTTCTTCACACATAAAATTGTGCAAAAAGATTCGTTATCAAATTCAGATTCACTATCAAATCAAACTTATATGTACCGTTATTGAATTTGGATCTATTATCAAATTCGGATCCATTATCAAATTCATATCTAGCATCGAATTCAGATCAGTTATCAAATCAAACTTATATGATCCGATAAGTATTCAAATCGGATCGAATAAATCAAATTCTATTCGATAGTAATCGGATCAAGTTTGATAAGGAAATTGAACCCGATCAGATCTAATAATTCAATGCTAAACAAATCGGATTTGAATTCAATCTGATCCGATCCGAGACAGTGCCCAGGGCTAGACATGGATGTTAACTGGTTTTTTTTATTATGAATGGGTATCAGATATTAAATTTGATTTCAATTTCAGATATGTCCAAAATGGACAGATATATGATCATTGCAATCTCTAGTTAGTAAATTAGAGTCGGGTAATTGTGGATGGAGGGAGGAGGACAACTTTATTATTTTTTTGTATTTAGAAACTATTAATTAATCGCGCACGTGTATACGTGTCTATTATTTAAAAATATAAATTTAATTTAAAAATTATAATAAAAAGGATAAATACTAATCTAATTAAAATCGAAACCTTTTATTATTCTAATTGAAATCCAAATATATAAGTATATAAAATTTATTATTAAAATCATATTAAAAAAGAGAAAGAATAATCCAATTGATTTCAAAATCTTTCACTATTTTAATTGAAATCAAAATCTATAATTATATGAAAATTAAATTAAATTATATAAAAACATTATTCTAAAAAGACAAATACTAATCCAATTGAATTCAATATCTTTCACTATTCTAATTGATCAAAATCTATAATTATATAAAAATAAAATCTATAAATACTAAAATTATATTAGCAAGTGATGTGTTTTCATGCTCCCACAACGCGCAACGTAAGATTATTAAGAAAATAAATTTAATTTAAAAATTATATTAAAAAGATAAATACTAATTGTGGGAAACACAGGAATCTGGGGCGACGCATGTTGTCCCGGGCTCGCGGCCCGGTCGGGAGTACGGAGTAGCCACGGGGGACTAAAACCGGAGAATAATGGAGTCGTCACCGGTGTGAACTGGAGAAGGGAAAATGAGATTTAAGGCCGCACTCACCCCTCGCAAGGGAATACCTCAAACCATTGGTTCGGAATGGTCTCTTACTTATGCCACTTGTAATGACAGGATTTATATGATAATTTAATCATGCTTAAGTAGCACTTATTTCCAAGAGTATCATGCTTCTAACTCTACATGCAGGGAATTAGTCATCACAACATGCAACATCACATGGCAATCTCGTGAAATTTCTCGATCAGGGAAACTAAGAACAACCTAATCATGCTTGAGTTACTATCTCATGAACCTATAAAACAAATAACATTGCTAACAGCCTAATCATGCTTGAATATCATCCCAAGAACACATAGAATGGATAAATGCATGAATACATAATATGATTGGCTACATAATACAAGAAAGATCAACCAAGAGGCAATTATGCATGAATATGATAAGACAGACTCAGTTCAGTGTGTGCGCGTTCGTGTAGAGTTCGTAAACGCGTTCGAACGGTAAACAGAAGGTTCGCGTGCCGTGTGGCGTTTGATAACGCGTTTCGAACAGAAATGAAACAGGAATGCTCACGTCGTATGGCTGTGTGTTAAAGCGTTCGAACGGAAATGAAACAGAATGCTCACGTTCGTATGGCGTCTGAACGTGTTCGAACGTGAACAGAGACCGGAATGATACACCTGATGCAAGATAAGGCAAAATGCATGCGCGTTCGAGTTGCGTTCGTAAACGCGTTCGAACGGGAACAACCTGATGCATGAAATGGGACGCAATACATAAAAAACAAAATAAAGGGGCGGCGGCGAAGTACTGCCGTAAAGGTGGCCTTTTGGGGCTCTTGGTCTCTCAAAGAGAGGACCTTTAGGCCCAACATAATAAGCCCATGCGCGTCACATCACAACACATGAAATAAAGACATAAAAGTGTAGGACTTCGTATACCCAATTGAACGTACATTCAACCCAAACACACTTCGTCCAGCGCGGCGAAGCGAAAGTAAGTGTCACAAAGGTGGCCTTTTAGGCTCTTCGTCTCTCAAATAGAGGACCTTTGGACTAACTCACTAAGCCCATGCGCTTGATTGAACCATGCATAAAAAGATAAAGACAATAATATCAACTAAGTATGCCCGATTGAACGTATCTTGCATCCAACCCGAACACACATCAACCGGCGCGGCAAAACATCGTGGGTAAAGGGCTTTAACCCCTCCCCATAGGGGATTTTTCATTCCACTTAATAAGCCCATGCGCTCGATTGAATCATGCATAAATAAACAACATACAGAATTCGAGTGACGAAAAATAAACAAAAGCAACAAAAACAAAAGAGGGTGCCGTTTACTCAAGCGTACGTGGAGTTGTGTCCCGAGTACAGATCATATTACCGTCCATTCGGAATCGGCTATGAAATTTATGTCCGGGTTTCCATCCGATATACCGCGAGAGTTGACACATCTCTCATTCATCCAATACACAACACACATCATACACAAACAAGATTTAACAAACAAGTAAAATACAATCAAAATAATTAACCAAAATCAATAAAGATGAGTGTGAAAAGTACCCTCAGGTCTAACCTTTAAAGCCGTCTCTCGGACTCGCGTTTCACGAAGATCGGAAGGGGGTTAAAGCTACGCAACTTTTCTGGTTCACTGGGTTTGCCTTTTCCTTCGCTTGTTTTGCGTTCAAGCTACTGTTTCGAGTCCGTTTTGCTGTTGTTTCCTTGTGGTTTCGCTGCCGTTTCCTCTTGTATCTCTTGCTTACTTTTTTTGGGTGTGTTCTTCCTGTAATTTTCTGTGTGTTCTGTATCTTATGTGTATGAGCTAGCTAGCTAGGGTTGAGAAGGTTGGTGAAGGGTTCTTTTTATAGGCAAAGGGTTAGGCTTTAGGCTTGACAAGGAAAGGGATTTGATTTGGTGTTGGATTAGGGAAGTCAAAGATTGAGGGGGGACAAATCTTGGCTAGATAGGGAAAGTTGAATATTAAGTTATGTTGATTAGGCTACAATATTTTAAGTTTGGGGAATAATATATTGGTTGATTGATTTTAACTTGGTATGATTATATTTGATTGGTTTAGATTAGGTATGATTTTAGTCTAAGTTTGGTAAATGTAATAATTAATTATTTATTAATTATTATATCCTTATTTAGTTAATGTTTTAATTAATATTTATTTATTTAATTTGGATGTGTTTTATGGCTTTGGGGAGACTAAATGGGCTTGGGTGTGAGGCTAGCAGCAAAACCAGAATTACTGACAACGTTCGAACGCTTCCTCGAACGCGACACGTTACGCCCGCAATCTGCCTGACGTTCGAACGAAGTAACGAACGACCGCAGCACTAACGAAGACAGTGAGCTTGTTTATTCTGAATTTCCCTTCCGATATCCGTTT
Organism: Zanthoxylum bungeanum; assembly: GCA_019454045.1. Lineage (NCBI taxonomy): Eukaryota > Viridiplantae > Streptophyta > Magnoliopsida > Sapindales > Rutaceae > Zanthoxylum > Zanthoxylum bungeanum. Next base: position 241,407 of record SKCR01025304.1, read on the forward strand.
CCCGCGGCTTCCGTGACTTTAAAAGATAGTGCCTCCAATGAGACTCTTCATCGGGTTTCACATGCAAAAATACAATGCCTACACTAATCAAATAAAATTGAAACCTCTTACTATTATAATTGTGATCAAAATTTGTAATTATATACAATATAATTATTAAAATTATATTAGTGTATATATACATATATAAATACTAATCAATAACGATAAAATTGAAGATATTTTCTCATTTTTCTTTTAAAAAAAAAATAATTTTTGTAATTTTTTATTTTTGTTTCTTATTTTGTATATTTTATAGTAGTTCATTATATTAGGACTTTGTTGGATGGTACACAATAATGATAAAGACACAACTTTTAAGTTCACCCTTGGTTATGGTAATATTTTCATCATAAATTATTTTTCTTTCTTAGTGTGATGTTAATACATTTTGAGTAAGTTATTCAAAGTAATGTAATTAGGGATGGGAAAAATTCTCATAGGGATAGAAGATCTACAGGGTCCTGGTACGTTAGGGACCGATAAATGGATAATTTTCAAATTTATTAGTTGGACGAGTCAGGTACGGATATTGACAATCCATTAAAATAAAGGTAAAATCACCGTATAAACGGGAATTCGATACTTTATGAGTAAGTAAGAGAATAATTTTCATACTTGTTAATTGAATGAGACTGGTATGAGTATGGGTATTGGCATCCTTATACCATACCCGATCCTTTGTCATTCCTAAATGCAATATTATAGAATTGTATTTGATGTGGATTTGTTTTCTTCTCAATTGAAACTTAGTAATGTTCCTATTCAATTAGGATAAAATGACGGATATATTTTTTAGTTTTTAATAAGTTATAATTTAATGTCTTTGAGCAATTGAGTTACTAAATTTTATCTTAATTGAGTATATTTGATTTATTGATTTGTCATAATATTTTAACATTAAAGGGCGTATAAATTTTTAAGTTTCAATGCGAGAATAAATATAGATTTTAAGAATGAAAATCTGAATTATTAAGAAAAAGACGAAGGTTACATTAAATAGGTTATCCATTCTCTAGATAAAAGATTAAAAAATATATATATTTTGATAATTAGGTTTCTTCGATTCCCATAAAAGACGTATGAGATATTTAAAAAAAAAACGGTCTTTAAATTGCGTCAAACACTTCTTAAAAGAGATTTGTTGACTTTCGAGCATGATGATTATTTTACTTTATTAAGGTGAGTTGTGATTCTTTTTAAAAGAGATAAGCAAATCCTCTATTTTAATTTGCTATTTTAAATTAGACAAAATGTAATATAATTATATTTTAATAAAGTTATAATTTATTATTTAATTATATATATATATATATATATAAGTTAAATATTTTTAAGTCTCCTCATTGTGTCATGCGGCAACTCACTATTAATTATAAAATTAAATTAATAAATTTATTAAATAAAAAATATATTATAATAAAAATATATATATTATATTTAATAAGAACCATATTAATTATCCTATTAAAAATAAAACTACTATTTAAATTATAAAAATAAATTAATAAATATATTTATTAATTGAAAAAACAAAACTATTACAATAAAAATATATATTATAAATTTATAAGAATTATATTATAATAAGAAAACACATTATTTATCCTATTAAAATAAGAAATACTACTAAATTATAAAATTAAATTAATAAATTTAAAAATAAAAATCTTATTATAATGAGAAAATATATTATACTAATCGATAATTTTTCGAATAATACCACGGATAATCCGGATATATAAATATTAAATATGTGTGTCTCTCTCTTCGAGATATATATATATATAATATATATAATATATATATCTATATATAACATTTTACAAATTTTTTCATCCCGTCATGTGGTATCTAATCTCTACAATTATTATTTTTAATTAAATTATAAAATTAAAATAACCTTAAAATAATTTTTTATTATTAACTTATAAAATTAAAATAAGTTAAAATGAATTAAAGGTGTTTTGGATGAAAGAATTAATGATTTGAGAAATAAATTCTGGATTTTATTGATTACACACTTTAATGAAATTTACATGTACGTTTGTTTATATACAGGCTAAGTGGCTTGGCACACAAAGTTAAAATCCAGACCTAAAAGGGCCTATCAGTTGTCTACATGTGTCAGATTATTACTTGCTTCCTCTTTGACTTTATACTTCCCTATATTCAGCTTATATACTCCTTACAAGCCATTGCCTCTTCACGTATGCAATTAACCAAATACATTGAGTCTATACCAACTGATTATCTGATCATTGAAGCTTTCTTCATTTGCACATCCAGATTCCATTGCAGCTACATGTGCTTTCTTAACATCCCCCATCAAGCTCAAGGTTCTCTCCTGAACATTGAGCTTACTCCTCAAGTAATTGAACTGAGGAAAAGTTAAAGCTTTGGTCAGTATATCAGCAATCTGGTGTTCAGTAGGGATGTATCTTATGTCCAACTCATGATTGATCACTTTATCTCTAACAAAATGTGCATCAATTTCAATGTGATTTGTCCTTGAGTGATATACTGGATTCTTTGCCAATGCTGTTGCTCCTTCACTGTCACACCAAATGATAAGAACTGAAATGAGCTTGATCTTCATTTCTGTAAATAAGGACTGTAGCCAAATAATTTCTGCATTTGCTGAGGCTAATGCTCTATACTCACTTTCAGTACTGGATCTAGCTACTACCTGCTGCTTTTTGCTAGACCAAGATATTAGATTATCTCCCAAGTATATGCAATAGGCACCTATAGATTTTCTATCATTTATATCACATGCCCAGTCAGCATCTGAATATCCTGTAATTTCCATTTTTCCACTATGTCTTATCTGAATCCCATATGATGATGTAGATTGCAAATACATTAGCACTTTCTTACAGGCCAGCCAATGTTGATGAGTTGGCGAAGACAAATATTGACTGAGTTTGTGTACTGAATAGCTTATATCTGGTCTGGTTAATGTTAAATATTGCAGACCTCCAACTATGCTTCTGTATAAGCTCTCATTATCAAACTTATCTCCCAATGCCCCTTCAACAGATCTTGCAAGTTTCAAACCTGAACTGAAAGGAGTTTCATTTCCTTTACAATTTTCCAGAGATAATTTGCTGAGCAGATCATGAACATACTTAGCTTGATAAGTGCATACCCTCATGAGAATAGTTGACTTCGATGCCAAGAAAATAAGCCAGTAATCCCAAGTCTTTTAATGCAAATATGGAACTGAGATGAGAGACAAATTTCTCAAGCAAAGTACCGTCTGGTCCAGTAATCAGTATATCATCTACATAGATTAAAACTAGAATTATTGATTCTTTTTCATGCTTGATAAACTATGATGTATTTGCCTTTGAGCTTTCAAATCCAGACTTAATCAAATATCCCTTGAGTTTATCATACCAAGCCTTAGGTGCCTGCTTCAATCCATAAAGAGCTTTATTCAGTTTACACACATGAGTAGCTTTGTGTGCATCTTCAAATCCTTATGGCTGCAACATGTAAACATTTTATAGTAAATCTCCATTTAAGAATGCATTGTTTACATCTATTTGCCTCACTTTCCATTTCAGCATCACATATAAGCTCAGTATCACTCTCACTGTTGAGGACTTTACAACTGGACTAAAGGTTTCAAAGAAGTTCACACCTGTTGTTTGATGATAACCTTTAGCAACGAATCTTGCTTTATACTTTGCAATTGAGCAATCGCTGTGGTACTTGGTTCTAAATACCCATTTGTTTCCAATCAAATTGTATTCTGTTGAGTTGGGTACAAGTGTCCAAGTATTTTTTCTTATGAGAGCATCATATTTATCTTTCATTGCATCCTTCCAATGTTGGTATGACAAGGCCTCTTTAACAAATGTTGGCTCACACAGTTTGGCTTGTGTAAGAAAGGCATTGTTTTGAAGAAGTTTGGTTTTAGATCTAGTTAGCATAGGATGAATGGAGGGTCCATAATTAGAGTTGATGATGGGTTCAATGTTTTGTGGTTGAGATAAGGATGAAGGAATACTTACAGTACTTAAATGTGTTTGGATGATAAGAAATTGAATGAATTTGAGAGAAAATAAAATCTCAATTTTATTGATTACACACTTTAAATGAAATTTACATGTATGTTTGTTTATATACAAGGCTATGTGGCTTGGCACCAAAAAGTTAAAATCCAGATCTAAAAGAGTCTATCAGCTGTCTACATATGTCAGCTTATTACTTGTTTCCTCTCTGACTTTATACTTGCCATAAATTCAGCTTATATACTCCTTACAAGCCATTGCCTCTTCACGTCTGCAATTAACCAAATACATTGAGTCTATACCAACTGATTATCTGATCATTGAAGCTTTCTTCATTTGCACGTCCAGATTCCATTGCAGCTACATGTGCTTTCTTAACAAAATAATAAATTATTAAAATAGGAAACTCATTACAATATAAATATATAATCTAATAATAAAATAAAATAAAATCTATTACTTTAATTAAATAATATTGTAATTTATTATTTTTAAAATTAAAATGATAAACTATTAAAATAAGAAATCTATTACAATAAGAAAAAAATTTATAATCTCTCATTAAAATAAAAAATATATATGACATCTAATTTAAATAATTATTTTTTTTTATTAATTTATAAAATTAAAATAAGAAATTATTAGAATAAAAAATCTATTATAATATAAAAATATAATCTCATATTTACAATTAAATTATAAAATTAAAATATCTTTAAATTTTATTATTAAATTATAAAATTAAAATAAAAAACTTATTACAATATAAAAATATAATTTCCTCTTATAATAAGAAACATATTAATTTTATTAATTAATATTACAATTTATTAGTTTTAAATTATAAAATTAAAATGATAAACTATCATAATAAGAAAATATATTAAAATCTCACATTAAAATTAAAAAAAAAACGTATGTGACATCTAATCTATAATTAATTTTTTTATTATTCAGATATAATTTAATAAAATAAGAAATTTATTACAATATTAAAACAAAATCTCAAATTTACTATTAAATTATAAAATTAAAATAAATATATAATTAATTTTTATTATTAAATTATAAAATTAAAATAATAATTTATTAAAATAAGAGACATATTATAATATAAAACGTAATTTCTTATTAAAATAAGAAAACTAAATAACAGCCGTTCACAAAACCTAGCCTTTTTTTTTTTTAATTTCAGGTTTATTATTGATTGTTATTTGTTATTTTACTTTGAATTTTTTTCTATAATTTTTTTTCATGATATTTTTATTATTTGTTATACTTTAGGATGCAAACTTTGACTATTAGCTTTTGTAAAGTTAATACGTACTTTAAATTGTACTCTAACTATTAGTTTTTGCAAAGTTAATATGTACTTTACATTATTTTTATAAGTATTTTTATGAACTTTTTATTAATTATTGTACTTCAGCATGTAGACTTCGATCATTAATTTTTACAAAGTGAATATGGATTGATCAATATTTGAAGTTAGATAAGGAATATTAAACTTAAATTTAATAAATTACATTAAATTTCGTTGGAATTCATTAGAAAGAAAATTAAATATTTTAAAAATTATTTATAGTTAGAGATATGATTTCAAATGAAAGATAATTTGATAATAACAAAACTCTAATGTAAATAAAAAATATTATTTTGACAAATGAGTGACAAACGAACAAGATATATGTATGTTATATATGTGTGTGTATATATATATATATATATATTAAATGTAAATAAATCAAATTGTCTCATTTATACTATAAAATCGATGAGATCCGAAATATTTATAAGAGCAATATCTAAAATAATATTATATTTTTTATAATATGAAATTATAATTAATTAAAAGATATGCTTAATCGGTACAAAATATCGACCATGTACTAATTAAATAATTAATTATACACACACAAAAAAGATAATATATATATATATATATATATATATATATACACACACACAAAATTCCCTCACGAACGTAAAAAATTATCCCCGAATGTATCAAATTCCTATTGAAGCGCCACGTAGTGTGTGGGTCCCACTGGCTGGACCAAGTCCAAATCCTGCACGTGACAATAACAAAGAAAAGATAACCAATCCACGTGAATCGGGACCCCCACAAGTAACCCCCGTCCCCCGTCTCGCTTGAGCCACCAAACCCAAAACAAGCCACTCTCAATGAATATGGCCTCGGAGCAACACGACACCGTTTTGCCTGAACAAAACAACCAAGACCTCGAAGAAGACGACGACGAATCTTCCGAAGAAAACGACGACGACGTCTTACCCGACGAAGAGGACCTCAGTTCCACCTCCGTGGCAACCCCTACAGCAACCGTCGCCGCCTTCCCTTCCTCCGCCTCTACCACCACAGTTATCCTCGCCTTACCTCCAACCCCTGTCGACGAGCCCGATCCCAAACGACAGCGTATCGCGGAAACCGTTGTCGTACACGAAGAGAAGAAGCCGCTGCCTCAGCAATTGGACGAATCTAGACGGCTGTTTCAGCGGCTGTGGACGGACGAGGACGAGATCGAGATTTTGCAAGGATTCCTCGACTACACGACGGAGCGCGGAAACGCGCATCACCCCGACACCGCTTCGTTCTACGGCCGGATAAAGTCAAAGCTCCAGCTTGACTTCAACAAGAATCAATTAGTGGAGAAGCTGAGGAGATTGAAGAAGAAGTATCGAAACGTGATCAATAAGATCAGCTCGGGTAAAGATTTCTCTTTCAAAACGGCTCATGATCAAGCGACTTTTGAAATCTCTCATAAGATTTGGAATAGCACCACTAATGTTAGTGTTTTAGATGATGAGGATGGGAAAAACAATAATAATCATATTGTTAATAGTGACGAAATGAGGATTAATACTAATAATAATAGTAATTACAATAATAATTATGGATTTGTTGGTGGTAACAATAATGAGGAGAAGGTCACGCCGAGGCCTAGGAAGAGGTCTAGAGCAGGAGGTAGTGATAATGTTAGTGTTGGAATGATGAATAATTGCGAGAATGTGAATGTAGATAGTGGTAGAGGTGGTGGTGGTGGTGGGAGTGGGATTGCGGGGGTGGTGGAGGAGATGGTGAGGAGTTGTTTGTCGCCGTTGTTTAGGGAATTGATGAGTAATGTGATGGGAGGGGTTGTTGGGGGAGGGATTGGGGGGTTGGCAGCGGTCATGCCAATGGGGTTTGGAATGGGGTTTGGTGGGAGTGGTGTTGGAGGTGGAGGGGAAGTGGTGGATGAGAAGTGGAGGAAACAACAGATTTTGGAGTTGGAAGTGTATTCTAAGCGGTTAGAGTTGGTGCAGGATCATATAAAGGTTGCGTTGGAGGAGTTGCGGTCCATGGGAGGGTAAATGACTTAATGTTGAATGAAGATTGGATGGTTAATTATTGGGTTTGTGTTCTGATTCATAAGGAATATATCGATGGCTTGATTGATCGGTGACTGGTTGATAGTGTAGGGATTAGTTACACTGTGAGTTTGATTCTATCTTCGCCGTTTCTTCTTCCTATAGAACAGATGTTGAATAATGATTTCCAATGATTATATATTTGATTAATGCTTACTGTTGCTGTTACTTTGGTAGGTGTAAATAACTGTTTTATTTGTACATGGATTGAAATGCTCCCATGGATAAAGATATAGTCATTATATGAATACAGTGATGTTTCTTTTACTTTGAAGTTTTACGTTATTGGGTTTATGAGAATGCTATATCGATTATTGTTCTTGAAATATATTTTCAGTTAATTAAAATTTATGAGAATGATACAGACAGTGCTACTTTTTGCTATATATTTTGATCGATACATTATCATTAGGTCAATTTGGTGTCATACATTGGGACATTTGATATACTTGTACATAGCTATTGAGAAGCTATTAGGGCATTGAAGAAGGTCCATAATATAACGGTCTTGGGCATACCATAGGCTAGTAGGTGCCTCGCTGCAGCTGAAGTTTGCTGAATATCTTCGTTAAGTCTGTAGTGAAGAAAGGGAAGTTACAACTTATGGGATCATCTCGTCTAAATTGATAGAGTTTATAGAGTGAAATCATCCTTTAGAGTCGGAGTGTCGTGCCTCTCCAGCAGATGACTCGTGTTTGAATATTTTGCATTAAGCCTGTAGTGTTGTACACAATGTTAGAAGTTCTGCGATCATATAACTATTCTTTGGAGTTAGTTTTCTTCTTTTTGCAGCTACATGTGCAGATGAAGTAATGGATGTAGGGAAGGCACTTATTCATTTTGTAACTTTCCTTCCTTCAATTCTTTGGTTGATATATCGTATGTGTTTTAGTTTAGAGTGATTTCTAATTACCATATCTTTATCTTTCTGGTTTGGCTTAAATCCGTCAGATTTCACTATTGGCAATTTTAAAATATTTTAGTTTGGTCTCGTTTTATTAAAGTGAAGGATTCTTGATTAGAAGGGAACTATATCATATATGAGCAAAAGTTAATGGTAATTGGTAAATTTTAAAAGACATTCATCCAATAGAATTATGTAATATTCAGTTTAAAGCGTCCTGGTGGTGTAGAATTCAGGATCTCACCTTGAAGTCTTGGGTTCGAATCCAAGAAGTGCGTTTCTGGTAAAAGCTTAGGACAGTTGGAGGTTTTACCTGTTCCGTTTAAGTTCGGAATGAGTGATTGTTTGACAATATATATATATATATATATATATTATATATATATATATTCAGTTTAAAACCTTTTCCCCTCCAAAATCCCACAACCAAACACTTTGTCAAAAAAAAATTTGACCACTCATCTAATAAAATTTAAAAAAAATTAAATCAAATTTTACTATAACATTCTTTTAAATTCCAAAATAGTCCCCCATTTAAGTTTTTTATTTAACAAGAGCAGTGTATTTTTTTTTTAACAGGTTGAGTAAAATTTAAATATTATTTTTTTATAATAATAAAAGATGGAAATTTAATTATGAATATGATTTGTATTTTTTAAAATAAAAGAAAAAGAAAATCAAAGTCCTATGTGGCGTTTGATTTTTAAATTAAAATATATTTTCTACCTTATATTAAAAATCAATTGTTAATAAAAAAATTCCACAATAAATAAATATATTATTATTTAGTAATAACAAATTCATTTAAATGACAAATGTCATGAGTTATTTTTAAACCAAAAATGTTTAATAACCCACCCTTCTAAAAATCCGACCCGGCCCATTACAAAAATGTACTACGTTGCAAATCTATGGCGCTTGGTCACCTTATCCAACTCTCTCCCAGAAACTGCATAAACTCTTCTTCCATGGATCCTCTTCATTTCTCCTCCAGCAACAGGACCTGAAAGTCCCAATTTGTCCATACCTTTTCAAAACCAAAAAGTTAATAAAGCAGAGCCATAATCACAAAACAAAAAATCTTCATCATCATTAATGGCTTCTGCAACAACAAGACTCACCTTCTCTTTTCACCTCTCCCAAGCTGCTTCTTCTTCTCCAAAACCCCACTTCATTTCCACTCCTTTCTTCCCCAAGAAACCCTCAAAACCCCATTTTGTTACTCTCTCCATTGACGTTTCCAAAGAAAACAAGCCCTCTTCCGAGCAGCAGCAGCAGAGCAATCCCTCTGTTTCTCCTCCTCCTCCTCCTCCTCCTCCAGCTGCTGAACAAGAAGAGCTGCAAGAAGAAAATGTTGATAAACGTCGGCTAGAAGAGAAATTTGCAGTCTTGAATACAGGAATATACGAGTGCAGGTCTTGTGGGTATAAATATGATGAAGCTGTTGGTGATCCTTCATATCCAATACCGCCTGGTTTTCAGTATGAGAAGTTGCCTGAGGATTGGAGGTGTCCTACTTGTGGTGCTGCTAAGAGCTTTTTTGAGAGTAAGAGTGTTGAGATTGCGGGGTTTGCGCAGAATCAGCAGTTTGGACTTGGTGGTAATGCTCTCACTTCTGGCCAGAAAACTGTTTTGATATATGGTAGCTTGTTGTTTTTCTTTGCGTTGTTCTTGGGTGGTTACTTTTTGCAATAGATATAATTTGGTTTGATTTGATTTGATTTGTGTTCTATGATTAGTATAATTGTGGTATATACATAATATATTGATTTTAAAAGCTATGATGTTCACCTTGTATATGGTGTTTTTTGTTCATATGATTGAATCCAGAATGTTATTCAAGTGCTCTAGATTTGGTTTTTGGTGTGATGCTTGTTGCTATTTGTTGTGGTTCCTTTATTAACTCTTGCCAATCCTTACCAGCGGTTTTTTAAGGATACATTCTATTTTTGTGTTCGTAGTATATGATATAAGAGCCAACACCATGTTTCCCAGTTGCAATCGTGTGACATTTGGATTAGTGTAAAATCAAGCCTCCGTGGGCCGTCATTGCGGAATGTTTTGGTCCATTTGTCCCATATTTGCTAAGTATGGGATTAGCTTATGGTTTTTAACTGTTGGACACCTTCTCCATATAAGCTGCTTTTAAAGGATGAGTTCTACCTATAGATTCATAACTGTTTAATGCAAAACAACCAAATTAGTAACTCAATTTTTCAAATTTCGATAAAGGAACGAACATGATTCAACTGTATATGCTAGCATTTGATAGTCTTGTGAGCTTCACATCAGTAAGTATATTCATGGACAAGTAATGAGCATATGGTTCAGCAAACCATGAAAAAGAGTCATGTTTGATAATGATATGTATGTATTATATAAATGAAAATTTTGTTTCGTCAATCTTATACAATTGTTTTGAAGTATTTCATTTCATTTTATCCACATTGTTCTTCATTCTGCTTGTCATTCAATTTCTCCATCTTCAACTGGCAATTTGAGTCAGTGCTTTTGTTTATTGTCTATGTTATGGAAGTTCTGTATATGTCCTGCTAGTCATTACATTATCTTATATGAAGGAAGTAAGTTTGAAATGGCTGTTATATAAACCTAAATCTTGTAGTGGTACGAGAATAAACCTAGCCCGGCAGGTCCATTGTAGTCGTACCCACCTAACCGGCAGATAAAACCCTGCGGGAGCTGACATTGCGGCACATAGCCCACGACCCCCACTTAAGTCACCAATCTGATCTCCGTGGGGAATTGAACTTGAGATCATACGTCTAATCACACATTTCCTCATTTACCCTTACCACTGAGGAAACTCGAGATGGGTTTATTGAATTGCTATTTGATGGACACAAACTAGACTTATACAGCATCCTGCATATTGTATTTCTTCATTTCACTACTGAATTGTCTTGTGACTAGACATCTCTGTGGTAAGTTGATTGGCTTTGCTCCATTGGTTATAATCTTTCATGAACTCAGCTGAAGCCTGCAATGCCAAGAAAAGCTCAAGGCTTACTGTGAGGTTTTTCAGTTGGGGGCTGCCCTTTAAAAAGCCCTCTTCCAATTTTTAAACTTTTAGAAAAAAATTTAATTGATGTTCTTATTGTATTTTACCAAGTCCGAACTTAAATAAGTAAGCTTAAAATTATGGAGAGTTTTTCGAAACTCGATCCATTTGCCCACCTATTTTCAGCTATTACTGCTATTTATCTCACAACTAGCCAAATTTGTTTTTAAGGATCTTTCCTAGAGGAAAGGAGAAGTAGAAAATGATATTGGTATAAAATGGTGGTTAAAGAGAAAAAAAAAAATCAAAATTATGTAGTTTTTTGTATGTTATTTTGTGCAAATATTATTGCTTATAGAAGAATTGTATATCATCTCATATTTGCGATTACTCTTGTGAATTTCAAATTATATTGTGTAAATTAATTATCTTTATTTATATCATATTACGAATCTCTCATTAATCTATATTTGTGAAGGAGATTCGAATCACAAATAACTTTTAGTCTTTTACCACTACTTTAATAAGAAATTTGCTCCAGTAACATCAACAAATGTCAAAAATGTAAATTAAGGACATTATGGTAAAATACATCAAAAATATAAATTAAAGACATTATGGTAAAATACCCTATATTATTAGCAAGTCATTACATGCACTACAAATTTATCCCATCTTAGGAATTTTTACCATATCGGAAAATTTGAAATTATCAAAAAAAAAAAACGAGTCTGAACTAAATAACGTCATAAATATTCTTGAAAGAACCACACGATATGCCGAATACAATACGAAAATATCAATATCTATATTTGATTTTAATGTATTAGGTCCTCATAATTCCCATTCATCCAAGATTTTACTTTTATTAATACATTTGGGCGAGATCGGACTATAGCCCGGTCTGGCCCCAACCAAATTTGCGATTCCCCGATGCTTTCTTTCTTTTCCTGGAATGTGACATGAACCATTTTCTTTGCCTTTTTGATTTGCTGCTGTGCAAAAATGGCCACGCCATTTACTTTTGATTACTTAGTACTTCCTGATTTAGTTTTAATTCTTTATTTCACAAGCCATCAACATTAATTAATTAAAATCATATTTGACTTTTAATTTTAATGCCTCCATAATTCCTTCACATACCAAGATTTTTCCAATTTAAAAACTTATAGTGAAAACAAAATAAATTAAGATAAAAGGCTATAAAATAAAATGTAAATTGATCGCGATTTTATAAATTTAGCGCGTAAGCGTATGTATCACTCAAGTAATATAGTGACAAAAATCGGATATCATATTCACATGAAAATTTTTCTAATCAATACCAATACTAACCTACTTAACTTAAACTAAATCATTGGTTGTGAAAAAGAGTGATTAATCTAAAATTTAATTGAAAGATTAAATAGATAGCAAACAATAATTTTGGAATTTAAACTTTATGTGCGAGAAGAACCTAAGATTGTAATTTCACTTAAACACGTAAACAATGAGTCCATATATTTTCCATTCAGTTGGGTTGCCGTTACTAATTATTAACCTAAAACACTAAATTATTTACAAGTCTCTTTCGATAGTCATATAAATATATTCAAAATAAATCAATTAACTATATGTCTATAATAATTAAATTAAATCGAATTCATTAAGATCATGTTCTAATCTTGGCTGCGTATACCCTTTAGGTATATGTCTATCATGCAGAGAAATCTATTTAACGAATAAGATCACACGCTATTATTCTCACGGCTAACTCAAATACTATCTGTCGAGTTCCTAATGATTTACCAAAATTATTTTATTGTTAACCAAACAAATAAAATAAGCATCAAAACACATAATAATAAATAATCAATAACAATCCCAAAGAATAAAAATATGCAAATAGTTAATTAAACATGTTTGGGATCCATTATAACTATATATATAATGAATTAGCTACTCATATTTTTCCATGAGAAATAATCTGTTTTAATTCACAAAATCAGATCTGATCCAGAAAAATAATTATCCATTTTTCATGCCAATATTCAATTTATTCACAAAATTAATCCAATTAATTTACACCAAAATTAATCACCACAATATAAAGTTTCAAGAACAATTCTATGCAATATTTGAGTGGCAATAATCACTATAGAATAGCAATTAAAATTTTGAGATTAATTCACTAATTAATCTTATACACATGCTTAACGAAAGAAACTTATTAAGGTTAATCAAACAACCAACACCAAGTTTTTTATTCAAATATATATCCTTGATACATATGTAATTAAACCATGCAATATACATATCTCATACATATTTACACGCTTAAGAAACAAAAACCCAAGAAAATAGAATTTATGAACTTAATATTATCTTAATTTCAAGTTCCAATTTTCCAATCTTCTTTTTCCTTTGTGTTGTTGATTTTGTTATTAACCCAAAGAATATTCTTCCAATTATCATTATTAATAATTAATTAATAATAATAATAAAACAAGTGTCAAAATCTAATTGATCATTAATGTGTATCTAATCAAAATTATATATCGTATACAAATACACATTATTTAATACGCATGTGTAAATTATGAATAATCCAAATTATCCATAATTAATTGTCCAAGTACTCAACGAGTACACTTTATATTGCAGGACTCTCTAGGTTCAAGTTTATATGTCACATAAATCATTTCCATGTCCGTAATTTGTCCACTCACAAATTACGACGACCACAAATAATCGAGTTGAACCATTCAAGTCAAAGTCATTGCATATATATAATCCATCTGTCATAGGTTATCCGAATTATTCCGGAGATATATAATAAACGTCAAATCTCCGCTATGACCAATTCATGTGTCGCGACATAATTATGATTCTTTAATAAATATTCGGAACTTGTTTCCGAATCATACCTCGACCAAAGATTTCAAAGAATCACAAATTGGATACCTAAATCCCTTACACGGGACTGACAGATCCTCTCTGGATACATCATATGATATCGTGAGTATCAGTCTATACCCGACGAAAAGGCGGAGGTCTGATCTTAAAAGATCGTTGACGTGACTGCCATCAAAGTGTGGAGGATATCTCACATATCCACAATGGTATCACAAGTTAAAGGAGCTAATATGTTATTCGGCTCGTAAAGATTCATATTGTCGTTGGTGTACCATCTATTAGGAATATTCGAATGAGTCATTCAGTATTTATCCAATAAATACATACGTGTTTATATGAGTCTCTCAAGACTCATGGTTTACTGAGATAAATCATTTGAACAATTATAATATACAACATGTACCGGTCTCACGGGTTTACTAACCGACCAGGTATGTAAACCTTGATCAGGAACAGTTTTAAGAATAAATTATATTGTGATAATTCTCAGTGACAATTGCGGCGCTTTTGCAATTACGTCACAACTATTCATTCTAAGGTCATTTTACTCCTTAACCATATAAAAATATTATATTGATGAAAATTACTAAATTTTATTCATAATAAAATATAAATGTACATTGTATTTACAATAAATACAATAAAATTTGGCGCGCCGAACACCAACTCTAACACATTCTGCATAACTGTTTGTTTTTATAAAATAATTGATTTCCAACATATTGCCAAATTGAAAATTTCATGTAATGGATTTTGACAATACTTGATCTTATATACCGTCACAGATTTTGAATTCTGTTTTACTCCCAGCTGACTTTGATATGTTATAACACATGAGATTTCTTGTTTTACAATTCTATACAGTTTTCAGAGTTTATATTAAAGTTTTATGATTTTCAGATATAGAAATTCTAAATTTTGCATATAGCTTGCCCCACGGGGCCAGATGCAGTTGTTATTATATCCTAATGTGATTCCAGAATTTGGACCTTGCACAGTTGGTTCCCCTATTTGGTGGAGATATTTTCTTTGATATGAAAGTTCAGTTATATCTAGTTCAGATTCGATGAGTAAGATGGTAGTATGCTATAAGTATGTACTTTGTATAAATTGTATGTTGAGATGCATGGTCGATTCGTGATATTGATGTAAGGGTTGGGTGTTGAGTGTTTACTATATTTAGAATGTAGTTTGTGAGGATTCCAATGGATGAAATCAAGCGTCGGTATCTTATATTGTATAGAGTTCTGAGGTTTCAACTCAGTGTTTCAGTAAAAGTTTTACAACTCATAATTAGCTAATGTTTACGTTTTAGCTCACATAATCCATACGAAGTAATCAACCATAGTTTAAGCTGACTAAATCGCCACAGGTTTGGGTGATTTGGTAGGTAATGAGTTAATTCCAGTTTAGGAAAATTTAATGTCGCTAGTATGTAAAGTATAGCTACAGTACGGAACATAGAGTACGTATGCGGTTGAAGACTTCTAAATTATGTGGAAGATATGTCAGAATTCTGTAGATACATAGTATAGTGTGGAATCGAGAAAGTAAGTTTACCACAATGTTGCATTCAATACAGTGAGTGAGTTATCAAGGTATAATATGCGTAAACGGCCATCAGATAGAGATAAGATTTATAAATTTGTGTATATTTACCTATATATGATTACTATTTATGTTTTTATAGTTACTCAATATATTTATATAAGACGTTAGTTACTTACTGAGCTTTATAGGTCACACCTCAACAGTTTGCTAGTTTTACAGGTTCACATTGGACTTAAAGAGCTAGAAGACGTCCCGAAGACAGCAGATCACCCCGATACAGTCAAGTTGGTCTTGAGTCATTGCATTGTTCTGGGATGTGTAATGGGCTCCCACAACCATAATTTTATTTATTTGTAACATATGTATAATTTTAAATCGTGCTGAGCACGTAGTTGTTGGTAGTTATCTGTCTAATGTCAAACCGGAGGCCTATTTGTATATGAGTTGAAATTTGTCAGGTTGGAGGTCTATTTGCATATGAGTTGAGATTTGTTATGTCGGAGGCCAATTTATATAGGAGTTGAGATTTGTCAGGCTGGAGGTCTATTTGCATATGAGCAGAGATCATGCCAAAATTTTAGTAGCATCAAAGGCTTATGGAGATATATTTTCCTGTCACCTTCCGGTAGAATCCTGACATCAGGCGGGATGTTACAGCGACGTACCCAGCTTCTCAAAATTCTGGCGTGATTTTGTTTGTTGGCGCGTCTCAACAGGCTATCCAGCGTCGGGACGCGCGTTTTGGCTACGAAATATGGCATGATTTGCTCCGTATTTTGTTGTTCTCATCCCTTGTTGATTCCGTTGAGTCGTAATATTATTTTAACCTACAAAATACATCTGAAATACATCAAAGAGCTCATAAAGCTCGAAATACATGCAAAACGTTAAGATTGAGGGTTGAGAATATATGTATTTTAACCGCTTATCGTAAACTAATATAAAATTAAGTTAAATGTTATTAAAATAATTATATCTTTCACAATTTTTTAATGATTTCTGTTAAATCACAAAAAGTATAATCAATATTTTAGTATTTGAATTGTGTATATATATATATATATTAATATATATATATATATATATATATATTTAATATTATATATTTATTATGCTATTCTATTTTTTTAAGACTCGTAATATCTCTCATTAGATGTATTTTTTCTACTTATAAAATTTCATATTAACATTAAATGTTCATACATTAAAATTTAAATTTAGCCTGAGATATTATTATATCATGGGTCCGCCCCTGGTGTTAATACCCGTACTCGATCCATCCAACAATAGAAATAAAAAATTATATTCAAAACAAATTCTAACGTACCAAACCCTACTACGAAAAGTTTTATCATCATTAATGAGGTCAAATCCCAAACTTATTATTTTTTAACAAAAGAAAGATTTTATTAAGTCAATTAGTTGGCACCTACAATCCTTTCGTACTTATAGCTGGAATGAAATAACTATGACCAAATATGTATAAGAGCATACTTATTAAACATCAAAAATAATAATTCTAAAATACATTAATTGATATTTTATCTTTTTCTTTTATATTAAACTAGCACAAGGCCTGTACTTTGTGCGGGTTAAGTATATATTTTATGATTGATCTTGTAAATGTTCCGGATCTTGTCAGTTTTATAATCTAAATGAGACAGTTGATTTACTTACACGTAATATTTATGGCTCATTTGTTTGTCTCTCAGTTCACAAATACTATTTTTAATTAACTGTGTAAGAGTTAACAATCATATTCTACATCCTAAAGCACGGTAAATAATAAAAAATTCATTAAATTAATTTTTTTATATAAATAATTTAAAATAAAATAACAAATAGCAATAGACACGAAATCCAAAAAATTGTCTAGGTTTTGTGAGCGGCTATTATTTAAGTTTCTTATTTTAATATGATATGATATTTTTATATTGTAATATGTTTTTTATTTTAATAATTTACAAGCACATGGCCCGCACTTTGTGTGAGTTGAACATATATTTTAGGTATTGATCTTGTAAATGCTTCGTATCTTGTCGATTTTATAGTCTAAATAAGACAATCGATTTATTTATATGTAATATTTATGTCTCATTCGTTTGTCTCTCAGTTCTCAAATAATATTTCTAATTCACTGTGTAAAAGCTAATAGTCAGAGTCTACATCCTGAAGCAAAATAAATAATAAAAAAAATTCATGAAATAAAAAAATTATAGAAATAATTCAAAATAAAATAACAAATAACAATAGATCAGAAATCCAAAAAATTATCTAGGTTTTGTGGCCGGCTATCATTTAGGTTTCTTATTTTTAAAAGAAATTATATTGTAATAGGTTTTTTATTTTAATAATTTTTTATTTTAAGTTTATAATTTAATAATAAAAATATTAATTGTATAAATTATGTGCCACATATTTTTTTTAAATTTTAATAGAAGATTATAATATATCTTTTTATTATAATATGTAATAAAAACTTAATTATATAAATTAAGTGTCATGTGACTCTGTATAAAGCTTAAAAATGTTATATATATATATATATATATATATATATATATATATATATATATATATTGTTGGATTATGTATAATATTATTCAAAAATTAACTGGATAGTGTAATATGTTTTATTGTTATAACATGGTTCTTATTTAATAAATTTATTCATTTAATTTTATAATTCAATAGTATTTTTATTGTAATATGATAGTGTAATATGTTTTCTTATTATAATACAGTTCTTATAAAATTATAATATGTATTTTTATTGTAATATATTTGCTATTCAATAAAAAATCAATTCTAAAGATATTTTAATTTTATAATTTAATAATAAATGATAAGTGTGATTTATACCTACTTATTCCGACATCTTTAGCTTAGTATTTTGTTATATTTCGAGATATTAAATGTCATTTATAGTTTATTTTCTATTTTATTTGTATGAAGCATTAGAACATCGATAATGGATCAATTACGTGTGTTTCGGGACCTATCGGGAGCATCGGACTCAAGAAGCAGTAAAAATCAGCATCAGCTGCGCACTGAAATTAAAAAATGCTATAACTTTTGATCTAGAAAGAGTTACGAGACCCATAATATATCGATTTGCATCTACTCGAGGAGATCTAGTCATTTACATACATTTTCCAGGGAGTTGGACGCCGCAGCGCCCCTTGCGGAAGAAAACCAGTGCAAGTCAGGAAATTGATTTTTAGGGTTTTTAACATGTATTATGACTCCGAGGCTCTACTATAAATATATCAGTTCATCCAAAACTAGAGGAATGAGGCTAATACATAGCACAAAACACAGAAATAAATAATTTTAAAGATCCAAGGAGAGGATTGAAGAGCGACAATATGAGACAAAAGTTGTGACATCCGAGGAGGAAGAGATTCAATTCAGGTTTTATCTTCTTGTTTCTTTCTTATAACTCTAATGATTTCCATTAGATTCATGAATTATTTATCATTGATTTTATCTTTTGTCATGAACTAACTCATTAATTTTGGAGAATGATGTAATCTATGCTTGAACCTTGTATTGTGTTTACTGATTTTGTTATGAAGTTTTATTAATTTATTTATATTTTTTTGAGTTTAATGCTTCTTGATTGTTGGCCACAATTGAAGATGATGAATGTTTAGAATCTATCACTCGAGAGAGGGGATTTTGAATAGATCTAGAGAATATAGCCTATGATTTTATAGAGTTTGAGAGAATCTATAGTCCTTTGAAGTCGTTAATATAGAATCACAAAGCGTAAAGAGTTGTTAACTATTGGATTTTTATAGAGATATCAAGTATGTAGTTGATGATATTTTCACTGATGCTCGAGAGAGGGAGTGGATATTTTCGGAGTCTTGACTTATAAACAATATAACTGAACATGGATTAATTGGAATGACAAATGCATAGGTGACAGCTAGGTGAAATCAGGATCCAGAATCTCTATCGTATTAGTTCATTATATTTTAATTATTTTTATATTTATTTATTAAAATCTTTATTAATTGTTTTCTAAATAAAGTTAGGATTATCAATTGTAGTACTTAGTGTGAGTTAACGCAATCCTTGTGGGTTCGATACTATAAACTCATTTATACTAAAACTTGACACCGTACACTTACGGTACGATATAAAAATATCCTAACAAGTTTTTGGCGCCGTTGCCGGGGATTATTTGTTTAATTCACATTAATACTGCTACCAAGTAATCTTAGCTTTAATTTAGATTTTTATTTTATTTTATTTTATTCTTTTTTATTTTTGTTTTTATTTCTTATTTGTTTTTATTTTTTTATTATATTATATATATTTTTTTTTTGTTTTATATTTTTTCATACGAGGTGAGTTTGAAAAGAAGCAATGACATATCCTATTGGTGCACCGATAGCTCAAGTATCGTCCCTCACGACTCATCTATCAGTATTGACAAATCAAATAGGCCAACTGTCTATTGAAGCTGCTTCTGTTAATGGAATGCTTTTACTCAACAGATGAGCATGATTTGACCAAGTACAGTATGTGAACAATCAGAACTTCAACAACTATAAGGCAGTCCTATGCCAAATTATTATCATCTGAATTTTTCATATGCTGGTATGGAGAACGTTTTGCAACCTCCTCATGGCTTCAATTATCCAAGAGCTGAGCAGAAACCTTCCCTATAAGACCCTATGAGCACGTTTGTAGCTGCAGCTTCAGAGAGGTTTGAGAAGAATGAGTCAAGGCTGGATAACATCGAAACACGAATGGGCAATATAGAAGCAATTATGAAATCTTTAGAAGCGCAACTTGGGTTGCTTGTTTCTTCCATGACCAATCAACAGACATTGGTGTTTCCGAGTGATATTAAAGTCAACCCCAATGAGCAATGTCAAATCATAACCTGTAGGACCGGAAAAGAGTTTAAAGACACCTCTCAGGACTTAGGCAGTAAAGAAGATGAAATGGTATTTCAAGAGGAAACAGTAACAGAAGAAGAAAAAAAAGGTGAATTGATAATGAGAGGTCAAAATGAAGAAGTCACTTTCAGTGTTTTCAGGGCCACGCCGAATTCTCAAGGTGATGCAGACTGTCACATGATAGATACAGTAGAAATGGGAGTTGAAACCAGACAAGGTGAATCACTATTTCAGCAACCTATGAGCATAATGCAGCCATGCATAAAGGACGATTCTCTGCAGCTAAACTCGAAACCACTCCCAAAGGGCCGTAAAAAGAGGAAAATAAAAGTCAGTGCTCACTTGGAGATGACCTATGGAACGTTAAAAATGAGGCCGAGCCAATTTTGCCGAATGTGCAGTCCATAATTTCCAATTTAGGGGAAATCTACATATCCTGGGGGACCATCTATGGATAAATTACCACAGCCTGCCAAGCTGTCTTTTTCATGTCATAAGAACCGGTGGATACTAAAGAAGAAAGCATATGAGATTACCCGGTTCACTACGTTTAAGCCACCATAACCATTTGGGTGGTTGCGTCTGGCTGATACGTTAAACTTAGCGCTAGCGTGGAGGCAACCCTTGTATTTGTTTATCATTATTTTATTTATTTTTTATTTTTATTTTTAGTTTTTAATTTTAATTTTTATTTTATTGTGTGATATTTATTAAATTGCATGTTATTTATGCAGGTAGCACGAGACACAAAAAGCCCGCGCAACCAAATTCTGACCAGCAGAAGCCTGATCAACTACATGCACGGTAGTGTTGTCCCTCACTCTTGTTCTTTATATTTATCTTACATTGATGACAATGCAAGTTTTATGTTTGGGGGTGTATGCATGTTGTTTACTTGTTATTTATTTTGAAAAAAAAATTATTTATTTTTAGTATTTGATATTAAAGCATAAATCCTATGATAATATTGTTTGTTTATGAGTGAAATTTTAGAAACGATAAGTGCCAGATTTACTTTTATCTCATGCCTTGAAAAAACGATCTATGTTAGACTCGTAAACACTTAAAAACAGGTTTTTAGCAGTGAAAACATAAGTAGTTGACAATGTGACTAGTTGAAGAAATTGCATTTCGATGAATGACTGTTTGCTTAGATATCTATCTTGATTTGCTAGTGTTATGAAGCGTGGTATGGCTAAAAAGAAAAAAAGTCTCTAAAGAAAGAAAATAAACCACCTATAACCGATAAGCGTGAAGCTACCCATGAGCGAGTATTAGGACCACCATGGGGATAAATGCTACCTTAAAGGGTAGGTGAGATGAAAAAAAAGGGTGTAAAAATGAGAAAATAAAAAAAAAAGATAAGAAAAGAAAAGAAAAGAAAAATCATACCATATTGAGCACAAAATAAAGCAATTACAGAGTATAATTGAGATATCTAGGTTGGTTTAACCCATCGATTCTAATTTTTAAACGAAATCATTGAGTTGTCCTACTTAGGAGTCAAGCTGTGACCGAACCTTTAAACACACACACACCGTGAGTTTAGCTTAGATAATTTATTCAAGAATTTGGATTTGAGTTTCAATTGCGTGCTTTGAAGGTTCTCTAATTTAATTTATAAACTTTCTTTGAGGAAAATTTTATGTGCAACTATCGGGACTATATTTTGTTATTTTTATATTTTTGCATGATTGTGTGTGAATGACGTTTGTGGGTGTCGTCGCTGTAAGCCATCACGAGACTATAACTCGTCCACTAGGGCCGCCTAGGGGTTTAAAGGCTTGTTGCATATGCTAAATGCAATCGTGATCCCTACGAAAGTGGCTTAGTTATTTTAGTTATCTTTATTTGTTTATTTGAATTTAGTTTTTATTTGTCTTCTGCTTGGGACTAGCAAAACCTTAAGTTTGAGGGTGTTTGATAAGTGTGATTTATACCCACTTATTCCGACATCTTTAGCTTAATATTTTGTTATATTTCGAGATATTAAACGCATTTATAGTTTATTTTCTATTTTATTTGTAGGAAGCATTATAACATCGATAATGGATCAATTACGTGTGTTTCGGGACCTATCGGGAGCATCGGACTCAAGAAGCAGTAAAAATCAGCATCAGCTGCGCACTGAAATTAAAAAAGGCTATAACTTTTGATCTAAAAAGAGTTCCACTGTTCAGCGCCGCAGCGCCCCCTGCTGAAGAAAACCAGTGCAAGCCAGGAAATTGATTTTTATGGTTTTTAACATGTATTATGACTCCCAGGCTCTACTATAAATATATCAGTTCGTCCAAAACTAGAGGAATGAGGCTAATACATATCACAAAACACAGAAATAAATAATTTTAAAGATCCAAGGAGAGGATTGAAGAGCGACAAGATGAGACAAAGGCTGTGACATCCGAGGAGGAAGAGATTCAATTCGGGTTTTATCTTCTTGTTTCTTTCTTAGAACTCTAATGATTTTCATTAGATTCATGAATTGTTTATCATTGATTTTATCTTTTGTCATGAACTACTCCTTAATTTTGGAGAATGATGTAATCTATGCTTGAACCTTGTATTTTGTTTACTGATTTTGTTATGAAGTTTTATTAATTTGTTTATATTCTTTTGAGTTGAAGATGATGAATGTTTAGAATCTATCACCCGAGAGAGGGGATTTTGAATAGATCTAGAGAATATAGCCTAAGATTTTATAGAGTTCGAGAGAATCTGTAGTCCTTTGAAGTCGTTAATATAGAATCACAAAGCGTAAAGAGTTGTTAACTATTGGATTTTTATAGAGATATCAAGTCTGTAGTTGATGATATTTTCATTGATGCTCGAGAGAGGGAGTGGATATTTTCGGAGTCTTGACTTATAAACAATATAACTGAACATGAATTAATTGGAATGACAAATGCATATGTGACAGCTAGGTGAAATCAAGATCCAGAATCTCTATCGTATTAGTTCCTTATATTTTAATTATTTTTATATTTATTTATTAAAATCTTTATTAATTGTTTTCTAAATAAAGTTAGGATTATCAATTGTAGTACTTAGTGTGAGTTAACGCAATCCTTGTGGGTTCGACACTATAAACTCATTTATACTAAAATTTGACACCGTACACTTGCGGTACGATATAAAAATATCCTAACAATAAAAATATTA
Source organism: Zanthoxylum bungeanum (assembly GCA_019454045.1). Lineage (NCBI taxonomy): Eukaryota > Viridiplantae > Streptophyta > Magnoliopsida > Sapindales > Rutaceae > Zanthoxylum > Zanthoxylum bungeanum. Next base: position 265,338 of record SKCR01025304.1, read on the forward strand.
ATTGTAGAGATTATGTGCCACATATGTTTTTTATTTTAATGAGAGATTATAATATATTTTCTTATTATAATAGGTTTATTTATTTAATTTTATAATTTTATAATAAATAAATAATTAAATTAATATGTTTCTTACTTTAATCGTAGATTATGTTTTTATATTATAATAGGTTTCTTATATTAATAATTTATTATTTTAGTTTTATAATTTAATAATAAAAAATAATTATAGAGATATTTTAATTTTATAGTTTAATAATCAAAAATTAATTGTAGAAAACTTAATAATGTATTTTTTTAAATTTTAATAGGATACTATAATATGTTTTCTTGTTATAATAGAATTCTAATAATATATATTTTTATTGTAATATGATTTTAATTTTATAGATTTATTAATTTAATTTTATAACTTTAATATGAAATTATCACGTGGAACGATGAATAGACTTAAAAATGTTTAACTCATATATATATAAATAATTTTAATTTATAATTTAATAAAAAAATTAATTGTAGAGATTATGTGCAACATATATATTTTTTATTTTATTTTAATAGAAGATTATAATATATCTTCTTAGAGATTAAGTTTCATGTGACGCGATTAGAAAACTTAAAAATGTTTAACATATATAGAATTTTTTGTTGGATTATCTGTGATATTATCCAAAAAAATTAATCAGATAGTATAATATATTTTATTATTATAATAGAGTTATTATTTAATAGATTTATTAATTTCATTTTATAATTTAATATGAAACTGCCACGTGGCGCAGTGAAGAGACTTAAAAATGTTTAAATAATAATATATATATATATATTATTTTAATTTATAATAAATTAAAATATTAAAATATTAAATAATTAAATTAATAGGTTTATTACTTTAATCGTATATTATGTTTTTATATTGTAATAGGTTGGTTATGTTAATAATTTATTATTTTAATTTTATAATTTAATAATAAAAAATATTAATCGTATAGATTAGGTGCAATTTTTTTTAATAGAATATTATAATATATTTTCTTATTATAATAAGTAGTAAAAAAATTAATTGTAAATATTAAGTGTCATGTGACGCGATTATAAAGCTTAAAAATATTTAACATATATAGATTATTTGTCGGATTATCTATGATATTATTCAAAAAATTAATTGGATGAAATACTATATTTTATTATTATAATAGAGTTCTTATTTAATAGATTTATTCACTAAATTTTATAATTTGATAGTATTTTTTAATTGTGGTATGATAATATTATATGTTTAGTTATTTTAATACAGTTCTTATAAAATTATAATATGTAATATATATATATATATCGATAATATAGTATTATTTTATCTTATTCTCTTATATTAATATTATATAATTTTGTATATCACATTATTATCATTAAATTTAAATCAGCCTTTTTGAAGTTGCTGTTACGTTACATCCTTTACTGCGCTCAGATAAAAAAAAAAAGAGCTCCAAATTTTATAACTAAATTTAGGAGTTAGGAGACAAAACCGCCTAATCTTGTTCTTCAATCTTCGATCTTCAATCGTAAATTGCCCACTTGGTGATCTCTCGTTGCCGATCCAGTATTGCCTTTTTCTTCCCAATTTTCTCACCTTTTTTTTTTGGCAAAACCCTAATTGTAGTTGTTACAGATCGGCAATTTTTCTTTCGTTTCTTGCAGATTAGCAGATCCGAGCTCATCCCATCAAAGGTTTTTCTCTCCTCTTCATTTTTCATCAAAAAGTCTTTTTTTTAATTGTTTGAGTTTTAGTTTAATGAAAGCAATCAGAATTTTGCGTGTATGTGAATTTTGATTAATTGGAGTGCAATGTTAATTTCGTTGATCGGTTTATTTTTTATTTTTGGAAACAACGTTTGTTTCTTGATTGCGTATGCCTGGGAAATTTTGCATGTGATTTATGTGTTTCTGTAAAACACACGTGTTTGTTCTTAGATGTTGATTGATTTACTGATGATGGTGGGTTTGGATTCTTTTCGTTGGTAGGTTGATAGAGTGTTTTCAGAAGATTTTGTTAGCTAACGACGAGGAGAAGATTAAGGTTAGCTTGATAGATCATAAAAATGGCAGCTCCTGTGCCTCCAGGGGCACCAAGGCAACAGCCACCAACGGCGCCAAATTACAATCCTAATTTACAACAAAACCCTAATTCATTATCGGATAATTTTCAGAATTTAAATCTAAACCGACCTGTTTCGATGCCCAATTCAGGTCCTAGACCAACCCCATTTTCCCAATCACCACCATTTCCTTCAACAGCCCCTTCACCACCAATGTCCCGCCCGGGCCCACCACCACCACCTGGTGTAGTTCCAAGACCCACTGGAACCCCACAACAATCATTTCCTCCTAATGTGGCTCCGCTATGGCCCTCTGGGGCACCTGTGGGACAATCTTTGCCTTTTGGGTCCAGACCTCCTCCCGGGTCTTTGCCCCCTTCGATGGGTGGTGGTGGCCTTGTGGGGGTTCCCACTTCTGGAGTGCCTCCAGCCAGTGCTTTTCCATCTTCAGTTTCATTTCCTCGTCCGGTTGCCCCACCCCTTGGATCTAGACCGGTTCCTCTTGTATCTTCTTCGTCTTTGAGTAGTGGTTTGAATGTTCCCCTTTCTGGTGCATCTGATGGTGTGATGAGTAATGGACCTCTGGCATTTGCTGCTTCGGGTGGACCACGTTTCCCCCCATCTGGTAGTGCACAGCAAACTCAAACACCACCTGTTGGTCCTCCATCAATGCTGACATCAGCTCGGTCTCCTCAGCAGTCTCCAAGTATGCGGTTTCCTCCTGTGCAGCAGTCACCATTCTCAGCAGCTCCTCAAAACGCACCACCTTTCTCAGCAGCTCCTCAAAACGCACCACCTTTCTCAGCAGCTCCTCAAAACACACCACCTTTCTCAGCAGCTCCTCAAAGCACGCCGCCATTCTCAGCAGCTCCTCAAAGCATGCCGCCATTTTCAGCAGCTCCTCAAAGCATGCCGCCATTTTCAGGTGCACCGTCATTTCCCATAGCATCTCCTCAAGGTGTACCACCACCTCAAGTTTCTCCTTTTGGGCCACATTCATGGTCAGCCCCGCAGGTAAGCTTTAAAAAATCATGTTTTACCTTTTTTGGATTTTTGAAACAAAGATATGGTTGATGAATTACAGATCATATTGTAGACTGTCTTACCTAGGCAATATGTAGGTATATAAGCGTGCTGAAATTAAGTGTTATTAGTTGTTTCTGTTCTTTTATTTAAAACGAGAGTTCTGATTGATGATGCTAGGGAAGGAAGCAGAGTTCTTGCATTTAGTTATACCCTGTTTATATATATGTGTGTGGGGTGTGTGTGTGTGTGAGGTCTTTGTCCTAGCGGTTCCATGAATCAAACTTGTTAACATTTTGATTCTCAAACCTAAATTTAGTTCTCTACTACATTTGTCTTTTGAGAATTTGTGTTTTGGACTATCTGGCAATGACAAGTCTCCCCATGATGATTTCTTGTTTATATTTGCTCTATTATGCTGGTTAGGGTTGTTTCTTTTTTAACGTCTATAACGTTTTGTGCCTAACTACATGATCATTTTTTCTTTTTGTAAATAACTAACTAGAATTACACGAGTCTATTTGCACGAGACTACACACTTATTTCTTTTTTCTTTGATCAATGATCTGGAGGTAAATCTTTTGATTTGCTTAGGTGGGCCCATCACCGCCAATTCCTGGTTCAGTCCAACCACCTAGAATGTTTGGTATGCCTCCACCATTACCATCTCAAACTATGGCAAATATGCCTCCTTCTATTGGTCAAACTGGAGCCCCTGTGGCAGCATCATCGAAAATTGATCCTCAACAAATTCCACGGCCCATTCCTAGTTCTGTGGTGGTCCTATATGATACTCGTGAAGGAAATCAGGCCAATCCTCCTCCGGTACTTAATTTGGTCTTGAACTTTAAGAATAGTTTTTTTTCTAAATTTGTCAGGGTTTCCACTGAATTTCTTATTCAAATTTGTTTTGCTCTCTCTTTTTTAAATTACTCAATTCCTTCTCTTTGCTAATTATTTTTGTGATATTTGTAAAGCCTGCGACAAGTGAATACATTGTTAGAGACACGGGGAATTGTAGTCCACGCTACATGAGATGTACCATTAGCCAGGTTAGAATATAATTTTGTATGCTTAATTGATATCATTTTGCATCCTATAATATATTTATGAACTTCTACTTTACTTTGAATAACACAACTTTGGACTAATGGGATTTATTTCTCTAACAGATTCCATGTACCAATGACCTGCTGACAACATCTGGCATGCAGTTGGCTTTGTTGGTCCAACCTTTGGCTCTTTCTCATCCATCTGAGGAGCCCATCCAAGTAATGTTTGATGTTTTTATTCTCCAAAACTTGTAAATTTAATAGCTTTAGTTTATTTGTTTATTTAAAGTAAGTGAATCATTAATTTTTATGTGAACCCCATGGTTTTGCTAAGCCTTTGTTTCAAATTTGGGGGTTAGTGCTAAGAACTTTAGGGAGAACCTGACTTTTTCTAAGACAGTTTTTTCAGTTATTTTAATCCTGGGAATGTTGGGTTTTCCAGCCTATAATTGAATTGTTCGGAAGGGGAAAATTTATCTTTTATGGTGACTATAATTTTGTTTATTTCTTTTTCCAAGTCACTCACCCCTCTTGTAAGATCCGACGAGTGATTGCATCTGATTGCAAATCTATTATACAAAACGAAGGAATCTGTTTTCTGCAGCTCTTATAGTTTTTCTTGTTATAGATTGTAGATTTTGGAGACATGGGTCCTGTTCGATGTTCTCGCTGCAAAGCCTACATAAATCCTTTCATGAAGTTCACTGATCAGGGAAGGCGGTTCATCTGCAATTTGTGCGGTCAGTTATATAGTCCCTGCATCTTGTGTTATATCATTTATTTCATGTTTCTTTAGGGGGTGGTTTGTGTTTTTCATGGTGCAGTGGATGCCATTGAGATTGAATATTATCTTCTCCTCTCGCCCCACTCCCCAAGGGAAAAAAGTATTCAGGACTTGCTATTTTCTGTCCTTCATTCTTTCCATTTGAAAATATAGCCTTATTATGGGTTATTATTCATTCTTCACATTGGTTTGTAAGTTTTAGGACTTGATATCTATGATAAAAATGTTAGCCTATAAAGACTGTGAGAATTTGTGAAGGAAAAATTTGTGTATTAAAATTTGCTTGATATAAAACTTACAATGAGAGGCCTTTATATAGGCATTATACAACTACCATATTAAATACACAACAACACAACTACCAACTACACAATTAATGCTTGGTTGAATATAATCTAACAATAAATACTAATTAGCTTCTCAACTAATTCCAACACTCCCCCTCAAGCTGGAGCATACATGTTGTATGCACCAAGCTTGTTACAGATGAAATCAGCACAAGAACTATAGAGAGACTAGGGTGTTTAAAGCGCTGCTGGAGAATGCACAGCAGGAACATATATGGTGACTTGGTTGTTTAACGTCGTTGGAGAATGCACAACGAGAACAGATGTGGAGGTTTGGATGGTTTAACATCGCTGGAAAATGCACAGCTGAAAAGTTTAAACTATTCCAGAACAGCTCAAAATATCTAAAGAAAACTTGCCAAATCACCCCATAACAAAACCCGAAAAAAGTCAGATGTGGAACTTGGTGCAAATAAGGGATAAGAATTAGCATTCGTCGTCACTGATATTGTCAAGATGCCAAAGAAGATGCGGCGCGTGAGGCTCACACATATATAGCGGTGTGTGTTCCCCACGCGCCGACTGAACGACGACTCTAAAAGAGAGATACTAGAACCCAGAGAAAGATTGGCTCTGATACCATGTGAGAATTTGTGAAGGAAAAATTGTGTATTAAAATTTGCTTGGTTGAATCTAACACCATATTAAATGCTTGGTTGAATATAATCTAACAATAAATACTAATTAGCTTCTCAACTAATTCCAACAAAGACCTTGCGTATGGACCTAGAAAAGAGGATTGAATCCTAATTATCTGGTATAAGGTTCTATAGATTGTCTGATGATGTGAGGAGCTTCTTGGAAATTATGCAAATTAAAGTTCCTATTGTAGTTGTTGGCTTCTCAGTCCCTATAAACATTGTCAAATTCTTCTTATCATATGTAGGCACCAATAGTATTTTGATTTATCAGTATTCTGCCTTCGGAACATTTACTTGATGGTTGGAGAGGTGTGACATTCTTTTCCCACTCTCTTTCTTTCTTTCTTTTTTTTGCAGGTTTTACTGATGACACTCCCCGTGATTACCACTGCAATCTAGGTCCAGATGGTAGGCGTAGAGATGCTGATGATAGGCCTGAGCTATGTAGGGGGACGGTTGAATTTGTTGCCACAAAGGAATATATGGTTGGTTACTTTTTTCAAATTTGTCGGTCTTACAGAAAAGATGTTTTCTTACTGTATTCCTCTTCTTAAATTTTCTGTCCTATCACATATGAGACAATCTTATTAATGTTTAGCATAGTGGGCAATTGTGAACTTGTATCCTTTTGGATGCTTATGTAAATGTCCTCTTTTTGTTACTTGTTCTACTTCTGTAGACGAGTCCTTTTACTTGCTGAGTATATAGGTCATGATTGGCACTCTGTGGTCTCACTTTGTCATAATTTTGACTCCCGTATAATATGATCAGTTAACATTACGTACTTTCATAGCATGATCAGTTTCCAAGAGTACGTGCTATGGTGGTTCTGTATGAGACTTCCTTCTCGAATTCTTGAATGATCAAAGAATTTATGATGGCATTCTCTTCTCTGGGTCACTGGATTCATCATTTTTTTCCTTTTTATGTTGTACCAGGTGCGCGATCCAATGCCGGCTGTGTATTTCTTCCTCATTGATGTATCCATGAATGCCTTACAGACTGGTGCAACTGCTGCAGCTTGCAGTGCTATTAGTCAAGTTATTTCAGATCTTCCTGTAAGTTCTTGCCTATTTCCACTGCGTTTGACCATTTGAACAAATCTGTCTTAGAAAGCACATTGGACTTCATAGTCATATGATTACTTTCTACTTTATGCTGTCATTATATCGATCCCCTTTTCTGACTCATTTCTTCTCTCATATCTGATTTCTAAATGAAGGTTGAAGAAAACTCAATATGGAATCTATTCTATTTAGTTGGATTACAATTATTTTCTTGCTCCTTTTTTGGATGACATGAATCTAATTGAAGGCTTGGAGCTACAAGTCTTTTCCAGGAAATGTGTCAAATCATAGCTAAATATAGAACCTTAACCTGGCAAGTGCATTTAGCCCACATTTGTCTCTTGTAGAGAATTCCATTGCAGAAACATTAGTTGAGTGATTGCGTAGGCCTTGGCTGTTTTTCCTAGACTGCGTGTTATTTTTAGTTTACAATGGAAATTCATCACTAGCTGGTTACAGTAGTATTATATTGTCATTCTCATAGCATGCCTTATTTGACTTATTTTTGTTTATGCATTCAAACTGTGAATGAAGTTTTTGGTTTCATTTGTTCCCTAATCATTCAATTGTCTCTTCTACCTAGAAGAGGTGTCCTTGTTTGCTTTTACCAATTTTTAAATCTGTAAAACACAGACAATTTAACTGGAATTTGATGTTTCTGCTGTCGCAGGAAGGTCCCCGAACAATGGTGGGAATTGCGACATTTGACTCGACGATCCATTTCTACAATTTGAAACGTGCACTACAACAGGTCTCTCATTTTGCGACTATTTCTATCTGTAAAGAAATAAGACAATTCTATATTTTTGGATGCTTAGAATTACCAAAGATGTTTTTATATAGGCATTATCAAGTTAAATATAGAAACTAAATATACTAATAATTATTAGGATTACATAATCACATCTCAATGATTATGTAATAATATTTTAGAGATATGTAGAATCATAATCATATATTTGGATGATTATGATTATGATTCTAATAATATCTTAGGGATTCTAACACTCCCTCCTCAAGCTGGAGCATATATATCATATGCACCAAGCTTGTTACAAATGAAACCAATACAAGAACCATAGAGAGGCTAGGGTGTTTTAACACTGCTGGAGAATGTACAACAAGAATGTATGCGGTGACTTGGATGTTTTAACTTCTAACTCCATTGTAGAATGCACAATGTGAACAAATTCGGGGGGTTGGATGGTTTAACATTGTTGGAAAATACACAGCGGAGAAAGTTTAAACTATTCCAAAACAACTCAAAACATTTAAAGAAAACTTGTCAAATCACCCAATGACAGAAAACCACGAAAAGAGTCAGATGTGGAACTTGATGCGTACAGGGAACAAATGGTCGACAAGATTTGAGCATTTCGTTGTCGTCAGTGTTGTCAACACTGCTGAAGAAGATGCGGCGCATGAGGCTCACACGCATACAGTGGCTTGTGTTCCCCATGTGCTGGCTTGAACAATAACTCTAAAGGAGAGAAATCAGATACAAAATCACAGAACCCAGAGATAGATTGGCTCTGATACCATGTAAAGAAATAAGACAATTCTATATATCTAGATGTTTAGAATTACAAGAGATATGCCTTTATATAGGAATTACATCAAGTTAAATATAGAAACTAAATACACTAATAATCATTAGGATTACATAATCATATCTCAATAACAATATCTTAGAGATATGTAAAATCATAATCATATCGTTGGATGATTATGATTATGATTCTAACAGTATCTTGGGGATTCTAACACTATCCTTGAACTTTTGACTTCGAAGTTGACAAATTTTTTGTTTTTCTTCAAGATATGAAATACAATGCTTGAATACAATATTTTTTTCTCCAGATTAAGTAGTTGACGTTTGACATTATTGTAAGCTGAACATAGTTGTATAGTAATGTACTTGTTATGTTTCTTTTGTGGTATTTTTCAATCAGATTGGCTATAAAAGATGACACCACATGAAACAAAAGTTGTAATCATTATTTTGATAATGATTATGCTTTTCTGTAACTGTAATATCTATATAAACTCTTAATTTCTTGACTTCTTTTTTTCATGACTGGAACCTAAATCCCCTTCCTACCAACCCACAACCTCAACTTGTTGATTGGTCCTGATACCTGTCTACTAAACTTTTTGTTTAGTATTTCATGTGACATGTATTTTTGTGTAGTGCCATGTAACTTTTTCTCTTGCTCATTTTGATTTCAACTTATTTTTGCAGCCATTGATGCTCATTGTTCCCGATGTAGAAGATGTTTATACTCCTCTGCAATCTGATATTATTGTTCCAGTTTCTGAGGTGAGCATTCTAGGTTTTTTTAGGTTATTTCATTCTTTTATGTGGATCTTCATAATTTTTGTCTAATTAAATATATATATGTTCCTTGTTTGAGGAATTTTCAAATAACTTCCCGTAATATTGGTTTATGGATACAGTGCCGTCAACATTTAGAGCTATTGCTGGAAAGCATTCCCAGCATGTTTCAAAACAACAGAACAGCTGAATCAGCCTTTGGTGCAGCTGTCAAGGTATCCCAATCCTTTTCTTTTCCCATAATAGTGTGTTTGTGCGCGCAATCTTGAAGAGATGGGGCATTTTTTGTTGTTCTCCTGAAAATAGGATACATCAGGGAAAAAAAAAGATAATGGTTACTGTCACTTTCTGCCTGCCGTGTCTTTAAGAGCTGGAAAATGATATCGGATCACAAGAAAATGTGGATAAAATGTTTTTGTTACATGAAATATTTGACTTTTGACTACGTTTTTGTTTCATCTTTTGAAGACAATGATCTTAATGTATCAATTTTTATGCCCTTTCACTTATGTTGCTCTAGCATGGTCGTATATGTCAGATAAATAAGAAACTTCAATATTCTGTACAACATGCATGTATATAATTCTACAAATCTTAGATGGTTTAAACCTTTTTCGTCCTATTTCAGGCAGCTTTCTTGGCACTGAAGAGTACTGGGGGGAAACTTTTAGTCTTTCAATCAGGCAAGCTATATATATATATATCTGTGTGTTTGTATTACAAATTTCCTGTTATTGGCCTATTCAAGTGCTTGATTGTGATAACATGGTTCAGTACATGGAGGAATTGTTATGGGCAGCTTAGTAATTTTTTGGATGTTTTACCACCGGCTACCAGGAAAACTTGTATTAATGGAATGATTTGTAATTTCAAATAATGTACTGTACTTTTGCAGTCTTGCCTTCGGTTGGTTTTGGAGCCCTTTCGGCTAGAGAGGCCGAAGGAAGAAGTAATATCTCAGCGGGAGAAAAGGTATGAATTCATATGTTATATTCTCCATCCATCTGTGTGTTCTTGAGGTACAGCACAACATATAATATCTTCTTTTGCATGTGAATATACGATTTAGATGAGAATATGTGACCATATGTCAATTGTGCACACTCTTCCACTAGTTCTCCTAGGTATGAAGCATTGTATAATGTATATCCATTAATTTTATGTGATTATAGGAAAATGTTATGACCTTTCTTTCCTCCAAAAGAACCCAAAAGTAGGTGTTATGTCCAATGTTTCAAAAATCGGACTGATGCGGCGCCTCGAGGACAATAATTGCACAAGAAATTGATTTGTCGAGGCCCTACCAGATCTGTTCTTTAATTCTACTTGCTCAGATACTTCAAATTATGCCAAATAGAGAGGACTTCATAATCCCATAACCAATCCTGGTTTACTAAAGTTGGCTGTAAACCTCTTTGCTGCCCTTTTTTTTTCAGGTTTTAACTTTTGCATCTTTTACACTTGTATTGGCTGCCTGGCATCTAGTTTTTGTTTCAAGGAATTTAAGAAGTTTATTGTGTCATTATGATGCGAATTGTGAATTATAAGAAAATGAGAAGGAACCTATGAACAAATAGCTATACATAAATTATGTGAGAATTGAGATATTTTTTCTCTGATTTTCCTTTAATTCTTAGTCCTATTAAGATGTTCATTTTTGTTTCTTTAACTTTTTTGGTTAAGCTATTAATTTATTCTCTTGACAGTGTTTTAAAACGCGCTAGGCGCTAGTCGGGCGGCGACCCAGCGCAGGGCGCCTAGGCAATTAGTCGGCAAACAGTTAAAAATCTAATATTTTCCAACATCATAATTCATAAATAATCCAAATCATATAAATTCAATCAAAATGTAATAAAACATAAACCATTAATCAAACTCAATCAACCATATAATGATATAAAATATCATTTAACTAAGTTCATGTTTATCATCCTTTAACAAAGTTAAACTACACTAAATATCTAATTCTTTTTCATCTAATTCAAACTCATCATCCTTAGGAGGTTCATCAGAATCAAAATCCTCTTCATCAAGTTCTATGTATTCATCATTTCTAGCGCTTTTTTCGAGGTTGTAATATTTCATCGACCCCAGAGGCTTCTCCAACCATCCTCCAAGTAAGCCCCGAACCGGGCTCTACTTCTTCATCATCACCAGAGTCCCCACCCTCAACAATCCATCCTTGTGCATTAGTAGCATCTTTTGCTTGTAATACATCTAATTTCAAATCCTTCTCCCTTTTGTGCTTGTTCTTTAACTTGGCATTAAAGGAAACAAAGACAATATTGTTTAATCGATTCACATCAAGTCTGTTCATTTTCTTCGTGTGAATCTACATAAATAATTTAAATAAATCAATTAATATTAATAATTACAAAATAAAATAATAAAATATTTAACTTATGTTTAATATTTACCTCCACAATGCAATGAAGTATCAAGCCGCCCTATAATTTTACTATCAATAATCTCCAAGATTGGCCGATAATTACTCTCAATATTGTTTAATGCATCCTTTATCTCTTCTTTTGCATTTTTTAGCTCTTGATGCACAAAGCCCATGGATGGCTTTCTATCCCCATCAACTAACTGAAGCACCCTCACCAAAGGTGCAAACACCTTCAGACATTGGGTCACCCCATTCCAAAAAGAGACACTCATCACTGTGGCAAATGCAGCTTTCCCTTTAGCTTGCTTCGACCATATGCACTCATCCCATTCCGTGCTAGCAAACATGGTTCGCAAATTTTCTTTTTTTCGATCAAACTCTGTAAGGTTAAGAAAGCTGAGGCAAACCTAGTTACTTCCGGTCCGACTATTTCCCTCTGTTTTGTAAACGATCTCATCATGGACAAAGTCTTGTGATGGGGATACACGAAAATAGTGAAAGCCTTGGCACTATCAATGGTTTTTTTGTACCTCGACAATTTCCCAATACTTTCAAGCATGAGGTTTATGGTGTGAGTGGCACATGAACTTCAAAAAATATTTGACATCTTCGCCTTCAGCAACTTTGCCGCGGCCATATTGTTTGAGGCATTGTCTGTTACAACTTGAACCACATTTTCCGCCCCCACTTGTTCAATGCCTGACATAACATACTCATAAATGTGCTCAGCAGTATGGGCCACATCAGAACTTTCCTTGGAAGAAAGGAAAGTGGTACCAATTGGGCAATTAACACACAAATTCATTATACTTCTCATTTTCCTATCACTCCAAGCATCTGTCATGATAGAACACCCGTTCTCTTTCCACTCATGTTGTAGAAAATCTTTAACACTTTCAACTTCCTATTTCAATAATGGCTCCCTCAATTCATATTGGCTAAGACCTTTGAAACCCGGTTCAAATTGACCAATTGCTTCCGTCATCACTATCCAGCTATCATTGTCAATGACATTGAACGAAATACTAGATTCATAAACCCACTTAGCAACAAATTGCTTCACATTATGTGTCTTCACATTAATCAATTCATTTAATTAGTAATATGCTCAAGTAACAATTAATTATTTAATATCATTATAAATCCTAAAATTTAATTACTTTTATCTTTTCTTTTTAATTTATTAACTAATTGTATTAGTACTAATTACTAATTACTACTAATTGCTAAATACTAATATTAATCAATTATTAATTAATATGCCTAAGTAACAATTAATTATTTAATATCACCAATTCACCATAAACCCTAAAATCTATTTATTTTTATCGTTTCTATATAATTTTTAATTTATCAACTAATTTAATTAGTAATTACCAATACTAAATACTAATAGCTAATTACTTATTAACTAAAAAAAAACACTCAATTTATATTTAGGGTAATAAGATTTAGGTCAAATTAATAAAATTCTAAAATAAGGAAAGTAGTTAATTAGTTATAGTTATAACAAAACTATAAAAGCCATCATAATAGAATGAATCATTTTATTTTTGTTGGAATAAAAAAAAAAAATACCCTTACCGTTTCTGCGACTGCGTGAAGAGGAGAGAGAGAGGACTGTTGAGAAACCAAAGAAAACGATAAAGAAATGGCCGAGAAAGAGGGTTTTATTTATTTATTTTTTTTTTATATAAAGCCACCCCCAAAACGACGCCGTTTTGTGGGGGTTATTAAACCCCCAAATGACGACGTTTTGGTCCCAAAAAAAAAAAGTTGCGGCGAAATCGGCGCCTAGGCACCGATTTCACGCCAACCACTCGGTCGCGCGATTTCCACCACCGATTTGGTGGAAATCGCCTCGGCTGAGTGGGGATGAGCAAAAACGCGCCGCCTAGGCAGCGCGTTTTAGAACAGTATTATATTGTTTGCGTAAATTGTTATTAGATAATGTGCAACACAGATTATAATAATATGATTTGGGATGAAGTAACATGTTGTTTGTTGGATTTCAGGAGACGCATAAATTACTCCAACCAGCTGATAGAACTTTGAAGGCAATGGCAATTGAATTTGCGGAGTTTCAGGTGAAATGAAATCCTGAGTGATATCTCATTACTTGATAGTGATCTTAGACATATATAATTTTGACATAGGCATTGGTTGATATTTGTAGTGTGCATAGTTGCTGGTGGGCATGTAATTATGTGGGTTCCTTTTTTTTTTTGTGTTCCAGGTCTGTGTGGATGTGTTCATCACTACCCAGACTTATGTAGACATTGCTTCCATCTCCGTCGTCCCGAAAACTACTGGAGGACAGGTATTGGCTCTTCTATAACGGGATGATTTTTCTTAGAAATTGACTTGAACTATTTGTCTCATATTGTCTTTGGTTTGTCCTAACAAACGAAAATTGACTTCTAACCATTGTATGCATTTTTTGCTTCTTGCCTTCTCCCACATTAGTGCTGACGAAAGAAACACGGAAAGTACTGGGTTGTTTATTTATTTGTATCTTACTCATGCCAAAATAAGCCAGCCCATCAGAAATGAATGATTATTAAGATTTAGAGCCAGTAGATTGATGAGCTTCTAATAGGCATCCGACTGTTGATAACATAATGAGCGATTACTAGAAAGCTACATCCTATTTCTATAATTTTAGGACATGATGTGCTAGTAAAACTTGCAAACTGCTGTTTGCACACACCCAGGGCAGCTTACTGTTGCACCACAATGAGCGATTAATCAAACCTATCTTCTACGGCTTTTGGACATGACATATTATCAAAACTTGAAACCCTCCAAGCGTGCATATTCCTTTTATTTTGTTGCGTCTGAAAAGATCTAGTTTGGAACTTGGATTAAAAGAAAAGAAAAATGAAGTTTTTTATATGTTTGTTTTCTTCTGCTTTTTCGCTCCCCCCACTAAAACAAAACTATTTTCTTGTCCTTTTGAGTAATATTTCATATAACTTTCTTTACATGTTTTATACTTTTTCTAGGTTTATTATTACTACCCATTCTCAGCACTTAGTGATCCTGCAAAATTGTACAATGACCTTAGATGGAACATCACTAGGCCCCAAGGATTTGAGGCAGTAATGCGTGTTAGATGCAGCCAGGTATTCTTTTCAGATGATGAATATTTTGTTGCTTCTTTATTACTATCATAAGATAATCAATTTATCATTTTCATAATGACTATTCTGTAGATTAATTTTGTTATAATCTTTGATAGGGTATCCAAGTCCAAGAATACTATGGGAACTTCTGCAAACGGATTCCAACTGACATTGACTTACCTGCGGTTTGTATATTTGGTCAAACTGTTGACTTTCATTGTGTTTTATGGTGATAATGTCAAACCCCTTTTCATCCAAGAATGCTTAGTGTTACTAAGCGATGGCTTTTCTTGGATCATGCAACCCTAATTTAGGCCACCAAGGGAACTGATTTAGCTAGATTTAAAATTATATATTAATGAGATGATGTCTCACTATTGTTATTATTATTATAATTATTTTTAGAGTCATCCTTGAACCTTGTCTCAGTTAGAAGTGTGGATGTTAAAAGGGTTTTTTGGATCTGCAATTTTTGTAATGGTCTCAGTCCAGCTGATGGACAGAATTAACGACACTCCACCTTGGCTCTTTCATTCTATTTCCTGATTTTCAGTTATCCTAGCAATTACGTCTGTGTTTTACCACGACAGAGCATATTATGCTAGCTGTTTTAATGTTGAGTTTTTAACCAGTGACTTGCCCTGTTTACGATGCAGATTGACTGCAACAAAGCTATAATGGTAACCTTAAAACATGATGATAAGTTGCAGGATGTCTCAGAATGTTCTTTTCAGGTACTATCCTCCTCTTCCTCCTTTTCCCACCATATCAAAATCAGAATGGTAATGTCCAATTTTTCCACAATCTGGCACTGGTTTCTAGCCATATATTGCTTATTAGCATATGAAGCTTTTTGTATGGTCTGATAGCATTTTCAAGACAATGTTTCTTATTGATTGATTATGTTTTTTCATTTGTCAGTGCGCCCTTCTTTATACTACTGTTTATGGCCAAAGAAGAATTCGTGTTACAACTTTATCTTTGCCATGCACCAGTAATTTAAGTAATCTTTACCGCTCAGCTGACTTGGATACTCAGTTTACATGTTTCATGAAGCAAGGTATTTCTGTTAGTGCTTTTTGTCCTTGCTGTGGTATTTCTTCTTTCTTTACATTTCTGGTATTCTTGTTTGCCGCATAATCATTTTTCTTATTCTTCAACATCTATAATATAAATGTGATTGTGCTAATTTTTCTTTTCTTTCATCCATATTTGATGCCACATCACATGTTCTTTTCCCCACTGGCTTCTTTTGCTTGTACATGAACTTCTATCTAGCTGGATCATTCTTTATCTTCTAAAAAATGTAGAGTTCCTTATCTAGTTATCTTATGTGATAAAACCTTGCAATGCTTATCATTTTCTTTGTTGTACTCTGATTGTAGCGGCAAGTGAAATTCCTTCCACCCCACTTGGGAATGTCCGGGAAAAAATGATGAACCTTTGCGTAAATGCTCTGGTTTCTTATCGTAAATTTTGCGCTACAGTATCATCATCTGGGCAGCTCATTCTTCCAGAGGCTCTTAAGCTTTTGCCTTTATACACCCTTGGTAATGTTATTGTTCATTTGTTTTGTACTGAGCTATATGAATGTATTATGTCGCTTAGCACTTGTGTAAAGCTAACCAACCATCTTTTTATATAATTTTCTATGTTCTCTGATACTTGCGTGTGAGCTATTGGCATGGTAACATAACATCCAATCTTACATTATTTTTTCCTCATTATTGTCGTCCGTTATCTTTATTGTTGTAGGGGATTGTTTGGGAATTTATTGGGAGGATTGAAAATCTTTGATATTTGTTCTAATTTTTAGTAGGTTAGGTATCTAGAATTGGTTAAGATGACAATATGCGAAGCATTGTTCTGGTTGGAGATTCTGACATGCTTTGCTTTAATAAGTAATTTGAGTTTAATGAAATTCTGCATAGATTACTGTTTCCTAAGTTTGTGCAGTCTTTCAGTAGTTTCAGGTCTTCACTTTTTTAGACTTAGTGTCTCCAATATGGGGGACTTACAAGTTGTGGGAAGTAATTTTATTTCAGCATTACTTGTTAAGATTATTTGTTGAAAGGATACCATAGATTAACAAATTGCTTTCCTTTGTTGTTCTTCAGCATTAATTAAAAGTACAGGACTGCGAACAGATGGGAAAATAGATGATCGATCTTTCTGGATAACATATGTTTCCTCTGTTTCTGTTCCTTCAGCGGTTCCATTTGTTTACCCAAGGATGGTGGCTATCCATGACCTTGACAAGGTTATTCAAAGCTGTAGCTTATTTTATGTCTGGTGATCTAAATATGTTCCCAAAACCATTGTTAACTTTCTGCTAATTGACAGGGAGGAGAAGGGACTCTTATTCCTCCTTTCCTTCCTCTTTCTAGTGAACATGTGAGTGATGAGGGAATGTATCTTCTTGAGAACGGTGAGGATGCTTTAATATATGTTGGGTGCTCTGTGGATTCAAATATCCTGCATCAACTGTTTGGCATATCCTCCATTGATGAATTTCCAACTCAGGTATTTTGATGATATTAACCTCGGGAAACATTTAGTTTTTGACTTGTATTATTGTTATCAGTTTGGAGTAGGTTGTATTCTTTCCTACTCCCAACACCGAGCACCAGAACTTGGCCTTTGGGAAATATTTCCGTTTAGTATTGCACCAGTATAGGACTATTTGGAAGCTGCAGCATATCTTGAAGACTGAATGATTGATTACTTATTATTTAGTTTGAAAAGTTTCTATCTTTTCCTATTCAGGGAAGCTTACAGTTTATAGGTAAAATGCAGATTTGCTTGAGGGCATGAATATTAGATATTGATGCCAATAGTTGCTGGTGCTCAGATTTAATCCGTCCCATCTCTTTTCATAATCATGTTTTATAGCATCCCTAATTATACTTGAATTTGTGTGATTGTTGGATAATCTACGTAATATCGGGACTTATACTAGCCAATAGATCTGGATAATAGATTTGCCGAATTACCTGTCTTCTTTTCTTTTCCCCTTCCACCAAGCATTTGCTGGTGTACCTCTTTTGTTATGCAGTTTGTTATTTAGCGACTAATGCTTTGTTTATGCAGTTTGTGCTACAGCAATATGACAATCAATTATCAAAGAAATTGAATGACCTTATAAACGAGATAAGGCGCCAAAGATGTTCCTACTTGCGGTATAACTCATATTTTTCTTTATTTTTTGTTTCTAAAGAGAAAAATACAAATTATTTTTTATGCAATACTCTAAACTACTCGTTTTATCTTCTCGCAGTTTAAAGCTGTGCAAGAAAGGAGATCCTTCAGGTCAGTGCATTAAAACAGAAGGCTACCAATAATTATTGTAATAGTGTCCTATTATCCCCATCCCATAACTACCATGATCCCTTTACTTTCGTTGCCTCCAGCGATTAAATCTTTATCAATTGCCCGCTTCTGATTGGACTGTCTTTACTTGAGAGATCTGCTCATTATATGCCCCATCATGTCTATGTTTCTGTAATTCACTTGAATGATCGTGCTTGCTGAAAATTTTATAACAGTGCACAACAATATAGATCATAAAGAAAGAATGGAAATACTGCAGGCTTGAATGCAATTTAATTTAGTTAGTGCATTATTTATCCTCATTTGCCTTCCTGACATTTGATGAAAATTATTCTATTCAAGGAAATCATATCTATTGTAATTTTGATTTTGGTTGAATTAAATTGCAGGAATGGTCTTCTTCTCATATCTGGTTGAAGACAAGAGTCCTACTGGCGGCCAATCTTACGTTGAGTTTTTAATAAACATCCATCGACAGATTCAAGTTAAGATGTAAACTCAACATCCATCGACAAAATTCAAGTTAAGATTTCTTGATCATTTTGTACTTGGCTTGTTTTGTTCACACAAGTTTTGATCATTATCCATCCACAAGAGCCGAAATGGACAACAAACACGAGGAAAGTCCATTTTTTTTTGTTGCACCTGTATCTGGGATCAGCACTTCCTTATTTATTTCCAGAATCAGCAGAATTTTGCAGTGAGAGGTTTGGCAAGATCAATGACAGTAATGAATATTGAGCTTATATTTGTTTTTTTATTTATTATTTAATCAGTTGTTTTTCTATCTTTTCCTTGAATAAATAGTTCCTACAGAAAACAGTGGGGAATGGAACCTTATGTAACAGATTGATGATTTGTTTTCAGATTGACAAAATTTTCTTGTTATTTTTTATTTACATTTTTGTGAAGTACATACAATAATATGATAAATCAGTTTGTATTTTTACACATTGTCAATGGAAACATGCAACATTTGCACTTCTATAAATATTCATTGCTATGTGCTTGGATGAAAATTCATAAAAAATGACCATTAAATTATAAGAGATGATCATTTCAGACTAATCTTATTCAAACACTTATATCTCTTTCATCTAGATTTCAAATTACAATTTGATTTGTAAAAAAAATTGCATGCACGGAGCATTTATACATACAATTTTCATCAAGAAACCTCTCTTCTACATGGTCGAAAATAGTCTCAATTAATTGCATCGCATTTATTCCTAAAATATGATTGAACTCACTAAAATATGACTGCTCACTAAAATACTCATTTGAAAGCTTATTATTTGCATATTAATAATATTAAATTTTTATGACCGAATATTTTATATTTTGAGAGAATTATTTTTAAAAAAAAAAAATTAAAAGAGAGGAGCAAACTGACTTACTGTGCTTGAAAATATGTACAAGGGTTAAAAGGGAAACATAGAGTAAGATCAACATAAATGCAGGGCTGGAAACACAAACCTAACATACACCTATCTTTATTGATAATTAGTGATGAGGAATCAGACTTATTAATAATACTTTAATTTAAAAATGCATTACATATATTTAACTTTATTTAAATGCACTTATAGTGATTTTGATTTATCTTAAATCAGCAAGTCAAAACATCTTATCAAAGTCTTTGCCAAAGATTACCAAGACAACTAGATATCAAAGAAAATCCATTATTATGGCTTCCTAGGTTAAAAGCAATTAGATGAATAAATGGAAATATTACTAATAAATATTCAAAACTCTTTGGGGGAGTAATCAGAATCTGACAACAATATAACTAAACATCAATAGCACCAAAATCCACAACACAATAGATTTCATTTCAGAAAAACTAAACCAAAAAAAGAAGACTATTAAAGAATCCCTGGTTGCTCATTTCTTCTTAGCAGCATCTGAGGCCTTGGTCTGCAAAAAAAATAACAATAAAAATAAAAAGATTAGAATGGGATTAGCAATAAACCCATCATCAAATATTTACAACAGAGGTGCATGAAATTATCAGGAAACTTCTGAGAACACTTGGCTTACGGCTTACCTTCTTTACACCACGAATCTTCTTAGCTCTGTTCTTCCTTTCCTTCAACTGCTTCCTTGATTTCTCTACCTTGGTATCAAGTCCATTCTGCATTGCAACACACACTCGCTCTTAATCATCCCAGGAACAGGTAACATTTAGACATACAAATAGAACTGATGAGATCTCCACGATGGTCTCCCCATCGTTCAAAGATAAAAATGTAAGATTTTAAAACCTAAAGCAGCTGCTTAGATAAATCGAGCACAGTAGTTTGCAAGGGTTCTGATAAACAAACATAATGGCAATCCCTAGAAGAAAATTTAGGTCTTCCCTATAACCCGACATTAAAGAATCATCATACCAAAAAATATTTTATGTAAACAGACAAATTTACAGAATAAGCAAAGTGTGTCAATAGCTTAAGAGGGAAATGCACGATATATGCACATATATCAGCCGCAGTTAATTAAATGAGTAAATTCATCCAAATGCACCAAATAAAAGGTGGAATTTAAGGAAAGTGCAAGGTTCGAAAACTCGGTGTGCGGTGTGAGGCGGTCCCTCGCGTGAGGCGAGGCGGACAACCTCGAGGCGGTCGAGGCGACAGCCTCAATCCGAACACGAAAAAAACTAAAAGCAATAAATAATCTATAACTAATATATGAAAGAATCTATCAAAATTAAACAAAATGAAATATAATAAAATAAGTTCATGAAATAAAATGATCGATAATCTCTAAATAGGCTATTATTTGTGTTTAATAACATAAAATGTGGGTATGAAGTGTCATCCTTCAAAAGGTCATCATCATATATAATTTCTATCATAAATAAATTTATTAATAATAAATTATAATTAATAAATATATATAATAGTGAATGATTATTATTAGTGATAATTATTTTTCCATTTTCGGCTAAGCATTGAGGTCGAGCTACTCTGTTAATATGGTTAACAATACTGCCAGAAAAATAAAATTGAAAATTTTATTTTCTGTACATTTTTAGTCTATAAAGAAGCTCAAGTTGAGACTCTTTGTCCCTACTTTCAGTTTCCTTATATTTATTTTTATTTTTCTTTTAAAAATAATGACTTCACGGCTTTTGAGTTGAGGCGTCCGCCTCAAACCGCCTCAAGCCGCCTCGACTCGAGGCGTCATGAGGCGGGCCGCCTCAGGCCTTTGAGGCGGTCCTATTGAAAACTCGGTTTGAGGCGACAGCCTTGACGCGCCATAGCTGCGAGGCGGCCGAGGCGGCGCCTCGAGGCGCGCCTCAGATGGAGTTTTTAAACTATGGGAAAGTGTAGCACTTCACAATCAATTATCATTAGAAAACAAAAAATACAACAAAATCAAACTATCAGAACGTTATCTCTCTATAGTTCAGGTTCTATCAACCCATTGAAAAAGCAGACACATGTACACAACAACATCTATCACATATGCCAGAAATCTGAAAATTTATTAAATTATTAGCATTTGTTTTTTTTTCTTTTCTTGTTGAGGAATAATTAGCATCTATTTGAACTCACAAGTTATCAAATGAATATTCACAGACCAATGCAGAAATAGCACAAATGTAGTAACTTACCCTGATAAGCCTGTACTTGGGCTCATACTTCTTAGCGTTCTCAACTGAATCATAGATCAGACCAAACCCAGTAGATTTACCACCTCCAAAGTGAGTTCTGAACTTGAAAACAAAGATTGAGTTAGTGTCCTTCACCTCGTACATCCTCGCCAACTTCTCCTTCAGCTCAGCCTTCACACCAACAAATTAACAAAAATTAGCAAACCATATCAATAGAACATACAATTAACACAGGAAAAGCCAAGTCAAAAATACACGAAACAACCCATCACAACTACAATGATTCAACCAATATTAACAACCATAAAGCATTGAAACCAAAATTTACCTTAGAAACATTGGGCCTTCCAGGATGAAGCACATCAATAACCTGCATTCACCAACAAAAAAACAAGGCATATTAAACTTTATTTGTCACCATAAACATGAAATGTTAGAAAAAAAAAACTTGATCAACTGAAAAGCTAACAGCATCAAAACCAAGTTAAATCACATAATGATCAGTATCGTTGCTAGTCTAATAAATCTACGTCCTGACTAAAGCGTTTCCTCTCATTTTTAACATACAGAACAATAAGAAAGAAATAAAGCTAGAAACTTTATACGAGTTAGCTCAAGATCTCTGATACCCAGAAACCAAAACAACTAAAACCAACAAACCCATGTTTGTTTTTCGAGAAAACGTGAGATAATTGAAAGTTAAAAAGCTTACAAATTGCTTCCTGGAAAGGAGACGATTGGTCATGAACTTCCTTGTTCGAATGGTGACTGCTTTGTCCGCCATGATTGGTTCAAAGCCTGCTGAATCCTAGACAGAGATTTGAATCACGAGAGGCGCGAGTAGTCAATGAATCGAATTAGTAGCAGCTGAAAAAGAAAGTAGAGTGAACAAAACCCTAGCTTTTTTATAGTCGCGTGTGATTTAGGGTTTCGTTTCGTTTGGGCCCTAAATTGGGCCGGGTTTTCTGATAATTGACCGTGCCGGGTTTAAATAAGGTGTTTGTTTTACTTTTGGGCCTAATTGGCTGTTTAACACTAAATTATGATTTTAAAAAAATTATAAGAGACTTCAATCGTTAAAACAAATTTCTGAATTGAACCAAATTATCCTTCCTTTTAGATTTTTTTTTTTAAAGATATATTACAAAAATGAGATCAAAAGACTCAATCACATATATGACATAATTATAAGATAAAGAATTCAATTTGAATAACTATATTTAGTGTTGACAATTGTTTTTCGTTCTAAGGATAATTCGGGAAAATCACTTCTCGAACAAACCTCACTCAACTGTGAATTTGTTTGGTTTGTTGGAAACCAAATACAAACTTAGCAGGAAATAGGAAAACACACAGACAAAAAAGAGGATTTAACCTGGTTCGACGGAATGGATCTAACCTATGTCCACGGACACAAGTAAAATGATGTTTTTATTACCACCTCGGGTCGAACCGACCTCCTTATCTCTTGCTTACACTAAATTTTTTGCTCTCAATTTTAAAAGTTACGTGTGAAACTAATTAGCCAAACAACCCCCATAACCAACCAACCTTTTACAATAAGTTCTCAACCTCTTTATATACTAGGATAAACTCCACTGTTTCATTAACTTCGTGATGTAAACCATGTGAATATGTCATCTGACACAACTACTTTATGTCACCTAAATCTCATTAAATCATGCTACTTTACCATTTGCTACACGCTTCAGCCCATGTGTCAGCCTACGTCCCAACTGCTCCTATGCGATTGCGTCTATCAGTTAATAAATTCGTAGCCCTGCTCTGTCCCATAAACCGCTGGCCTACTTCTATCTCATCAATCATTGAGAAGCTCAAACTTCCATTTAGGGCTTACGTCGTTCATCTAAGAACACAATGTTGCAACCCCGACCAACATCCTCGAGTCGGTCCATCTGAACATGTAACATCCTTCATTGTATCTACTAGCTGGTCGGGTCGGTGTGCCAAGACTCATGGTACTTGGACTGACTTCCTCTCATTTCCTTGATCGGGTCTGATCTGCTGATTCGATCCTGATTTCAGAGGCTGAAACGGGGCTTTGAATGCCGAGTCTGATGCCGAGGCTGCTCTGAGAGTCTGATGTTGGGCCAGACCTGACCACATCGGGTAAATCTTCACAAATATTCCAGTGTTGTCGTCTGATATTTTCTTATCAGGTCGGGTCGGTTTCCCAATCTATCCTATAGTTCTGCCCCGAGTTGCCTCTCGGTACTTCGGGCTCGGACCTCTCTGTCCGACCTCTCATCCTCACAAGGACTTTAGGCTTTATCTGTCAAGTGTGAAATCCACTTTACCCTTCCTTTGGATTCTGACTTACTTATAAATTATCATTTATTCACATACTTTTTTTTTAATCGTATTATTAAAAATAGCTATCGATTGATTAGTAAGAAGACAAATTAAGATCACACAAAACAATACTTTCAATTTACCGAGGATGTCGTTTACAAAAAGCTTGACTAGCTTAAAGAATAGTAAGTAATTCACGCAAAGAAGCGTAAAAGTCCTCGTTCGAATTCAAAAATGTGTTTTTTTATAATAGTGTGAGACTTGATTTGTTTAACTTCGGATCAGATAATTTGACGATAGAGTTTCCAATATTTTCAATATATATATATATTTATATATATATCATGCAAAGAAGCACTTATTTCTCTACAAATTAATGCTAAAGTCAAGGCCACACCATTAAAAAGCTATATATAAGCAACTTTCCCACAACCACAGAAATTATTTGTGGTTTTTGGCTCCTTTTAATTAGC
Organism: Zanthoxylum bungeanum; assembly: GCA_019454045.1. Classification (NCBI taxonomy): domain Eukaryota; kingdom Viridiplantae; phylum Streptophyta; class Magnoliopsida; order Sapindales; family Rutaceae; genus Zanthoxylum; species Zanthoxylum bungeanum. The sequence continues at coordinate 289,931 of SKCR01025304.1, forward strand.
TAGCAAACTACAAATATATAGTAGAAAAAATGTTTAGGGTTAATGCTTTCAATACATAATAAAGTTTTCATAAAACATTTTATTTACCAGAAAAAAAGAAAAAAAGATGAGTGTTGCTGTTTTGAATGGCTCAACAGTGACAAAATTTGTGGAGGACAAAGACAAGTTTGATAACTGTGTGAAGGAATGTTTCGAAAAGCTTGATGCAGTTAAAAATGGAGGGCTTTCGCGGAACACATTACGTGAAAGATTCCACAGGTTTTTTGACATGGAAGATGAGTCACAAACTTTAGAAGAGATGGATCGTCTTTACGATAACATGTTCGAGAGATTTGATGAGGATGGTAATGGAAATATTGATGGAGGTGAGTTCAGGTCTCTAATGGAGGAGATTATGCTTGCCATGGCCAGAGGCATTGGTGATTCTTTTGTTCTTGTGGCTTTGGATCAAGATAGCTTGCTTAACAAAGCTGTTCAACATGAATATGATAATTTTTCAAATGCAAATTATTAGGTTTTAGGTTTCTAAGTCTTTGGAAGAATGTTTTGCTCATTTAATAAATGGATTCATTCGACTCGATTGGTTTTAATAAACGTATATATCGAATATAAATTTGAATTCATTCATTCATTCATTTAGGATTCATTTATTGTTTTCATTTTATTTATGATTATTATTTTTCAAATAAGATTATTCGAGAAGTTGTTGCTAATTATCATAATTACGAGGAAATACAATGAAAGATCATTTTTCCCCTAGTTGAAATTCATATGAGAGAGAGATATTTAGGTTTTAGCTAGGTTTCCAAGTCTCATAAGAATGTTTTTCTTAATAAATTTGAGTACGTAAATACTCATTTAATAAATGAATTCATTCGATGCGATTCGTTTAAATAATTAAACATATCGAATATAAGTTTGAACTTATTAATTCGTTTAAAATTCATTTATTGTTTTCGTTTTACTTGTTATTATTATTTTTAAATAAGATTCGAAAAGTTATTATCAATTACCACATGAAAAATAATATTGTATAGATTTAATGTGTAATTTTGGTAAATCCATAAATTATGTATTTCATATATTTATACTTTTATGAAGAATTAATATAAATAAATTATGATAATTTATGTGACTATATTATTAAATCATGTCAGAATTAAATAAATATTCATTTATTGAACGAATCGAATAAGGATCATATTATTAGAATTAATTTATTAGACTAATCGAATACGAATTAATCAAATTTTAATTCAATTGGACACAAATTTGATTCAGCAATTTTTTTTTTGGTCATCTCTATTAAAAGATGTTGGATTTTGACAAGCACTGGAAAAGAAGATAATACACTCAGTAGAAGTTCAGCAGAATCAGCACATAATTTGTCTTAGATCTAGTTGAAAACCTGTATATGAAGTCATAAACATTAAGCACCATAATGACTATTGAAATCAAATTAGGGAATAATGTGATCGATCATTAAAAAATCATAAAATGATGAGAATGTTTAGATAGATGTATTGACACTACTACAAAAGATGATGGTTGTAAAATGAAAATTGGTTTTGAAATCGTCATCTTTGGTGGATGTATGAGCGAAACAGGGTTTGTCGTTATGCCTATGATGACAGAGACCACGACACTGCTGGACTCGCAGCCCGTAGAGAGTACGGATAGACCATGGGGGACTACTCAGAGAATGAAATAATCATCACCCTGTATGAAAACACTGTAAATGATTTAAGACCGCACTACACCTCTCGCAATGTCCGACCTTAAACTCGTTTGGGTTCAAAATGATCTCTTACTGATGCCAGTATAATATTCAGGTTTGAAATGAGGCATAGACATATCTTATAATGCAGAATCATGCAATAACAGTTTAAATCATACAATGGCGCAAACATTAATAATAAAAACATTAAGATAGCAATATCGATAGTTACAAATGTCTAGAAATTACTAAAGTAACAATAAAATACTAATTGAACAGAATATTGTCCATATTTCACAGCCCTGACTTCGGAGAAGCCTGACCGGATATTTTTCATGTCATTGATGTCCGGCCGAACATATTACATTTTTGGCTGGATGTTCTTTGCAAACCAAAAAGGCAGATGTTGTAGAATCATGCATAGTAGTAGCAATAACGAATAATAGCATGGTAATAATAAACAAATATGAAATAGAGACGGTTGCAATAAAATAAACAAAATATGGTGCATGTCTTCGAAGCTTGGCCGAACTTATTTTGTTCCATTAACGTCCAACCGAACTTAATTCAAGTCTGGTCGGATGTGTTGTGTAAATCAGAAGGACAAAGAATACGGAAACAATAATGACATAGCAATAATGATGAAGTAATAATGAAAATACTGTAAAACAGAGACAGTAATACAATAAGCCATTAATAACATAATAGTTATAACATGACAATAGTAACAAGGAATGTACAACAAAAAAACAATAATAACGTAACAAAACAGTAACATGGTTGGACTTTATCACTAGGCCGAACATTTCTTTGACAAGTGCATGTTCGGTCGGACATGTATCAAGTCTGATCGGAGATGCTGTGTCAGATCAGAAATAAGAGAAAAAGGAATACGGTAAAAATTAAATTAGGGAACCCTCAGGTCACACCTTAATTGTAGTTGGCTCTGAAAACACATTTGAAACTTGGGCCGTAGCCGGATCACTCACCGGAAATGATGAAACTTCAGGGAACTCGTAGGATTTCCTCACTGCTTTTCTCTCTCAGGTTCTCTCTCAGATTTCAGGACAGAGTTTATTCACATTGTGAATAGTTTAGACACTAATTTAAAGTGCCCAAACTGGGACTGAAAAGAGAATGAGAAATCAAATCTCCTCTATGTCTCCAGTGATTGCCAATCTGCAGCGTCAGCTACAGCTCGATCTATGTCTGGTCGGATATTTATTTTGAGATATACATCCGGCCGGATATTAATCAGGTCTGTGATTTCAATAATTGAAAATCTGCACATTTGGCCGAACATTTATTTCAAATATATATTTGGCCGGACATTAATCAGATCCCGTGATTCTAGTTATTGACAATCTGCAAGTTCACTGACAATTGTCACATGTCTGGTCGGATTTAGGGTTTTCAATATATTCGACCAGATATTCTAGTATGAGAGAAGGTTGGCCCGACATAGGTGATGTTCTGCCAAGACTTGGCTATTTTCTGAATTCTTTTGAGTTCTCTTCCCTTCTGGCATTTAATCTTGCAACTTTCCAAACTTTCAAGTGGTGCTCCCATAAGAGACTCGTCATTGGGCTATATGTAACAATACAATGTCTACAGTCACCCCCACTTTGATAGGCTTGTGCAGTGTATAACAATGACAAGTTTATCAAAGTTATTTATGTATTTTTACTTACCTGGTTTATCGGGCGTCGTCGGACTTACTTGGCCTTGTAGCTGTTTGTTCAGTTCTAGTAAATTTTTTAGGGACAAAAAATTGTCACCTTCAGTTCTATTAGAATCACGTCTCATCCCTCTAAAATCTTATTTCATTTTGCTAAAATTCCATCTTATCTTGTTAGAACTTTTGAGATATTTTTTTGTCCCATATTATTTTAAAATCGGTCAAAAAATATATATCAAATCTTATCCCAAAAGGGACAAGGCGAAACATGAAACATTTTCATCCCTACATATAACTAATTTTTATTAACTAAAGGCCAATAACAATACTAGGGATGGCGGCGGATAGGATATATGATTCCGCAACCTATACATATCGGCTAAAATTTTCAAAGTTGGTATCTGCATTTGTCAATAAATGTGAATATCCATATCAATCCAAAATATCTGCAAAATCAGAATCTACTAATAGATATACGATATCTGATCTAACTGTTTCATTTAATAAAAATCCAACAATTCAATATAAAAATTTATTCAACATAGTTTTAAAGATCAATTTCAACACAATTATCACATATAGGGCTACAATTAACATAACATCAACAATTCAACACAAATTTGAAATTCAATCTTAATATAAGTAAATGATATAATCTCATCTTTAGTTATTAGATGGATAGCAATTATCCAATATTGATATTCGCAATCGTCCAATATCTATTAAAGATACCTAATTGCATATTCACAACCTATCCACCATGTATTAAACTACGAATACCGAATATCGAATATTTTTCTAAATAAATATTAACAGTCAAATTATCCATCCAAATTAACGTAGGAAATACCAACCTTCTCAATAGTTTGTAACCAAGTTGATGGATATGCAAAGAAAGTAACAAGTAATCTTAAGTTGCGTGTATGCAACTTCATGCGTGAATAACCAAAAACCATAAAAAATTAGTCAATTTTTAATAACCTTTACTAAAGACATTGGCCACTTTTGGTTAATGTCACCCACCGAGGCAAGTAATGTTTTTCGGGTATGTTTTCAGCACACAATCTTCCAACTGAATATGAAAATGCAACCTAGGAAGTAAGAAGTAATATAATCACGTCCGCAAGTACTTGGTCCAATGAGTTGAGTCTTGATCTCTCAATTGGGAGATCAGGGTTCAACTAATAAGAGCAACATTTGTAAGAGCCTGTAACAACACCGAGTTTTATCTACTCAAATCGAGGTTCAATAACACCTGATATGAGATGATGGGGAGTGATTTCCCGATATTCCAAAAAAAAAAAAGTAATATAACCACATTGATTCTTCTTGCGTCACATTTCTATTTCGGTGAACTGAATGTAATCAGGACTCTAAATTTTAAAAGAAATTTAAGAACGCTATAAACTTTTCAAGAACTAAAGGCAAAAAAAAAAAGTAAAATTTTGGAGACAAGAGAGAAGAATTGAGAAGAGCATTCAAATTTGTGGTGTAAGAAAATGAGAAGGGGAATCTTTGTGTTATAGTACTAAAGAGAAACAAATCATTGATTGTCTAGTTAAAATATTGATTCATTTGGGGTAATATTTGATTATCACAAAAAATAGTAGTTAGTCTTTATTTTAAATGGGCTAAATTTAAATTATCTTAATTATAAACTAAACTTTTCATTAATTTATATAATACATTTAATAAATTTTCACAAAAAATAGCTATTCTCCAATCTATATATATATATATATATATGAAGAGGGCAGTCTGGTAAATAAGATCACCGATTTCTGGGATGAGAAGGTATACCTCTCCACACCACCGACAGAACTGGCATTCGCCAGGGTGAAGAGAAAGAAGAAGTCACGAATGGTCAAGTGTATGTCATTTATCATCGAGAAAATAATAAAACTCATCATACACATAAGGTCGTTGGGAGTTAGTTGTACCAGGTACAAATTGCACAACATACATATATAATGTATCAAAGGGTGAAGAGGGAACCGAAAGATTCGGAGGTGAAACTCTCCTATGATAGTACCACTGCGAAAGACGGCGACATGAGTAGTTTCCCAGTGGGATTCGTTCTCGGTGAGGGGTGCAGATAGACATCTTGGGGAGTATTAGTCTCATTTCTCAACTACTGGATTTTATAGTCGAAAGAAGATGAAGAAGCCATAACAACAAGAGGGGTATGAGATTAGAAGTGAGAATGCCAAAGAACAACAATTTCACAGAGCAAGAGATGCAAAAGTTTGAAATTATGAAGCTAATGAAGTCGGTCAAATCGGTACTTTTGGGACGTGATAGTTGGACCATTGTAGAAAATGAAAAGACGGCCAAGAGCACCTTGAAAGCCCATTGAAGGCCCAGTATTGGAGTATGTAAGAAAGACCTTTGACTTTTGAGATGCCCAATAAGTTGTTTGTTTCCACCATTTTTTCATATAGTTAAGGAGTTGACATTCTGTGATAATTCCTCTTGTGGATTCTATTTTGCCTTTTTAGAGGGTGAGTGTGAAGTGGACGTTCTGCCGGGAAGTCCTGAATTCAGACTCTGATGAGAGGCTATGGAGTTAGATTCGATTTTAATGAGAGGCTCTGGAGTCAGACTAAGACTCGAACTCTGACAATGGAATTCTAAAGTCAGAGTTTGATAGGAGCCCTGAACTCTTTTACTGTGCGCCTAGCCACGTGTCTATTACTTGATTTTTTGTCCCAAATATTTCCCCATTTTATTTGCATCATTTTGAAAAAAAATGACGGAAATAATGAATCAGACAGCCAAATAAAGTTATTTCCATTTCTTAAAACTGATTGATTGCCCATAATAGGGAAATTCTAAAATTCTTATGATTGTGCTAGTTAATTAGGAATATGAACGATGTCAATCAAAGTTTTCTCCTATTGAAAAATTATAAATAATGGACGAATCCATATAGAAAGGCTCTTTTTACTTGTCACTTTGGTCACTTGATTACTTGATTTTATTATTTGCGAGATTTAACGTGAGATTATCAAACCTCATAAATTATATAAAAAATAAATCTGAATTATAATAATTAATTGGAGTATTAATTATGAGAATGAGATGTCTATAAAATTAGGGTATTCCTATGATATAATACATAACTTAAAATAATTATTATTTGAAGTATTATTAGGGAGATATTTAAAAAATAAGCCCTTCTTAAAATATGGGATTCTAGGCGACCACTTAGTTCACCTCGAGTCATCCATATTTCTTGGGGTTTATACAGACAATTTGGATGCATTATTGTGTTGAACTATGCTAAATTTTTTCATAATCTTTTGACACGCGTGATTTAGTAGCAATACACAGTTAATATTTAGATACATTTAAATTATCCAATAATTATCAATCCTAATTTATAAATTTTTTGGTACAAACTAAGCTCATCACTAATCTTTAATTGTTTTACAAAAAAAATTATCTCTTTTTAAAATCCCCAATAAAACTAACAAAAATACGGAAATGTATCTAGCCAAAATAAGGGCAAAGTTCATTGACTCTTCAAAAAAAAAAAATCTATAAAATCATCACATATATATCGAATAATCTACTCGCAAGTACTCATTGTTTACAAATTTGTTTGGTAAATCCCTCTAACAAGTTTAGCACATTACTATTGGATTTATGGATGATAATTTAGATGGGTATGGATGTCCGTTATTATCCGTCCAATAAAATATCTGTTATCCGCAGTTTATAAGATAATGAAATGATTATGGATATGAAATTAGATATTAATAATAGATATTAGATAGTTACAGATATCAGTATCGGTTCCATAAGATATCTTTATCGATCCAATAATTAAAGATGAGATTGTATAATTTAATTTTGTTGAAATTAAACTTCAAAATTATGATGAATTGCTGGTGTGGTGTTAATTGTAGTCGTATATGTGATAAGTGTATGAAGATTGATATTTAAAATAATATTGAATAAATTTATATTGAATTGTTAAATCTGTATTAAATGAACGAGTTATATCGCATATCGTATATCTATTAGTAGATTTTTTATTTTTCTAATTTTACAAATATTTTGGACTGATACGAATATCCGCATTGATGAATAAATGATACAAATACTTACTCTAAATTTTTTAGCGAATATAAATATCGAAAAATAGAAGAGATAGTATCCTATACCATCCCGAATTAACACATACAAAAAAAGAAAACGATGCATAAATATATGATAAATGTTGTTTGGTAGAGGTTAAACCATTTTCCCTTTTCTCGGAAAAGCTAGTAAGATATGTCTTTTCCTTTTACCAATCTCAAACATTAGCCACTAAATATTGATAAGAGCACACAATATTAGGGGTGTTCACGAATCGAGTTGTGTCTTTTTTTTTTTTTTTTGAATTTTGTGAGACCTGATCGGATCGGATCACACATGTCGAAAAATCCGAACCCGAAATTTGAGATGTGAAACCCAATCGGATTGGGTTGACAATTTTTTTTAATGTATTAATTATTTTGAAATATAAATATTAGTTATTTTATGTCCCGAAAATTATCATATATATAATATTTTAAGACAACAAAAGTAATAAATAAATGAAATAATAGTAAAAACTTTAAAAAAAATTAAATTTTTAGAAAAATAATAAAAATCTTATAATATCAGGTCGGGTCGAATTTTAATATCAAACTCGTGACTCAATTCGTAAATATTGGTTCGGATCGGATTAATCCAAAAAATATTATTTTTTTTTGAAATACGTACGGATCGGGTCGCAGATTGACCCGAAATTTTGTACACCCCTTACACAACACAATGTCAAGACCTGTACCTTTTTGATTAATTTGGAAACTGTTTTATGCTATTTAAACTTTTGTCAAAAATCAAGGACCTAGTGTAAATTATCCGTTTCCTCCAGAAAATTTATATTCACCATTTTCACCAAAGATTCATTCACTCTCAAGTCTCCACTGGAGTCATCACTCGAAATAGTAAACGCCAAAATCTGTACCCAACCATGGCCGATAACGCCGCCGTCACCGGTGCCGATGCCCCCCGCCCTCTCAAGATCATCGCCGGCGCCGACTCTTTCGGTGCAGAATTAAAAGACGCTCTGATCTCGCACCTCCGGTCCCTCAACATAGACGTGGAAGACCTCGGCACCTCCGATTACTACTCGATCGGCGCCGAGGTCGGCCGCCGCGTCTCCTCCTCATCCTCCGACACCACCCGCGGCCTCGTCGCATGCGGAACCGGCGTCGGCGTCGCCATCTTCGCCAACAAAAACCCCGGCGTCTTCGCCGCCACGTGTCTCACTCCCGCCGACGCCCTCAATGCTCGGTCCATCAACAACTGTAACGTGCTCGCCGTCTCAGGTATGTCCACTCCCAAAGAATCCGCCGTCGAAATTCTCGACACGTGGCTGAAAACCCCGTTTAAAGCCCCTTGCCCCGCTTCGGATTTTAAGCCTTGGGAAGAGAACTTGTCGTGTTTTCTCGACAAGTCATTGACCGAAATGCCCCTGATTGGCAAAAATGAATTGAATGATAAAGGTAGTAGTGATTCTGTTTGTAGCATATGTTGTTTAGTTAAGAATAGGGAACTGAGTCCTGTGGATATGATTCCTGGGGCGTCCATGAAGATCGTTAGGGAGAGCCCAACTTCCGCAATCGTGAGGTTTAAGGCTGGGAGTGTGGAGCCGGCGCATCACCATACATTTGGGCATGATTTGGTGGTGCTGGAAGGGAGAAAGAGCGTGTGGAATTTGACTAAAAAGGAGAGATTTGATCTGATTGTTGGGGATTACTTGTTTACGCCGGCTGGGGATGTGCATAGAGTGAAGTATTATGAAGAGACTGAGTTTTTCATCAAGTGGGATGGCCCTTGGGATATGTTTTTCGATGAGGATCTTGAGACTGCGAAGAAAGCTGTTGAGAAGGAGGATGCTTGATCTGCGTTTTCGGAGGAGGAATCAGAGTTGCGTTGGGTAATAATCGGTTGCTTTTGAATAATGTATAGGTTGTTTGCTTGCTTGCTTGTTTGTTTGTTTATTGTGCAGGAGATATTGTATGTATTGTGAAGAAACTTGTTGTTTGTTTTGAATAATGGATGAAGTGTGTTTGATGTTATTGACTCTTATGTATTGGAGTTTTGAGATCATGTGATGCTCTTTGTTATCGTGATTGTTGTAATTATTTTGGTCATTTATATTGCAAGCCGGCCATGGATTATGTTCGGTTCTACATGCTCACAACTCAGTGATTATCGTCTGCCCTCATTAGCCAATGCTAAGAACTCATGACACGGGGATTTTCGTGACCTCTGGTTGTTACGTCAAACCAAATTCACTGTTGTATTGTGTCTTGACATTCTTGTTAACCTAATGGGTGTGTTTTTTTGATGCCAAGTAATGAAATCTGAATCGTTTCTCGGGGTTAAACCTGGTTTGCTCTCGTGTGATATGGATGGTTTCTACACCAGGAAGTGTATATTCTTGTTCTGAGTTTGTATGAGCACAAAATAATGGGTTTCTATTAATTGGGGTTTGTTTCGCTTGGAATAGCATAATTTTAGTTTTTGCTTTTAGATATTTGTTTTGGCCAAATGCAGATAAGTTTGTGCAATGCCATGTTTTGTAAGTCGTGGCATCTTTTATCTTTTGTTCATTATAGTAGTAAAACTTTGCGGCCGTTGAAAGTGGATGCAACCTTTTTTTTTTTTTTTTTTTTTTTTTTTGAATTGTTGGAAACCTTCCGAGTTTAAGCGGAGCAGGAAAAATCCCTAGTTGTCCCGGGCTCTTACAAGAAACACACTCTTTGAATTCGAACTCATGATCTTAAGATGAGATCCTGAGCCATACACCACCAAGTCACGCATTTTGGGGATAAGTGGATGCAACTTTCACATTAAGTGTGGACGGATAAATATTTAATCGAACTTATTCAAATCGTTTTTTAGATCGATTTCATTATAAATAATAAAAAAAAAATTAGTTTGATTTCTCACAAATTTTTTTTTTTGGATCGGTTTTAAATTTTTCAAACTGATTGAAACCGAACCGATCCAGCTATCAAAATGGCATGTTATTGGTTTTCAAAAAAAATACATGTAAGCTCCCACATTTAGCACACTTGATACTATGACGTATTGTTTGATAGAAAATATTGATTAAGAATATAAGTTAACTTATAAATGTTATATTGAGAATATAAGTTAGTTTATAAGCTTACGTGCATAAAAAGTAAAATTGCATGTGCTAAAATGGAGGCATTCTTTAGTACTATTGTCGTGTTATTTGAACTCGACTTATTAAGAAAATATCAGGATTGGACTCGATCCGAATTTGATTACTAATCAATTCGTCTCAGTCGAGCTCGATTAATTTTTTTAAAAATAGTTTTTATTTTTTATTTACTTCATTGAATTTTAAATAATTTCCCTATAAAATTAAAATTTGCGTGTCTATATAATCCAAGTAAAGCGTATTTCAGAGAGTGTTCTCAAGTCAAAAATACACCGACTCGAGCTTTTACAAGTCGGTCTCATTTAATAATTGAGCTATTGTTTTCGAATTCTAATGGCTCATTTATTAAATGAATCGAACTCGAATAAAGACAAATACGAGTCGAGCTCGAGCTGATCATGAACAACTCGAATCATTTACAACCCTATATATAGATACATATTTATAATATTTTAGACACACACATATAAATTTCCATAGAGACTCGAACTCAAACCCAAAAGCAAACTCATGATATAAACATGTCCCAAGCTAAATTAAAAATTTGGTATTTATATATTTAAAATTCAATATAAAATTTCATAAACGGAAAAAATATATCTAATAAGAGAAATAGTACTGTGAGTCTTATACAAAAACAATATAGTAGTATTAGTATAATAAAAATAAATATTAAAAATTAAGATTAGAAAAAGAATATACAATTCAAAAATGAAAATGAAATTGTATTCCTTATTTCTTGCCATAATTAAAATAAAAAAAAAATGTCTGTTGATGATGTTTTCAGGCACTATGTTATTTAAGCAGCACGACATGGGTAAAAAATGTAATTCACTTCTCAGTCAAGATTATTAATGCCGACCTGACCACTAAAGAGTCAACAGTAAGGGGCTGTGAACTTAACGGTTAGTGACCGATCACTTGAGTTCAAGATGACCGGGCAATTATCAGGTCGACAGCAGCATTCTCAGTACAAAAGACTATTATGACCGACCACATGAAGACCGACCTCGTGAAAATCGAGCATATGGCAAGACATGTTCAGGAAGATAAGACATTCTATCCATACAAGATAAGATAATAAGTTATCCTAATTTCATAAAGAGAATTGATGATTCAGTATCCTAAAATGATAAAAGAAGTGAATGTAGTTTTAAAAGTAGGAATCCTGATAGGAAAAGGAAACCATCTCCAACTGGGAATTCTTGTACAAATATGAATCTGATTTCTTCACCATTATAAATAGGAGGGTAGAGTGAGTGTAGAGAGGGGGAGAACCAATATGAATATCAGAATCATTACCATCAGACTTGTAAAAAACCAGAAGCAGAGCCGAGAAGCGTGTTTGAGTAATAAAAAGTATCATCCTTTTTGTGCCCGTGGACGTAGGTCGGACCAAGATCCGCCGAACCACGTTAAATCTCCTTGTCGATTGGCGTATTATTTGTCTTTTGCTAAGTTTGCTTTTGGTCCCCCATAATCAAACAAATTCACTATTGAGGGATGATTGTCTCGGGAGTAATATTCCCATATTGCCCTGAGACCAAAATCAGCCGTCAACAGTTGGCGCCGTCTGTGGGGAACTCAACAAAAAGCGGTTCACGTAGTAAGACGATGGCAGAAGGCGGAAATCACCAATCGTCGAGGAATCCGGCCACAGATTGGATGAAGAAGATAGAAGAAAGCATAAGGAATGACAATGAGGATAGTCAGGCCCTCCTAAAAACCATGATGAACCGACTGGAGAGAATGGAAGGGGGGAACAGCGAAAAGCCTGAAACCAGAGCTAATCAAAGAAGAGGAGAGATAACAGATGGAAAGAGGGTTGTGGATACAAGTGAGGACGATGGACCTAGGAGGAGGGGGCCTTACGGGATAAAATCCATAGTTGTGGAAAAAGATTCACAATCAGAGGACACATGGGAAGAAGAAGAAGAGAGACGTTCGACAGATTCCTCTTATGATAGTCTCCGCTACACTAGAAGAGGAGGCACAGAGTACGACGAGACTGTTCGGAAGATCCCAAAGCGTGAGGAACACCGCACCCGTGGCAACAGATGTGAAGAAGATCGCAGAAGGCGACATGACGGCCCAAATAGCGAGGTAAAATCTTGGTTAAAGAAAGAGATGGCCAAGTGGGGGGCAAGCCTCAAAACAGATACATGAGACGTCTGGGATGACAAAAATGAATCCCCACTCACAGAAGAAATAAAATCGGCAAAATTCCCGAAAAGGTTAAACATGCCGACCATGAAGCCCTACAAAGGCCATACCGATCCAAAATCTCATATTGAGAGCTTTGTATTATTGATGGAGGTCCAAGGAGTGACAAGGGACGCCGTGTGCAAGGTATTCCCCCAAAACCTTGGGTGGATCCGCCATTCTATGGTATAGAAGTCTAGCCCCAGGGAGCATCAGTAGCTTTGCACAACTCAGAAATTCGTTCGTACGGCACTTCAAAGGGGCCTGCGCCCCTAAAAGACAATTGGAGAGTTAAGACTCATGAAGCAGGGAGACGACGAGCCCCTAAAAACCTTTATTGAGAGGTATCAAAACATGGTACTCGAAGTCGGGGGGTATGAGTCTCCCGAGGCCTTGGAAAGCCTGAGGGGAGCTTTAAAAGTCGGAAGACTATGGACCCACCTAAGAATCCAAGGCACCCCAGACTATGCAACCGCCCTGGAGGTGGCCCGGAAGTTCGTTTCGTTAGAAAACGAGGAGAAAATCTCCCGGAGGGGGACGACTATCAGAGAGAGGACGATGAGGGCAGAGGCCCCCCGTCGAACAGATAGGGAGCCCAAAAAACCGCCCAAAACACAAGGAATTCAAGCCGATACCTCAGAACAGCTAGGAAAGAGGAGCCCCGACCCAAGTAAACCATGTCTTCAGGGAAGATGCGTACATTCCTCTGAAAAAGCCACTGGGGCAAATCGTCATGGAGATCCAAGGAAAATGTCTCTTAATAGAACCTGACCACATGAGATTCCCCCCTGATAAGAGAAATCAAAAAGCCTATTGCGTACATCATAATCTGAAAGGACAGTTGGCGCCGAGGCCCCTTCAACAATCGGCTCGGGACTGGAGTTCGTTCCGCCGAGGCCACTTCAACAATCGGCTCGGGACTGGGGTGCGTTCCGCCGAGGCCCCTTCAACAATCGGCTCGGGGCTAGAGTTCGTTCCGCCGAGGCCCCTTCAACAATCGGCTCGGGACTGGAGTTCGTTCCGCCGAGGCCCCTTCAACAATCGGCTCGGGGCTGGAGTTCGTTCCACCGAGGCCACTTCATTATTCGGCTCGGGGCTGGATTACGTTCCGTCGAGGCCGCTTTGATAATCGGCTCGGGGCTGGATCTTGTTCCGCCGAGGCGACTTGATATTCGGCTCGGCGTCGGGTTACGTCCCACCGAGTCATGCTTATTGGCATGGGGACGGAACATTCCCTCAGAATCAAATGTCTCTCAAGCTCGGGGTCCTCAGAATATTCAGGGACATATTCGATGCATATGATCCGTGAGAAGCATAGCACGGGGATGGATGATACCCCCGTGGCGATTGCTTGCTCCAGTGTTACCGAACATAAGGAGGAATATGCCCTTAATGTGTCGAACACTCTTTGATCCTCATTTACACATGTAATGGATCCGTGAGAAAGCATAGCACAAGGAGTGATGATGCCCCCGTGACGATTGCTAGCTCCAGTGATATCGGACCTAAGGAGGAATGTGCCCTTAGTATCCCGGACACTCTTTGATCCATTCATCATTTGGATCCAAGAAAGGCGCATCACGGGGATGCGTTGTGCCCCTGTGATGTGTGTCTGCTCCAGCGCGGTAAGGAGGAGCCCTCGCACAAATACACAGGCTCCACAGTGACCTGACGTATAGATGATGTGCCCTTACCATTTTAAACTCTCTCTGATCCGAATCCTGATTTGCCGGGACACTGAATTGAAAGGTTCAGAATTGTGTTTTGGAGGCCTCTGGCAGGACGCTGTTTCGAGGCATCCGTGCTGTTGTTTACACTTGTGAAAAGTTTTGCTTTGGGACAAGTGCTAAGTCACCCCCACCTTTTGATTTTATTTTCCAAAGTTTTGTTTTTGTTTTTCGCCGGTCTGGCAAGAGGACGCCCGTGCCAGATTTGGTAGGGCTTCAAAAGGTTGAGTCACCTCCCTTCTGAATAAGTCCCAAGGATTAATCGACTCGGGGCTGGATTCGTTCCGCCGAGGTTTCGTGGTGTAGGCTCGGGGCTGGATTTATTCCGCCGAGGCCTATGTGTGCCACTTGGTTATTCGGCTCGGGGCTGGATTTCGTTCCGCCGATGCCACTTGATTATTCGGCTCGGGGCTGGATTTCGTTCCGCCGAGGCCTCTTGGTTATTCGGCTCGGGGCTGGATTTCGTTCTGCCGAGGCCACTTAGTTATTCGACTCGAGGTCGGGGTACGTCCCACCGAGTCAGCCCTTCGGACTGGGGACGTAACATTCCCCTAGGTCCAAGTGCCTATCTTCATTCGGGGTCGGGTCGCGTCCCACCGAATCAGCCCTTCGGACTGGGGACGTAACATTCCCCAAAGTCCAAGTGCCTCTCTTCATTCGGGGTCAGGTTGCGTCCCACCGAATCAGCCCTTCGGACTGGGGACGTAACATTCCCCCAGGTCCAAGTGCCTCTCTTCATTCGGGGTCGGGTTACGTCCCACCGAGTCTACCTCTTTGGACTGGGGACGTAACATTCCCCCAGGTCCAAGTGTCTTTCTCAGCTCGGGATCAAGGTACGTCCCACTGAGTCAGCCCTTCGGACTGAGGACGTAACATTCCCCCAGGTCCAAGTGCCTCTCTTCATACGGGGTCGGGTTACGTCCCACCGAATCTACCTCTTTGGACTGGGGAAGTAACATTCCCTCAGGTCCAAGTGCCTTTCTCAGCTCGGGGTCGGGGTACGTCCCACCGAGTCAGTCCTTCGGACTGGGGACGTAACATTCCCCCAGGTCCGAGCATCTCTCACAGATCGAGACAATATCACATGCAACCGAGCACGTCATCGTTAGCTCAGAGGCAAAATTTTCTCCTCAGAATCGAGATTGGATCAGTCAGGGGTCAGGACCTCTAAATCTCTGGTACAGATATTACAGAGGAGAAGTCATTTTTAGTTTGGACAACAAGAGGAACTTCATCTCCTGATGGAACGACCCAAGTACGCAATTTGCTTTGAGGTAGAGAATCGTTCTGAATAGGGTCAGCATCTCCAATAACCGAGGATATGAAGATAGAAACAGAAGACTTAGTTGATGGCGAAGGCAATTTCTCTGTGATTTCTGGAGCGACCACTAGCAAGGCTATCAACACACCATCTTTATATAGTTCTCGGCACCAACTTGCATACTCGTTGGAACCGAGAACTATGAGACATATGTTGATGGTGTTTTCAGGCACTATGTTATTTAAGCAGCACGACATGGGTAAAAAAGGTAATTCACTTCTCTGTCAAGATTATTAATGCCGACCCGACCACTAAAGAGTCAACAGTAAGGGGCTGAGAACTTAACGGTTAGTGACCGAGCACTTGAGTTCAAGATGATCGGGCAATTATCAGGTTGACAACAGCATTCTCAGTACAAAAGACTATTATGACCGACCACATGAAGACCGACCTCGTGAAAATCGAGCATAGGGAAAGACATGTTCGGGAAGATAATGCATTCTATCCATACAAGATAAGATAATAAGTTATCCTAATTTCATAAAGAGAATTGATGAGTCAGTATCCTAAAAGGATAAAAGAAGTGAAGATAGTTTTAAAAGTAGGAATCCTGATAGGAAAAGGAAACCATCTCCAACTGGGAATTCTTGTACAAATATGAATCTGATTTCTTCACCATTATAAATAGGAGGGTAGAGTGAGTGTAGAGAGTGGGAGAACCAATATGAATATCAGAATCATTACCATCAGACTTGTAAAAACCAGAAGCAGAGCCGAGAAGCGTGTTTGAGTAATAAAAAGTATCATCCTTTTTGTGCCCGTGGACGTAGGTCGGACCAAGATCCGTCGAACCACGTTAAATCTCCTTGTCGATTGGCGTATTATTTGTCTTTTGCTAAGTTTGCTTTTGGTCCCCCATAACCAAACAAATTCACTATTGAGGGAGGATTGTCTCGGGAGTAATATTTCCATATTGCCCTGAGACCAAAATCAGCCGTCAACAATGTCACAAGAATACAAAAAAAAAACAAAACAAAAATTTAAAACAAAAAAGGGGGGCAAATTAAAGAAAATCATTATGTGTGGTGAACAAAAGTTTCATATATATGCACTGTTGATGGTGTTTTAGGGACCTATGTTATTTGAGGAGTACGTCAGGGGTAAAAAAGGTAATTCACTTCTCAGTCAAGATTATTAATGCCGACCCGACCACTAAAGAGTCAACAGTAAGGGGCCGGGAACTTTACGGTTAGTGACCGAGCACTTGAGTTCAAGATGACCGGGCAATTATCAGGTCGACAGCAGCATTCTCAGTACAAAAGACTATTATGACCGACTACATGAAGACCGACCTCGTGAAAACCGAGCATAGGGCAAGACATGTTCGGGAAGATAAGACATTATATCCATACAAGATAATATAATAAGTTATCCTATTTTCATAAAGAGAACTGATGAGTCAGTATCCTAAAATGATAAAAGAAGTGAAGGTAGTTTTAAAAGTAGGAATCCTGATAGGAAAAGGAAACCATCTCCAACTGGGAATTCTTGTACAAATAGGAATCTGATTTATTCACCATTATAAATAGGAGGGTAGAGTGAGTGTAGAGAGAATAAAAAAAAGAAAGAAAAAATCAATATCATTACCATCAGACTTGTAAACACAAAACATATATCAGAGAAGC
The DNA here is from genome assembly GCA_019454045.1 of Zanthoxylum bungeanum. NCBI lineage: Eukaryota > Viridiplantae > Streptophyta > Magnoliopsida > Sapindales > Rutaceae > Zanthoxylum > Zanthoxylum bungeanum. The sequence continues at coordinate 307,432 of SKCR01025304.1, forward strand.
ATATCTCAGTAATAAAACATCGTCCGTTCTGTGCCCGTGGATGTAGGCTGGATCTGATCTGCCGAACCACGTTAAATCTCTTTGTCTATTGGTGTATTTATCTGTCTTTTGCCAAATTTGCTTTTGGTTTCCCATAAACAAAACAAATTCACAGTTGGAGGAGGATTGTCTCGGGGGTAAAAAACCTTATTGCCCCTGAGACCGAAATCAGCCGTCAACAGTTGGCGCCGTCTGTGGGGAATCCAACAAAAAGCGGCTCGCTTATTAAGATGATGGCAGAAGGTGGAAATCACCAGTCTTCGGGGAGTTCAACAGCAGAATGGATGGAGAAAATCGAGGAAAATATGTTCCCGTACGATTTTTCTGACCAATGGATCCGTGAGATGCATAGCACGAGGAAGGATGATACCCTCGTGGCATTTGCTTGCTCCAGTGTTACCGAGCATAAGGATGAACATTCCCTTAATGCTTCAGACACTCTTTGATCCCTACCTATTTGGTCATTTGGATCCGTGAGATGCATATCACGAGGAGGGATGATACCCTCGTGGCGTTTGCTTGCTCCAGTGTTACCGAACATAAGGAGGAAAATGCCCTTAATGTCTCGGACACTCTTTGATCCCTATTTCCTTGATCATTTGGATCCGTGGGAAGCATGTCACGGGGAGGGATGATACCCATGTGGCGATTGCTTGCTCCAGTGTTACCGAACATAAGGAGGAAAATGCCCTTAATGTCTCAGACACTCTTTGATCCATATTTCCTTGATCATTCGGATCCGTGGGAAGCATAGCACGGGTAGGGATGATGCCCCCGTGGCGATTGCTTGCTCCAGTGTTACCGAACATAAGGAGAAAAATGCCCTTAATGTCTCGGACAATCTTTGATCCTTATTTCTTTGATCATTTGGATCCAAGAGAAGTATAACACGAGAATGGATTGTGCCCTCGTAGCGTATGCTTGCTCCAGCGTTGTAAGGAGGAGCCCTCGAACAGTACACATGCTCCATGGAGATCTGAAGAATAGAGGATGTGGCCTTACCATTTTAAACGCTCTTTGATCCAAATCCTGGTTCGCCGAGACTCTGAATTGAAAGGTTCAGAATTGTGTTTTGGAGACCTCAAACAGGACGCTGTTTTCAGGCATCATTGCTGTTGTTTTTGGATAAGTGTTAAATCACCCCCGCGTTTTGATTTTATTTTCCAAGGTTTTGTTTTCGTCTTCATCAGGTTTGAAAAGGGGACGCCCATGCCAAAACTGATAGGCTTCAAAAGATGATCCACTTTCCTTCTGAATAAAACCCAGAGGATAAACCGGCTCGGGGCTGGATTCGTTCCGCCGAGAGCACTTGGTTAATCGGCTCGGGGCTGGATTCGTTCCGCTGAGGCCACTTGGTTAATCGGCTCGGGGCTGGATTCGTTCCGTCGAGACTGATGTTTCTTTCCGGCTCGGGTATGCTCTTGTACCGCCGAGATCGATGTTTCTTTCAGGCTCGGGTCTGCTCTTGTACCGCCGAGACCGATGTTTCTTTCCACCTCGGGTCTGCTCTTGTACCGCTGAGACCGATGTTTCTTTCCGGCTCGGGTCTGCTCTTGTACCGCGAGACCGATGTTTCTTTCCGGCTCGGGTCTGCTCTTGTACCGCCGAGACTGATGTTTCTTTCCGGCTCGGGTTTGCTCTTGTACTGCAGAGACAGATGTCTCTTTCCGACTCGGGTATGCTCTTGTATCGCCGAGACCGATGTTTCTTTCCGGCTCGGGTCTGCTCTTGTACCGCCGAGATCGATGTCTCTTTTCGGCTCAGGTCTGCTCTTGTACCGCCGAGATCGATATTTGTTTCAGCTCGGGGTCGGGTTACGTCCCACCGAGTCGGCTTCTTTGGACTGGGGATGTAACATTCCCCCAGAGCCAAGTCTTCTTTTCAGCTCGGGGTCGGGTTACGTCCCACCGAGTCGGCTTCTCTGGACTGGGGATGTAATATTCCCCTAGAGCCAAGTCTTTCTTCAGCTCGGGGTCAGGATACGTCCCACCGAGAGACTTATCATTGGCATGGGATCAGAGCATCTCCCCCATGGTCAGCCATCTATTGGTCTGGGGAAGTGACATTCCCCCAGAGCCAAATGTTATTCTCAGCTCGGGGTCGGGTTACGTCCCACCGAGTCGATCGTCATCAGCATAAGGGCAAAGCATTTTCTCCACGGGTAGATATCGAGATCCTCGTTGACTGAGCACATGAGGGTGGCAGGAAGGACCAGATTTGCAGCCAAGGCATTTTTCTCTACGGTTCCTGGAGTGACCACCGACGGATTCATCGGCACACCATCTTTTTTTATAGTTCCCGACATCAACTCGCAAACTTGTTGTTACCGAGAACTAGGGGACATATGTTGATGATGTTTTCAGGACCTATGTTATTTGAGGAGTACGGCATGGGTAAAAAAGGTAATTCACTTCTCAGTCAAGATTATTAATGCCGACCCCACCACTAAAGAGTCAACAATAAGGAGCCGGGAACTTTACGGTTAGTGACAGAGCACTTGAGTTCAAGATGACGGGCAATTATCAGGTCGACAACAGCATTCTCAGTACAAAAGACTATTATGACCGACCACATGAAGACCGACCTCGTGAAAACCGAGCATAGGGCAAGACATGTTCGGGAAGATAAGGCATTCTATCCATACAAGATAAGATAATAAGTTATCATATTTTCATATAGAGAACTGATGAGTCAGTATCCTAAAAGGATAAAAGAAGTGAAGGTAGTTTTAAAAGTAGGAATCCTGATAGGAAAATGAAACCATCTCCAACTGAGAATTCTTGTACAAATAGGAATCTGATTTCTTCACCATTATAAATAGGAGGGTAGAGTGAGTGTAGAGAGAATAAAAAAAAGAAAGAAAAAATCAATATCATTACCATCAGACTTGTAAACACAAAACATATATCAGAGAAGTATATCTCAGTAATAAAACATCGTCCGTTCTGTGCCCGTGGATGTAGGCTGGATCTGATCCACCGAACCACGTTAAATCTCTCTTTGTCGATTGGTGTATTTATCTGTCTTTTGCCAATTTGCTTTTAGTTTCCCATAAACAAAACAAATTCACAGTTGGAGGAGGATTGTCTCGGGGGTAAAAAAACCTTATTGCCCCTGAGACCGAAATCAGCCGTCAACATGTAAATTTAATATGTTTTATAATTTCCTTTCCAAAAAAAAGAAATATGTTATATATATAACTCATGTTAAATTCTTTTTTAATATTTATTTTATAAAACCTCAAGTTTCTAGATTGCCAAAACATTGGGCAAGTCTCTCATACTTCTTTGCTTAAACTAGAATTAGGGGTGGCAATTTGGGTTATGATTCGTTTATTCGTTCGATTCAATTCGCTTTAAAGCGAATACGGATTTGAAAAAATGGATTCGTTTAATAAATGGGCCAATTCGATTCGATTCGTTTATTAAACGAACCGAATATGAATTTACGCTAATTGATTCGTTTATTCGTTTAAGATTCGTTTTATTATTTTCTTTTACTAATTATTGTTATTTTTCAATTAAGATCCCAGAAAATTATAGCTAATTACTATAGAAAAAAATAATATTTTCGATGACGAAATATTTTTAGTAAATATATTAATTACATATGAAGTATGAAAAATTAATGTAAATAAATTATGGTAAATTATGTTATTGAATAACATCATGACTAAACAGATATTCGTATTCGATACGTTTAATAAAGGAATCGAATATGAATCATGATATTAAGATTCGTTTAATAAACGAATCGAATACGAATCCATCACATTTCGATTCGATTCGTTTAGGATTTGATACAAATTCGTTTCGTTAATTTGTTTTGCCACCCCTAACTAGAATGGATGTTTGATTAGTGTTGTTGACTGTTATTTCTTGTTCGAAAGGTAATATGGGAAATTCACTCATCAAATAAATCTCCTTCAATAATGAATTTATTTGGTTAGTGGGGAATCAAAAGTAAATTTACCAAGCATATAAGAAAATATAGAGTTTACGTGGTTCGGCGAAGAGTGGCTCCAACCTACATCCATGTGAGAAAGATGATGTATTTTATTACTTGCTCGAGGTCAGGACCGACCCGAGCTACTAGTGGGGGTTGAATACAAGAATATGAAAATAAACATCTCGGGTCTTACACTGGCCCATAACAATTTTCTCAAGTGGTCGAGTGCTGACTTGCTTTCTCTCTCTATCACTGTACGGGCCCAATTTGGGCCAGAGACCTAAATGTCATTATGTCTCAGACCCACATATCAGTCTTGCACCAAAACATGACACATGGCCTTCATTTGGCCTAAAATTGTGTTATGGGCTGCGATTGAAGCCCAAAACCACATGAATCTAGTCACTAAAAGACAAGTCACAAGACTCACATGTAGAGTCCACGAGCCCGTATGCCCACAAGTGTAAGAGGCCCATGCGACTTGAAAGGTCTTTAAGAACCACTGACCATGTTATGTGGTGTCTTAGTATGCATTGCTAACACTAATCCATTTCCAACAAGGAAACTAAGTATTTGGACCAATCCAAATATAAATGAGATTACATTTAATCTCAGGACACCTAAGTACTCATAATTCAATCCAAACTTCACTACCCTCTCATAAAATGATTGGAATTCAACTATTCCAAGGAATCCTAAGCCAACTAAGAGGCCATTTCACAACTATAAAATGAGAAGTGGTCCAAGGGACTGAGGTGTTCAAGATTAGACGATTCAAACTTAGGCTCTCACACTCGAGTTGCCTTGTTTTTTTCTCTCATTTTGCTCATCACCATCACTGACTTGAGCGTCGGCGTGCCTACAGTGACCACCACACCAGTGGGAAGCTACTCTACGCTCCGTTTACCTTTGTTTTGCAGGATCGTTGGAATCCTCATCATACAAATTCTTGATTGTATGCCGAAGACGAAATTCAGCATCTACAATCACTAGATTCTTGGCTCTTAGCTCTTTACAAGTTGTAGGATGCGAAATTTGCTAACCAACCCTTTAATTTGATACTTCAACCCCTTTATATAGGCTTCCTGATAAAAATCTGCCTGGAACAAGCCAAGCAAACCCCTCCACATTTTTTAAGCCCCAAGAACCGCGAATCCTGATTTTTTATAAGAACAAAATCCTTCTAAGATCAAGTTCAACCCTTAAGGAACCTTGCCCTTGAGAACCTTTCTTTATTTCTTTGGAGAATCTTGAACAGCGATACAGCGCCACAACGCTTACCACAAGTTGATAAGCTTTTGTTCCGTAGAACTAAGGAATAATCCACTCCCTCAAGATGACACAAGTCCCTTTATTTTGTAAAAAAATATATTCTTAATTAATTATGAATTACAATGAATAATGTCCATTTAAATAGGTGGCTAACTTTAATTCTACCCAAATATAATAAGAACCTAGTAAAATAAACCCAATAACATATAAAATACTTTAAAATTTCGTGCATGAGCTTTCTAATTTAATTAAAGTTCGGAATTGGACTTTGACATAAGCTACAAAATTTTAGATCCACGAGTCCTCTTTCCAATGCAACTTGAATAACTGAAATCGAACATCGGATGAGAAAGTTATGACCAAAATATAAAGACTGTGCAAATCACGCCACTACTATGCACCATTCGGAAATTAAGCCAAATCAATCAAATGAGCTCATGCACGACCAAGACCCATTCCATACATGACTTGTATATAATAAAGCCTTCATATAAAGTCTCATGCACTACCCAAGCTTCAAAACCCAAAGAATATTCCAAATCCATCAAAATAGCCCAAATACACCAATCTGACCAAGCCAATTCTGGATCATATCACTTCCAAATCCATATTCCACCGCCATGATGTCAGCTCATGTCACTCGTCATCATTGCAGTAACAACTATCCTCAACTACCCATAATTCGGCCAATCAAATTAGCCATTTTCCATGTCACTGCACCGGCCTATGGCGGCTCTGCTCTGCCACTGTACCGCTCTATGGAAACTGGTAGATGTTACTTTCACGGTGAACCACTGCTTTTACATAGTCATCATTGGCCATCTAGAAGAGTATCTTCTCTTTTAGGGCATACATCACTTGACTCAAGTGCAGATTGGCTTGTGACTCCATCTTCGTTCATTGGGTCAGCATACCGAGGTGGATGATATTAGTCAAAATTCCTTCTGACCTCTTCAACCAGGTCGGGTTGCTAAGCATGGAACTCATTGGGTTGGCTTTCACAAATACTCAAACAAATCTAAATCCAACACTTCTTCTTTATATCGGGTCGGCATACCGACCTATTCCATCATTAACACAACCCTCGCATGAATCCCTCAGTATAATGGGGTCGGATCCTTCTATCAAATTCAATCAGTCTCTCTGAGCTCTTAGGCCCCTATTATTCATTTTTGACTAAGTAGACTATTAATTTTGACCCTCCTCAATATTTAAATCTTCCTCGGATTGAAAAACCACCACCAACAAAGTATCATTATCATTGAAGCCTTGAAATATTTAAAAGACAATAAGAACATCTGTAAGTTCTGCCATCAATTTCAGATCAAATTGTATTAATTTCACAATGTCTCATCATTCATAATTCATAACCGCATTGGAAAGAACAAAACTGCAAACCCAACTGTCACAAAATGACAAAGAAACTTACTCCAACATATTTTGGCCAAGAATTAAGATGAAAGATTAGTTAAATATGTTGGGGTTGGTGCTTAGAGCGCCAATCCGGACCGTATTTATGTCTGATTCATGAATACGAACATCCCCTTATTCCATAATATTACTTATTTATGGTTGCACCTCTTGTTTTTATATACGTATTCGATCTGATTACGATTAGATCGAAACTAAATGTGGTTTAGTGATATGTATATATTAGACAAAGGCCCGATAATATATAATGCAGTACACCGTTACAAAGTTAGTTTGTAATGACATTGAGAAGTTTCACTGCTATATGTATATTATCAAACATAGTTCCTGTTCAAGATTTGCTAACACGGGTCGGTTAGTCAAATCCGTTGAGACCAGTACATGTCGTATATCGAGACTTGGTCCGATGGTTTATCCCAATGAACCATGAGTCTATGGAGATTCGTATAGACGTGTAGGTGTTTATAGTGGATAAACACTGAACGGCTCACCGGAGATTCTTAATGGATGGTTCACCAACGTCAATAAGAATCTTCTCGGGTTGAGTAGCATAGTGGTCATTCGACTTGAGATACCACTGTGGATGTATGAGACATCCTCCACACTTAGATGACAGTCACGTCACCGATCTATTTAGATCAGACCTCCGCCTGTTCTTTGGGTGTGGACCGATCCTCAGGATATCCTGTGTGTGTCAAGATAAGATCCGTCAGTTCTGTGTACAGAGCATAGGTAGTCCATATATATTTAGCAGTCTGTTAAATCTGTGGCCACAATATACTTCGGAAGTAAGTTCCGAATGTTATTTAGAGATTGCTAATAGATACGTCGACAAGATAATACCTATAGAGATTTGACGTTCACATCTATATCTCTGGGATTATCTGAATACCTGTGACGGAGGGATTATACATATGCAATGACCTCGACCTGTATGATTCAGCTAGTTTATCCGTGATCGTCATAATCTACGGGTGGATAGATTATGGACATGAAATTGGATTTCGTGACAGATATACCTGAATATAGAGAGTCTCAATAATGAAACATACTCGTAGAGCACTAGAGCAACATTTATGAATAATGGTGATTATTTATAAATCGTTTAATCGTTAAACGAAAAATACATGCGAACGGGCCGAAACGTCATTTCCTAATTAATGTGTATTTGTATTTAATATATGATATTATTAAATACACATTAATAAATAGTCAAATAAAGGTATTTGACATATATCATTAATATATGTATTTGAGATATTTAAAGTAAATAAATACATATGTTTGATATATTTGTATTTAATTAATTATTTAATTATTTAATTGTTAAATGATTAATATAATTAAAATATAAATATATCACCAAATGATAAAGTTTGGAAGTGATTATAAGTTGCAATTGTTGACTTATCATTAAAGGAAATGGTTGTCAAATTGATTTTGACTTCTTAAGATATTTGTTCAAAATTGTTTGAAAAATGAAAAATATCTTTTTTCCTTTATTTCTTCATAAATTCGGCCAATACACTTAAAATATAAGAGTTATATTTTTCTTAGTTGCATTTGTTGACTTAATTAAATGTCTTTAAAGTTGTTTTTAGATATTTAACCAAGTTGATCAAATGTAAGGTGAAATGAAATTGAAATTAATTAACTTGTATTTGGTTTGGTGAATTTCGGCCAAGGCAATTGTTGTACAAGTATATATTGTTTTTCATTTCATTTCATTCATAACCTAATACACTTTTAAAGAAAACTCCATTAATGGAAACCAAAGGAAGCTTGTGAGAAAGAAAGAAGAAACCAAAGAAAGCTTGATTTTTAGTAAGTTTTTCCAACTTACTATTAGAAAGGAAAATGTTCCTTAGGATCTAGGCTTTAACATATGATGTTCTTAGGTTATTTCTTTCTTTATTCTTTGTGTTTTTGATGATGGAAGTTTTGGTGAAAGTGTAGAGCATGTATGATGAATGAAGCTTATGGCTATTGTAGTAATAAGTGTTCTTTTATGGTTTTGGAAACATTGTTGCTAATCTAGAGTTGTTGACCCACTCTTAGATGACCTAGATTTGATCTTGAGTTGTTTCATTGTGTTGAGACTTTGGTTGGATGGAAGAAACATGATTGAAGTAATTGATTTAACCAATTTGGTCTAATTTGTCCAATTTGAAGAAATTGAAAAATTAGGGTTCATGACTGTAGGCATTGCATTTTCGCATGTGAAACCCGATGATGAGTCTCAGTTGGAGGCACTACCTTTTTAGCTAAGGATATTGCGGGAAACAGAGGTCGGAAGGGGAAATTTGAAATAAGTACGTCATCAAGTTCATTTTCAAGCTCACTGTCTTCGTTAGTGCTGCGTTCATTACTTCGTTCGAACGTCAGGCAGATTGCGGACGTTCGTGTAGCGTTCGAATTGGCGTTCGAACGGCGTCGGTGTTTCAGGTTTTGCTGCTAGCCTCGCACCCCAGCCCATTTAGCTCCCCAAAGCCCATAAAACACATCCCAATTTAATTAAATTAAACATTAAACATCAAATAAAATATTTAAATCATTTACCAATTAAATAAAACACAAAATATAATCATACCTAATAAAGATAAATCAAATATATTAACTTCCTAACTAAACAAATCACATACTAAATTAAAAAGATATCATGCCTAATTAAAATAAATCATAACCAATTTAAAGATATTGACTACCTATTCTAGCCAAGATTTGTCCCCCCTCAATCTTAACTTTCCTTGCTCAACACCAAATCAAATCCTCATTTTAATGCCAAAATCCATTCCTTGTGAGACAAGGTGAAGCCCTAACCCTTCTCTATATAAACAACCTCTAACCAAAGCCCTCCAACTCCTAGTTCACGCCCATCACAAGAAAAAAGAAGAAAAGAATTTCCAACCCCTAGCTCATACACATAATAACAAACAACTCTCTTCACCACTACCCTCACATTACCGAAAACAACAAACCCTCAAACACTCTCATATTACCGAAAACACAATAGCCATTCACCCCCCTCAAACCACCAAAACAACTCCTAATCACCACCGAAAATAGCAACCCCTAAGTCTCCACACATCACCGAAAAATATACCCCCAACGACAGCCCAAACACGCCCCAAACAGCCACTAAAGTACCCCCGAACAGCAGCCCCTTCCCACCAAAACTGACCCAAACCAGTCCCTAAGTCATGCCCAAACAGCAGTAATTTAACCCCTAAAACAACAGAAAAATACACTTAAAACATTCCCTAAAAACCTTAAAAACAGTAACTTAAAAACTGCATTCATAATCTTTAAAATAATCACACACAACTGCACAAAGAACCCACACAAAAAACTCGGAACAGTCCGTTGAAACATCAAAACAGGTGACCTGAACAGTGAGCAGCAAAACAAAGGCCGAACAGTAGCAGAACGAAGTTCAAACCGCAAGCAAAACAGCAAAGCAGTGAGCTAGGTCGATAAACCAGTGAACCGGAGAAGTTGAGGAGCTGTACCCTTCCGACGTCCGTGAAACGCAAGCCTGAAAGTTGGCTAAAAGGTTAGACCTGAGGGTATATTTCACACTCGCTTTTGTACTATTTCTTAAATATTGCTTGTGTGATTGTCATGTTGCATGTTGTGGCCTTTGAGTAAATAAATATGCATGAATTATGAGACGTTGTATGTTGTGGCTGTGGGATGAAATGAGAGATGTGTCAACTCTCACGGTATATCAGATGGAAACCCGGACATAAATTTCATAGCCGATTCCGAATGGACGGTAATATGATCTGTACTCGGGACACAACTCCACGTACCGCTTGAGTAAACGGCACCCTCTTTTGCTTTGTGTTGCTTTGGTTTATTTATTTTTCGTCACTTGAATTTTGCATGTTGCTTATTTATGCATGATTCAATCGAGCGCATGGGCTTAGTAAGTGGAATAAAAGATCCCCTATGGGGAGGGGTTAAAGCTCTTTACCACGATGTTTTGCCGCGCCGGTTGATGTGTGTTCGGTTGAATGCAAGATACGTTCAATCGGGCATACTAAGTTTGATATTATTGTGTTTAATTCTTTGTATGCATGACTCAATCGAACGCATGGGCTTAGTAAGTGGAATGAAAGATCCCCTATAGGGAGGGGTTAAAACCCTTTACCACGATGCTTTGCCGCGCCGGTTGATGTGTGTTCGATTGAATGCAAGATACGTTCAATCGGACATACTAAGTTTGATATTATTGTGTTTAATTCTTTGTATGCATGACTCGATCGAGCGCATGGGCTTAGTAAGTGGAATGAAAGATCCCCTATGGGGAGGGGTTAAAGCCCTTTACCACGATGCTTTGCCGCGCCGGTTGATGTGTGTTCGGTTGGATGTAGGATGTGTTCAATCGGGCATACTTAGTTTGATATGATTGTCTTTATGTTTGTATGCATGATGCGATCGAGCGCATGGGCTTAGTAAGTGGAATGAAAGATCCCATATGGGGAAGGGTTAAAGCCCTTTACCACGATGCTTTGCTGCGCCTCGCATTGTACTATTCGCCATTTATGTATTGCGTCCCATTTCATGCATCAGATCTGTCCCCGTTCGAACGCGTCTACGAACGCAACTCGAACGCGCGCATTTTTCCTTATCATGCATCAGGTCTCATTTCCGTTCGAACGCGTTCACGAACGCCATACGAACATGAGTATTCTGTTTCATTTCCGTTCGAACGCGTTCACGAACGCCATACGAACGTGAGCATTCTGTTTCATTTCCGTTCGAACGCGTTCACAAACGCCATACGAACGTGAGCATTCTGTTTCATTTCCGTTCAAACTCGTTTACGAACGCTACTCGAATGAGAACCTTCTGTTTACCGTTCGAACGCGTCTACGAACGCTGCACGAACGCACACGGTAAACAGATCCTCTTGCATCACATTACGACATGTCCATCTTAGCATATAGTTACCCCTTTTTTATGTTATGCATTTGTGTTACCCCTCTAGTTGTCTATTTCTGTTATGCGCTTAAATATCTTTTCTTAATATGCATGCTAGTAAGAATGCTATTTGTTTGCGCTTCTGTGTCCACCAATGCGTTAATTAACTTGTATGCTTGCCATATGATAATCCTTATGTATGCAAATTGAGACATAGATTACATGCAAATAGGCTGTATGCAAATTCGAATATGTGTTACATATAATTTAGATGAACTTGTTGATGTATGTGTGTGAATGTAGAAGCATGATATTCTTAGAAATAAGTGTTACTTAAGCCTGATTAAATTATTATATAAATCATTTCATTACAAGTGGCATAAGTAAGGGACCATTCCGAACCCAACGGTTTGAGGTCTTCCCTTGCGAGGGGTGAGTGCGGCCTTAAATCTCATTTTCCCGGTTCACACCGGGTGGCGACTCCATTATTCTCCGGTTTAGTCCCCCGTGGCTATTCCGTACTCCCGACCGGGCCGCGAGCCCGTGACAGCATGCGTCGCCCAGTTCCTGTGTCCCCACAATGACCAATTCCAAATTTGGGGCTTTTCATATATGTTGTGCATTTGGATGTGTATATGATGCATATAAAGTTTCATGTTCATTGGATTACATCTTGATGTGTTTTGATGCATGAAATGACAAAGTGCACAAAATGTCACTAATGTAGTGCATTCGGCCAAGGATGGACTTTTGGGGATTTTTGGTGCTTTTGGTGTTTTGATGTTTTGAACATGTTAAATTCATCTTAGAAATGATTTAGAATCATTCAAAATTGATTAGATCAATTTCGGACTAAAATGGACAAAATACCAATATAAGGGTAATTTGGTATATTCACTTGAATATGATTCATTTGAATTTTGTTTCATAATTTGATTATTGGATAATTAAATAAATATGTTTATTTAATTAATTCGAGAAAAGTTTTGAAATCGGAAAATTTGATTTTCCACCGCTTCCGCTCCGTTACCGGATTCTGCCCCTAAAACCCCTACAAAATAATGTTAAGTTTTTTATAAAATAGTCAAGTTAATATTATGTATATGTATAGAAATTTCCTCTCCCCAACGACACTTTCAATGGTTGCTTTCATTATTCTTGCATCTGCCTTCAAAGCTAGACTTTAATGTTTTGTGATGCCAGAGAGGAGACTTGAGACTCAACAAGGATTGACCAATGGACATGCACATCTTCACATTGGCAAGATTTCACATCCTCATACAAAATGTATATCCCTCGAAAATATATTATGATTAACAATCTGATTGGTAAGAAAATGAAAACAAATGATGATCGATGCATTGTTTGCATCAACATGGTCATGTGTTTATAGCTAGCTAGCAAGAAGTTATAGGGTTAACTTGATCATCACTAAGAATGACAATTGTATCCGGATCCGGAAGACCTGGAAGGATCCAGGTCCGGAAAGACCTGGGCCCGTAATATATTTTAACGGACACGGGTCTTGATTTTAAAGACCCGTGCGGATCCGAGGTCCGAGGGTTTACATGATTCCGGATCCGGGTATTTTAAAAAAATTAAAAAAAAAATTAATTATGATATTTTATGAAGTTAATTGATAATTTTTACATGGATCCGATTAATTTTAATTATATTTTAATGAATTTCATTTTTTGTATATTTTAGTGAATTTCAATTTGTGATAATTTATGATTTTTCATGATATTAATTAATAATTTATATTTTTAATTTTTATAGGGTCCCGGATCCGGACCCGAGTATACCCGGACCCGCACCGAGTATACCCGGGTCCGGGTCCGGACCCGGAAAATGAAAATCGTTTCCGAATCCGAGTTTTGCCATCCCTAATCATTATGTTAGGCACAATGTTCAAGAAGTTATAGGGTGCAGTCATATGTCAGCGGATGCAATCTTTTCCACTCAATCCGAAAATTTATTAAAATTTACTCTCATTGAATCATTGTTCTAACAACGCATTTGATTGGGTACATGGCAATTTGGTAACAAAATCCCAACTTATGATGAATGCAGGACTTGATACTATTTTTTTTGTCTGATTTTTGATGTAATTAGCATGCAATTTATCAACAAATATAAATGAACAACCAAAAGAGAAAGATAGTTTAAATCAAGGTATCATATAATAGATAATTGCATAACCAGACAGAGTAAGTAGTACTCTTTAGAGAATAGATATGCTTCATGGTAAGTGAAAGAATGGAAGAAGAAGAATAAATGTTGTTGCTTTGCTTAGACAAATGTGAATTATAGATTACTATTTGTAGCAGCATTTCAATTATTTCTCAATTAGTGTCTGTTTACCCCAATTCAAAACAACGTTGTTTTGATTTTGATCTTTTCGGAAACTAATTCGGATAAAGTAATTTTTTCATTATTTTGTAGGCTAAAAATTATATAAAATATGTTTTGTTGTTTTCTTTATTTCATATTGATAATTTAAATAGAATTCAAGATTACATAGAAATCAAGATAGAGATAACAAGTCATCTCTTTTCAATAAGATAAAATAAATCCTAAGCTAATTATTGGAAATAGTGAAATATAAATTTATTGATCCTAATCTAATTACATCATCCTTCCACATGCTTGCTTATTTGTCATACCATGCATGCATATCTCATTAGCCAAATTCGAAACCTGTTCCATAAACAAACTCCATGCATTTTTTTTTTTTTTTGGAAACGATGGAAACCCCGCCATCAAACCACCCATTCTGGGCCGCGGCGCAGGTAAAATCACCGGCTGTCCCAGGCTCTTACAAGAAGTGCACCCCCTGGATTCGAACTCAGAACCTCAAGATGAGATCATGAACCCTACACCACCAAGCCACACCCCTTGGGGACAGCAAACTCGATGCATATCACGCTGCTCCCTCCAAATACATATCATAGCCAAAGTGATCTCAACATGCAATTCCTCCATGCAAGCTACGTATCAAATGTCAGAAAATAAAGGGAAACTATGCATTTTTTCTTATTTTGAGGCACAATTTTAAGTGGGATTCATTTATGGGAATGATGAGATCATGAATAATTCGGATTCTCTTCAACGAGTACTTCGAAATGATATATTGATACGCTCAAAATGATACTCGGGTGAATACGAATTTGTCTCACAAAATGCACCAATTGAAAAGGAAAATCAAAGGAAATAAGAGTGTCTCACATCTAAAAAGTAACAATGCCTAAAATGGTTTATATATAGTTGTTTGTTTATAAAATGGTAAAAACTTGTGGATATGGGCTCTTTCTACAAGCGTGTCCGTAAGGGTGCAAATCATAGCCTCGATTCGAGGTTATTGCCTTAAGCCAAAATACGCCCGCATGTCCTGCATACACGAATGTGGCCCCAATTGAGTTAGGCTCACGTTAGTCTTAATTTTCCTTTATTTTTTAGGTGGTTTTTCATCTACTGTAACAATTTTAGCCATGATGTGTGCATAATTTCTCCTATATTCAATAGAAAATTAATTCCCCAAGTGTTATGAAATCGGAAGAGTTTTTCTTATTTTTCTTTTATAAACACAAAACAAAAGAAACATTTGACATACCAACAAACTGTGAGCACCCACGAAATTTATCGCCCAAGCCGAGACATATTTTGCTCTTTTATTTTTAGTTTAAGTACAACGAGCAATCAAGTTCGCTTAGGTAATTTGGTAGTGCTTAAGTTACATATTGTCATTTTATCCTAGGAAACAGACGCAGATACCAATCCTGAACACCGGCGGAGAATATATTTTAAGGAGACTGTTATATACATGACTCGACATTTTCCTCGCTTCAACTTATTTTCGTTTTTCAATTACTTGTTGTAATTTAATTCATGCTCATACTATAATGGTTATAATTGATTTTGCTATTGTTTATCCAATTATTTGTATAATTTTTAAAACAGATTATTTGCGCATCAGTACACACTGTAATGTATTTTCGAGACAAAATATCAAGTTGAAGAGGCGTCGTAACACGGAACAAAGCGCTTCGAGATGCAACGCAAAAGCATCTTGCATCGCGACGTAGGTCCATACGAGTTCCGACGCTACCCCGATTCCTAATGCGGAAAAAATTCAATTCCTTAAGAAGGAAAGCTCTCATCAGCCCCTATAAAAGAACAAGTCCGTCTTGCACCTAAAATATCATACTTTTGGAGACCACAAAGCGGAGAAAAATATCAAAAGCAAGACAAGAACCAAAGTCTCAACCTGAACTGAAGATTGTAGCAGAGGATCACATTGCAAGTTTTTTATTTTGTTTTCTCTTCCAGTTTATATTTATGAGTTATTATTTTGTAATAATGAATTGTTTGTATTTATTGGACATCATGTGTAACTAATTCATTAGTTTAGGGTTGTAATGGATTCTATGCACAATCGTTAATTCAAATTGCAGCTTTTTATTCTTTTGAGTTTGTTATTGAATTATTAATTATTCTATGTTCTTAATGTGTTCTATTGTCTGATCACCAATAGGATAGTAGTGGTAAACCCTTAGGAACTTGGAAAATGGTATTTGGGTTTAGCCGTGAGAATTAATTGCGCGTGATTGCATTTATTAAATCGATTTCCGAATAGGATGAAAATTTATCTGCAGGGCATGCGTAGCCATTATTAGAACATAAACTTAATGAGTTTAACTTAAATTAATTATCATAGGAATATAAATAATTAAACTAAGTTAGACATTTCTAGTTGACCATCGGAATATGATTTTAGATAATTTAGTGTTCTAAGTTAATAATCCATAAAAAATACTCAATTGAATGAAAAGTGTAATAATTTATTGTTAGCATGCTTAGGTGAAGTTGCAACCCTAAATTTTCTCTCAAATAAGGTTTTTCAAAGTATTTTATTTTCCGTCTTTTTAGTTTTCTAATTAGTTAAACAATCAACTCCACTAAATCAATCGTTTAATTTTAACAAAGTAGGTATAATTTTAGTAATAAATAAGATAAATAGTAAGTATATGTGTATTCGATATCTTATATATTATTTGAACAATACGTGCGCTTGCATAACATATAAAATCAAGAACACCCATCATCCAAAATCTCAAAAAATTTCTCATTCACTTTATCATCATAGTTGATATATTCAGTAAAAATAAATGAACGCATCTGTGAGTGAAAATTAGTGTCATTAAATGAAATTAACATGAAACAAACAAATCAAAAGGAAAACCAGAAAATAAATCTATACAACATGCCAACATAACACATAAACTCTAAACCTTATAGATTGAGAAAAACCTGGTGAAATGACGAAACTTGTAGTCCAAGTCGAGATAAATCTATGTCCTTAAGAACTTATTAGCCCCGTCTCGGTGCTCTACAGGTTTTATGGCTAACGTTCTCTCAGGATAACTCGGATTCCTCTTGTTCAAGAGGCACTCCTTAACAAGATTTCGAACTGGAAAATGGAGGGAACTCTCTCTGACTCAAAACAATGAAATGAGACTCACTAAATTCAGATGATTTTCTTATCCTTGAGAATGAACATGAAGGCTTCCTTATAAAGGCATTGAAGGGTGTCTTAAGGACACCCTTTGATTTGTGGTGCAACCCTCCAAAGGGTTATACCCCTCCCATGCATCCCTTGGATCCTAGAGATATGTTATCCTCAATTGAAGGACATGTCCCTACATGTATGTACCCTTCTCATAGGGTATCATCAAAGGGACATGTCACTCCTTCATCCAAAATAATAATATTTGAAGAATTTATAACAATCCCCCACAATTCTTCAAATATTCATGCAGACACTTGATAGAGTTTCCGTGAACTAAAGCTGCATCGAAATATGTAGCTTTCACCTTGAACATTTCCTAGTGAATGACAATCGGATTTACTTGCAAACCCGTGACCCATAGTCTTGAACTGTTCTGTCGTTGGTGTAAACCAAGACAATCGTCAACACACAGCTTTACTTCGACCATTTCCCGTTCTACGGTTGTGTTCATTTTGGCCATGAACAGCGGTCTTGGATTTATCAAACACTTTAGGGAAATCAGCCAATAAAATCCCATGGAAGCGACCTCACTTCTTACTTGAAATAAGTTGAAATAAGTGATCTACTATGAAGAGGTAATCTGTATTTACCCCCATTAGGACTCATCTCCTAATATAGTGATCATTAAAAGCCTTAACTTATCCTAACCATGACAGACAACACTCTGCGTCATTATCGAAATGGGAAAGAGTACAAAACCCTACAGTGCTTGTTTTGAATTGCACAAAGTTTCAGTTGTCCCTTTTGAACCTAGATCTTGGGATCTCCAGTCAGCTAGGTTGGGTTTCCACAGTGACAATTCTAGAGCAGTTGACGTATGGTATTATGTCTCCGACGTATGTGTCGAGACTTACCATTATACATTGTATTTTGGGCTCTCCCAATAGCCGATTGACTATCACAATGTATGCTTATCGCTGGCACCGGTTTGGGCCAACTTGGAATATCCTCCAGGAAATTTCGAAGCCATTACGCTTCTTCCGATGTTTTGTCTAATGCTATGAACTCTGATTCCATAGTAGACCGGGCAATACATGTTTGCCTCGAGGATTTCCATGACATGGCTGCACTACCAAGTGTGAAAACAAATCCACTCGTAGACTTGGAATCAACTGTATCAGATATCCAGTTAGCATCATTGTATCCCTCTAGAACAGCAGGATATCTCGAATAATGCAGCCCATATTTTGAAGTTTCTCTCAGATACCTCAAAACTCTTACTATGGCTTTCCAGTGGTTATGTCCTGGATTGCTTGTATATCTGCTAAGCCTATTCACAGCTTGAGCGATATCAGGTCTTGTGCAATTCGTGAGGTACATCAGACTTCCGATGATTCACGAATACTCTAATTGCGATACACTTGAGCCAGTATTCTTTGATAGATGAAGAGTTAGGTCTACATGAGTTCTAGTCACATTTAGATCCACTTTGTTATATTTCTCAAGTATATTCTCAATATAATGAGTCTGAGATAATATATATCCTTATGATGTCCTAGAAATCTTAATTCCTAGGATCACATCAACTACTCCTAAATCTTTCATATCAAATATGCTGGATAACACTTTCTTGCTAGACTGAATCATTTCATGATTACTACCAATTATCAGCATACACTACAAGAAAACTGTAAAATAGCGATGAAATAATCTGTTTCAAACATTAGAAACGAAATAGCGACGGAATTGAAATGGATTAGGACGTTAGCTACGGAATTTAACGACGAGACAAAATTCCGTAACAAATAATGGCGGCAATAAAATCGCGGGAAAAATACGACGGAATAGCTACGGATTTGTGACAGAATTAGAGACGGAATAAAATTCCGTCGCTATATAGCGACATAATTAGAGATGGAATAAAATTTCGTAGCTATATAGCGACAAAATTACTAATCTGTCTCTAAAATAGCGACAGAATTATTAATATGTCGCTAAATAGCGACAGAATAATGAATCTGTTTCTATTTAGAGACGAGTTAGTAATTCTGTCGCTATTTTTAGAGACGGATTTCAAATCCGTCTTTATAATAAGAGAAGAAATTTCAAATTCGTCTCTATCGTTAGAGACAGAATTCTAATTTCGTCTCTAATTAGAGAATAAATTAGAATTCCGTCTCTAATTAGAGACGAATTCATAATTCTGTCGCTAAATGTACTTAAATAAAAAAATTTCCCTTTCTTTTTTTCCCACTCTCTCCAAATATGTCTCTCTCAAATCCCTAATTCTCTTCTCACTCTCTTTCAATTCATTTTCCCTAAATCTCCCGGTCCCCCTAATTAACTATCGGTCTCGGTCTCGATCTAAATCTCGGTCTCGGTCTCGGATTTCCCTCTCTCTCCCTCTTATTAGTTTGTCTCTAAAAGCCCTAGAAGTTGTTAGAAGAAGAGAAGATGACAGGACCAACAATGGATTTGGAGCCCGTATAGCCACAATCGCTAAAGAAGTTAAGTCTGAAATCCCTAAAGCGTGCTCTCGATCTCTTTACCCCCACTCACGGCCGCATAGCTCCTCCAGATTCCGAAAGGTCACCACTAAGTTATAAACCCTAAATTCTTTTCATTTTTTCTTTTTCTTTCATTGTTTTGGCAAAATGCTTTGAAACTTATTGTTCTTTTGTTTGTTCTTGCAGTAAGAAAATTTGCATCAGCCATAAGGTTAGTTTAATTTCTTTTGCTTACGTAGTTATTGATTACTTTTCCTTATGATTGTTAGTTGATAATTTCTAGTTGAACAAATCATTAGATATTTTGTTTTTAGTTTTTGAAAATTTGGTTGGGAATTGTTTAGCTTGTTTGCTAAATTTTTTAGATTATGTGATTGTATTATAGCTTCTCAAAGTGTTTTTGTGGGACTAGTCTGTCTGTCCTACTCTTTCAATTCATATCTTTATTTGATTGGTTTGGGATTCTATTCTTCAGTTTGTTGCCAGGCGAGCTTTGCTATGGAGCTGAGCAAATTGACTTATATGTATTTTTTTATGTTGTACTTTTTTAAACATTATAATGTTTATATAATAAAATTTTATTTTACTATTTGTTGTGTTTATTTTATAATTTTACTAATATAATAATATTGTTTAAAATAAAATTAATTTCTTAAAAAAATAAAAAAAAATAAAAATTTTATATATAAAAAAAATCGTAGGAACTTAGAAACGGAAAATAGAAACAGATTCTGTCTCCAATTAGAGACGGACTTTCTCTTTGTTTCTGAATAGAAACGGTTTTATTTCGTCTCTATTTAGAGACGGAATAAAATTCCGTCACTAACTTTAGCGATGGAATTAACATTTCCGTCGTTATTTTTTTTGCGACCAAGAGAATAGAGACAAAATTTTTCCGTCTTTATTCTGTCGCTACCTATGATGTTGTGACGGATTATCGATGAATTTTTCCATCTCTATTTCACAGTTTTCTTGTAGTGATATCGTCTACATAGAGACACATAATGACATATCTTTTTTGAGTTGATTTGGTGTACACACACTTATCACACTCATTGGTTTTAAACCCAATTTACAACATCTCTTTGTCAAATTTCTCATGCCACTGTTTAGGTGCTTGTTTTAATCCGTACAAGGATTTTACAAGTTTGCACACTTTCTGTTCTTGTCCAGGAACATTGAAACCTTCTTATTGTTCCATGTAAATCTCTTCATCCAATTCACCATTCAAGAATGTCGTCTTTACATACATTTGATGTATTTCAAGATCAAATATAGCTGCTATGGCTATGAGCATTCTTATTGACGTGATACGAGTCACTGGTGAATAGGTATCAAAGTAATCAAGGCCTTATTTTTGTCTATAACCTTTTATAACAAGTCTTGCCTTGTACTTATCTATTGATCCATCCGGTTTCATCTTCCGTTTGAATATCCATTTGTAGCCTAGTGGCTTACAACCTGGAGGAAGATCAACCAACTCTCAAGTATGGTTTTGTAGGATGGAATCAATCTCACTATTGATAGCCTCTTTCCACAAAGGTGCTTTCGGCGAAGACATTGCTTCCTTATAGCTTTGAGGCTCATTTTCTAACAAGTATGTCCGAAAATCGGGACTAAACGACTTAGACATTCTAGCTCTTTTGCTACGTCTAGGTTCGATTATCTCAACGTTTTCACGTTTGCACGTTGATATGAGGAAAACATCTTGCTATCAGCACAGATATGACGAGTAGCCCCAGTGTCTACCCACCATTCTCTCGGATTCCCAACCAAGTTAGCTTCAGTTACCACTACTGATAGGTTCATCTCTGAGATCTCTTCAGTTTGCTACTCATCTTCAGTAACATGGGCCTCATTTTTCTTTTTCTTGCCCTTGTCCTGAGACTTCTTGTTTCTGCAGTCCTTTGCCATATGACCGCTCTTTCCACAGTCGTAGCACTTCCCCTTGAATTTCTTGTTAGCTTGGGAAGAATCAGCTCCACTGTTCTTTCTCTTCTTGCTACCCTTTACACATTCAACGATGTTGGCCTTAGACTCCATAGTCTTGTAGCTGGCCTTCTATGACTTCCTGTTTTCCTCTTCGATCCTCGGCTCCAAGGTCTTCAAGGCTCATCTGATTCTTTTTGTGTTTCAGATATCTCATGAAGTCCTTCCATGATGGAGGCAACTTTTCAATGATAGTGGCAACTTGAAACGTCTCACAGATTTTCATCCCTTCATCCAATATTTCATAAATGATCAATTGCAGTTCACCTAACTGAGACATTACCATTATTGAATCTACCATTTTGTAGTCCAAGAACCTACCCAAGACAAATTTATTTTGCCCGGCATCCTCGGTTTTGTATTTCTTCTCGAGAGATTCTCATAGAATCTTCGCAGAAGTCATGTCTTGGTACACATTATACATGGTATTGTCAAGTCCATCCAAAAGATAGTTCTTGTACAAGAAGTCGCCAGACGACCATGTCTCTTCTCGCAGTTGCTTGGCTGTTGCCGATTCACCCTTCACAGGATCCAGAGGATCTTTGAGGTACTTAGCCAACTGGAGAGTTGTCAGGTAGAACAATATTTTGCTCTGCCACTGTTTAAAGTTTGCCCCACCAAACTTTTCCGGTTTTTCTCCATGAGCGACCAGTACTGAGATGTTTCTGCTAGCAATGTGTAACTGGAAAAACCAACAGAGGTCAATAAGTCTACAAAAGAAAAAGTGCACAACGATCAACAAATGACAATGTTCAAGTGATATACCAAATATCTACTCGTTGTTCTATTAGACAATAGTACCAATAAACACAAGTCCTTGAATTTTCGACTAAGGTTTCTTATGATAAATAAATAAAGGAATATTCCCATAGGACGATGGGGGTCCGGAGTAACCACTTAAATTCCTGACCACTTAGGCTCTTATCGCCTTTTTGACAGAATATCCTTTAAACACTTCCTCAATAGAATCTCTTAGCAATTCAAACTTAGTATTACATTTCCGATTTCACAATACAATACTCAATGTGTGTAAATATATGTGTATGTGTGTATGTGTCAATCAAGATTGGATGAAATTACTTGTGTAAGATTACACTTTTAATTCACAACCAAGTATGCAACACACAATTAATTTTCAACTTTATCACTATGTGTATGCTTGTGATAATTGAACACCCTAATAATAACTTAAATCTATACTACCAAGATTATTGTGATACAATATATGATTTTACTAAGTTAATATTATGATTAATTAAGTTAATCTAAGTCTCTTTCAATTTAGAAACAATTCCAGGACTAATTTTGTTAGTGTTGCATTCGTATTTACGTTCGAACGAGACTGTCCAGTGTGTGCACGTTCGTGTAGTGTTCATAAACGCGTTCGAATGAAGTGTTCCAGAGAGTTCACGTTCGTGTAGCGTTCGAGAACGCGTTCGAACGGAGTATTCCAGAGAGTTTACGTTCGTGTAGCGTTCGAGAACGCGTTTGAACGGAATATTCCAGAGAGTTTACGTTCATGTTGCGTTTAGGATGCGTTCGAACGTTATAAGGCAGAAGGCTTGCGTTCGAGTTGCATTGGAATACGCGTTCGAACGTTCTAAGTCAGAAGGTTTGCGTTCGAGTTGCGTTTGAATACACGTTCAAACGTTCTTACGAAAATTCAGATTTTTGCCTTTGCGTTCGTCGGGCGTTCGAACGCCCTTACGTATTTTTCATGCACATACTATATTTTCCAGAAAATTTCTTATCAGAGCATGCGAATTTGAATCCAACAACACTAATGTGATAAGTTCTTAAGATTGTGGGTGAAAATTAGTGTCATTAAATGAAATTAACATGCAACAAACAAATCAAAAGGAAAACCAGAAAACAAATCTATACAACATGCCAATATAACACATAAACCTTAAACCTTATAGATTGAGAAAAACCTGGTGAAATGACGAAACTTGCAGTCCAAGTCGAGATAAATATTTGTCCTTAAGAACTTATTAGCCCCGTCTCGGTGCTCTATGGGTTTTGTGGCTAACGTTCTCACAAGATAACTCAGATTCCTCTTGTTCAATGGGCACTCCTTAACAAGATCTCTAACTGGAAAATGGAGGGAACTCTATCTGACTCAAAACAATGAAATGAGACTCACTAAATTCAGATGATTTTCTTATCCTTGAGAATGAACATGGAGGCCTCCTTATAAAGGCATGAAAGAGTGCCTTAAAGGCACCCTTTGATTTTGGGTGCAACCCTACAAAGGATTATACCCCTCCCATGCATCCCTTGGAACCTAGAGATATGTTATCCTCAATTGGAGGACATGTCCCTACATGTATGTACCATTCCCATATGGTACCATCCAAGGGACATGTCCCTCCTCCATCCAAAACAATAATATTTGAAGAATTTACAACAGCATCATCCACAAATTTTTTTATTCAATTAAAATACATATTCATTTACTCATGACAAAAAAAATACTTTTTATAATACTAAACAAATTGAAATAACTAGTTGTCAAAGATCCTAAAATTCAAATAAACATGCAGCATAAAAAAAAATTAACACTGAAATTCAGATAAATCTACTTCACATAAACCCTAGACTTCAAAACTGCAGTCATAGATCCAACAAAAGCAATTGCAAAATTTAAAGATGAAATAACTAAGACCTGACATTTTTTTAAAAACGTTAGAAACCATGCCACTAAATCACCCGACTCGAGTTAAAGCAGAGCAAGTAAAACCCGTGATTCTTACAAAAAATACACCATATGAATTCGTACACAAGACCTGACAACCAAGTCTTAATCCATTTACCACCAAGTCACCCTCGTTGGGGCAACTAAAACCTAACACTACATCTTAACAACTAAAAAAAAATTAACACTAAAATTCAAATAAATCTATTTCACATAAACCTTAAAATTCAAATTTAAAATTAAAGAATCAACAAAAGTAATTGCAAAATCTAAATCAGAAACATCAAAAGTTTAACATTTTAGCTTAACAGGAAAAAATATCTCATTTTATTAAGGGAGTCTCCCCTAATGTTTATACTAATATCCACGTACCCCATATTATTTTCATAATACCCCAACATCCCATAAAGTCAAAAGTCAAAAGATTATCTTATATTTTGATATATTTACCATTTTTAAAATAATCAACATTTTTTTTACATTATTAATAAATCATTATTTTAATTACAATATACAAATGAAATTATACAAATATACAAATCAAAAAATCAAGATTTGGGACGAAAAATTATCCCGAATCATAGTCCGGTTATTTATTCATGACGAAAAATCATCTTGAATCTTAACAAAAATTTATAATGTGGATGATTTTACCGTACATGATCACTTCCAAATATGAGATTTTCTACTATTCTTACCTCATATATTTCTTATAGATTTAGAATTGTAATCTTTTTAAAATTATTTTAGGAAATTTGGTTTTTTAGTGTCAATTTATGGATATATAATAAATCATATTAGACTTTTGATACATTTTTATATAAAAATACTATATTTTATAATTTTATTCTTTTATAATTAATTATTTTAATGAATTAAAAATTATGTAATAATATTAATAATTTTATAATATGGATAAATATGTCAAAACATAAAATAATCTTTATAATGAAAATAATATAGGGATACATGATTATTAATATAAATATTAGGGGGAATTGACATTCTCCCTTTTGTTAATTGTCTCCTCCTCTTCCGAAAATTATATTATATGTTGGGTGTATATGTCATCTCTCTCACAACAGGCGGGCCCCACAATTATATGGGACTCACCTACTATGAAAGAGATAACATATACATCTGACACATGATATTCCACCTACTCCTCTTCAGTCTTTAGCTCATATGCCGTAAGAAGTGCAAATGAGATAAGAAATAAAGATGAAAAAGGAGAAAAAAAAAAACTTTTGTTTCACGTTTATTTCAAAGCTTTGGCTTTTATTGATGTGACAAGTAATATTGACTAAATTATTTTAACATTAATTTTTATTTTTCACTTAAGAATAAAATTGATGTGACTAATGTTATCAAAATTTTATAAAGGGAAATAGAAATGTTAGCGGGTATCTTTAAAATATTAATTAACTATTTATTTTAGAAAAAAATTTATGGAGAAAAAGAAAAAATAATTAATATTATGATAATTTTTTATATTTCTTATAAAAGTGATGTAAAAATTTTATTAAAATAAAATCATTAATAAGTGTCTTTACGACCACATGACCCATTTACAAAACTTTTGCTTATCATAGGCTTTTACAAATTTGTCCTTCAATAAACTAAGTGTGAGATGTTATTCAATGATAGGGGTTTGTTTACTAATAAACACATCTTCACCATCTACTTGAAAGTATATCAAATCTCAGGGGAGGTATTTAAAAATTACCCTAAGTTAAAACATAAAGCGGGCCTGATTATGGGTCGGTCCATTTAGTATTGACCAATCCGGCCCAACAAAGCCCATTAGAAATTTATAAATTCCACTGAAGCCCAATGCCGTTCCCTCTCAATTCATCTCCATTCCCATCTCTCTCTCGCGATCTCTCTTCATTCATCGATCTCGATCTCTCCATCAAAACAGGTAAATAATTTTTTTTCCTTTCCATTTTTTAATTTACGTTTATTATTTGCTTTCCTTATTTTTTTTAATTTAATTTTTTTTGTTGGCTCTGATTGGCTCGTGCTATCCCCTGATGGGATTTTAGGGTTTGTGTGTTTGTTTGATTGTTTCTATGAAATATGATGTAGAAATTATTGAATATGTCATGAAATTCACAGCGAAGCTATAAAATCATTGTTAGAAGACATGGATTTCAATGAAATATTTTTGTACAAGCAATTGGTTCTTATGATGTTGCGGCCGGTGTTGAAACACTGGGACGCGATTTCGTGTATGAAAATTGGATTTTTTGTAATGTTATATCTGATAGAGAGCTTGTAAATTAAATTTTCTTATGATGTGTTTAAGGAGGGAATTTCATTTCATTGAAAGCAGCTTCAAATAGTTGAAGGTGCTTTTCTGTTTATTCGTAGTGTTGGTCGGATTATATGAAATTGTTGTGTGGGATTAAAAAGAAAATTAATTCAGGTGATGGCCCGGATGAAAGATAGATAAGTGATCCGCTTCCTCTCACTGCAGACCTAGGCAAGTACCTGGAGGATCAGCTTTTTAGCGGATATTCCGACTTTATTATGCTTTTTCCTATTGTATTATTTAGGGTTTATAATTCCCCTATATATATATATATTGTTTTACTTATTAATTTATTTTGTCTTAGAGAAAAGTATTCAATATAATATAAGCTAACATTCATTTTACAGGTTAAAGCAAGTTGCTGACCATGAGCACAACCAACACAAGACCTTCCTCCTCGGTGACCAACACCATAACAATAGAAGAGCCAGGGAGCAGCCAACAAACTCTAGTCTTGCGGCTTAACCCGAGGAAGAAGAAGGTGACGTGGAAAGAGGGAACTGTAGACAACGAGTTCATGGGAAAGAAGAGTTCCAAGAAGTGCTGCATCTTCCACAAACAGAAGTCCTTTGATGAAGATGCCAGTGATGACGATGAGAATGATCATCATCATCATCATCATCATCATCATGACCACAAATCTAAAGATGCAGGTGAGTCCTCATCCAGCAATTGATTGATTGATTCATCCTGATCCATGTAAGTGTACAATAAACCGTTGTATCTTGTTTTTGTAAATTTTAAGGAAATGGAGAATTTGGACATTTGATGTTCTCCATCTAGCTTATGTTTTTTTAAACCTAATATGAAATCTTATAGAATTAGCCTTATGGTTTGTATCTTGAAAGTCGAATATGGAGTTCTGTATTTTGGTTTATTATTGTTATTTGGAGCATTTGTTGGTGAGGTTTTTACCCATTAAAATCATTTGAAGAATTAAAGTACTTTGGATCTTCTTGGCAAAATACAACAATCTAAGTTAGTGTTGGTATATAAAAACATTGAGTTGGTGGAATGGGATAAGAGTTTACCACATCTTTTTGGCCATATATGATTTGCAGGATGAGACTGGATTGAATCAAATATATAGTGCATCTATGGACAGGAGTCTTATCCGTTTTATTCTTGCATGATATGAGAGTCTAATATCGACTTTTGTTTTGTTTTCCGAAAAATGATGAGTGTGACTTAATTGTTCTAATGTTATGCATAATTGGATTATGAACTCTTACTGGGCAGGATTGATATGGGTCAGTCCGTATTTACGGCTTTACATGTCTCAAGTTCTTCATAAAATTTCTCAATTTTTCCTTATATTTTGGAAATGAAACCCCAAACTTATATATATATGATAGGGAATTTGGTAAGTAGAAAGAATAGTGTATCTGAATTGTAGCTTTAGCCTGAGTTAATGAAACCCCCACAACTGAAAATTCCTCGGCATTTAATCCGTAAAAAGGCACCCACTTTATTTATTTTTTGTTTATTCCAAAATGTGATTTGTTCTTGATAAACCAATTACATAAAAGAAATATTGAATGAATATTAATTTTTTCTATAGCTACTTAAATCAAACCAATGCTTCGAATGTATACGTTGGACCTGCTTCTTCTCAATTCGCGCTTCTGAAAATTTGTTCAACCTTGCTGTCCATGAATTGTACCTGTTTGAAAATTCTTTGAACCTCTTCTGCTTTCTCCTTAAATTGTCTTTGTTTGTTCCATCGAAGATGAGCTTCAGTTTCCTTCCTGGTAGCCTCCTCCATTGACTTCTTCTGATCTTGTCTTGTCGCTGCTTCTGCTGCTGCTTGCCTCAGTCTTTCAGCACCAGTAGTACGGGCACTACTAATGGTATTGATGGACTTCTTCTTGTTATTGTTGTTGTGTTTCGAAGCTGTTTCGATTGAACTTCTGATGATATTGTAGTCTTCTTGTTGTCACTGCTGCTGCTTGCCTCGTCCTTCAACACCACCAGTAGTACGAGTCGTAGTATTCCTTAATGTTCCATCTGGTTCGGTTTGATTTTGATTCCGAATCAGAACCGTGGCCGGATCTACCGCTTGGTCGGCTTTGCACCAAGTAAAAGCATAGCACTCCAATCCAAATTTATCAAACGATTAGCCACACGATTAACTTTAGGGTTAAGAGTGACCAATTCTGAAGTCTATATTTATTTGGGAGACAGAGTAAATGGAATCCTGAACTGATTACTGTTTATGAAATATGAAAGGAGATCAAGTTGGAATTTTCAGCACGGATATTTTATAATCCATTAATTTACGTGAATTTTAATAAAAAATAAAAATAAAAATTGGTTCTCTTTTTTTACAAATCATAAGATTTGTTCCCCATGGAGTTTGAAATGACCTCACCATGTCAGTATAATATATTCTCTCCTCCTAAAATGATATATAAAATAAGAAGTTAAAGCACAGTAATCAAAACGTGATCTCTAAGACAAAATACTATGAATTAAAATATGTATTTTTCTTTTCTTTTATTTTGGTCAAAAAGAGATATTTATTAGGGGTGTCAAAACGAATCAACGAATCGAATCAAAATGTGATTGATTCGTATTCGATTCGTTTATTAAACGAATCCTAATATCAGGATTCGTATTCGATTCGTTTATTAAACGAATCGAATACGAATATTCGTTTATTCGTTTAGTCAATGATATTATTTAATAAAATAATTTACCACACTTGATTTACATTAATTCTTCATAAATATATACATATGAAATATGTAATTAATATATTTACTAAAAATATCTCGCCAAATATCGAAAATATTACTTTTTCTATGATAATTAGCTACAATTTCTTGAATCTTAATTGAAATTTAACAAGAACTAGTAAATAAAAATAATAAAACGAATTCTAAACGAATAAACGAATCAATGAGCTTAAATTCGTATTCGATTCGTTTAATAAACGAATCGAATCGAATTGACCCATTTATTAAAAGAATCTATTTTTTCAAACCCGTATTCGCTTTAAAACGAATCGAATCGAACGAATAAACGAATCATGACCCAAATTGCCACCCCTAATATTTATCATTGTAAAGTTATTTTATATGAATTTGGATATAGTGTTGAGCTGAGTTGTATTAATCTTTTCATAATCTTCTGTTATATAGGCTTTAATAGCAATCCTCGATTGATATTTAATTATATTTAAATTATTATACAATGATTACCAATCGTAATATGTATATATACACAAAGTTAAGTTCAGTAACGAATCCAATATCATTCCACTGGCATTTGAGAAACTAATACTTAGATTAAATTATATGATTTTTTCACACGTAGTACCCCCTTGATTTAGTCCCAAATTTAGTTAATGTTAGCTTGGATGGTAAAAATGGAGAAAAATACTAAAATGCCCTTTATTACATAATAACAGAAAATAAATCAGCAAAATCAAATAAAGAGTATAAGATTATCACCTAACAATATAACTTTTCAAATAAAATTTTTACAAGTAAAATTTTTAAAAGTAGAACTATTGATAAAAAAAATTTAAGTATTTAGTTTTGAGTTTGAGTTTTTATTAAAAATTATAAAATTACATTATCATTTCAATTTTTTAAAGTTGTATTATGAAAAAATATAATAATATTACTAAATTAAATAAGGATATTATAGACAATTTAAATCTTAAAAAAATCTTTTCAAACTATACTCTCAAAAATCCAAAACAAAAAGCCTTTTTTAATCTTCAAAATCTCTACTTAAAATGCAACCAAACATTTTTTTGAATAAAATTTTTGGCATTAAAAAACTACCGTAACTAATATCAGCTTAAAAGTTTGGAGCATTAAAAAACTTATGGCAGTAAACGAGTTGCAAATTTTGAGATGACAACAAATTATCAATACACAACACCTAGATATTTGCCAAATCCTCCTGCATCATCAAATTGCTTCGACTTCTTATAAAAGTATGTGACAACAAGAGGTTTTACTTGCTCCACTTAAGTTCAGAATTGGTGGTTTGACGGTGGGTTTCCAACGATTTCAAAAAAAAACAAAAAAAACAAAAAAAAAAAAGATTTGCCAAATCCTTTTCTGCATCATCAAATTACTAGTATTAGCAATCCACATTTTGGTGCATTCACAGACATTTTGCAATGCATAATCAAGTAACAGAAATTAGAGGGAAAAAGGAAAATGAAATTATCTGATATAAGAGAACATGAATTCTGTCATTCAAGTTAGTAAAGCACCTAAATGAATTCGGAAACTTCGATCAACTCTCGTGAATCCCATTCTGATTTTGGGGTGTGGAGTGACAGTAAGAATCTCAATTACCGACGATGGGAATTACGAAAGTTTCAAACTTTTCAAGGCAGAAGTACGCAGAGCCAGAGAGAGTTTGGCAGGAGCCCTCTGCTCGTAGTAAAGGGATATTTTGGGGCTGTTTTTGGGGCTATTTTGGAGTAATTTTAGCGAACAGCCGGCACAAAAACAGTGATTTGTGCGCGCGAAATGGAGTGATTTCGGTGTGCAAAACTGTCCAGTTTTTGGACTGCTGTTCGGGGGCTGAAAAATAATTAAAAACAGAAGCAAATCAAGTCACCAGGGCTGGTCAGATTCGGCGAAATAGGGAGAGGGCAGAAAAAAATTTCAAGGCCGATCCCGATGCCCAAGTCACTTCCGCTGCGTTAGGAAATTGGTTCCTTCAGTTTAGAAGCATACATAGGCGCAAACATTAACAAGAGAGAATAAGAAAGCAAAATAAATGTCCAGGAATAATGACAGTTACATCGTAATAACTGCATATTAGCAATAATAACTAAAAAGAGAGATGATAATAGCAGTAAATAAACAACTCATAAAACAGATTAATAGGGAATGATACACTTAATATCCAGCTGGATATAGACCAAGAAATTATATGTCCGTCCGGACTTAATGGGCTCTCCTTATCTTCCTTGTTCCGCCCTTTTGTAAGTTGCACTATGGCAGAGGAACACTGGGAGCCAAAGACACTTGCAAGAGAAAACTCAACAAGCAAATGCCAAAAAGTGCTTTGGTATTCTTGCCCCTGCCCCCAGTCAAGTCTATGGTGGATGCATAATATTTCTCCATTTGAATGTTTTCTAGTCCACCAAGTGTGTACATCACTTTTTTTTATAAATCATTGGAAACCCTACCATCAAACCAATCCTTCCGGGTTTAAGCGAAACAGGTAAAATCCCCGGTTGTCCCAAGCTCTTACAAGAAATGCACTCTCTGGATTCGAACGCATGACCTAAAGGTTAGACCCTGAATCCTACATCATCAAGCCTCGCCGCTTGGTGACAAGTATGTACTAACACCTATTCGTCAATAAAATCAAAAGAAGATGTGTTACACATCTTACCTCTATTATTATTCCCTTATACCAGAATTTTAATGTTGAGTCCCCGATATTGTAAGTGGCAAACAAACAAATTTTCAATGCAGGCAGAAATGATCTCTCTACATTTTTTTTTTTTGAAATCGTTGGAAATTTCACCGTTAAAGTACTACTTTCGAGCTTAACTCTACATGTATACATATAACATACTAGACAGATGGAAACAGGAAAATTAAAATCACATTTTCGCGGCGAAAGCGTAGTTTGGGCTAAATAGTAGTTTAAAATTATTTAAATTTACCGAATAAATTATTCAATATCCTATATGAATAATTCATTTATATTTCACATAAACATATTATTTAACATCAAATATCGACATAATTAATTTAGAAAACACTGCGAAATTTTTACGAAAACATTTTTCAACAAAATAGCATAAAATGAGTTTTCGGCCGAACCGACCAACCGAAACCACACGAGACTACCGAAGTCAGCCCCATTTTTTTTTTTTTTTGGAATCGTTGGAAATCTCACCGTTAAACTACTATTTCCGAGCTTAACTCTACATGTATACATATAACATACTAGACAGAAGGAAACAGGAAAATTAACAAATGACAGGCTGTATAAGTGATCTCATCAGCCACACAACGATTCTCAAATGATTATCAATGCACAAAGCCACAAACATGGAGCAACTCAATTCATACAAAACCACTCATTCTGAACTTAAGCGAACCCCTGGATTCGAACACCAAGCTCTTACAAGAACACACCCCTGGATTCTAATCTAGGATCTCAATGTAAGATCATGAATCCTATACCACCAAACCACGTCTCTTGAGAATATGAGGAAGAAAGGAAAGGGAGGGGCAGGACGAAGAACACTCACATTTGCAAGGAGACATAAATTTCTGCAAGTTCTTTCCAGGCATCATGATCAGCCATAAATCTGGGAAGTGGAAAAATAGAACACTTGGCAAATCTCTCTCTCTCTCTCTCTTTTTTACTTCTTAAAATATATTTCTCACGTGAGCAAGATGAATCATCAATGTGATCCATTGCTACAGAGAGGCATCTCATTTATAAAGAATTGGTTACAGAAATTAATGGATCAAGTGGATTTGAGGAAAAACCGAAACTTCCTATTACTTACAAGCTAGGTTGTATGAAAACGGAAACGGGAAACGCGACACGACACAAAACGAAAATGAGAAACGTCTTTTTTTTAAATGTTAGGACACGAAACGTTGGGGAAAACGTTAAATGAAAAAAAAAATTATATATATATATATATATATGAATAATATAGTAATTTAAAATTTAGAATAAAAATATGTACGTGAACATGAGAACAACTGAAAAATTAACGAAAATGAAAGATAAAATTAAATTTGAATTTAAATAATGTAATTATTTAACATTTAATCACTAATGTAATAATATTGTCTCTAAATAAAAGTTCTCTGCAGCTTCACCATAAATTTGAGAAAATAAATAATAGAATAATTTAAACTAAATACTAATCAACATATTATAATTAATTGGATCCAATTACTTGCAACTCATCATCTTCTTCTTTATCACCATCCACATCATTTATGAAATACATGGTCTCCATCTGAGGTTCATCAAGTGAAAGGTTGACAATCTCAAGTATTCTAACATCTTCAAAAGAGTCAAATTCATCTCCACCTAAATCTCACATCTTAGTTTGTTCAACATAATATATAAAATAATTTAAAAATAATATATAAAATAGTAACACAATATCAATTATATTCTTTATTATTACATTATTAAAACGTAGTAATGCAACAACAAAAATAATATGTTGAAGTATGATCTTACTGTAAATAAATTGTGAATAGAAATTTTGTATATTATAATAAACAGCAATTTAAAATTGGAAAATAAACTCAATTAAAAAAAAAAACACAAGCAATTTAATCATTTGACAAAAGCAGTAAGCTCAAATTGTATACTCCACATGGTGCAAAGTCAAAATTGCTGGAAAAAGTAAAAAAGCAATGGGTGAAAATGGTTAGCAAACCCCATTTGTTTATTCCTAATGTAAATTGTTGTGGCTGGAAAAGTTAAAAAAATATATATATATTTGGGTGAAGAGCTGTTTTTCAATTAAAATATAATACATTATTTTGCTTTTTTTCTTTTGCCTTCTTCCTTTACAGTTTCCACTTTACAGCAGAAGATTTATTATATGTTCAAATACACTTATTCTTTTACATGTTTTTTTCTTTCTTCCTTTATAGTTTACCGTTTAAGAAACCGACCCATGCTCAAAACACACTTCTTTAGCAGAAGATTTTCCCAAGAAACAAACGAAAAATGATGGGAGTCTTGAGGAGACAATCATGGAAGCTCATAATGGAAGGGTTATGGAAGGTAGTCTCGAGTATTTTTATTGAATCTTACCTGTAATTTTTGGTGTCAAGTTGCTGCCTATTTATGGAGTGTCGTAGATATTCTCTATGCTAATGGTGATTTCAGATTTGCTCCCGAATTTTTTTTTTGATTGTTAATGACGATTTTACTCTGTTTCAACTTATAATTTATACTAATCTGATTTGAAAACCCTAGATACCAAAAAGTGTAAAGTTATATGTTTACAAAATTTTAAAAACGTTTCCAAAAAGTTTCCCTAAATTTTTGTTATTATTATTTATTTTTAATTATTCTGAAACGTTTTGGAAACGTTTCATAACGTTTCGGAAACGTTTCAGTGTCCCCTTCGTTTCTGAAACTTGAAACGAAGGGCAGAAAACGTTTATGGGCTTCCTAGCTTACAGAAATAGAATTACAAGTATTTAAACTTAAGAAAAAAACCTCACTACACTATCTACTTTACAACTTTGGGATGCCCTAAGCTCAAGAATGAGCCTTGTATTTATAGCATTCATCATGCTCAAAATTCAAGAAAGCTACAAATTCAAGAAAGCTACAATAGCCACCAAAGTTGCTTTGTTTATTTTCTCCAATTTTCAACTCCACCGAAAGTTGGCTTGGATTTCATGTATGGCAGTAGCTTGATCTTCTGGAAGGCTTGACAGGATTACAACTTGCAAAACTTGCCGGAAAGGATGGCACCATGCATGGCTAAATTTTCCCATACAAACTAGTACATAGACTCTTAACTACTAGGTCAAAGGTTATTCAACCCTTTTGCTTTCAGGAAATTTCTTCTGCAAAATTTTTATGCAGTCCTGCAAAAGTATATGATAAATTTCATGAACTTCAAGTAAAACCCATGATCAAGACAATGGAGATATTAAAAACTCGAGTAGAAAACAACAGCAAAAGGCAACAACTATGAAGAGAAACAAACCCTTGCAACATCATGACATTGACAGTCCATAGCTGCAATTGCTACCTGTTCATATAGAGTCCACACTACATGAAATAATATATAGTTAGAAGTTCTTTCTAACAGATAACAAACAGAAAATCTGGAAGCATCATGCAGGTAAATAGTTGACTAGAATTAAACATAAATACAGCAGAAACCTATTGTTGGGGTTATACGCGGCGAAAGTTGTGGTTCGGGCGAAATCGTAGTTTAAATTTTTTAAATTTACCGAATAAATTATTCAATATCTTATATGAATAATTCATTTATATTTCACATAAACATATTATTTAATATCAAATATCGACATAATAATTTACAAAACACTACGAAATTTTTACGAAAACTTTTTTCAACAAAATAGCATAAAATGAGTTTTCGGCCGAACCGACCAACCGAAACCACACGAGACTACCCAGGTCAGCCTCATTAGTATCCGATCAGTCCATGGGCTGCCCAAACAGTGACAAATTCACTTTTTGATAGCCTTTACCCGGTAAGCATGAATTTCAACCGATAATGCCGTTTTTCGCCGTTTCCGCGTATTTTCACTTCGAAATAAATTCCGACAACTATTCTAATACCCAATAAACATCCAATACATTTAAACATCATATTTTTCATCATCAAAAATCTGCTTTTTCCAGATCTAATTATGGAGCAAAAATAATCATTTTTCATGCTTTGAATCCAATTTTCTCAACATTAATCATATTAAAGTCACCACAAATAAATCACTCAAGAACAATTCTAGGTATTACAAAAGTGGTCATAACACTCTAAAATGGCAACCAATCATCATATGATAAAATTGAATTAATATTACACTAATATTAATCAATCTAAGTTCACACATGCATCTAGCCACCAAATCCATCAACCAAATCAAAAACTCCCAAATTTTAGAGTGAAAAATAATCTCCGCAATAATTGAAAACACACAAGAATAGCACACATAATTTTCTAGATTAAAGAATTGTAGACGCTGGTTTTCGCCCGAGGTCCACAATTGAGATTTTATCGAAAGGGGCGCTAGCGATCCTGCAAAACAAAGATGTAGAGTGAGCGGGAGTACTGCCCACCGGTGTGGTGGGTGCCGGGGGCACTCCGACGCTCAAGTCAGTAATGTGAATAAGTCGGATGTACGGAGAATAAGGCCTGAAGTTACCTCAGTCACCGTTTGTTTGCCGTGAGGGCAGGGTAGTATGATTTCTCTGATGACATGGAGTAGTGCTGTGTGATCCTCCACCTTTAATGCCTTGGCTCTTCTTTTTTATAGGCCCCTTGATGTCGGGTCTCTCTTCTGCCTGTTGGAGTCATTGTAACTGGCGACTTAATGGATGGTTTATGTCTGGTAACTGTTGACTTATGATGATGTTTTGAGTTTATGTTTTCTTTTGATATGGTAACTGGTGTCCGTTGGTTCTCTTGATGACAATAGGCTTGGGCCATGAGGCCTCTGGTTCGATATTTTACTTTCGGGCCGGACTCACTAATGGTCTTCGGGCTTGGTGGTTAGCCCTGGGGTAAAATGTCGATTTTACCCTTGGGCCCAAATTTGGCCCGTACTTTCGGGCCGGACTCACTAATGGTCTTCGGGCTTGGTGGTTAGCCCTGGGGTAAAATGTCGATTTTACCCTTGGGCCCAAATTTGGCCCGTACAGTTTGTCCCCTACTATTTAAGTCAAGAAGTCCTTGACTTGGAGAGTACTTGAAGCGTGTGTCGCCTGTGGCGAGAACATAGGATGTCGATGTATCTAAGCATTGATGCTGCCTACAAGAGCCATTGGGGAAGTACCGAGTCGACTAAACCAGATGAAGGTCAGGCTATATGTCATACGACATGCGTAATCCATGTCTACAACTTGACTCGACATGAGTCTATGGGGGATGTCCCCGGTCGACTGGACTTGCTGAGGCCAGAAAGGTATTAGTCATACGACATGTGTAATCCATGTCTACAACTTGACTCGACATGAGTCTATAGGGATGTCCCCGGTCGACTGGACTTGCTGAGGCCAGGAAGATATTAGTCATACGACATGCGTAATTCATGTCTACAACTTGACTAGACATAAGTCTATAGGGGATGTCCCCGGTCGACTGGACTTGCTGAGGCCAGGAAGGTATTAGTCACACGACATGCGTAATTCATGTCTACAACTTGACTAGACATAAGTCTATAGGGGATGTCCCCGGTCGACTGGACTTGCTGAGGCCAGGAAGGTATTAGTTATACGACATGCGTAATCCATGTATACAACTTGATTCGACATGAGTCTATGGGGGATGTCCCCGGTCGACTGGACTTGCTGAGGCCAGGAAGGTATTAGTCATACGACATGCGTAATCCATGTCTACAACTTGACTAGACATGAGTCTATGGGGGATGTCCCCGGTCGACTGGACTTGCTGAGGCCAGGAAGGTATTAGTCATACGACATGCGTATTCATGTCTACAACTTGACTCGACATGAGTCTATGGGGGATGTCCCCGGTCGCTAGACTTGCTGAGGCCAGGAAGGTATTAGTCATACGACATGTGTAATCCATGTCTACAACTTGACTCGACATGAGTCTATAGGGGATGTCCCCGGTCGACTGGACTTGCTGAGGCCAGGAAGATATTAGTCATACGACATGCGTAATTCATGTCTACAACTTGACTCGACATGAGTCTATGGGGGATGTCCCCGGTCGACTGGACTTGCTGAGGCCAGGAAGGTATTAGTCATACGACATGTGTAATCCATGTCTACAACTTGACTCGACATGAGTCTATAGGGGATGTCCCCGGTCGACTGGACTTACTGAGGCCACGAAGATATTAGTCATACGACATGCGTAATTCATGTCTACAACTTGACTCGACATGAGTCTATAGGGGATGTCCCCGGTCGACTGGACTTGCTGAGGCCAGGAAGGTATTAGTCATACGACATGTGTAACCCATGTCTACAACTTGACTCGACATGAGTCTATGGGGGATGTCCCCGGTCGACTGGACTTGTTGAAGGTTCATGGTAGTCTTTACTCTACTAGACCTTATGGAGGTCTATGAGAGTTTTCTCATGATAAATGTCCAAGAGTCTCTCTTTCTCATACTACTAGATCTGAAAATGGTCCAAGAGACTATGGTTGAATAAACTTGATGAATAACTATCAAGTTCATCATTCTACCCCCTACTAGGTTTGAGAAGATCTTTGATAGTTCTCACTCCTCATTATTTTGATGAAGGTCGATCGACTGGGCCCGATGGAGGGCCAAAAGTGTATGAAACTTATGGTTTTCGAAGATTCACTAGCTCCATTCGACAAGTTATGAGTTGACGTCCATTTACTAATTTATATATTTATTTCTCTTACCTCTGTCGAATCAAATGTGATCCTTTGGCTACACATTGTGCTGCAAATTTTTTTTTTTTTTTTTTTTAGTGGGCCATATGGTGACATTTTATAACCATGGGTGTTTTGTCTACTGGAGGCGGTCGGTTTTGTCGAAGTCCATGCAGTCACCCAAAGCTCAATATAGTGCCGCGTCCAGCCCCATGCGCAAAGTAGAGTAAAATAAGACCAAATACAAGTATAAATATCCTTGAAGAATATAATTCCATGTACTATAGGCCCATGCTTGCTTGAAGCCACTATCACCGTCTATACTAATGGACCGACACTTAAAAGCCCAAAGAATGTTGATACCTCAAATTTTCATGGAGAATACTCAAGATAACCATAGGTCAAGTGGTTCACTCGACAAAATCTTATGTAAACTTGGGAGACTTTTAGTCTTATAGCAAGACAAATAAATTCGTATAAAGGAGACCACTCTACTCTCTGGATTTAAAGAAGCCCAAATCCAGGCCTTCAAAACCAACCTAAGAAGGGCAAATCCGACTATGTAGTCGAACTAACAGCTCATACTCCAAACAAAACAACAGCTTAAATAAAGCACCAATTCACAGACCAAGCAAACTAGATGGGTAGCCTTACTCTCATATTTAGCTTGATTAATTTTCGCGTCACTTGTTGTCGTTCGATTGTCCCCGAGGACTCAGCTCCATACGACAGATGCGTGAGGGCCACATCATCCAACCTAATCTTAAAGTCATTTTCACGATCGATCAACGAGGAGTTAAACATGGTAGTGGCGCTGAGGCCGAAGGTGGCATGGAAATTCCTCACCGCTTAATCGAAACGCAGAAACTCAATTCATTTCCAAAATCCCACCACTTACTCTTGCTTCTTGCCTCTGTATTCTGTCGACTCAAAGAAGCTCTGGTTCCTTGGGGTCGCGGGTTCAATTCAACTTACAACCCTGGGTTCGGTTTGGTCCAGATCTGCATCCGTGCGAGTAGTGGACTGGCCGTTCGACAGCTTTGCATCTGACTTGTGGAGTGGGTGTGTGGGTTTGTTTTATTCTTTTGGGAAGCTACTTCAATTTCGAATGGGACTGCCTATGGCTGCGAAGCTAGGTTATTTGATTAGGGCACCTGACTTCTAATCAGGCGATTGCATTTGGCGTCGAGTGGACTCTTGTTGTCGAGTGGGAACGAATGCCTCTATTCTCTTGCGGTTGCTGTTCGTTTTAGGTTTCGGCCATAATTGTTGAGTGAGGCGGTTTTGGTTACTCTAGGTACCGTTTATTTTGGCAGCCTGCTTGCAATGAGTTACGTGAGTTTGGTTTTGACTTCAGCTCCTATTATGCTTCTCCTGAATAAACGATGTGGGATTGCTAGCCTTTAATCGTGTGAGATGGTTTAATGAGGGCTGAGCGCTCAGTTGGGCTTGTTGTTGAAAATGATTGCCTTCAATAACTGGCCTTTGAACAAGGCTGTCATCCAGCCATTTGTTTCCTTCTCTTGGAGAACTGTTGAACCAATCTCTGAGAAGAATCATTCCGCAACTTCTCACTTTACTCACGTGAAGGTTCGAATCCTGACTGCTGAATACCCAAAGCAGTAGAATGATTAGCACTTACACTTGAATGACGAAACCCTCGAATTGAAACCCACAAATGACACGTCTGTGAGTCGTCTGGAAACTTGTCTTTGATTCCCCGAAACTGTCTTACTCTCGTTACTTCTTCTTCTAACCCATTTAAGAATTCCTCACGCTCTAATTTTAAGGGAAGAAAGAAAACCAATAGATCGATTTTAAAGAAACTCGTATCAATTCATCAAAACACCGTCATTTTGCTTTTGTTCGAAAGAGAAAATATTTTATTTCTGTGCTGTGATTAATTCCTTTTCTTTAATAAGGGAAAAAAGGAATTTAAGCTTTGTTCGATTGACTTGGCGTCAAGTGGGTTCGTGAAATTAGGGCGTTTAAAAGATGGATTCGAGTCGAAGAGCCGTGGAGTCGTATTGGAGATCCAAGATGATCGATGGTGTCACGTCAGATGAAGACAAGGTGATGCCTGGATCACAAGAGCCCTGTTGTCAAGCAGAAGGCATTGTGACTAATAAAATATGCAGTGGCGAAGTCTGGTACAGAGTTCTAGAGGGAAATGCAAAGACATTCAGCAGCTGTGCGTCAGTTATTTCATTACAAGGGGCAGTTAGATCCATTAAAGGGGGATGCACCAAATAAAGCTGTGCGGGACATGGCTCATGAAGCAATATCTG
Source organism: Zanthoxylum bungeanum (assembly GCA_019454045.1). NCBI lineage: Eukaryota > Viridiplantae > Streptophyta > Magnoliopsida > Sapindales > Rutaceae > Zanthoxylum > Zanthoxylum bungeanum. The sequence goes on from SKCR01025304.1 coordinate 348,408, forward strand.
CTATATTTTCGGAGGAAAACAAGCCAGTACATGTAGAAGATCTAAATCTTAACAAACGAATACAAGGATTAGGGAATCCAAACTTCGAAATGTCATCAGAAGATAAGAAATCATTTCTTAGTGAGGTAGTTGGTCTGGGCAGTGCATCCCTCAAGCAGGGACTAAGTAGTTTTACTCAAGGCAATTCCATGAGAAAGAATGACAATAGAAGTTATAGAATTCCCAATCTTAGAAGGTCATTGACAATAGAGAATATGACTACTCAGATAGATATGAACCATTTGATTTGCGCAACAAAAATAAGGGTGGTCTTAGGATTTCTAAAAATGTGGCCATTGAATCTTGGTACCAGGATTCAAGTGTCGTGAAAGAAGAAAGGTTAAATGGGGACTCTAGTGCAAGTTATACGGAGGGTAAGACATGTGAAGAGAAGTTGTTGGAGACCATTGTGACGTCTGGTGGTTTACGTCTCCAACCAACTCGAGATATTATTGAAGTTTTCCTTATTGAGGCTGCAAAGTTGGATGCATTGGCTATGAGTCGGGCCATTGAAATAAACTTCAATCGCCAATGTGGCAGGTTCGGATGAAGGCTGTCTATGTACTTGAGTCAATTTTGAGGAAAATGGGCGATGAAAAATTCTCAGTTATTGCGTCTTACTTTTGTGAGAATAATGATGTTGTTGTTAGATGTTCAGTCTCCTCAAACTTCTCTAAGGGAAAAGGCTAAGAAGGTGTTGGGCCTTCTTGGTAGAGAGCATGCAGGAGGCCTGGTAAGTGGCTCAGAGAGGTCAGTGAAATTTTAGGCCAAACCGACGACTGTTTACTGCCATCATATGTCGTTTGCTGAGTAGAAGTCAGAGGTTTGCTATTCCGAACACCCAAACCACTCCATTCTTCATGTACCTCCATATATATAGTAATGCTAATTGGGACATCGGTAACAACATATTGATGTCAAGTGGAAGATCCCTAACAGGTCATATGTTCGACATTTGGAATATCGACTATGCCATCCATAACAACTACCTAGTTTTAAATTATAGTGTCGACTGGGACACCCATGACAAGTCTCGTACTACAATCATCAATTATAAGTCTAATGCCTTACTAATGTCGAACTGGGAGATTCTTAAAAAGTGAAAGCCATACCTAGTAATGTTGATCAGGATGTCCTCGCCAAATCTTCATTTGGGTATTGTCGATTGGGACAATATCCTTATGCCAAGTACATCGCTTCATCATACGAGGTGAATGGTAGGGAAATGGTTCCATTGAAGGGATGCGCTTTGTTCCTGATGTAGGTCCATAAGCCCCGGGTCGAATGAAGTCTAAAATCGTCGACAATCCATTAATATCTTCTGGAGGAGATATGAATCCTCTTATTGTCGTCTGAAGAAGATAACACTTCTTTTATGCAGCCTGGAAGTGATGGCAATCTTCTTACGTAGTCTGAAGGGAATGTCATTTTATATATGCCATCTGGAGTGGATGGTAATCGCCCCAAGTAGTCTCGAATAGATGTCAATTAAAGAGGGTACTTTCTTGGTTGATTGGGTATGCTGGGGATTATGAGGGTATTCTCATGTCGACTGAGGGAAGTGTGTAGAATGATCCAAGTGTTGGTCCACTGGTATTCTGGCATCGGGTAGGCTAGAGAGAATCACTATTTCCAAGTATGGGTGTCCGAAAGGATCGTAGATGGAGAAATCTTTGCATGCTATGTATCGCTAGGGCCCCACGGTGGGCGCCAAATTGTAGACGCTGGTTTTCGCCCGAGGTCCACAATTGAGATTTTATCGAAAGGGGCGCTAGCGATCCTGCAAAACAAAGATGTAGAGTGAGCGGGAGTACTGCCCACCGGTGTGGTGGGTGCCGGGGGCACTCCGACGCTCAAGTCAGTAATGTGAATAAGTCGGATGTACGGAGAATAAGGCCTGAAGTTACCTCAGTCACCGTTTGTTTGCCGTGAGGGCAGGGTAGTATGATTTCTCTGATGACATGGAGTAGTGCTGTGTGATCCTCCACCTTTAATGCCTTGGCTCTTCTCTTTTATAGGCCCCTTGATGTCGGGTCTCTCTTCTGCCTGTTGGAGTCATTGTAACTGGCGACTTAATGGATGGTTTATGTCTGGTAACTGTTGACTTATGATGATGTTTATGAGTTTATGTTTTCTTTTGATATGGTAACTGGTGTCCGTTGGTTCTCTGATGACAATAGGCTTGGGCCCATGAGGCCTCTGGTTCGATATTTTACTTTCGGGCCGGACTCACTAATGGTCTTCGGGCTTGGTGGTTAGCCCTGGGGTAAAATGTCGATTTTAACCCTTGGGCCCAAATTTGGCCCGTACTTTCGGGCCGGACTCACTAATGGTCTTCGGGCTTGGTGGTTAGCCCTGGGGTAAAATGTCGATTTTACCCTTGGGCCCAAATTTGGCCCGTACAAGAATATCAAAGATTACCTTTAATTTTCAAATTTTTCTTCAAGCTTTGTTCTTTTATGAATTCTTTTCTCTCTACTCTATTTGGTATAATTTGTAAGGTTGAAGATGGCTAGTTTTCATTAACCAAACAAAGTAAAAATATTTCCCTTTATATACTAGGTTGGGCATGAATTAGAAATTGGGGGGGGGGGGGGGGACAAAATGGTAAGTTTAATTTATTTAATCTAATTAAATATCAAGGCTTTAAGTTATCAAACTCAATTTGAATACTTCAAGCTTAAATGTTATACCATTAGTGACCAATAATAATTTAACATATTACATAACAATTATGAAATATAATATTATTTAAATATCTAAATAAATAATTAATATAATAATTAATATATATGTATTTTTATTTATACTAAATAACAAAATATATATATTAATGACATGTGTCAAAATCTCATTTGATAATTAATTAATATATATCTAATCAAATTTTATATAAAATACAAATACACATTAATTATTAATTGACTGAAATGCCTCTAAGCATGTGTAATTTCGTTTAATGATTAAACGGCTCGAATTAATTCATTTAATCTTAATAAATATTATGAATAATTTGTATTATTCATAACGCGTTCTCCAAGTGCTCAACGAATACACTTCATATTGTGAGACTCTTTAAGTTTAGATTTATCTGTCACGAAATTTAATTTCGTGTCAATAATTCACTCACTCGTAAATTATGACGACCATTGATGATCTCACTAAACTATGTAAGTCGAGGTCATTGCATTCGTATAATTTCTTTGTCACAAACTATCCATATTATACCGGAGATATATATGAGAACGTCAAATTCCTTAGGCATAATACAGTCGACTTGCAAATTTACTATCTCTTAATAACACTCAGAACTCACTTCTGTAATGTACCACGGTCATAGATTTAATAGATCGCAAATACATGCAGGATACTTATGACATGTACACATGATTGACGGGTTCTATCTGATACTCACAAGATATCATGAGCATGAGTCCACACCCAATGAATAGACGGAGGTCTAATCTAAACAGATCAATATTATGAGCAATGTTAGTTTATCTTACATTATATTACATAATAGAATATTATACTTTTATTTTGATAGATGACTCTATTTAATGAAATTGTAGTCTTAACGTAACGGCTTAAACCGAATTTGGTAAGGACTATTTGATTATTCTATAGAGCTAAAAGTAGCGTGTGCAGATAAGTATATTTATAAGTTTTTAGGTTTTCTTTTGTATTTTAAATAAAAAATCGCAGTTACACGCGAGACACAATCTAATTATATATATTATGTACGTGAATGAATGTGAGTAAATGAGACAGTGTTGGGCTTTGTGGGTGTCGTTTATTGTGTTGACAAATGGATTGAAGTTTGAGAAACGTACATTTTGTTTGGTATACCGTCACTGAAGTGTTGACGCTAGTGTTTCACGTTCTGCTAAATACTCATTTTAACGTATTAACGCTCACAAAACTATAATCTTACAACATAAACTTATTTTTTGACACTAATTCATACTCTAATATTTGTTACCTAGCTTGTAAACTAACTTATACTATTTGATAATACTATCAACCAAATGCACTCATAATATTTTTTTAGTTAAGTCTATGAGAAAATACTATAATAATATTTATTTATTTATTTATAATATATTACCATCTAAAATTTATTATAATTCTAAATATATACATTTATTATATATCTCTAGAAATCTACTGAAATAAAATTAGTAAATCTGTCTCTTATCCCAACAATAGATTATAGAGGAGATGATAATTTAGCCCTCATAGGAACATGGGTTACTAATGGACTACTAACCATTTCACAATATAATATCTTAAAAATATTAATGAATAACAAGAGATCAATAATCATTGGGCTCTCCTAAAGTGGGAGAGCATGAGTTCAAATCCTTTTAGGCGCATAGACTCTATTTCTCCTAAATTGTGAGTATATTTCTCTCCAAATATTTGAGTGTGAGTAGATATACACGATATGAAGACCGAGCTCGTCTATAATATACTTAAATTTATAGATATACTACAAATATAAGTATTCAGTGTCCCAATAAATTTCATATTGGATATATAGACCTGTAATGTATTTAAAAAAAAACAAGAGATTAATTTTTTAAGAGTGGCCACTTGCCATTTGCCAACCCAAGTCATTTTGTCGGGATTCTCTTTTCAGCCAGTCGATATTTTAGATCTGTTGTTGCGTAAGTACTTCTGTTCGGTCTATAAGGAAATTATAAGAAGAATTTTGATATTGCAACACTCACAACTTGATGCAACAAGATTTCAAAGAAACATTCACAATTTAAAGAACCAAAAAAAGGTCGAAGCAAAGTGCCGCAAATCACAAAAGTTTCGTAGCTTAGGACTTTCAATGTAAATGAGTTATTGTCTAAATGTTTATAAGCTCTTAATACTCATGTATATTCATATAGAGCATTTAGGGTCAAGTGCTAAATTGCATATCGGTCTATATACCGCATATCGATGACTGAATAACGAGACTCGAACGAAAGGTCTATAGATACTTACTTTCGAACGATACTCGAACGAAAGGTCTCTGGACACTTATGTTCAAACATAATGAAAAACGCCCTGCAAACGAACCTCGTTCGAACCTCGGAAGAAACCCAACTCGAATAGAAAGCTCTCAATCATTTGTAACCAGCATACTGGTGACAGACCCAGAAAGACCGACATACCGGTCCCATATCAGTGAAGTTGAATATTTTTCACACATTCTCGAACCAGGACAATATATATATGTGTTTGTACCGATGACTAAACTGGTAGGTCTCAACCATTAAATGCTCAACATCAATATTTTAGTAGCCGTTTAAATTGAAACTGACATACCGGTTTGTCAAACCGACATATCGACCTATGAACAAGATTACAAGGCTGACTATATTTTTACCTATAAATTGAAACTCCACTTCATTTTTAGAGAATTCTTACACTTTTGAACATTTTCTTACAACGCAATTACGCAAACAAAAAGTGATTCACATCTTCTTGATTATTTTACTCTCAATAAAATTAAAAGCTCATTGTTAACATCTTCACATTCATTAGTGATCTTAGTTTCATTTGGGTACATACATTCACATTCAATCTTCTTTGTAATCTTTTGTTAGTTCTCAAATAGTTTGTAAAAATATTATTCTTATCAAACACTTTGTGTGAGATTCCCTTATGTTGAGTGGTGATTACTCTCAAGAGATATATTATTATAAAGGTTTAGAGGAGCCTTAAAAAAAAGAGGTATTGGTGTAAAAAGTTGTTGAAACTTAGTGGAATTTTCAAGTGATCTTGAAGATGTGGACGTAGACAAGCGATTTGGCCGAACCACTATAAAATCAATTTTTTATTTCTCTTCCCCATCTCATTTACTTTGCAATTGTTATAGCATTAAACTTGTTAATCATATTATTTGATAGAGCATTTGTTATTTATAGCTTAAAATTGTAAAGAATTTAATTTTCATAATTATTTTTTAATTATTAAATTCACCACCTCTTGGGTATAGATTGCTTAAGTGGTATAGGTAATTTCACAGCCTTGGTTTCATTCCAATTATTATTGTTGACAAGTTAGGCCGTGTTAACCCCAAGGGATTGCCTCAGAGGTCAAAGTTTTGGGTTTGTTTGGTTTGTTATTTCTCATGATCAATGTTCAAATCTCACTAGATGCATCATGCTTCTTGATGTAAAAAGCTAAAAACTTACTTTGATTTTTATTATGAAACTTCTGAGGGCACGGAGCACAAATCTCATGCATTAGTTGAGATACGCATAAAATAGTCGGGACATTTTAGTTACCCAAAAAAAAAAAAAAGAAGTTATGCCACGTTCGGTTACCTTGGCTTGGTCAGTCTCACAAGTATATGTAAAAGTGTTGCTTTTAAATGAAATTCATCAAAATGAATTTTTTTAAAAAATATTTGAGAAAGAAATAGTAAATTTATTCTTACTTAAATCTAATTTAAACGTGATAATATTTAAACCCTCGAGTTTATTCGTGATGTGAGAATGTGTTGCGAAATTTAATAATTAACAAGCAACAATTATGCTTTATATGATTTAAATATTACCTAATTCAATAATTAACTGATAAAATGAACATGAATGTTGTTTAGTTTAAAAGTTCCTGTTTTAAAATTTAACTTATAATTCTTAAATATTTCTCTTATCTTATAATGTTATAATTAGTATTGTTGACGGTGGATTTTGGTCTCAGGGTAATATGAGAATATCACTCCCGAGGAAATCCTCCTTCAATAGTGAATTTGTTTGGTTATGGGGGACCAAAGACAAACTTAGCAAAAAACAGATAAACGCACCAATCAACAAGGAGATTTAACGTGGTTCGGTGGATTTGGATCCGACCTACGTCCACGGACACAAACGGGATGGTACTTTTATTACTTAAACACTCTTTTCGGGTCTCTTTTTGTTTTCTACAAGTCAGAGCTTGAAGATTCAGATCCCTTATTTTTTGATGCCTTTTACACATACTCTGCCCTCCTATTTATAATAGTACAGAAATCAGACTCATTCTCCTATAAGAATTTCCTAGTTGAAACTATTCCATTTTCCCATAAGGATTCCTAGTCAAACTATTCCCTTTTCCCATAAGGATTCCTAATCAAAACTACCTTTACTTTCTTTATCATACTAGGACATTGACTTACTAGTTTACCCCATGAAAGTAGGATAACTTATTATCTTATCTTGTATGGATAGAATGCCTTATTTTCCCGAACATGTCTTGCCCTATGCTCGGTCTTCATGTGGTCGGTCATAATAGTCTTTTGTACTGAGAATGCTGCTGTCGACCTGATAATTGCCCGGTCATCTTGAACTCAAGTGCTCGGTCACTAACCGTAAAGTTCCCGGCCTCTTACTGTTGACTCTTTAGTGGTCGGGTCGGCATTAATAATCTTGAATGAGAAGTGAATTACCTTTTTTACCCCTGTCGTGCTGCTTAAATAACATAGTGCCTGAAAACACCATCAACATCTGTCCCATAGTTCTCGGTTCCAACGAGTATGCAAGTTGGTGCCGGGAACTATATAAAGATGGTGTGCTGATCGCCTTGCTGGTGGTCGCTCCAGAAATCACAGAGAAATTGCATTCGCCATCAATTAAGTCTTCTGTTTCTATCTTCATATCCTCGGTTATTTGGAGATGCTGACCCTATTTAGAATGATTCTCCACCTCAAAGCAAATTGCTTATTTGGGTCGTTCCATAAGGAGATGAAGTTCCTCTTGTTTGTCCAAACTAAAAATGACTCCTCATCTGTAATATCTGTACCAGAGATTTAGAGGTCCTGACCCCTGACTGATCCAATCTTGATTGTGAGGAGAAAATTTTGCCTCTGAGCTAACGATGATGTGCTCGGTGGCATGTGATCATGTCTCGAGCTGTGAGAGATGCTCGGACATGGGGGAATGTTAAGTCCCCAGTCCAAAGGGCTGACTCGGTGGGACGTACCCCGACCCCGAGCTGAGAAAGACACTTGGACCTGGGGGAATGTTACGTCCCCAGACCAAAAGGACGGACTCGGTGGGACACGACCCGACCCCGAGCTGAGATGAACATTTGGCCCTGGGGGAATGTTACGTCCCCAGACCAAAAGGACGGACTCGGTGGGACGTAACCCGACCCCGAGCTGAGATGAACACTTGGCCCTGGGGGAATGTTACGTCCCCAGACCAAAAGGACGGACTCGGTGGGACGTAACCCGACCCCGAGCTAAGATGAACACTTGGCCCTGGGGGAATGTTACGTCCCCAGACCAAAAGGACGGACTCGGTGGGACGTAACCCGACCTCGAGCTGAGAGAAACCAAGTGACCTCGGCGGAACGAATCCAGCCTCGAGCCGAATAAACAAGTGGCCTCGGCGGAACGAATCCAGCCCCGAGCCAGGTAATCCAAGTGGCCTCGGCGGAACGAATCCAGCCCCGAGCCAGGTAATCTTTGGGACTTGCTCAGAAGGGAATTGAATCAACCTTGTGAAGCCCTACCGAATCTGACACGGGCGTCCCCTTACCAGACCAGTAAAAAAACAAAAACAAATCTCTGGAAAATAAAATTAAAAGGTGGGGGTGACTTAGCACTTGTCCCAAAGCAAAACTTTTCACAAGTGTAAACAACAACACGGATGCCTCAAAACAGCGTCCTGTCCGAGGCCTCCAAAACATAATTCTGAATCTTTCAATTCAGTGTCCCGACGAACTAGGATTTGGATCATGAGAGCGTTTGAATGGTAAGGGCACATCCTCTACACGTCGGGTCACTGTGGAGCCTGTGTATTGTACGATGGCTCCTCCTTACCACGCTGGAGCAGGCACACGCTACAGGGGCACAACGCATCCCTTGCTGCGCCTCTCTTGGATCCAAATGATGAAAGGATCAAAGAGTGTCCGGGATGCTAAGGGTATATTCCTCCTTAGGTCCGGTATCACTGGAGCTAGCAATCGTCACAGGGGCTTTATCCCCCGTGCTATGCTTTCCCACAGATCCATTACATCGGGTAAGTGAGGATCAAAAGAGTGCTCGACACATTAAGGGCATGTTCCTCCTTATGTTCGGTAACACTGGAGCAAGCAATCGCCACGGGGGTATCATCCCTCCCCGTGCTATGCTTCTCACGGATCCTATGCATCGAGTATGTCCCTGAATATTCTGAGGACCCCGAGCTAAAGAGACATTTGGTCCCGGGGGAATGTTCCGTCCCCAGGCCGATAAGCACGACTCGGTGGGACGTAACCCGACCCCGAGCTGAAAGAAAGACTTGGCTCTGGGGGAATGTTACGTCCCCAGTCCAAAGAAGCCGACTCGGTGGGACGTAACCTGACCCCGAGCTGAAACAAACACCGATCTCGGCGGTACAAGAGCAGACCCGAGCCGGAAAGAAACATATGGCCTTTGTAGGGCGTCATGGTCGGCATGTTGAACCTTTTCGGGAATTTTGCTGATTTTATTTCTTCTGTGAGGGGGGATTCTCTTTGTCATCCGGGCGTCTCCTGTACCTGTTTTGAGGCTTGCCCCCACTTGTCCATCTCTTTCTTTAACCAAGATTTTACCTCGCTATTTGGGCCGCCATGTCGCCTTCTGCGCTCTTCTTCATGTCTGTTGCCACGGGTGCGGTGTTCCTCACGCCTTGGGATCTTCCGAATAGTCTCGTCGTACTCTGTGCCTCCTCTTCTAGTGTAGCAGAGACTATCATGAGAGGAATCTGTCGAAAGCCTCTCTTCTTCTTCTTCCCATGTGTCCTTTGCTTGTGAATCTTTTTCCACAACTATGGATTTTATCCCGTAAGGCCCCCTCCTCATAGGCCCATCGTCCTCACTTGTATCAATAATTCTTTTTCCCTCTGCTATTTCGTTCCTTCGTCGGCTAGTCCCGGCCTCATCGTGTGCTCCCTCTATCTTTTCCAACCGGTCTACTATGGTTTTTAGCAAGGTTTGATTTTCCTTCCTTTCTTTCCTTAGGTTCTCCTCGATCTTCTCCATCCAATCTGCGGCTGAGTTTCCTGATGATTGGTGGTTTCCGCCTTCCGCCATTGTCTTACTACACGAGTTGCTTTTTGTCCAGTTCCCCACAGACGGCGCCAACTGTTGACGGTGGATTTTGGTCTCAGGGTAATATGGGAATATCACTCCCGAGGAAATCCTCCTTCAATAGTGAATTTGTTTGGTTATGGGGGACCAAAGGCAAACTTAGCAAAAAACAGATAAACGCACCAATCAACAAGGAGATTTAACGTGGTTCGGTGGATTTGGATCCGACCTACATCCACGGACACAAACGGGATGGTACTTTTATTACTTAAACACTCTTTTCGGGTCTCTTTTTGTTTTCTCCAAGTCAGAGCTTGAAGATTCATATCCCTTATTTTTTGATGCCTTTTACACATACTCTGCCCTCCTATTTATAATAGTACAGAAATCAGACTCATTCTCCTATAAGAATTTCCTAGTTGAAACTATTCCATTTTCCCATAAGGATTCCTAGTCAAACTATTCCCTTTTCCCATAAGGATTCCTAATCAAAACTACCTTTACTTTCTTTATCATACTAGGACATTGACTTACTAGTTTACCCCATGAAAGTAGGATAACTTATTATCTTATCTTGTATGGATAGAATGCCTTATTTTCCCGAACATGTCTTGCCCTATGCTCGGTCTTCATGTGGTCGGTCATAATAGTCTTTTGTACTGAGAATGCTGCTGTCGACCTGATAATTGCCCGGTCATCTTGAACTCAAGTGCTCGGTCACTAACCGTAAAGTTCCCGGCCTCTTACTGTTGACTCTTTAGTGGTCGGGTCGGCATTAATAATCTTGAATGAGAAGTGAATTATCTTTTTTACCCCTGTCGTGCTGCTTAAATAACATAGTGCCTGAAAACACCATCAACAAGTATTAAAATTATTATTTAATAGTAAAAAAAGGTTAGTCTTTTTGTAACGATAAAATTATCTCATTGCGATCCTGACAACCTTTTTTCTTAAAAAAAAGAGATAAGAATAAGACTGAACATATATTAGATCCTCTTCGAAGCTCGTGAGTTGGACCATCATGTGTTAAAAAAAATAAAAAAAATAAAAAAAATAAAAAAATCATGGGCACAAAACGTTGCGTTTTGAGGCAGAAGATGGCAGAACTAAAATGTGGAGAATCCCAGTGTCATCTTTGTTCTCACAGTCAGCTTTAAAACCCTACCAGCTCTGCTACAACATCAGCTTCTTCAAAACCCTAACAACAACAAAATCAACAATGAAAACCCTAGAAGAATCCGACGTGGGCATTTCTTGTTTCATCTCCATCCTCCCTGGATTTCGTGGTATCCTCAAACAAAGGTCCCCATCACCTCTCAATTCCACATATTCATCATTAGCATGCGTATTTGCAATTACAACACACAAATTTACAGTCATATTTGAGTAAATTTTCATCTGGGTACCCTAGTTTTTTTACAAATGAGGAAGGGCCAGTATCAATCGTTTCACTTTTGGCTTAAAGGAGTGATTTTTATTTATTTAGTTTTTTAGATATTAGAACTTCATGGAGATGCCTGAGTATAGTCAAAAGTTTTGGGAGGTTAGTGTTATTAACACAATGGAGGAAATTTGAATGGAATGATCTTCAGTGCTTGTGTTTCAAATGACTAGTGTTTATAGTGGAACAAGGACTGAGTTTTATATGATTGAACATTTGTTATAGTTGTTTTGGCATGCTTTTGTAATTTTATTATTGTTAAAATTTTATGTAGGTATTCTGATTTTATTGTGAATGAAGTTGATACTGATCGAAATGTTGTTCATTTGACCTGTTTGGATGCCCCTCCAGAGGTAATCAACTATGCATTATATAATTTTCTGGATTCATTTTACGCTATAATTTATATGTGAATGCATGTTTGTTTATGTGTTTATATAGTTGATGATTTATATTTCTGATCCATTCAGGGGGTGGTGGAGAATAATGAAACAAAGATATCCGATCTACTGAATAAAAGTTATGTTTCTGAAATTGAATCGTTCAGATCACTAGCTGGTGATTGTGATGCGCAATGTTTGGAGACTCTAATAAATCTAGTTACTTCTGGAGAAAATGAAGACAGTATTTCGCCCATTGTTCTTTCTGCAAATTCAGATAAATCCCATCGAACGGTTAGTTTAGATGTTTGATCTCATTTTATTTGTGCAGTTGTGCAATTGCATTGATTATCCTAGCTGTGTAGCTTGGTTTAGTGCAGATTTGTAGGTCATAAACATAGAATGAAATTATGAACCTCATAATAAGAAACGGAAGTGAGTTTGGTACTTCAAAATGATTATTAGACTGAAGCATTTTTCTAATGACTTGGTTTGGTCAAGGTTTTTTTGGCTATCTGCCGTTTCAAGTTGTGTTTTTGGGTCTTTAAGGAGATGGGTTGATTTCATAATAGTGTTCAGAGAACTAAGCTCAAGTGCGTAACCAATCCAGAATTTATTTTCTCTCCTTAGTTTATTCAGTTGATTAATATATTTCTTTTTGATCTTTTAGGCGATACATAATTTCTTCAAGGACAATTTCAAATTCCTTGTCACTGACACTGTTGATGGACCAGATGCTTCATCAAAATGCATACGCGTAAGATTAAATTCAGGAGGGAATAATGTCAGGGGTCGAAATTCGAAGAAACGGAAAGAGAGAGGCGGAAACCCTTTTGATAGTAGAGGTTCGGAAAATTGGCCAGAGCAGCTTGGAAAATTTCTCAGGTAATCAGTAAATAGGGTCACTCAGCATGTGTATTCTACCCAGCCAGAGTTTGCCTAGCATAGAAACATTCTTTTATATGTTTTGACTTTTGAGATAGTAGTGAAAACATGGCTTATAATCAGGTTTCATCTGTACAAGGAGAACAAGGATACACAGGAGGCTTTGGGGCTAATAGGCAAGATGCTTGGCATCCAGGTATTTTCTGCTCTTTTGTATGAGAATTGGCTTATTTATGGTCTGCTTTATGTTGTATTGGTGTGAATATTAAAGGAAGTCGAAGTGGAAGTCTTTTTCTTTCTAATGCCTTTCCTTGTCACTAATCAGTTGTGTTCTACTGTTCTTATGGTCAGTTGATGTTGATAAAACATCAAGAACTCATTGATCACGCTCAAATAATAATTACTCTTTGACTAATTTCCTGATTTTCCAGTCAAGATCATTTGGTTTTGCGGGTACAAAGGACAAGCGCGCTGTCTCGACACAAAGGGTAAGTTGTTCTGGGCTTCTCCCTTCCCCTTTTTATCTAGAATTTCTTTGTTTCTTTTTTTGAGAGGTTATCTGCTTACACATGAAGTGAATTGTTCAATTTATGATCTTATGTAATCATATTCTCGTAATTTTGAGTGCATAAGAATTTCAAATTATCATGATTAATGAGATAAATTTCCTTTTATCCATGTATGAAATATGTAGTTCAATTGATTTCTTTAGGATGAAAAGTTTGCACCCAAAAAAATAAAGTGATAATAGAGAGATAAAAAACTACAAATAAGTGTAAACTTATAATTAATTTGGAGATAGATGTTTTAGTAGAGTAGTTCTTCTGCCGTTTGCAGGTAACTGTTTTCAAGCAGCATGCAAGCAAGTTAGCTGCTCTTAACAAAAGGTTGATTGGCATCCGGTTGGGTGACTTCTGGTAAGAATAAACAGTATCGTCTTGGTTTTCCTGCATTTTTTTCTTTTTCTTGAATCTTGATGCATAAGGTTTGGCTGTGTTATTGTTCAGTTATGTCAAGGAAGAACTTCTTCTTGGTCAGCTTCTTGGAAATCGTTTCACGATCACATTACGGTAAGAGTTCTTCCTTGGATATGGATTTTTTGCCATAAAACAATCATGGTTACCTTCATTTTCCAATGGCTCATGTATGCACCATCTCCTCAGAGGAGTTGTTGCAGATTCTGAAGATGTCATCATAGCATCTGCAAACTCCTTAGGAAGGAATGGGTTCATCAACTACTTTGGTTTGCAAGTACTTCCTTGCTCAACTTTCTCTCCATGTTTATTTTGGTTATAATTTATAACTTTGTTCTTTCTATTTGCTAGAGAAATATTTGGTGCACAGTGCTTACTGATTTTTTTACCCTAATTCTTGGTCAGAACCAAGGGCAGAGCAAGAATGAAAGATTTTGAAATGTTACATTCAGGGGTTAGGATGACAGTGTTAGAAAACTATATCTGATAGGCTGTAAAGTGTACAGTAATTCTATATTTGTATGAAACTGATTTTCCTTTCTCAAGCCCTCATTGGATAACGTAGCTCCATCTTTGGTGAGAAAACTTGAGCATGGGGTGTCTGGGCCCATTCATCTTTTACGTTTTCTGTGAAGAACACTTAAAAATGGCAGGGCCACTGAAAACTCTAATTTGTTATAGTTGTTTGGTAAAAGGGGTCTCTGTCCTTTTAAACCAGTTTGAAGAAGGTTCCTTATTTTATCCAAATATACAACTGCATTACCATTAACCTTTTGCTATGAAATTGTTTTTAACTCTTATAAACCATTATAATTTTGTCAGCGTTTTGGAAGTGGTTCTGTCCCAACCCACCTTATTGGAGCCACATTACTCCGAGGAGAGTGGAAAACTGCTGTAAATACGATTCTTGATCCAAGAGAAGGGGATATCCTTTTATTGTTCTTGAGACCTGCAAGGAGAATGTTTTATATGCTTTACCACTAATTCAGCCGGTTTGTTGCATGCCAGCATCATACATTATCATTAGAAACATCATCAGTTGTTTTCTCTTGACTTGGATCTTTAAATACAAAGAAACGAGATAAGCAATGCACGGGAATACTATAAAGAAACCAGTGATATTGATGGGACCCTAAGGAAATTACCCCGGCATTTGGTTGCTGAAAGAGCTATAGTAAGTTTTCAACTGTGCTGCTTTTTTCGTAGCTTTCTTTTGTTGGATGTCTGTTAAAATTTAGAGCTTGCATAAGTTTTATGAAAATTTCTTAATCTCCAACTTGTTTACTACAGTTAACTAGCCTTTTCCTTTCTCTCTGTCGCATTTTTTTTTTGCAATTTCTGCTCGTATCCTCATGTCAGTTATGATGTATTTTTTTATTATGACATTTGTAATGAGATCTAATAATTTTTTTTTTGTTATTAACATTATATTTTTTCCGATTTAATCTTTTGCAGCTGCAGTGCTTGAAGAAATGTCCTGATAACTACTTGCAGGCCCTAAAAGCTATACCTAGGACTTTGAGAATGATGTGAGTGAATTTATCTGCTTGAGTCTATGATTTCATCTTATCAGTCTCTCCCTACCACACCCCTAAACACACACATCGACATTCAAGCCAGCATGGACTTTGAACACAGAAACAAGAAAATGAGTCGTGCTTTCAAATTTTGGAACTTTACAATTTCTTGCTGTTGTAAAATTTAGGTATGTCCATAGTTACCAAAGCTTTTTGTGGAACCATGCTGCGAGTATGAGAGTGCAAAAATATGGTATGCTTCTTTCTTTTGTTATACTTAATTTCACTTTTCTAATATAAATTTATCTGCTGTCATAATGTCCATTGTCTAAGCTTTATTATCCGTGTTTGAATTTTAACCACTGAATGTTGTTCTGCAATTCCTGTGTGGCAGGAACTGAGCAAGTTGTGGTTGGAGACTTGGTATATTGTAAAGGGGATGATACTGAAAAGAGGTTGGGATGCATCAATTCTGAATATGAGGATGAGAGTTCTAATGGCACAGATGATTGTGGTCATTTAGATGAGGTCTCGGCAACTGATCTTCCCGAGGGAAGACATAACCTTGTTAAGGTTAGGCTTAAATAGAATTCCTTGTTGGATGATTATAATACTGTTGATGACTTAAACCTAGTAAAAGAAAGAAAATTGTAGGGTAACCTTCTTCATTTTGACTTGACCTTTCTATATGACTTCTTCAAGGGTTTTCGTCTTTCAGGTGTAAGATATAATGTAGAAGAAAACAGGACGTACCTCTACCTTATCATAATTTATCTGAAAATTGAAAAAGAAAATTATTACATTAATGCTCTACCATTGATAGAGATAAAACTTTTTTATATTTAGAATGGGTAATGGCATAGCTGGTGATTCTCTCATTAAGCAGTTTTCACGAGTGCCAATAAAGAACCTGTAATTAATTGGTGAGAAGTTTAATATGTAGTTTCTTATGTGTTATTATTTTTTATTACCATTCACTAAAGTTAAATTTGAAAGGTATTCATGTGTTGGTGCTTTTGAATCACTTCTGAATGTAAATGTCAGAACTCATTTTTAGTATAAGTTGAGAATTTAATCTCTCTCTCTCATCTTTCAGACTATAACTACAGAAGATATCAATAGTGGAAAATATGCTATTGATGATGTCGTACTTCCTCTGCCTGGGTTAGAGAAGACCAGAGTCCTCTTACATTTTTTTTTTTTATATATTTTTCAATTATAAAATGAAGGTTTCTTTCTTGTCCAACACAGATGCTTTCTTCTTTGACAGTTCACGGGTGATTTTTCCGATTAACGATGTTACTGAAGTTTATCACCATTTGGCGAAGAAGGTATACATTACTGACTGATACTGCTGAGATCTTTATGATGACTGATAGTATAGTGACTGAGTACTAAATTTTTAGTTTCTCCACTTATATCAGGTTTGTTCTGAGCTGCATATTTAAAAGCTCAGACGAACATAAGTATCTGAAAGATTAACATGCATATTAGATGCCTTAAAGAGGTTAGGTTTAGAAACAAAAAGATCGGTGGGACTTGTGTTGTGACTTCTGGTACGGAACGGTCATATAATGAACAATAAAAACATGATAATTAATTTTTTTGAATAATTTCAAGCTAACATCTTACTACTTACTAGAATTATGAAGTTGCGTGCTAGTACGCTGAAACTGATTTCTGGACACATACGAGCGGATGTGTGTATATTTTTTACATTGACGTCTGGGTTTCATGGCCCAGCGGTAGCAGAGAAATATACCAATTAAAGGTTCCACAATAATGAAGTAAAAATTGATGGCTAGAAGTTACCACGGAGTGGTAAATAATTATCTTTATCGTGAATTTGCTGTAACCAGAAAAGGGTTTGGGCTGGCTGGGTGGCACATGTTCCCTCAATATGTGTTCTGCCTCGATCTAGATTAGTTTCTGAGATCATTTGGGGTTAATTCAACTGTTAGAAATCAGAGAGATGCATATCAAAGGGATTGCTTAGGTTTTAGTTAATGTTATTTGGAATGACTAAGACCTATAAAATAACAGGTTTTAATTACGCAATACAACTGATTTTCCAAGTCATTCCTTTTGGTTCTTATTTATTGTTTATTTGCATTGAGCAGGATGGGATCAACTTGACAGAGAGTGTTCATAATGTCAAGTATGTTGTCAAAATATGTCCCTTAATTTCTTTCTTAAAACTAACCCTCTCAGCATCTTGCTCTTTCTCTACACATACATCATTATTTTTACCTCCAACTAATTGGAACTATACTTGTGTGTATTATGTTAGGGAATTTTCAATAACCAGTATGACTGGAAAGTATAGACGGGTATTTCAGAAACCTATGGACTTTGAATGGTATGCTTGTCTTTTTGTCTATTATTATTATTATTATCATTATCTTTTTCTCATCAATTTTATTTACTTAGCAGTATTACTGGCGTAAAATGTTTTGGATTATACTATAGACCTATCATTGTCATTTTTTATGTTACAGGGAGTTGATCACATATACTGATGGTAATAAACCATTAGCAGAGACAGATTTGGACAAAATTGCCAAAGCTAAACCTGTGAATGCAGTCAAAGAAGAGGACGCAGCCCTTGGAAATGAGAAAAAGGATCCACTTGACTGCATGCAACAATCAGAAAGCTCAAGTAAGGATGTAAAGCTTTCAACTGAGAATAATGAAGCAGGTTGTGGAAAAGAAGTAAAACATCCACAAGTTGAGTCTGTGTGTGGCACAGATTCTCATGGAGCACAGTTGGCACTAAAATTGGGTCTTACTCTTCCATCTTCATGTTATGCCACTATGGCCATAAGAGAGCTGCTAAAAACATCAACATCTGTATGTAATTTAATTTCTTTTTTGCCTGCCTTTATGATATATTTAATCTTAAATTTGAAGATTTTCTCAAAGCTAGCGTATGCCTATCAAATCTGCTGCTGTATGTATGAGTAGTGTTTTGCATATACCTGTATACACGATAACTTCTTATAACTTGATGGAGAAGTTAACAGTATGACGGGCCTTTGAGTTGATCCCAATTGGTGTGAAAAATCGAAATCCCTTTTCCAGAGTGGTTGAAATTTTTTTGACCCATACAAGGGGACGCGTCAGTGGCCAAAAGCATAACCTATACCTATTGCTAGTCATATATTATGCAACTCTTAACGTGTCAAAGTTTTCTTGATTTTATTGAAGCCTGACTATCAGTTTGCTGGCTTTGCAGGTTGCGTTCCACAAAACATTGAACTAGTGAGCAAATAATCTCTCATAGAGATTATATTCTGGACAGGCTGCTGGGTTTTATCCGGACAAAGTTCTAATTTGCGAATCAGAAATGAGGAGCAAACAAGGTTCAGTCTTTTCCACACATAAAGTACTTTATCAATAACACTAATATGAAAGCAAAGCCATGCTTGCAATTATTTTTCTCTCCACTTAGTTGCTAAAGTCTTATGCGGTATCTGACTAAACCAACCTGCTGCATTGTGTTGATGAAGTTGACTTGTGAATTTATTTTTTGTTTCGATGCGTGTTCTCTAGTTCATTGATTCTATGAACCTGCTGCCTGCTGGGTACATGAAAGTGTTCAATTACTGAATCCGTTGGTGGTCCCGTAAATGGAGAAGGGAAGTAGAAAAAGAAGATACCATCCCGTCTTAGGACAAAATTCTTTGCTTGTTAAGGATTATGACATTGAGATTATTTTTCGTGACAAAAAGTAGTACATTCTGCTTTAGTTTAACGAGTTTAAATTTTGTCAAGTCTCTTTAACAACATGAACTCCATCTATATTGAGATGTTTTAATGTTTCAATTATGTACTGTGTGTTTAAGTTGGAATATCTTTCATAGCTGGTCTCAAGTCCGTACAAAGGAAGAGGGTTGTGTTAGGTTTCAGCAATCAACGTAAAACTTATCGAATTTCATCATAAACAAAATTATGCTAAACCCATTCCACTTAGTGGGATATGAATGAGCAAATCACAACTGGGTTTGTGTTGATCAATTCAAGAGACTTGGAATTCTCATGAGCTTTATGTTTGCTCGATGATCTTCCAAAGCTCCATCTCCTCTTAATAAGAGGTGTTGATGGCCAAATCTCAGTTGAGTTTTTCCTCGATTTCTTCAAAAGAAGGACCAATCTTCCTTCATCTCTTTCTCCTCCATTTGCTTGCCTCACTTGGTCTTGTTGACTCATATATGCCTCTGCTTGCAAAGATAAGACTGTACTTGTCTTTCTCAGACCCTGGCTTTCGTGCATAAGTCCGCCATAATCTTTCAAACTTCCGACTTATTTGTCAAGTGGGTTTGTAGTTTTATTTTTGCCGTTAAACCACGATAAAATCCTCGACTATTCCAGATTCTTACAAAAAACGCACTCCTTAAATTCGAACTCAAGACTTGACCCCTACATCATTAAACCACGCCCTTGGGACGAGTTTGTAGTTTTATGCTAACATATATTAGCCAAGGCCACTTTGCCACTTTCTGAAGATTCATCCACCTTGTTGGAGATATCCCAACTGCTGAATCACTTGCCTTTTTTCAAAAACCTTTATAAAGACTATAAAACAAGCCCTCTATTTTATTTTATTTTTGGTATACTAAATTGATTGATTAGCCAGCTTACCAAAAGTTAGGTAAATGTGAACCAAGTGTAGACAATGAAACATAATTCACGGAATGAAATGTTAATAAAGATAAAAGGTTACTACACAATACACATCTAGTAGCTCCATTTTCATGCAGTTTGTGCAAAGACTACTGCCAAGATACAAATGATGTCCCTCATCTTAAAAAAGGCTAAGAGTTTGTATATCCATGACCCTTCATACAAAACTATCCAGGTTAACCGAGATCGAGAAATATCAAATATGGGAGTAAGGGGCATGACAATCCACTACAACCTACCAATTAATTAGTGTATGCGCAAGTGCCTAGTGCCTCAATGATTGAACCAAAAAGGTATAAAAAAAAAAAGATACTCATCTGTAAAGATTGTTGAAGCGACAATTATGATACACGCGTGCCGGCAGTTCATTGGCGATGATCATCTCCCTTGACGGTGTTTTCTTTGATGCTCTTGGTTAGCCAGATTGCGGTTTCCCTGGGTGAAACTTTCCCGAGTCCGAATGGCTTTAGTAGCACCCCAAGCTCATCATACCTTTCTTGTTGCAGCAATCTTGCACTAAATTCAAGCAAACCTTCCAAAGCTTCTGCACGTTGCTGGAATGATGAGGTGTCGAACCGACGGCAGCGGGAGTCGGACGAGGCGCGGCTGGATGCCCCCGCCGTTGCGTTTTGATCAGATGAGTTGCTTCCTTCCTCTTCATTCACCTGAAACATGCTGTGCTGAATACCTTGCCATGCCTTGGTGAAATTGGGATTTGCGGCTCTATCACATGTCTGAACAGTACATTTGTCTTTGGTGATTGAACGGTCACCATTTAGTGGTGAGCTGGAGGAGCCTTGGGCAGAGGTTGGTGATGTTCTAGGAATGGGAAAGAAGGTATCCTCATACGAGGCTAATGGGAATTCAGCTATCCTATCAATCCGAGGCTCGTTAACAGAAACATCTGGAGATTTTACACGGTGAAGAATACCAGTATTAGAACTGTAAGGCAATTCTTGAATTGCAGTTCTTGTGGGCAATGGCAAAGATGCTCTGCGACTGGAAGGAATAGATTTTTTTGATGGAATGTGTGAAACATGATGCTGCAAAAATAAAGAAAATGACATGGAAAAGATAATAATTACATTTGGAGCTTGGAAGTTGGAACAAATATGGGTGTTAATAGAGGAGTGAGAAAATCATAAGATCTTACAGATTCCTGTTTTTTAACAGGATACGACTGTCTCCGATTAGTAGAAGCTTTCGCAGAAGCAAGCCTCGAAGTCTTCGCAACATTTGAAGTTTTTGAAGCAATTGGCTTACAGATGACTGTCCCTTCACGGCTGCTTTCAACAGATACTTCTGATAACCTTCGACTCAAATAAGCTGGAGTATCGTGTATGCCTTTAGTAGAACATAAAGAATCTTGCTCAGCTCCAGAAATACTTGGATTCAAATTCCTGTTATTGCTAAAAGAATGCCGCTTCTCTCTGTAAGAGGAAACAGGAACATAATCTGGATCTGAAAATCTTGTTTTCCTTGTGTAGTTGGATTCAGGCCAGTGGACAGAGATAGAATTGCGTCTAGGGTTATTGTTCTTGAGATGAACCTTCATAACATAGGGCTGAAGATGCACGTGCCTGAGCAGTTCTACGGCCTAACATAATTAGAACTTGCAATGTTAGAGAAAAATTTGCATCACATGTCAGATAAATAGCACCAATGTGGGCCATTGGAATAAATATTTTAGGCCTAGCGTTAAACTTTATAGAAACAACTCAGGATGATTTAAAATAAAGAAATTTGCAGATCATTTTGACATTGGCCCATCACACTCCATTGGAACAGATGCTTTCATATATCATAGAAATATGTTAGGTGTGAATATACATACACTTGGCCTGAGTTCTGGATTTTTCCGCAGCATGCTTTTAACAAGACCCCGACTGAAAACAAAATTGAGCAATATGATTAGACCAACAACATTCACTGCATAAAAGTCATTCAAAATCTGACCAAGTGCCCAAAAAATAATTTGCAATATCCACTTATCCTCAACCTATACTGCTATCCACTGTTAATATTGGCTAGTGTGTGAAATTAGATTGCTTGATGACTCATTTTAAACAAGGATCATTAGCCAAGTTTTCATTTAAGCAGAGGTAATTTGCAGCTGGCATGTACAGCCATAACTATCAGAATAGAAGGAAAAGAACTTACAAGGCACCAGAGTATTTTGTTGGAAGTGGAGCAACTATCGATTTATTTATTTTGTTGATCAGAGCTTGCATATCCTGATAAAATCAGAAATAGACTACTCAGAGAACGGGAAATTCATAACAAAATTGCAGAAAAATCAGGAAAATAGATCCCTTTATCCCCTGTTTATTACATGCTCACAAGAACTTTAAAAGAATAGGTTTTGCGACAGATTACGCATACATAAATAATTGTAACATAGCTTTAGTCATGATCTCATTGTAAAAACACATGAAAGAGGTAGTTTAACAGGATCTAAATGTTTACAACACAATAAGGCAGGGTCTAAAATCTTACAAATGCCTTAAATGCAGGCTTGAGTGAAGTCATTTCATATATACAGCACCCTGTAGAACAGATATTCAAGATAAAAAAATAAGTACACAGCAACTGAACTCCGTAATAAACAAACTCCAAAAATCTTCAGCAGTCATACTATGCAGATAGGTAGATGCGGAAAACTTACCTAAAGACCAAATATCTGACTTGGAACCATAAGGTATATCAGCCAGAAGCTCCGGACACATATAGCTGGGAGTTCCCACAACCTGAATTGCAATTCAGCAGCCCTAAGACTCAATGATGAATTTGAACAAAAGCAAGCAGAAGCTCAAAATTATAAACATTAGGAAACTTACAGAGGAAGCAAGATCATCCGAAGTCAAAATTTTTGCAAGTCCAAAATCTCCTGCATTTGCATTGATCACATGTTTAGAAAAATTGTTATTCCCTTTAAAAGAAGTCCGATGAACACAAAACCACTCACCAAGACGAATATTTTGATCTTTAGTCAAGAAGATATTTGAACACTGAAGGATATAAAAAACATTATCAGTATGACGAACTTCAGAGATACTGTGATGTAGTAATGGTCTCTTTATGTAAATACATGCCACTGACCTTGACATCACGATGAAGAATATGATTTGCATGCAAGTAGTCAAGTGCCATCAGGAGCTGAACAAGCCATTTACAGAGTTTCTGTGGAAAGTCCCAATGCATAAGAATCGGACGAAAAGGTTTCTCAAAACTGTAGATGTTTCACATCCAAAGAAAATACTGTGCATAGAAGTAACAGAATCCAATTTGCCGGAAGAGAGCATAAGCAAAGGAAGGGAAAATAAAAAGGAAATAAAAAACCTCTTCAGAAAAAAGTGTGACATTGGCTTTCTTTATAGCTTCCGCCCTGTATCACATGAAATACATAGCATAAATGGCTTAAGTGTTGCAAGGCTGGAATCAGAGGAGATTCAACTAATATTGCAGAGTCTCAACATCATCAAGAAAGAGAACTTACATATCCCCTCCTTCACAATATCCTATAATAATGCATACGTAGCAACCCTGAGAACAAATGTGTGAACAGCGTCCAAAGTTAGGCCATCGGCAATCAGTCAGGTTCCATATTACAATAGGAAAAAGAGAAGGTTATAGAAGACATCAAAACATGAATTTTGGATGAAGACCATAGAGATAATCCATGGAAAAAGATTGTCGAGTGTTATATAATGCTCAGTGGAATAAAAAATGTGTCCATTGCTAGCTTGAAATGTCCATAATAGCTACAAATTAGGAGCTCTCTTAGTGTAAATCTTTTCCGGGTTTGGTGTAACAAATAATGATAGATTACTGGGTTTGAACAAAATGTCAAAGGTTGATCAATCCTCTGGGAAGTACAGAACACATATATGCTAGGTTAAATTCATATTGTCTGAGCATTTAAATTCCATAAAGTACTGAGCAGTGAAAAATCAAAAGACACAGAAGACGTTGATCAGAATATTAATGAATACAGGCAAAACGTACCTTTTCTACCCAAGAATCTTTATACTCCACAATAAATGGATTTCTAATTTTAGAAATAAGCTCCATCTAGATGAAGCAGGAAAAAGGTCAGAATCAAAGACATGTTCAACTCAGACGCAAGTAATGACATAACCAACTGAAAATTCAATAACTGAAGTAGAGTTCAATTTCAATACATATTGTGACCACAACTTATCAGACCAATGTCTGAATTTTGGATTCCTTACGAATAAAATTGGCATACCAAACATGTCTGAGTTATTTCAGGTTGTAATTATTGTCTTATAGCCTAGATCTTTTTTTGGTTCTACACGAGAAGAAAAAATAGCGAAATACCAAAGAAATGGAAACATATGAAGAATACAATTGGAAGACTGAAAATGCTAACATGAGATATCAAAAGTTAATTGAGACCAATCATAAGAAAGGATACCAACCTCCTGATGAGCAGATCTTCGCGACCTATCAGTCTGGCGGGCAAGGCGAATCTTTTTCAAAACATACCTAAAAATGCCAAAAGAACAAGTTAAAAGAATTAAACATAAACCCTTCACAATCACAATATTCAATTTTAATCATTTCTTCTTGTGACAAGTAAAAGTGGGATTCATTCTCACTTCTTCTTTTCATGCTTATGTCTCACAAGAAGAGCTGAACCGAAAGCTCCCTTGCCAATTTGCTCCAGTACCTCGTACTGCTCCATGTATGAGGTCCGTTTCAAAACCTTTACTGCAACACGTAAGCAAGAGAGTTTAAGTGCCATGAGGAATCACAAAATACAAAAAGAAATACCTTATATTTCTCACAATGTACACCATAAATGCTGAAGCAAACAAAATTTCAAGAAGTTAACAACAAAAGGAAGGTAAAGTTACACTATCTGTTAAGTTACTCAAAAAATGCATATCCTTACAAGCAAACAAAATCATCTTCAATAACAAAGAAAGTAACTTGATCAAATATCACTTCTCAAAATTAAAAAATAAATAAATAAATAAAATTACTAAAAAGAACCTTAAAAGCAAGGGAATAAAAGGTAAGAAAATAAAATAAAATAAAATCATTTTCGAACTACCCATAATCTTGAATTAAATTAACAGATCATCTTCAGATTGCAAAAAAAAACTTTCAAATTTTTTTTTTTTTGTTCTCTCTTATTTTTCACCTAATAAAATCATTTTCTCTCTTATTTTTCACCTAATTAACTAAGGAATTAAGTTGCATTAGGCTAATCTAATTCAAACTTTTTAGTTTCTACAAATTGCAAATCAAGTACAAGTTTAAAAAAATAGAAAAATAGAAACAGTAACACAGTGAGAGAAGATAAAATATCTAAATCTAACTATAAAAACTGCTTCAAGGCCACAAATATTTGAGCTTCAAAAGGTAAACACAGAAATGAACAAAATTAATTTCAGTATTAATACTACATTACGAAATAAAAACAAAAAAATAAATAAACAAAATGCAGGTTCGGAAAGTTAAGCATAAGTAAATGTTAAGATTCAGAGCTTAAAAATTTTATCAAATGAAAAAAAAAAATTAAAAAAGCTGGAACTAAATAAGTGGACACACCGTTTGATCCGAAGAGATCAAATGAAGAAGATAATAGAGGAATGAGTGCGAGCTTGGAGTGGCATTTTGGCTTAGAAACTAAGAAACGACATGTCGTTTAAGCTGAAACTGAAGAAGAAGAAGAAGAAGCTGAATTTTCTGTTTTGCCATTGAGATGTGTGCAACTCTTTTTTAGGTATTTTTTTATAGAGAGAGAAAATGACAAACTTAGGGGGTGTATTCAATTGAGATTTTAAAAGACTTTTTTGGGTTAAATAAGTCTTGTGGTATTCAATTAAGATTTTTAAATAATCTTAAAAGTCTTGTGGTATTCCATTAAGACTATTAGGATTTTTTAAAGAGTGCATCCAAATCTAGTGATATTCAATCAGGATTTTAAACAAGTAATAGAAAGTCTTATGGTATTGAAAAACATAATTATTTTGAAGGATTCTTTTATATGTGTGATTCTGTGGGACTTTTTAGTGAAAATTATAAATATCAAACTCTATAAAAAATCCCACCCTAACCCATGAGACTTTTTACATAAGATTTTTTTGAGTGTTAGAAAATATAGAAGATGAACATACATGTTAGTTAGAAAATAGAAGATGAACATATATGTTAGTTCTTCGTGAACAAATTAATTGCTTATTAGTAATTTCTTATTTTTTCTTTCAAATAAAACAATATGACTTTCTTTTAAATGCAACTGATAATGTCATTTCTCCAACTATTTTTCTTAATGAATTTCATTTTCGAGGAGGAAAATTCTATCACATTTAAAGATAATTTCCTAGATTTTCTTTGAGGCCAACATAACTTCTTCATTCGGATAGATAATAATGTACAAAATGAATTTAGCACAACAAAGATTTTTTTCCTCATTTTCTCGCTAATTTTTTACTTGTATTTTATTTTTTTAAAAAACCCAAATTTAAGGAAAAAATTATTTATCAATTATTAAGATCATTGATGCCGAAGTGTTATCTTTTTTTCCTAAGTCAGAGAAATGACATTTTGTCATAGAAACTCATAAAATATTCATAGGTCAGAGAAATGACATTCGGACATTTTGAACCAATTGACTTTCATTAACTTTTTTTATTTATGGTTACGTTCCATATAATATCGGTTATAAAAAAGGAAAAAAAGATATAATGGTCCTTTCAAATCTTACAAATTCTTATGAAATAAGTCTTTTAAAATCTAATATGTAAAAAATCTTGATTAAAAGAAATCTAATAAAATCTTGTAAGTCATCACATTCTTTAAATGTCTATTACATTCTTTAAATGTCTTTTAAAATCTACAGGACTTATTTATTCATAAATAGTCTTTTAAAATCTCAATTGAATACACCCCCCTTAGAAATAGATTAGACCAAAAATTTATTAAAATTATTTATAATATAGAATGACATTAGATAAATACAATATTGTCTAAATGTTTATCGACATGAGTTAAAAAAATATCTAGATATATATACATATTCTTAGAGAGACAGTCTACGAAGGTTCGAAGGTTAAACTCGAATCTTGACACACATAATCCGAATAAGTATTTTGATTTTAACCTAAATATCACCAGGCTAATTTAGTCTTAGCTTGACGATACCACATATGCACGCCCATCACCCATATGACTGATAGTGACATGGTTCAAGTCATGCCTCAGTAAAAATGAGATTTCCCAAGGAAAGAAATTCGTATCGGGAATTGGGCTCAGTGTCACTCGTAATAGGGATGACAATGGGTCGAGTATGGCACATAGATACTAATACATGCATTCAACTCATTCAATCAATATGTAGAAATATTTTATTTATACATGATCTAAAAGTATTGGATCTCCGTTTACATGAGATTTTACCTCTATTTGAATATAAATATCAATAAATATATCTAATATGTCTAATCAATTGGAATAGAAAATTATGTAATTATTCGTTCTTAACATACTAGATCTCATTTCCATATGGATCTTTATCATCCCTAACAGCAATTAGAGTGGACAAGTAAGCCTCGTTTAAGGGTGGATTTAGACCCGGCCACAGTTTCGGTTTGGAATCGAAACCGAACCGGAACCGAAGTGGATGGAACTGTAAGATTATGGTTTCATCCGATTCTACAATTCCAAAAAGTTGGAACCGGAACCGAACCCGTTTTGAACCGGTTCGATTACGATTCCAACAACTTGGAACCATAAAATCAAACAGTTCGATTCGATTCTGGAACCGAATCGAACCGTGGCTTCAATATAAAATAATGGATCATTTTCTCGAAAAATGCAAAATACTTGAAAAATATTTCATTTGTTTATGCCACATCTTTTAGAGCTTGGAAAAATGTAGGTCAAAAAGAGAATCATGTTAAATGATAATAAAGCTGCAATTTATTTTTAAAAAAAAAAATTAAAAAGAAAAGGAAAACTCGGAATCTGAAAAAAAAAATTCAAAGTGGGACTGGGAAGTTCAAGTGGTCTTTTTCAGTAAATTTGTCAGCTTTTGTGGGCTTTTTGACTTCTATTTTCATAATAATTTCATTCATTTATTTTATTTTTTATCGATAAAAATGAATTTGAAGAAGACCTACTCACCTACTAAAAAGGAAACAAAAGTGGGGCCCACGCCTATTTCCTCTCGATCGTTTCGTTCAGTTACAATTACTTAAATACCCTTCACTTAATCAGGTAATTACAAAATGTTCCGCGTTTAGTTGACGTGGTATGTCGTTTTGTGAACGTGGGGTGGGGGGGTTATTGGCAAGCGGGTTAAGCGTGTCCCTGATCCTGTCTAAGATTATGCTTCTCCCCCTGTTTAGAATATCTTTATTCTTAATTTGAGAATTATCCACATCTTCTAATTTCTGAACACTAAAATATATAAAAAAAAAATACATTTACTAAAAAAAAAAGAAAAAAGTAAGTCTGCACTTACAAAATTTATAGTTTAAAAAATAATTATTTTAATAAATAATAATGTCAGCTTTCACTTAATGCTTATTTGGTGTGATTTTTAATGAATATAAAAGAGTTTTATTATTCCCAAAAATACTTTTCAAAAAATCTTGTAGTGTTTGATTACATTTAATGTAGAGATTTTGATAATTAAAAAAAATTATTTTGACTCTACAAACAAAAAGTCAAAATAAAGGTTAGAGATTGGAAATTTTTTTTATAGTTAAATTATTTAAAATACTCTTATTTTATTTCATAATATTATTTAAACAAATTATCCATTTTAATAATTTGACAACTTTCAATAAAAAGCTTTAATTAATAATCAACACCTAATTTTATTTTATTTTGGTCAAAAACTCTATTTGGAGAAAATATATTTGAAAAATTATTTCAAACATAATCTTAAAATTATAAAATATATGACAGTTATTGATGGTAACAAGTAAAAGTTCTTGTAGCTGTCATGACTTCTCAGATAATTTCATAATTTTAGCTAAAAATTAAATATTTTCAATAGTGAATTTTTATGAGTAACCAATTGATAATATCACATATACTAGTATTGTTTTTAAGTATAATTCAGTTTCATAACGTTTATAATTTTATATTTCAATTACAGTAAAGCTTATATTCCAATAACTTTTATTTCTTAATTTTTTTATTAGCATACTCGTAGGTTTCAATTACAGTCATTTAAATTCTTAGTCGTTTTTAGTATCATCATATATTCTAATTGCATATCCTTTACAGGTTTTAGAGACCATTTTTACAATTATTTATTAGAAATCAGTAATTTATATTGAGAATCCGTTCATCTGACACGCTCGCGCTCGGCCCAATTTTTGAGAGCCAACGATATTATTGTTCAAGTGTTAAAATATATGATACCAAGACAATATATATATATATATATATATATATATATATATATATATATATATATATATATATATATATATATATATATATAATATATATATATATATATATATATATATTAGTTTTTGCTCGTGCCGTAGGCACGGTGTTACAGTATTTGCTCGTGCCTACGGCACGGTGTTACAGAATTAAATGATTTTTTTTTTAATTAAAAAATAAAATCTTTTAATTCTGTAACATCGTGCCGTAGGCACGAGCAAATACTGTAACACCGTGCCGTAGACACGTGCCAAATACTGTAACACCGTGCCATAGGCACGGGCAAAAACTAGTATATATATATATTGGAAGTGCCCATAACTTTAATACTTTTTTTGTAGCAACCTCCAAATCTAGCCAACTAATAGTAATCTTTTATCAATAATAAATTGTGTTAATGTCTAAGCATAACTTTGATTTTGACCTATATTATAAAAAAAAAAAAAAAAATGACCTATTCTTTGAAAAGTGACCTTTTAGCTACCAAAATCATGAACACCACCACCTTATATACATATATAAATTTGTCTTAAGCTAGCAATTAAGCCAATTATTAGCTTAATAATTTGGTGGAGGTATTAAGGGTTCCACTAGAATCTCTCCAACTATTATTGAAAATGAATGGAGATTGTCACTTTCTTCTATATTGTTTTCATTATCTATTACTAAGATTTTTTTTTTACAATTTTACCATTAAATATTAATTTATTGACATGATAATTGATATATTATATTATGTCAGTGCAATAGCATTTATTATGAATAAATTTGTAATAAAATTATAATTTATCATAATTATAATATAAGAACTTATAAAGTATCATAAATTAGAGAGATTTAGGCTTCGTTTGAAGTCACAACCGCAATGAAATAAAAGTAGTATTTGGGAAATTAATATAATTTGTAAGTCATAGTAAGAATCAAGTCATTAATGGTTCTCAATGGGCGTGACTTGGTGGTATAGGGCTTATGATATGAACTTCAGGTAATGAGTTCGAATCCAGTAAGTATGTTTATTGTAAGAGTATGAGACAGCCGGAAATTTTACCTACTCCGCTTAAGCCCAGAAATGGTGGTTATGGTGATTTGGCGAAGGGATTTTCAACGATTTAAAAAAAAAAAATCATTAATGAAACACTTTGGAAACTATTTTTAAGTAAAAGTTATGTAAGAATTAAAAAAATAACGAAACACTTTAGAATTGTGACTAAAAAAATATGTATTAGGTAATTAATATAAAACGGAATCTAAATTAATTTTAAAATTGCATATTTTTTCTTCATATTAATATGTTATAAATTTATTGATAAATACATCAAACGAAGCACTGTTGGGATCTAAAGTTCAGCCCATGCAATACCTTACTCGGCTCTATCAAAGTTAAAGTTCAATCGAGATATCCACTCTCATTGAAGGGGAAGAATTTATGATGGGTGGGATTTTCAGGTTCGGATCGGTTCGAGAATTTTCGATTGGGAGTTTGGAAATTCGGATAATGAGATTTTATTTTCAATAATTTCGAATTATTACTCGACTCCCGAAGAATGGGTCGGAAGTCAGGTACCCAAATAAGTATCCAATTCCTGAATGGGTATCCATTCAAAATTGCTAATTTTTTTGCAAGGAATAGGTATCCAATTCCCGATGGGTACTCATTAACTTTTGCAAGCATTGTGGTAGTATAATATCAAGTTCAGGAATTCCCGTATCAAACTTGAGAATTCTCGTACTCGATCGGATACATTCAATTTATATCTGATCGATCCCAAAACATGTACATGTACTCGTCCTGTCTCAAAAAATTTCGAGATGGGTTCGGAAATTCCTAACGGATAAGGGAAATTTACGATAGGAAAACTTAAACTCTCGATTTCAAGAATAAGATAAAAGAGGTGGATAAGGATATAAGATAGAAATTTGCTTCATAAACCAACAAAAGTCCTAGCTTAGATTTATGCCACATGAATTGCCACAAATTGTGGCTGAAGAATAGTTACAAATGCAACTTACAACAATATTTATATAAAAGTTTAAATCACAAATGGATCAAATTTCAGAGATATTATCAAAAAGAGAAAATTTGGGGTACATTTAAGCTTGCACCATGTTTAGTTCCTTTTTTTGAGTAATTGATGATTGATGTCACAGCACCCACTTTACAACAAAATGGAGTTAGCAAGATGTGAAGCAGTTGAGTCAAAGGCTTGGTCTCTTTAAGAATCTAGGTAAAATATAAGTTAGGAAATTTTATCACCAAAATATTTATTTGGTGAATGCAAGTGACCATATTTAATCTCCAATTTGTCATTTCAAAAGGATTTAAAGAAACAATAATTAAGATCTGTTACTCATTCCGAGCTTAAGCGGAGCAGGTAAAACTCTTGATTGTCCCAGGCTCTTATAAGGAACACACTCTCTGGATTTGAACCCAGAACCTCAAGGTGAGATCTTAAGTCTTACACCACCAAGTCACACCCCTTGAGGACGAACTTTGACTGTATATATCATTTTATTCATAGCCAAATTTGTGTTTCCCTCCGAAATTCTCACCAATCAATTTGAATCAAATTGGTACATCAAATATTTTTAAACACTTATTTTCTTTTGTAGTTTTTAGATGTGTGATTCCTTTATCTTCTCTTCACTTCTTATGTCTTAATCAAATCACTAACTATCTTTACCAATATCGATGTTTTAAAATTAATGGATTGTTAATTAGACTAGCATATAATGTCTTAAGTTATTAATATTTAGAATCCTTTGTAAATGTTTAAAATCATAAATATTAATAAAGTTGCATTCTAGAACAGACCCTAACTATATTAAAAACTATATTAAAATAAGATTAGTTTACTCGTATTTATCTTAATTATTATTTTTATATGAATAAGTATTCGATTCAATAATAAAGAGTGAATTTGAGATCGATGAGTTACAAGATCAAATGTTTTGGATGTCAATGTCTCATGTATAATTTACAAATGATTGCAAAAACTTAGGAATTAGGAGATTTTCTGATTTCGGACAACTACTAGGAGTATTTTTTTTTCTTTTTTAATTTTAGTCGTATTTGTTAGTAATGTTATTTTTGATATTTTATGTCTAATTAGAGTTAGAAATTATTTGACTTATTTGAATAGGATTTCAATTGGTTTACTATAAAAATAGTCGTAATCTCATTAATTTTTCAAAAAATAAAATAAAATCTTTTGAATTATTAATTTTTTTACCTAACGAGATTGTTATCTCTTAAAACAGATCTCACATCGTTAGTTGTTTTGGATTATAGCGTAACTAATCTAACATCATTCGTTACATCAAGTTTTTTTTTTTGAAAACGATGGAAATTCCGTCACCCAAATTTAAACAAAGTATGTAAAACCCTCGGTTACTCCATATTCTTATAAAAAATATACATATGAATTCGAATCTACCACTTGAACAACCAAATCACAAGTCTTATACTATTACGTGACTGTTTGTCGATCAAATGCGTTTTATCATATTTTTTTTTCTACTTCCGCTAACTCGCATTGCCATTTTCAATTCACCTTGTGTTGTATGATATTGAGATGATTGTAATATAATTAAAGTGAGGCTATTTATTTTTTTTTGCACTTGTGGGAAGGAGCAAGCATTTGTTTCCTCATTGGAGTGAGCATGCTCACTTTTTGAAGCTGGGCCGTGCGGTATTACAGTATTTGGCCGTGCGGTGTTACAGTATTTGTCCGTGCCTACGGCACGGTGTTACAGAATTAAATAATTTTATTTTAACTTTCTATTTTTTAATTTGAAAATTTTTGACATTTTCCATCAATCAATTCACTCTGTTTCCTCCAATTACCAATGAAATGATCTGGGCCGTCAATTAAGCCACGTAAAGAGAGCCGTTGGATACACTCTCTTTCCTCCAACACCATTCTCCTTTATATATATATATATATATTGTTAGTTTATACTTTTTTTTCTAGCAACCTCCAAATCTAGCCAACTAATAGTAATCTTTTATCAATAATAAATTGTGTTAATGTCTAAGCATAACTTTGATTTTGACCTATATTATAAAAAAAAGTGACCTATTCTTTGAAAAGTGACCTTTTAGCTACCAAAATCATGAACACCACCACCTTATATACATATATAAATTTGTCTTAAGCTAGCAATTAAGCCAATTATTAGCATAATAATTTGGTGGAGGTATTAAGGGTTCCACTAGAATCTCTCCAACTATTATTGAAAATGAATGGAGATTGTCACTTTCTTCTATATTGTTTTCATTATCTATTACTAAGATTTTTATTACAATTTTACCATTAAATATTAATTTATTGACATGATAATTGATATATTATATTATGTCAGTATAATAGCATTTATTATGAATAAATTTGTAATAAAATTATAATTTATCATAATTATAATATAAGAAATTATAAAGTGTCATAAATTAGAGAGATTTAGGCTTTGTTTGAAGTCACAACGGCAATGAAATAAAAGTCATAGTTGTGAATTAAAACATAATAGTATTTGGGAAATTAATATAATTTGTAAGTCATAGTAAGAATCAAGTCATTAATGGTTCTCAATGGGCGTGATTAGGTGGTATAGGGCTTATAATCTGAACTTCGGGTAATGAGTTCGAATCCAGTGAGTATGTTTATTGTAAGAATATGAGACACCGAAAGTTTTATCTAATCTGCTTAAGCCCGGAAATGGTGGTTTGGCGAAGAGATTTCCAATGATTTAAAAAAAAATCATTAATGAAACACTTTGGAAACTATTTTTACTTTATATCTAACCGATCCCAAAACATGTATATGTACTCGTCATGTCTCGAAAAATTTCGAGATGGGTTCGGAAATTCCTAACGGATAAGGGAAATTTACGATAGGAAAATTTAAACTCTCGATTTCAAGAATAAGATAAAAGAGGTGAATAAGGATATAAGATAGTAATTTGCTTCATAAACCAACAAAAAGTCCTAGACATGAATTGCCACAAATTGTGGCTGAAGAATAGTTACAAATGCAACTTACAACAATATTTATATAAAAGTTTAAATCACAAATGGATCAAATTTCAGAGATATTATCAAAAAGAGAAAATTTGGGGTTATATTTAAGCTTGCACCATGTTTAGTTCCTTTTTTTGAGTAATTGATGATTGATGTCACAGCACCCACTTTACAACAAAATGGAGTTAGCAAGATGTGAAGCAGTTGAGTGAAAGGCTTGGTCTCTTTAAGAATCTAGGTAAAATATAAGTTAGGAAATTTTATCACCAAAATATTTATTTGGTGCATGCAAGTGACCATATTTAATCTCCAATTTGTCATGTCAAAAGGATTTAAAGAAACAATAATTAAGATCTGTTACTCATTCCGAGCTTAAGCGGAGCAGGTAAAACTCTTGATTGTCTCAGGCTCTTATAAGGAACACACTCTCTGGATTCGAACCCAGAACCTCAAGGTGAGATCTTGAGCCCTACACCACCAAGTCACGCCCCTTGAGGACGAACTTTGACTGTATATATCATTTTATTCATAGCCAAATTTGTGTTTCCCTCCGAAATTCTCACCAATCAATTTGAATCAAATTGGTACATCAAGTATTTTTAAACACTTATTTTCTTTTGTAGTTTTTAGATGTGTGATTCATTTATCTTCTCTTCTCTTCTTATGACTTAATCAAATCACTAACTATCTTTAACAAGATCGATGTTTTAAAATTAATGGATTGTTAATTAGACTAGCATATAATGTGTTAAGTTATTAATATTTAGAATCCTTTGTAAATGTTTAAAATCATAAATATTAATAAAGTTGCATTCTAGAACAGACCCTAACTATATTAAAATAAGATTAGTTTACTCGTATTTATCTTAATTATTATTTTTATATGAATAAGTGTTCGATGCAATAATAAAGAGTGAATTTGAGATCGATGAGTTACAAGATCAAATGTTTTGGATGTCAATGTCTCATGTATAATTTACAAATGATTGCAAAAACTTAGGAATTAGGAGATTTTCTGATTTCGGACAACTACTAGGAGTATTTTTTTTTTCTTTTTTAATTTTAGTCGTATTTGTTAGTAATGTTATTTTTGATATTTTATGTCTAATTAGAGTTAGAAATTATTTGACTTATTTGAATAGGATTTCAATTGGTTTACTATAAAAATAGTCGTAATCTCATTAATTTTTCAAAAAATAAAATAAAATCTTTTGAATTATTAATTTTTTTACCCAACGAGATGGCTATCTCTTAAAAAAGATCTCACATCGTTAATTGTTTTGGATTATAGCGTAACTAATCTAACATCATTCGTTACATCAAGTTTTTTTTTTTGAAAACGTTGGAAATTCCGTCACCCAAATTTAAACAAAGTATGTAAAACCCTCGGTTACTCCATATTCTTATAAGAAATATACATATGAATTCGAATCTACCACTTGAACAACCAAATCACAAGTCTTATACTATTACGTGACTGTTTGTCGATCAAATGCGTTTTATCATATTTTTTTTTTCTACTTCCGCTAACTCGCATTGCCATTTTCAATTCACCTTGTGTTGTATGATATTGAGATGATTGTAATATAATTAAAGTGAGGCTATTTTTTATTTTTTTTTTATTTATTATAATTTTTTTTTTGCACTTGTGGGAAGGAGCAAGCATTTGTTTCCTCATTGGAGTGAGCATGCTCACTTTTTGAAGCTATTAACCTCCAAATCTAATTAACTTGGAAAATATTTTTTAAAAATGCACCAAAATTTTAGGGCATAATAATGTCACTCATGCAAAAAGTTGTAGAAAAAGATCAATAATGAGAACTACAATGTGTCATCCGTCTAGTGTGTGTTAATGAACAAACCCACTTTCTTTATGTAAGCATGCTCATCAACTAATAGGGACTTGTATCACAACTATTTTTACTTATGGCTAAGGTTTTCAGTTTTTCTTTCTTATAATATGTGTAACATCTCTGTGTGATATTTCAAAATTTCAAAAAATTATATGTAGATACTGTATTTTTATGTATAACCCGATAATAAGTCTCTTATGAAAACAACATCTGAAAGCTTGAAAAATTTAGAGGATGAATGTCAAGAAGGAAAGAAACTCCAGGAAATATAGCCAAAAGCCAATCAGACATCACATATGTCCGGCCTACTTTCTTTCTAACCAGAACATCCGGCCGGAAATGCCTTGAAAATCCTAAATCCGGCCAAACATAACACAACTGTCATTGAACGAGCAGATTGTCAGTTACTGAAGTTAATGGATCTGATTATATCCGGCCGGACATACAATTCAAATTTAACGCCTGGTCAGATATGTATTAAAGTGGTCAACACACGTGTAAATTACAAAGAGCTGAAATCACGAACTGACGAAAGTTCGGCCGGACTTATAATTCAAATTATACATCAGGCTGGACATAGATCAGACATTACAGTCTATAGTAACTCCAGTAATTCCAGACAGAAAGGAGAGAATAAGTGGATTATGCTCCCTCTTCATATTTTAGGGCCCTTCCTTACACTATAAAAATGGTGTCTCACCCCTTCACAATGAGGAGTTTTTATGATCATCCAGAATCCATCACACAAAAATTGATATTTTGATACTTGAAACCTTAGAGAGAGAGATAAATAAATACTAATATTTGGAGTTTCCTCATTCTGGTACGAATCCAGCAATAACTCGGACTTCAGAAAGAGTTTTCAGATTTGCTATATACACAAAGGTAAGACCTGATGGCATATTTTTTTCATTACTGTCTTCTTAGTTTCTACCTACTATACAGTATATTCGGCCGGATCTAGAACACGTTCGGCCGGACATGCACATCACATGAAAAATATTTGGACTTTAAGTGCTCAAAAAAATTTTGTCTGACCCGACTTCAAAGAAGTCAAGCCGCAAATATATGTATTCTGACATGTTCAATTCACATGCTTGTATTAGTACTTTTTACTGCTTTGTCATTGCTTATTTCATGCTTGTTCTTGTTACCTCATTATTGTCTAGATTTACCTTTTTGTGCATGTTTAATTATTTAGTCATATTATTATGCCTTTTCATGTATGTAATCATATTGCAATGCTATTTTACCTGATTTTATTGTGATTATGCGTTTATGGGTTACGCAATACATCCGGCTAAACCTCCAGTAAGTCCGGCCGGACATTTAACATTATATCCGGCCGACCATGGCCATTTCCGGCGTTCAAACCTTATTTTTACCGTATTTTGTTATATATTTACGCCTTGTATGCTATTTTAAATTTCTATTGCATGTGAACTGCAATTTAAGACATGTTTATACCTCTCTCGAACCTAAATATTAAACTGGAATTAGTGAGGGACCGTTCCGAACCCAAACGAGTTTAAGGTCGGCCCTTGCGAGGGGTGTAGTACTGCCTTAAATCATTCCCGGTGTCTCATACAAGGTGTCTATTCTATTATTCTCTAGTTAGTCCCTCCGTATAGCTATCTGTACTCTCTACAACCTGTGAGCCCAACAGTGTAGTGATCGCCGATATCATAGGCAGAACGATAAACCATGTTTCGCTCCTACATTGTGATTTTATTAAATTGCCATTGCATTGAGTTATTCAATAGGAATTTAAGTTTGAATAAAAACTATTAACGTTATCAATTAAACGTGCTTCCTATTTTAGTGGTTGATTTGGATTAACCTTGGCTGAAATGCTAGCAATCGTTTGATCAATCATGTGAGATTTTTGTTCAAAATTAAATTAACGAGATATAAAGACTAGGTTATTAGGCTAATCCCTAAACTGTTAAAGCAGATAATATCTAACTACTTAGATCGGATCTTAAAATACCAAAGCTAGTCCTGCTATAAGTTTGATGAAAAGTGACAAGGACATTTTAGGAAGTTCCGAAAAAAAGTATGTTGTATTGTCTAAGAAGGGCTCTAGTTTTGGGCTGAAATTATTTGGCCCAACTTCTAACCAATGTATATTTTTTTGGAAAAACCCACCTTGAGGCCCTTGTACTCTCAATATTTTTCTATTGCACCCTTGTACTAAATTTTCTACACATTGCCCACCATTGTACTCTCAATATTTTTACATTACACCCCTGCACTCTCAAAAAAATGACATTTCACCCTTATTTTAACGGCAAGTTAACAGAGTTGAGAAATATTCTGACATCACCCATCCTTATTTGTGTCATATCTGCCTGGTTTAGGAAGAATCACCTATGCTAAAAAGAGAAGAGTTAAAAAAATGGGTGTTTTCTATAAATGTGCACGCATGACATGTAATACTCGTTGTCGTTCTTTAGGAATGATGTCTGATAACCGTGAAGCATCTTTGTTTGTTTTTTGTTGTTCATTAATACACTCTCCAAGATCGTAGTTTTGATCTAGTTTTACAATAAATTAGTTGGATTTTTGAATGTATCAGAAGATGCATAATATAGTTATGCGCCCTAGCATAACTTCAAAGTAAAAAAATTTGCTCGGTCCAATCCGAAATAAGGGTGGGTGATGTCAGAATATTTCTCAACTCTGTTAACTTGCCGTTAAAATAAGGGTGGAATGTCAATTTTTTGAGAGTGCAGGGTGGGCAATGTGTAGAAAATTTAGTACAGGGGTGCAATGTAAAAAATATTGAGAGTAAGGGGTGCAATGTGTAGACAATTTTGTACAGGGGTATAATGTAAAAAACATTGAGAGTACAGGGACCTTAAGGTGGGTTTTTCCTATTTTTTTTATTGTCCTTTTTGCCCCTTTAAACACAAATACAAAAACTTTTTCTTTTTTAGTTATTTCAACAATAAGCTTAGAGTTGGGTGATAATTTCATCAATCTTTTCCGTGCCCGATGATTTTCGGAATTTAAAAACGACCTCTCTACATTTGGAAGTGGGATAACAACATTTGGGTCCCTGGATTTTGATAAAACAACAATAAATGCCCTAGTTTGTAATTTAAAAACGACCTCTCTACATTTCGAAGTGAGGGACTTGTCAAACTTTTTTTATATCCCAATTTCGACCTCATTTTTTCAAATGGAGAATCCATCGCGTTGACTTTGTAAAAGTCAACTTATCCAAAAGGTTTAAAAAAACCAAAAACATTCTTCATTTACTAATTATTTTACCTCTAAGGATTCGTTTGTTTCGCCATAAAATTGAAATTTTAGGTTTTATAGAATAGAAATTATAAAGTTTTTTTAAGAATTTAAATTATGTGGAATATTTTTTATTTTATTTCATAAAATTATTTCATTAATATTGTAATATAACTTTAGAAAATGTGTTTATTAAAATAATTTTATATTTTTTAAAAATTATCATCTACAACCAAACAATTATATATATATTTTAATTAAATACTATTCTTAAAGTACAATGAATAGAAGCTGTATTTAAAAAAAAAAAAGATTCACCAAATAAATAAACAAATAAACCCAAGTCAAAATAGAGATTTGCCATCACTTGATCATGTTGACTTTCAGAATCCAAGAAACACACGACCACAAGTATACGCCCCCACCCACGCTGAACCGTCTGATCAAAATGGACCCCGCATGGTGATGCACGTGCACCAACTGCACCAATGCTGGCTACTTACAATCAATACACATGATGATCCAGTCCTTGACAGACCATCACATGGTGATGTTGATGTGAGGCTGGACAGTAAATAATATATAAAAAAATTAATGGGACCCACTTAGAGCCTCGATCTCTGGTATAAAAGACAAATCAACGGCTCAGTTTCGATCTCAGTTATTTTGTACACA
Source organism: Zanthoxylum bungeanum (assembly GCA_019454045.1). Taxonomy (NCBI): domain Eukaryota; kingdom Viridiplantae; phylum Streptophyta; class Magnoliopsida; order Sapindales; family Rutaceae; genus Zanthoxylum; species Zanthoxylum bungeanum. Next base: position 388,588 of record SKCR01025304.1, read on the forward strand.
TTCGCCCCCTGTCTATGAGTTTTTTCGATCATGTGGGTGGGTCCCAATACGCAATCGTGTTGTCAATGTACTCTGTAGCAGAAATCAAAATGTGCTCGACAAATAATGTATTTGCAGCAATTATTAATTTTGCTATTTCCACTTTTTCTTTTTTAAAGGATGGTGTATAAATAGTAAGCTGACTACCGGTTCGGTTCTGAATCAGAATCAAATCGGATAATTTCGGTTCTGTTTCGATTTCATAAGAATGTAGAACTGTGAATCGAAATCGAATCAGACGGTTCTTGTTCAATTTTTTTTTAAAAAAATTGAAATTAAATTTTAAAGAAATTTGTAATTGTATATTATTATCAAATAAATATAATAAAAAATTTATTTATTTGAATTTTATTAAATTAAATGAAAAAAATATAAAAATTAAATTTATTTGAATTTTAATAGTGGAACCGAACGGTTCTGGTTGGAACCGTCCAGTTCCAACGGTTCGGCTAGGGTGGGAACCCTAACTGAACCGTACGGAACGGGTTTCGGTTCCCGAACCGGAACCGGAACCGGAAGGAACCTGAACCGTCCGGTTCTTTGCGGTTCGGTTTTGATTTCGAATCGGAACCGTGGCCGGGTCTAATAAATATGATTCATAATTTTCTCCTTCACGTTTTATTTTAAAAGAATTTTGTCTCCTTCGAAATGAGATTTTGGATTTTATTTATTTATTTATTATTATATTTTTTTTTTGCTATTTGAAAATGAAATGGGGCTAAATTTTTGAAATTTTTAATGGGATGAGTATAAACAGAACATGACTGAAATTAAAAATCTTATCTTTTCCCATTCTATTTCCATCCGTATGTACAAAGTTTAAATTAATTATTTTTTCATGTTCCTTGTCGGATTTAAATTCGGATGATTAATTAAAAATATTATTTGAAAATCATTCAAACAAGTCACTCGACCTATTTCCTTCCACTTTTCTTCTTTTTCTTATAAAATTTTGACAAATTATTCGATGTTGTATTTCCACACTACAAGAAAAAATGCTTTTACTGATACTAAATTAGTGTCAGTAAAGGGTTTTACTGACACTATATAAATGTGTCAGTGTTGCCGCAGCCAGAAATCACTGACACTAGTTTCTAGTGTCAGTAAACGTTAATACTGTAGTATCAGAAAATTATTGACACTATTTTGTTTAGAAACAAGATATTGTATTAAGGGTATTTAGTTTGAGAGTACTGTTTAAATAAAGCTTTTGAGTTGTACCACGTGATTTCACACAATTTTAAACTTAAAAAAAATATTTTTAATAAAATTTTAAATATTAAAAAAAAAATGCTCGTGGATTATATTGTTGACAAATACAAATTTAAAAATTTACCTTAGATTTTTACTGGAACATAACTAAGTCCAATATTTATCGAAACATATTTCAATATATTATATATCTTAATTAAGATGGTAAGAATAAGATTCATAAATTAATAAAACTAAATCCGAATATTAATAATTATAAAATTCTGTTGGAAAATGTTTATTCATAAGCATTTTGAGGCACAATTTCAAGCATGGTCCACTTCGTGTTAGTGGTTGTTATTGAATGATTCGGATACTCCTCCGTGAGTACTTCGAAATGGTATATTCATATGCTTAAAATGGTGTTTGGGTGAATGAGAAATTGTTGTTCAAATATCACCCATTGGTGTTGGAAAATAAAGATAAGTGAGCTTGTCCCACATGGGAAAGCTATAAAGAGAATATTAAGCTTATATATGATTGCTCATATGTAGATGGGTAAGAGTTGTAAGGATAGAGGCTCTCTCTACGTGCGGGGGGGGGGGGGGGGGGTGCAAATCAAATCCGAACCAAGCTTGGCTCGCGTGTCCTGCGTACACGAATGCCGGACCAAAATGTGCAGGCCCGGCCCAACTGAATTTTTAATTTTATTCCAATCCTTTTGTAATTCCATAACAGCTAATTAAATTAGCTTGGTGGTTACATAGTTTAATTTCCATTAGTGCTAATTTAATTAGCTTAGTGGTTACAACAATATGTAACATCTCCCATTATGAAATTTAATTGGCAAGTTAATTTCTATTAATTGAGATGTGTTTTCTTTTCCTATATAAACAACATCAGTTCTTGTTTTCGGAATATATATGAAATAGAAGATAGAGAAAGATAAAGCACACACACCAGCTCGGTTTCTTTGTTTTGTTAAAAAAGGAGAGTTCAGACACTTTGTGGTTCGTTGGATACGAGTTTGGTGGTGCCCTTACTCGTACGTTTACCGTTGTATCCTGGGAAACAATCGTCTCACGTTCTACTGCACCTACGGTAGGGGACGAATTTGTTTTAAGGATATTGTTGTTTTCAACAAGCCTCGGGAAAGTGAAGAAGCAGTGGTTCGTTTCTGCCTCACCCTCTGCCTCTGCCATCAGCCTCTGCCTCAGCATCTGCCTCTGCCTCTGCCGTCAGCCTCTGCCTTCAGCCTCTGCCTCTGCCGTCAGCCTCTGCCTTCAGCCTCTGCCTCTGCCATCAGCCTCTGCCGTCTGCCTCTGCCATCAGCCTCTGCCTCAGCATCTGCCTCTGCCTCAGCCTCTGCCTCAGTCTCAGCCTCTGCCGTCAGCCTCTGCCATCAGCCTCTGCCGTCAGCCTCTGCCTTCAGCCTCTGCCTCTGCCATCTGCCTCTGCCCAGCATCTGCTTCTGCCTCTGCCTCTGCTCTTAGCCTCTACTGTCAGGGCCCGCCGTTAGGGTATGATCCGAAGATTATTGTAATATTTGTCATATTTGGATTTCCCAATTACCGTGTAATAATTGTAATACATTGTACTTACAAATTCTTTATTTACTTATGCCGTACTGAGAAATCAAACCAAATAGACATTTTATAGATGTAAGTGTAAGTGAGTTCACATATTTTAATTTTCAGTTAGATATTCACTTTTGATCATTTTATCTTCATAATGGTGATGTGGGTAAGTGCTTGCTTGATCTAAATTCCTCATCTTCTCTCTCTTTGCTATTCAAAAACAATTTAAGGGTGGCAAAAAAGTTCGGGCCCGGCTTGGGGTGAAAAAAGCCCGGGTCGGGCTTCAAAATGAGGGTCCGGTTTGGGCCCGAACTTAAAATAAATAATTATATATTTATATAATAAATTTCTTATATTTATAATTTTTTATATTAAAAAATCAGACCCGGGCCAGACTTTTCCCAAACCCCAACCTAAATTCAAATTATCGGACTCGGGCCGGGCTTATCAAAACCCTGCCCGAGCCTGGCCCGTTGCCATCCTTAAGAAACATAATAGGGGTCAACAATTAAAACCTCCTTTTCAAATCCTTGGATTAAGAATATTCTAAATTTTTATCCAAATTGTAATATTTTATTTGCTTACTAATCATTGAAATATTTTCTCGAGAATGTCTTTTTGCTTCATTTTTTTTAATACTTGGAAACTCATTTAAGCGAAACAAGTAAAATTTCCGTCTGTTCCAAACTCTTATAAGAAATACACTTTCTGAATTCAAACTCAAAATTTAAGGACCAAATATTAAATCATATATCATCTAACCACGCCCCTTGGGACGAGAATGTCTTTCCTCACATGAAGAAAATCACAACTTCTTTTGAAATATAAAAATGTACCGATAAAATTAAACTTATAATGGACCTACCCTGAAATCCTCAATGCAAAATCAGAATTCAAAATCAAAAGCTGCTGGTACTTGAACCAAATTTTTATCACCTGGAGCAACATGCAATGTTGAATCATCAGTACTGGAACCATGGTTTTCCGATATAGCCGCCGGGTGGTTTTCCGGTAAGGCCGGGTGGTTTTCCATCCCATCAGAGGGTGCTCCAAGTGTCCCTTGATTGTAGAAAGTGCTCAATTGATGAAAATAAGGACATGTCCTAGAGTCAAGTGACCTCTTCTTGTTGGTATCCTTGGTTTTTCTGAAGTACTTGTTTATGTTCTCCCATTTCTCTTTACACCTCTTGGCACTTCTCTTGAAACCCAACTCTAACATCCCTTGTGAGATTCTCTCCCATAGAGGAATATTCCTCGCCGATGCTTCTTCCTTGTCTTGATTGCACCTCAAGTTTATGAGTGCCAGAACTTCATCTCTTGGCCATCTTTTGCCAATATCATCTTTCCCATTGGATGTTATAATAAGCTTTTGAGAGGTATTTTGTATGAGAGTTGAAGTGGGTACTAATGATTTGGTTTGAGTAATGGGGGAACTATGGTTTTGGGGAGCTAGGGCTATTGTAGATGAAGTGGGCATTTTTGGAATAATGGTTGGAGCAAGATTTGAACTAGGGTTTTGAGGTGCAAAATTTTGGGTTGGATTAGGGTTTTGATCAAGAATTAAGGAAGGTGAAGCAGGAGGGTTAATAGTTGAAATGTTTGGTACCTTTTGTTTATTTACATCACTTTCTTCACTTGATGATGATGGTGATAAGAATTTTGTTAAGAACTTGATTATTTTTGTTTGTCTTTCCCAAGCAATTTCTTGTTCACATGCCTTGATCTCAAGCTCCTTATTAATCCTATCAATCTCTTGCTTCTTCCAAGCTTCTTCACTTGCAACATTCTCTTCATCTCTCTTCACCATATCTTCCAGCAACTTATTATGAATATCTTCTTGTTGAGCCATCATCTTCTTCACAATATCTTCACAAAACCCCTTAAACATCTCAAAATTCTTCTCTCTCAATAATTTCCTCTTCTTATAATCATTCCCTTTTGATAATTTCTCCACCATTAATGTCTTCTCTTTATCTTGATCAGATGAAGATGATTTTTTTGATATGGCTTGATCAGTTCTTGTATTTTCTTCTTCTCTTGGTTGCTGATCCATCTTTTTGTTTTCTTCATCAGCAACTTTATCATGAGGATTTTGTCCATGATAAGTAAGCTCTTCTTCATGATCATCATCAAATTCACTGAAAACTGCTCTATAATTCTTGCTGTAATTAATGTCATTGAAGTTTCTGCTCTCTTCTTCAAATTTCTCCTTGCACTTTTCAGCACTCCTCTTGTACCCAAGCTCCTCAAGCCTCCTGCACACAACACAAGTCAATAAAACCAAAAAAGGAACAATGGTGTATCCAGAAAATTAATTTAGCAGGGACACAATTTGATTTTCTCTAAAAGTGTTAGATTAAAAGCAAATCAAAATTATTTTAGGATTAAACCACCTCTATGTGGCTCCATGTATGAGCATTCTCATAAACCCTAATTTCAAGTGACAAAATTCCATGATTTGAAGTCACTGTAATATTCATAATAAACCCTAATTTTAGCTCATTATTATAAAACAAGAAATAAATTAGCATATTGGAAGTGGATGGCATGCTTGTACCTTGAGACATGTTCCCAAGTGAGTTCTGGAAACCAATTCTCCAAGCTAGATCTGATTCTCAACAGTGCAAGCAATTCATCTTGGGACCAAACTGGATCTTTTTGAATCTCCAGATTCATACCCACCAAGCTGCTGCTGCTGTTGCTATTCTCTTCTTTCTCTTCATTCTTCTTCTTCTGCTGCTGCTGCTGCAATGAGTGCAAGATGTAGTGGGGTTGTTGCTGCACTTGTTGTGAAGAAGTAGTTATAATACTAAAAGGATCCAAAGTAGGAAAAATATTTGTATTGGTTTGATGATTATGATGAAGAGATGAAGAAGAAGAAGAAGAAGAAGTAGAGAAAGAAAGAGGAAAGGGTATTGGTGTTCTTGATGAAGCAGCTATGAATTGGTGCAATTGGTCTGCAGGCACCCCATTGAACATGTTTCTGTTTGTGTAATTTCAAGTGCTTTTGCTTTCTTTCTTTCTTTCTTACTTACCCTTTTGCTCAACAAAAGCCACTGTGAAATTGCAAAAGTGTTCAATCTTCTCTCTCTATCATTTCATTTATCAGGAACTTTTTAATTTGTCTTATCATGAAGAGACTGTGAATTGTGAACTCTCTTTGTCACTCTTGAATCAAAGGTTACATGGGTTCTAATTGGAGCATTCAACTCACTAAGAGTGCATAAATTTTGACCCGATCCATTCATCCATCCCGTCCGATCTAAGGCGACACGGACACGGTCCTGGCATGACGAATCAAATTAAGGGTCTCACTTAAAAAAATCGGATTGACTCGACCCAATAATATTTTATGAATATTCACTTATTATTTTTAAATTTTGATTCTAAAATATTCTTGAACTGACCCGACATGATGCTCCACATCATTTTTCAAAACCCGATTTATACCGACCAGTAAAAATAATTCGACTCGACTCGACTCGATCAGACCGGTCCCGACCCATCAAAATTAACACACCTACATCTCACTTGCCAAGACAGAGAGTAGATTAGATAGATGGGTTATTAGAATCCTATGCAGGAGATGGTGATGATGGAGTAATTAAGGGGCAGTGGGGATGGCAGGACACGTGAAGACATGCAGAGACTGGGACCAATTTATTTAAGGAAGAGGGAGGAATGTTCACATGCTTCTGGGGGCTACAGTAAGGATTATACAGCCTCTGATCATCAATTTGAGGGACCCAGTGTGGCCCTGATATTTCCATTTGGGGATAATCATTCATGTCATGTCCCCATTACTTGGAATTATTGATGGGTATATATTTTAAGGGCTACACAGTTTTTGCAAGCAAGTGGTGTGATCTAGCAAAGGGAATATTCCTATAAAGCTATCAATCAAGATCTGGGTATTTTATATTGTGAAAAAAAAAAAATTATCATGATGATGCTTGAATTTATAAACCCATTAATTGTTTATTTATTATTATTATTTTTTTTTTTTGGCTTTTGGGTTGGTTTTGTTGATATAGTCTTGGAATCGGTATCAGAACATCGAAGTTGAAATCCGAATTATTGAAGTTGAAACGGGTGTCATGGAATAAGTGTTGACGGTTGATTTTCGTTACATGGGTAATTCGGGAAAAACTACTCCTCAAACAATCTCCCATTAATTGTGAATTTGTTTGGTTTGGGGACCAAATGCAAACTTAGCAAAAGACGAGAAAATACACAGACAAAACAAAAAATTTAACGTGGTTCAGCGGAATGAATCCAATATACGTCCACGGGCACAACTGAAATGATGTTTTTATTAGGACCTCGGGTCGTAACGACCTCATTATCTCTTGCTTACACGTCTAACCGACCTTATATTAAGCTTTCACTTATACTAAATTTTTTGCTCTCTTTTTACCAGTGAATAAACAAATTAGCCCCCCTTATAATGAGTTCTCAATTTCTTTATATATTAGGACAAATTTTACTGTTACAACCACTTATGACATCAGCCACGTGAACTGGCCATTACTCATACGTTACAGCCATTCATGACGTTGGCCATGTTTCCTTGCCGTTATTACCCATTACTCGGACGTTACTGCTCATTACTCGTACGTTATTGCCTATTACTCGGACGTTATGCCCATCCAACAGTCCGGTAGCTCTAGATTTCATGTAGGGCTTACGTCATCCATAAATGTGCATAAAATTCCGCAGCCACGACCTTGGTAGGTCGACATACCGAGGTGATCAGTGTTGGATCCTCTTCCTCTCTTCTTATACAGGTCGGGTTGAAAGGTTATATGACTTCATCAGGTCGGTCAGGTCGGTCTTCACGTGTGTTATAATAATGTTTGAATATGGCCACCCCTCATCAGGTCGGGTCAGTCTTCATATACAAAAATATTACTGAATATGATCCCTAACATCGGGGTGCTTCCGATAGACCCGGACACGGTTCCGGTTCCGGAACCGAACCGGAATGGGACCGGTTCGGTTGGGGTTCCACCCCACTCGAACCGGTCCGAACCGGTGGAATCGTACGGCCCCCAACGGCTAGGCCCCCCAACGGCTACTAGCCGTTGGGGGATGCAGGGAGCCGTTTGGCTCCCTGCCAAACGGCTCCTGAAAAAATAAATAAAATAATTAAAAAAAAATATTTTTATTATATAAAATAAAAATTACTAATGTACCCCTAATATCGGTAATAAAACGTGTTATTTTAGGGCATTTTTGGTATCAAAAAAATTCTAAAATTCTATAAATATGATTCATTTTTCATAATTTCATCACACCAAATTCTCAACTCTCTCATTTTCTATAATTCTCTTATTCTCAATCTTATTTCAATACAATTCTCTTATAATCTTATATTCTTATTCCCATCTCAATTCATTTAGTTGTTAATTTGTTATCATTCGCATCACAATTATTCATTTCTTATTTTTCTTCCTAATTTCTCAAACGAAAAATGGCAAGCTCATCTGAGAACATTATGTCAAATATGATAACTTAAATTTTAAAAATTTAAGCTCAAGCTCTTCAATGTAATAAATTTTTTTATTATAAATTTAATCTCATTTTTTTAATTAATAATTTTTTTTTTATTTAAGCTTTGATTCCTCTCATTTTTTTATTTTAATTAATTAAAAAAAAAACTAAAAGGAACCGAACCAAACCGTTCGGTTCCGGTTCCACTTAAGTGTGGAACCGGAAACCGACCGGTTCGGTTCGGTTCCGAACCGAACCGAACCGTCGCCGGGTCTAGCTGCTGAATCTTTGGTTCTACCCTTGGGTTGTCTTCTTGCACCTCGAGCACGGATCCCTCTGTCCGACCTCTCATCCTTGTAATGACTTTGACCTTTTGCCTGTTAACTGCAACCTCATTCTACCATTCCTATAGATTCTGACTTCTTGGGAGCTGAAAACACCATCAACAATAAGAAATGTCTTTTATTAAACTTAAAATGTTCGTGTTTAATGATAGAAGTTTCAAGTTTAATAGCCATTGTTTAGTGGCGGACATTAATGTGGGCTAACCCGGTCTAGCCTAAACAAAAATTATCCTTTTTATTTACAAAATTACCATTACTTTAAACAATTTATAAATATTTATATTTTTTTAACCCACTTTACCTTTTTGTTTTGGTAACATAAACACAGTAGCTCTCTATTTCTTTGTTTCCCTCAAATGTCCGACACTTGGTCCCCCTCAATTTTCTTAATTTGTTTTCTCCAATCAAGGTAATAACTTTAGATTTTAGTATTATTTTATTTGTTTTTCAAGTTCGTTGTTTGTTTTTTTTTTTTTTAACTTTAGTAATTTATTTTCCTAATTTTCATGGTCAGGGTTTATTTTTGAAGTTAATCATATTGTGTTATATGAGTTTTTAACATGGAATTTGTGATTTTGTGAGCATATTTATTTTTCATTTTTGAAATTAAAGTTGGATTAACGTCTCTATGAATCACTTATTTGAGTTTATGATTCTAGAAAAATAGTTAGATTAATGTCTCTATGAATCACTTATTAAATATGATAAAATTTTAAATTATAGTTTTTTTTTTTTTTTTAATTTAATAGAATATAAAGCATGTAGCTAAAATCTCAATTAAAAAAAATTTAATTATTATGTGTTTACATGTTGTTATAGGTTATAATATCAAACAACCATAAATCCAAGTCGAGAATAACTCTCATCTCATTCTTTTCCAAAGTAGATGGTGATTAATTATCAATTGAGACAAGTACTACCTGTAATATCGATGCCTCAAATTATCTTCAGACTCAAAATGCTGAATTTGAGAAAGTTAATTCTTCATTTATTATTATTTTGAGATATGTTGATTTTGAGTTAAAATCTGCTCGAGAAAAAAAAAAGAAATTATATGTCAGATAGCTAATCAAGTTCGAACCTTACAAAGGACATGAGATACTCGTTGGAGCTCACATTTTACTTATGTATTAGCATGTTTATTGAGATGTTTGGTTCAACTCTTGATGTTTTGGGAGATATGATTAATGATGTACTTAGTTGATGGAGTCGGTGTTTGGAGTGTCAATCCGAATTGTATATTTTATTATTTATTAATAAAATAACTACATTTTTCATTTTATACTTTGTTAATGGTATTGTCATTACTCGTATTAAATTGATGTATCGATATGCTAAGAATGACATTGACCTTAGAATATTCTTGACATTAAATATGTGTAAACTATTCTTAAAGTAAATATTCCTAATTGTTGGTTTTGGAATACGGTCGAATTCCTATAACCTAGAAGACTAGCACATGTCCTATATTGGAATTGGAGTTCCAATGGTTTAACGCGATGTACCATGAGTTTTGGAAACTCGTATAGACATGTGGGTATTCATTGGAGCGAATACTGAATGACTCACATGCGATTCCTAATTATTGGATGTACACACCACAGTCAATAGGAATCTCATCGAGTCGAGTAGCATATGTAATCCTTTGACTATATGATATCATTGATTTTGTGTGAGATCCTCCACACTTTGATGCCATATATGTCAGAAACCTTTCATGGTCTGGCCTCTAAATGTTCGTTGGGTGTGAAGCGATACACTCAGTAATCAAGTGCGAAGCAAGATAGGATATGTCGGCCCGTATGTGTACCATAAGGGGTTTAGGTATCCATGTGATTAAAGTCACGATTCTTAAATCTTTGGCCAAAGTCGATCACCTAGAGTGGATCGCATCAGTTATGAAGAATCGTGGACATGTCGACATGAGATGTGCGTCTCAGAAACTTGACGGTATATTCTATGTTTCCTAAGCACAACTCGGATAGCCTACGATGAAAGGATTGTTAAACATATGTGATAACCTCAACTTGTATAGTTCAGAAAGATCGTTCGTGTTCTTCGCGAATTCGGAGGTGGCCAAATTGCGTACATATTAACTAGACTTATATGACGAACATGTCTGAACTTAGAAAATCACAATATGAAGTGTATTCGTTGAGCACTTGGGTAGCCGATTAATTTTGATAAAAGATAATATTCGATATTATAATTATCAACTAAGATAATCAAGTGTTATTGAATAACATTGATTATTTACTTTGACATAATTGGATTAATTGGATTAATTCAATAATTACAAAAGAGCTTAATTGTAAAATCATAATTATCTTTACCATTTGAGGATATTATGGTAATTGTAAGTATGTAATAATAGATGATTTTGGCTTGATTTAATTGAATTAAATCAAGGTGACAAACATTTAACTAATCCATTTCCTAATCTTTGGCTTGATTTAATTAGATTAAATCAAAGTGGGAGACAATTGAGATTAGTCACACCTAATTATACATATTTGGACAAATTAGATTAAGCTCACTTAAAAATTGATTACAACTTTTATTAATTAAAAATTGCATAAGTTTTGCTATAAATAGCAAGCTTTAGGAAAGTTTTAATTATAAGTACAAGAACAAGTTAAGCATAAGCAAAAGCTTGAGTAAGTTATACACAAGTTGTTCTTGAGAGATTAGCCTAAGTTAGATAAGTTTTTAGATAAACTTGTGAGGTCTCTAAAATATTTCATTAAGGAGAAATCAAGATTAGATCTTGAAGTGAAGTTTGCTTACGTTGGAAATCGAGATTGGATCTTGAAGTCGAGCTTGCATACCTTGGAGGTTCTCCGACAAATTTAAACAAATGAGAAGTAGATTGGATCTTGCATCAAGCTTACTAGGTAAAGTTTGATCTTCTCATAAGCTATGTTTATTTGTGTATTAGATGCATGATCACATAGCTTAATGTTGAAATAAGACTAATCAATTGTGTTAGATACTTTAGAAGTATAAACACAACATGTTGGACATTGAACAATTAATAAGAGTTTGGAACTCTAAATTAAAGCTTACAACTATGGCTACCATTCTAGATTCACTTGACCACCTTTAGGTGAACTAGAATTGTTCATGAGACATTTCTAATTGGGATTCTAAAATGGTTTCTGATTAGATTCAAACAAATGCATATAAGTATTTAGAATACATGTATGATAGTTGCAAAACATGTGTTGATGGTGGTTATGAAGTTAAAATTGGATTTTAAGTGTATTAGAAGTATTTGGAGAAAATTGGAAGTGTTTAGTAATGTTTTGAAATGAAAAAGCACTCACTGCCTCATCTGCATCGCGACACAAACCCTTTTGCGTCGCGACACGTCGTCGTTTTTCAGAAACATGCTCTCGACATTTTGGGTTGCGTCGCGACACAAACCCACTTGCGTTGCGACTCGACCCCCAGACCTGATTCATACTAAAACTTGTTTTTCTCCGTTTCGGAGCTTCCAGACTCCTATTGGGTCCCTGTTTTTCCTACGGACTCGTATCAGAATATAGTTTTACATAAAAATATTTTAAAATACACATATCATTGATATCATTGGGTTAGACCCATTTCCGCTGCATGGGGCACCGATCCGACTTTAGGGGTTCCACAACTACCCCAACACTAGTCGCACTACAAAAAATAAAGTCTTTAGCGTTGAACCGTATCGACGTTATATGGCACATTTTTAGCGTCAATTTTTTTTATTCAACGGTAAAAATTGTAATTTTAACGTCGAAAATTTATTCGACGCCAAAGGTAAGGGAGTGTCGGTGGAATTGTCAAAAGCCTTTAGTGTCGACATATATTCGACGCTAAAATTACAACTTAAAGTTTACCATTTTACGTCAAAAAATTATTTTGATACTAAAAGTGTACTATTTGACGTCGACTATACAAATCGACGCTAAAAGTGATTATTAACGTCGAATATAATTTTGATGCTAAATATTTGGATGCTAAATGTCCATTTTCTTGTATTGTCGAGATATGTGTGGAGCACCTAAAGATGTTTGTAGAGAGATTAGATCCTTTGAGTTTATGTTTATTTTACTTTTGCTAAACAAAATTCTAGGAATATATGTTTTTTTTTTCTTTTTTCGGGCATTACAAACAAAATCGTTACACATTTTTAATGCTTTGAATTATATCTCAAGTACAAAAAGACTTTTTCATGAGTTGTGATAGGGGTGGCAAAACGAATCAACGAATCGAATTCGTATCGAATCTTAAATGAATCGAATCGAATCGAAATGTGATGGATTCGTATTCGATTCGTTTATTAAACGAATTCTAATATCATGATTCGTATTCGATTCGTTTATTAAACGAATCGAATACTAATATTCGTTTAGTCATGATGTTATTTAATATCATAATTTACCATAGTTGATTTACATTAATTTTTCATAAATATATTCATATAAAATATGTAATTAATATATTTATTAAAAATACCTCATCAAATATCGAAAATATTATTTTTTTCTATGATAATTAGCCATAATTTCTCAAATCTTAATTGAAAAATAATAATAACTAGTAAAAGAAAATAATAAAATGAATCCTAAATAAATAAACAAATCCATGCGCTTAAATTCGTATTTGATTCGTTTGAATTGAATTGACCCATTTATTAAACAAATCAATTTTTTCAAACCCATATTCGCTTTAAAGCGAATCGAATTGAACGAATAAACGAATCTTGACCCAAATTGCCACCCTTAAGTTGCGAGATAATGGATGTGATGGTTTATTAAAAGTGTGGTATTCTTTTATATATGGAATACATAATATATTAATATGCCTAATATGAGTGTTTGTTTTATGGAAGGTACAAGGTGGAACCGGTTGGAACCCTAGGGTTCCAATAGGAACCCTCCCCAACGGCTACTAGCCGTTGGGGGGGGGGTAGAGAGCCAAAAAAAAATTTAAATAATAAATTTAAATAAAAATATAAATTACTAATATATCCATAATAACGGTAATAAAACGGTTATATTTAGGGGCATTTTTGCTGATCTGAGACAACAAGAAGATGCCCCCGATGATTTTGAAGATTTGTTCGATAATGCATCTGCAAGTGCAACAACAAGTGCAAACCGAACCGGAACCGAATGATCAACTGATAATGATGATTGATAATTGTAAAATTGTAATTTACAAAGGAGATATGTCTTAAAATTGTAATGGAACTACGTGAGCTTTGATTCCTCTCACCATTGGAGGATATGTAGGCAACTTAAATTTTTAAAAATTTAAGCTCAAGCTCTTCAATGTAATAATTTTATTTATTTATAAAATTAATCTTATTTATTTTAATTAATTTTCAAAATTTTTTAAAAAAAGGTTTGGAATCGGAATCGGAACCGAACCGATCGGCTTTAGATCCAATTGATAGGTTCAAAATTTTTCAGTTGATGTAGTTAATTAACAGATTCCCCGAGCAATCAATTAAACTTCTTACACCAAGCTCGGCTTTAGATCCAATTGATAGGTTCAAATTATTTAATATGGATCGTATTTATCTTCTTATTGAAAAGTTTTATCCTCATGATTTTATTCCCGATGAAATTCTTGTTTTGAAAAAAAAAAAAAAATTAGAAAATTATAAGATTAATGTGCTTTCTAATTTTGAATTATGTGGACGATTAATTGAAACAAAAAAGTCATACCATTATTTCTTGATCAATAGATTAATTCATTTAGTGTTTCTTTCTGTTTCTACAACTTATGAACCTTATCAAGAAATCATTTCGTAGTAAGATGGAAAGTGAATTTATTTTCTCAAATTGTTTGGTTGTGTATATATATATTGAAGAGATATTGCTGATACTATTGACTCAAATTCCGTAATTGATGAGTTTTATTATTTGAAATCACGAAAAATACAATTTCAATAATATTACTTCATTAGACTCATAATATTCCTCTTATTAGATGTATTTTTTTTTCTACTTATGAAAATTTATGTTCCCTTTAATAGATTTATTAAACGATTTAATTTAACCCGAGATACGATTATATCCTAAGTTCGTATCGGGGAATTAATATTATAGACTTTCCTCTTTTGGGTAAGTATGTTTGAATTTAAAATGGTTTTTAAAATTAGTTATTTCGGATGTTTATCAATCTGAATTCAATAATTGAAATTTTAAGGAGAAAAAAGTGCAGCAAAACACCAAAACATCTTGGATTAAATATAGTCAACATCAAAAACTAGAATTTTAGATATTAAAATTATATTTTTATAAAGTAAATAATATTATTTAAATTGAATAACTTCTGTTTCGTTTTTGAACCCATCCTTTAGAGGCCATATTTGGGCTCTAGCCCAGAAAGCTTTAACCCATTTGATAGGTAATATTGTTAAGTATTTTTTTTTTTTTTTAGGATGAAAATTCATTCGTATATAAAAATATCACAAGAATATAATTATATAGTCATAAAAGATTAAATATAAACTTGTGATATTTTAAGATTAAAGTATAGTCAGAATAAATTTAATAACATAAAATAAGATATGCATTATATGTTTCCTATAACCAATAGAGATACATATTCACATTTAAAAACTACTTAAGGACATGAAGAATTACGGGACCGGTCTGGTCTTGCTGTCTCAGTCTTATTACAAAGTCAGTGACTACATATCTCTAATTATAAGTGAAACAATATAATACATATTTTATACATATAACTTTTACAACAACGCATAATTAATCTAATATAAGATAATTAATAGATCTACGAGAGATATTTCGAGAGATACTGAGAAACTTCAATCTTCGCCACCATATTTACTCATTTAACTCTCACTAAATCTTTTATACGCTGATGAAAATATAATTATTCATGAAAAAAAAAACAGAAAGCACCAACCGAAAATGTGGGATATATACCACTACATAAAGTGGATCTTGGACTTTAAAGCATACATTTTTAAAAAATAACTCTTTCGTTCTTTTATTTTCGAACGTCGTGTGATTTTAAAATTGTTATATATGTTTAGTAAATCATGTTTTTTAAAGATAAAGGGTGGAAAAGAGAAATGATATTCATACTACCAAATCTACTTACTTCTCTCCAGGACGACAACAGTGCTGGCATTCTGGGTTAAAAATTTTTATCCCAGGTTTCACTTGCTTTCATTTCCAAACACCCATGCAAAGTGAACAAATATAATTTTTCATTTCCTTGCTCCAGGCACTTCGTTGAACAAAGCCACTCGTCGTAGATCTCCATCACTTCGTCGGAGGAAATCCAGCAAGTCGTCGGAGGAAATCCAGCACTTCGTCGGGAACAGAGCTGTCGCCACTCCAAATCTTCGATCCCGTCGCCATCGAATTTGAAACCAGCAACGAAGGTGCAGAGCTTCATGTATGCCATTGCTACTTGTTTGATTTTAATACTTGAAAGAATGCTTACGAAACACCTTCATGTTTGACCAAAATCTTGCTTGATTGTTCAATTTGAGTGAATTTGTTGAATTTGGTGGTAGCTGTGGGTTCCAATTTCACAGAGCTTATTGTTATTTTTTTCTTACTTTCAAGAAATGCATTAGAAAGTCTAGTAATTTCTGATTATTAATTTCGGTAATGCCATCCCACCAAAAACTCTTACATTTCATAGGTTATATATCAGATTGTGTTATCAAGAAATGTGATGGCGTGTTGGATGACTAAGTAATGATCGCTAATGCTAGTTCAACACGAAATGGTTCTGAATTCATTTGTGGTTCTGTGTTTATTTTTGGTTTTTTCATTTGTGGTTCTATTTGGCCATTTTTGATTTGGTTTTCAATTCAATTTGCAAAATTGTGAAATATATGTGTCTTTTTTTTTACAGGCTTCATCCATAATTTAGGGGTGACAGACAATGAAAAATTTAGAATTGGACACTGAATTGGAAGAGGGTGAGGGAGTAGATGTTCACATTAATGAAATTGATGATAATCATGATGATGATCCAAAGACAGATATGATTTTTGATAATGCTAATGAGATATTTAATTATTACAAAGAATATGGTAAACGAAAGAGGTTTCCCGTACTACAGAGAAATAGTAAAAAATGGGGCGATGAGAATGTTAGATATATGACATTTTCTTGTGGGAGAAGTGGCTTTTCAAAAACGATATCGAGTAATATTTTAAGGCCCCAACCTAATTCAAAAATGGGTTGCAATGCTAAAATGTGTGGATGTGTAGATGAAATTGGAAAATGGAGGGTTCGAACTTTAGTTCTCGAGCACAACCATGAATTATTATCTCCATCGAAGTTGAAGTATTTCAGATGTAACCGTAGCATCAATGTACATGCAAAAAGGAAACTTGAGATAAATGATAGAGCTGAAATAAGAGTTGCCCAAAGTAGCAATTCTCTTGTTATTGAAGCTGGTGGTCATGAAAATGTTACATTCATGGCAAAAAACTGTAGAAATCATGTTGACAAACAAAGAAGATTACGGCTTGGTGAAGGAGATGCAATTGCTTTACAAAACTACATGATGAAAATGCAAGGAGAAGACGATATGTTTTACTTTAGCTTCAACTTAGATGATAAATGTCGATTAAAAAATATTTTTTGGGCTGATCCAAGGAGTAGGGATGCCTACAAATCTTTTGGTGATGTTGTTACATTTGACACCACATATCTAACAAATAAGTATGACATGCCATTCGCCCCATTTGTGGGAGTTAATCATCATGGTCATTTGTTAATGAGGTATGTTTGTAGTTTTGTTATTTGAAATCGACATGACACTTCTAATTCTGTTTTAGATTGTATATGATTGTCTAATTCATTTGTAATATGTATCACAATACAAGACACTTGTGTCATGCGGTCATGCCTGAAACATTTGGAGATGTTGATTATTTTGGAGGATTTAAGCAATTACTACTCCAATATAAATACTGATTCATTTGAAGGATTTCCAATGTCTTGAAGATGTCCAGATGACTAGGAACAATATGTAATCCAAATTATCTAATTTATTTGGAGTATTTCAGCAATTACTACTCCAATGTTTTGAAACAGAGTTTATATGTAATCCATATTATCTTAAATCAATTCGCCAGACTTTATATGTTATGTTTGTTTGTTAATTCAATTGTTAGTTTGGATGGCATAACGAATGACTTTGTTCAAAGTATGCTCAAATATGTGAAAGTATGCTCAAAGTATGCTCAATAAAAACTTCTTCAATAAAATAACATATTATACATTGTCGACAGTCCTCCTTAAATAAAATAACATATTATAAATATGATACATAGTAATAAGAAAATAATTATTTCTGCTGCATATTTTTGAATGAGACTAATCTCTCGATTTCGTAGTTCATCCCTAATGCGACTAATCTTTTGGTTCAACTTCCGAATTTCACCTATTAAAAAATCATTATTACTATCATTTTATAAATATATTATAAACAGAACAATCTTCAAGTAAAGAAAAAAACTTTTATGTATTGGAACATTTAATATTGATACAAAGTTTGGTGAAGTATTTCTTGTGTCAAGTAGCATAAAAAAAAACAATAAAAGTAAAGAAGTAAAACAACTTTACAGAATAAACCATGAACAGCTCATAATTTCTAAATTTCAAGAGAGTCAAACCATGAACAACTACTTTGTACACTTCAAGCCACATAAATAAACATGAGACTGAATTATTGTCCTCCCAACTTTAAAACCTGGAAAAACTGTGAACTCAACCTTTGCTCTAGTTTTCCCCACCAAGTAACTCTTTCAACTTGAAAAATATCAACCACATGATCAAATGAAAAGGCCGGCTTATGAAGCATCCATGTTGAACTAGCCATATTAACAAACGACTCGTAGAACACACTGAGTGACCTCCATGAATTCAGAACCACTTCATTTTGATCCAAATTGGTAAAAATAGATGTTTCTATTATATGGTGGATAATTAAACAAAATTAACTGAAAATTAATTAAACTTACAAGTCACTGCCATTTGTTCACAAAACCAAATAAGTTACCTATCTAGCAACTACACATAACACACAAGTTAATTACCGGCACAAAAAAAAAAGACAATTTCAACAAATTCACTCCCTTCTCAGCAATTAAGCACTAAATTTTACTGAGTCAGGAAGGTGTTTCCTCATGTTACTTGAAAATGTGTGTATGTATATGAACAATCAAGCAAGATTTTGGTCAAACATGAAGGTGTTTCGTAAGCATTCTTTCAAGTATTAAATAAAAAACAAGTAGCAATGGCATACATGAAGCTCTAAATCCAGTTACTTCGTAAGCATTCTTTCAAGTATTAAAATCAAACAAGTAGCAATGGCATACATGAAGCTCTGCACCTTCGTTGCTGGTTTCAAATTCGATGGCGACGGGATCGGCGATTTGGAGTGGCGACAGCTCTGTTCCCTCGTTGCTGGTTTGAAATTCGGTGGCGACGGGATCAGCGTGAGCAGAAATTACTAGACTTTCTAATGCATTTCTTGAAAGCAAGAAAAAAAATAACAATAAGCTCTGTGAAATTGGAACCCACAGCTACCACCAAATTCAACAAATTCACTCAAATTGATCCAAATTGAAACGAAACCCTAGAATTAAAAGAATGAAAAGTGAACTCACGGGCTGGGTCCTCCGACGAAGTGTTGGATTTCCTCCGACGACTTGCTGGATTTCCTCCGACGAAGTGATGGAGATCTACGACGAGTGGCTTTGTTCAACGAAGTGCCTGGAGCAAGGAAATGAAAAATTATATTTGTTCACTTTGCAAGGGTGTTTGGCAATGAAAGCAAATGAAACCTGGGATAAAAAAATTTAACCCTAAACGGCAGCACTGTTGTCGTCCTGAAGAGAAGTAAGTAGATTTGGCAGTATGAATATCATTTCTCATTTGAAAATCATCCAGTTACGCTCCTGAAACATATTTAGTAAATCATGTGTAAATATTTTCACGCGAATTATTTTCGGGAAATTACCTCGCGCATCGGAAACATCCTAGGCATTCTGAAATATGGATTCAAAAAAATTTCCGCTTCCCCCACTGCAATGCAAAACTGCTACATTTTTTTTTCTTTCAGTTTCGATAAAAACCAAAAATTCATTGCACTGTAGAACCGAAACTTCACTATACTAGTTTCTATTGTTGCCAAAATAACCACCAAAAAAACTGTTGGAAAACCTTTTGAAGTTCCCTAAAAGTTAATTAATTCCATTAATTAATTTGGTACTTCAAACGAAAGGTTTCATTAATGAATGATAAATGGCATAATAAATGACATACTTATCTCTTTTATTTTCACTCTATATATAGAGAGCATTGTTTTCATTTTAAGCAAGAGACAAAAATAATTCACCAAGCGCTTGGTACTTTTGCTTCGGTTTTCTTTGTTTTTAGAAGAGTTCAAACACTTTTGTGGTTCGTTGGTGACGGGTTTTGGTGGTGCCCATACTCGTTCGTTGTCCGTTGTATCCTGGGAAACAATCGTCTCGCGTTCGACTGCACCCTCGGTAGGGGACGAATTTGTTTTAAGGATATTGTTGACATCAACAAGCCTTGGAATAGAGAAGCAGTGGTTCGGTTCGGTTCCTTTAGTGGTTATGTGGCTGATTTCAGGGTCCGCTCGTGAGGGTCCGCTCATCAGCCTCTACCTCCGCTCATCAGCCTCTGCCTCTGCTGGTCTGCCTCTGCTTGCCAGCCTCTGCCCCTGCTAGTCTGCCTCTGCTTGCCAGTCTCTGCCTTTGCTCTCAGCCTCTGCTCTCAGGGTCAGCATCCGCTCTCAGGGTTTGCCTCTGCTCTCAGCCTCTGCTCTCAGCCTCTACTCTTAGCTTCTGCTGTCAGGGTCTGCTCTCAGGGTATGCCGTGAGGGTCTGCTCTGTGGGTCTGATTTCAGGGTCTGCCGAGATGGTCTAATTTCAGGGTCTTCCAAGAGGGTCTGCTGGGCTGAAAATTAAGCCTAATTCAGATTTCCTTGTAACTACCAATCATTGTATTTGATTATTAAATTTGCACTATAATCTTAAAACAAATTCGGTCTGTGGATATGGAAATCAGTCCAAACACAGTTGATCCGATTGTGGCAGCCTCTTCGGCTGGCCAAAGTGTTGTGGCAGCCTCTTCGGCTGGCCAACATGCTTCAGCCTCTGGGCTTAATCTGGCAACCTCTGGGGCTGGCCAAGGTGTTGCGGCATCTATGGCTAGTCAACATGTTGGACATGTGAGCCATGTCAATCCTGTTGCTGAAAAATCTGAAAAATTCGCTGGTCAGAATTTCAAAAGGTGGCAACAGAAGATGTTCTTTTACTTGACCACGTTGAACCTTGTGAAGTTCCTCAAGGAAGATGCTCATGCATCCGCTGAGGGTGAGATTGATATCCAAGTGATCAGTGCGATCGATGCTTGGAAACATTCTGAATTCCTATGTAGGAATTATGTGATGAATGGGCTAAGTGATTCCTTGAACAGTGTGTACGCCGGAATGAAAACAGCAAAAGGGCTTTGGGAATCTTTAAATCGGAAATATAAAACTGAGGATGCCGGTACTAAGAAATTTGTCGTAGGCCGATTCTTAGATTTTAAAATGGTGGATTCCAAAACTGTGATAAGCCAAGTACAAGAACTGCATATTATTCTAGCAGAAATTCATGCTGAGGGGATGAGTTTAAGTGAAACCTTCCAAGTAGCCTCGATAATTGAGAAACTACCACCTGGTTGGAAAGATTTCAAGAATTATCTAAAGCACAAGCTAAAAGAAATGAGCATTGAAGACTTGGTTTTTAAGCTCAGAATTGAGGAAGATAACCGAGTATCTGACAAGAGATGAATATCTCATGAGGCCAAGGCAAATGTTGTTGAACATGGCCATAAGAACAAAAACCTTAAGAACAAAGGGTCACAGATGGGCCCTAAAGGAGGAGTTTCTAAGAAATCCAAATTTCAAGGAAGATGCTTCAATTGTGACAAAATGGGTCACAAGTCTTCTGAGTGCAGACTGCCAAAGAAGAAAAAGAAACAAGAGGCTAATGTGCTGGAAAACATGACTCAAGATGTTTCAGACATTAACCTTTCTGTTGTGGTTTCTGAAGTGAATCTGGTGGGTTCTAACCCAAGAGAGTGGTGGATTGATACTGGTGCCACTCAACATGTGTGCTCAGACAAGAGCATGTTTTCTTCATTTGAGCCTGCTGGTAATGGGGAAAAAATATACATGGGAAATTCAGCAACATCTGAGATTGAAGGTCAAGGAAATGTGGTTCTGAAAATGACCTCTGGGAAAAAGTTGACTCTGAACAATGTTCTGTATGTACCAGAAATACGGAAGAATCTTGTGTCTGGATCGCTTCTGAACAAGCATGGATTCTGGATGGTGTTCGAGTATGATAAAGTAGTTTTGACTAAAAATGGGATGTATGTGGGAAAATGGTATGTAACTGATGGGCTTTTTAAGCTCAATGTAATGGTTGTTAAACCCAAGAATATCAATAAAGCTAGTTCTTCTACTTATATTGTTGAGTACTCTAATCTATGGTATGGTAGATTAAAACATGTTAATTTTAATTCATTACGTAAATTAATTAACATGAATCACATTCCCAATTTTAAAATTGATAACCGACATAAGTGTGATACTTGTGTTGATGCAAAACTAACTAGATCATCCTTTTATAACATTGAAAGAACCTCTGAACCACGTGATCTAATTCATACCGATGTATGTGATTTTAATTCCATACAATCGAGAGGCGGTAATAAATGTTTTATTACCTTTATTGATGATTGCACAAGATTTTGCTATGTGTATTTGATGAAAAGCAAGGACGAAGCTATAGAGAAATTTGTTCTCTATAAGAATGAATTTGAGAATCAACTGAATAAAAGAATTAAGGAGTTAAGAAGTGATCGTGGTGGTGAGTATGTTTTTCCTTTTAAATCACTTTGTGAACAAAATGGAATCATACATCAAACCATTGCTCCTTATTCACCGCAATCCAATGGGATTGCAGAACGAAAGAATCGTACCTTGAAAGAGATGATGAACGCTATGTTAATCAGCTCTGGCTTACCTCAGAATATGTGGGGATAAGCTGTTTTATCAGCTAATTACCTTTTAAATAAGGTACCACGGAAAGAAGCAGGGAAAACTCCTTATGAAATGTGGAAAAGAAGAGTACATTCCTATAAATTCCTCCGAGTGTAGGGGTGTCTTGCCAAAGTCGTCATTCCTCCACCTAAGAAGGTGAAGATAGGCTCAAAAACTGTTGATTGTGTTTTCATAGGATATGCACATCACAGTAATGCTTATCGATTTCTTGTGCATGAGTATGATATACCAGATATTCACAAGAATACGATAATGGAGTCGAGGAATGCATCATTTTTCGAATATGTTTTTCAATGTAAAATAAATTCGAATGTAAATGTGCACAAACGGGCACATGAGACTATCATTGAAGATAGTCAGGACCAAGAACAAATAAATGTTCCAGAGGATCAACAAGTTGTTGAACTTGAACCAAGACGTAGCAAAAGAGCTAGAACGGAAAAATCATTTGGTCCAGATTTTCTGACCTTTTTGCTAGAAAATGGTCCTCAAAGCTATAATGAAGCTGTAAGGTCAGCTGATGGTGCTTTATGGAAAGATGCCATCAATAGTGAAATTGAATCTATCTTACAAAACCACACCTGGGAGTTAGTGGATCTTCCTCCATGATGTAAACCTTTAGGGTCCAAGTGGATTTTCAAAAAGAAAATGAAGGCAGATGGATCAATTGATAAGTACAAAGTAAGACTTGTAATTAAAGGTTACAGACAACGTGAAGGTCTTGATTACTTTGATACTTATTCTCCCGTAACGAGAATAAATTCCATAAGGATGATAGTAGCGATTGCAGCTTTGCGCAATCTTGAGGTACATCGGATGAATGTGAAAACAGCCTTTCTAAATGGAGATTTAGATGAAGAAATCCACATGGAACAACCTGAAGGCTTTATAGCTCCATGACAAGAAGAGAAAGTCTGTAAGTTAATAAAATCCTTGTATGGATTGAAGCAAGCTCCGAAACAATGGCATAAAAAGTTTGACGACACCATGTTGTCAAATGGTTTCACAATCAATGAATGTGATAAATGCATTTATGTCAGAGAGACATAAGTTGACTATGTCATTTTATGTCTTTATGTTGATGACATATTGATTGTCGGGAGTAATGTTAAAATGGTGAAATCTACCAAGAATATGCTGAAATCTAAGTTTGACATGAAAGACATGGGTCTCGCAGATGTCATTCTGGGAATAAAGATCTCGAGAAGTCCAGATGGACTTATTCTTGATCAGTCGCACTTTGTGGACAAGATTCTTGGTAAATTCAACAATGATGATTCTGCTGTGGCTATGACTCCTTTAGATGTGCGTCTACACCTATCAAAGAATAGAGGAGAGAGTATATCTCAAGTAGAATACTCTAGAGTGATCGGGAGTTTGATGTACTTATCAAGTTGTACCAGGCCTGATATATCATTAACAGTAAACAAGCTCAGCAGATATACGAGTAATCCAGAGGTTGATCACTAGAAAGCAATTGTAAGAGTACTTCAGTACTTACGTTTTACTCGTAATTATGGGTTGCACTATTGTTTGGGCCAAATTTGGTCCAGGGGTAGTTTCGTCATTTTACTTCAGACCCAATACTGGACGCACCCCTGAAGCCTCCTAATCAAACCCCAAAGACATAATGTCGACCCCGGCCCGATGAACACCAACACCCGTAATCGAAGGACCATCCAGAGGCCGGCCCACGTAACGCCTAAGTTCATAAACATCATTCATAAATTCAACAGTTTCCAGCCTACAACGGGCAAATGCAGTGAATATCCCTCATAAAGTCGACCGTTACCAGGACTCAACGGACGAGTAATCAAGTGCACACCCTCAGATAGGTATATAAGAAAGAAGGCTCTATGAGGACGAATGGGGGGAGATATAACATTCTCTCCAGAATTCATATAATGGGGATCCTACCGCCCTCACGGCATCACATGGGGATCAAGGTAGTCTCTAGCCTTGCTATTCCATTACTTACAGCTCGTCTTCACTACTGACTTGAGCGTCGGAGTGCCCCCGGCACCCACCACACCGGTGGGCAGTACTCCCGCTCACTCTACATTCTTTGTTTTGCAGGATCGCTAGTGCCTCATCCTCACGAAATCTCGATTGTAGACCTCGGGCGAAAACCAACGTCTATAATTTGGCGCCCACCGTGGGGCCCTAGCGATTCTTAGCAAGCAAAGACATCTTTATCTACGACCCTTTCACACATAACGATCCATGGGTTGATTGTCATCAACCCCTTACGACATGTGAAATTATGGTCATCTTCCTTAGAATGCATGGATTGCCTTCAGCTTCATACTACGTGATTGGACCGTCTCTTATGGATTTCCTTAGAATGAATGCACGGTGTCCCAGTCGACGTACCCGAATGAAGACTTGGCGTTGACATCGTGGTTAACATTACCTGGTATGTCTTGCACCTTTTAATAATGTCCCGGTCGACGTTAGAAATGCATTTGACTTGTAATAGATGTCATAGTTAGTATAATAATTTATAGTATGAAACTTGCTATGGGTATCCCAGTCGACACAACAATTTACGACTAGATAATTTTCATGAATGGCTCAGTCGACAACTATAATATCTGACATGATACCTCTTAGAGATGTCTCACTCGACATTGGAGTGTTGTTAAGGATGCCCCAATTAATTTTAACATGCGTAGCTTGTCACTTGCTAAAGATTCAGCTCATGAGGCTTGACACATGTTTAAGATCTCATTCGACATGAGATGAAAGAAGACTTAGCCTAATAACATAGCCTAATTGCCTAGATGGTGAAATGGATAGCCAAATAACTTCATTCTACTTCGGTTGGTTATTATCTCCCTCAAAGAACATAAGAGGGTTGTCGTTTTCAACTCCATACTACATCCAAAGATTGAAATCTTCATCAAACGACAAAGAACATTGTTATTCTTCCGGGTGATATGTATGATTTATCATCCCATCCAGAGGACATAGGCGTAATATCATATTCTCTAGACTATATTGGCAACATTTCGTCTGCCCCATAGGACATGGAAGGGTTCGACATCTTCTCCAGTCGACATTAATTGATTGTTACCTATACTCTATATGAAATATATGAATTACCATTAGCTCCAGACTACATAGGAAATCCTCCACCATATCTAATAGAATGAAGAATTTCGAAGGCCTTAGTTAGGTCCAGTCGACCTCTGTTGGGCCTTGTAGAATGAAGAGTGAAGATCCGTATGGACTTTCATTAGGCCCAGTCTACCATAGTCTCACTGACCTTCATCAAGCCCAGTAGACCGTAGACTCTCGGTCATTAACGAAGTCTTGTAGAATAAGGACAATTATGGACTTCAAGTCTAAAGAAATTTAGACCCATTTAGGAGTTTTATTAGATCTGGTAGAGTTGGGGTAATCTAAAAAAGATAACCATGATAAATTTAGATGGAAAAACCTCTCTACATGCTTCTATTCCTTCATTTCAAATAAACAATCTCGGGTGGCGATACGTGCACCTGTTTTGATCTAGCCAATCGGTTAAATGCATAAACTTGTCGACCCTGATTTTGGAGTATGGGAACAATTGAGATAATTGTCAGTTCAAGAATAACCATGTGCTCAAGCCGGACAGCTGCTCACAGTCAAATTTATCAACCCCAGATTTGCAGACGATGTTGACCCAAATTTTATAAAAAAGTCGAATAAAGCATATGGGCACATTACTGAAGGTCGAGGAACCACGTAATCACACTGCCTCTATGTGACATGTGCCAGTCCGACATGTCGGCCGAAGAAAGAACTATGTGCCATTCCATCAAAGCTATCCACGTGATGTAGACTGAACTTCATCAAAATACTACAATCCATGCACCAGCCACGTGAAGGAGCTTGCAGGAAGGGGTCCACAACACGCCAAATGGATGATCACTTCCAATTTATAAAAAAAACTACATGCGACAATTGCCCCACTCCAAACCAGCCCATCATGAGTAAGACTGTAGGCTGAACAAGAATCCGTGAGCGACAGCATCAGCTCCAACATCTCTGGCAACATCTGCCATGGCTTTGGCGATAACAGGGCGGGCCATTGATGTTCCCAGCAGATATTTTCTCACATAAATTGCACCAGCTCGCAAGCAATGATATATGTAGTCTATAACAATTCCTTCTTCTTCAAATCCTTCACCACTAATTGACAAGCCCACTAGCCTTGGCCTTCTCTTCCAAACCGTCCAATTCTTTGATTCCTTGACCAACATCGGCAATGAAGCAAACAACCTCACAACCATAATTCTCCCTCAGCCATGGGACAATGACTGAAGTGTCTAAGCCACCGCTATAAGCCAAAACAACCTTACTCAATTTGCCACGTAGCCCTCCACCACTTTTAGGTATTGATTTTACCCCTCTGTCACTTGAGACAACTGCATGAATGGCTTTCCGCTTACAAGATCGGTCGACATTGCATTTGATAAGTCATCAACTGCTAGTGTCTTCGTCGAGCCGGAATCTGTATCTCGATTAAGTTTTTGAAGGAAAGAAGCTCAACACTGGACTTTTACTAAACAGATGACTCACCTCACGATATGCACAAGCCAAGTTTGTCGGCTCAGGTATTCTTTGTCGACACTGGCTTTGATAAGTAATCAACTGCTAGCATCTTTGTTGTGCTCGAGTCGGCCGAAGTTCCGGTACACATAGACTCTGTCAAAGGTCATTCACCTCCATAATTTGCCCTGGGAGTACATGGAAGAGAAGCTTGTCGAGTCATGTAAACCCTTCGCATGCGTGTGGGCTATTGGTAGTGGCAAGTTAGTAAGCTTTTCTTGCTCGTGTCTCTCGCTTGAAAAGTAGCTTCCCAAACGATGTGGGATAGTTTGTTGGTTTTGTCGTGTGTTGGGACCTATGACATATCTATCGGGCTTTAAATACATATCACGTGAATGCCCTCCTCCAATCCGAGTAATACCATCCTCATCATCGTCCTCCTACTTATCTTCTTCCCCTTATAACCTGTTCATCAGATTCGATATCGTCAGTTTCAGGATCGTCTTGGTCAGTTTCGGGATGAGCCAGGTGTTGGACTTCATCCTCTTCTTTCATCAGCTATTTTGAGTCTACAACATCCTCAATATCGTAAACACCATCTCGAACTCCAAATGCCCAGCAACGCACACCATCATTCTCGTCAATTCTCTTTACAGCCACTCGACCTTATATCTAACACCATACATCGAGAGCCAAAGTCGAGCCTCACATTTCCAAATCAGAAAGTAATGAACTGAAGCTGCAGTAGACAGAGATTGTCGGCTTAGCACAAAAATGAAGAAAACTCTGTTCGCAAGCGATGGCAGGGTTCTTAACACGACACTTTGTGGTGTGGTGGCAGCATTCATATGAGTTGCTAGTGTCAAATTGTAGACATGGTTTGCATGAATGGACTGTAGGCTTCTTACGCATGCAACGTGGGCTTTGGGTCCACCTTTTCTTTTCTCTTTTGCTTTGGGCTTGCTTCATGGGCTTGCTATTTAATCCAAAAAAAAAATAGAGGAGGGAATAATAATAGCTTCAAGCAAGCATGGGTCTTATAGTACATGAAATATATTCTTCAAGAATATTCATGCATGTATTTGGTCTAACTCTACTCTACTTTGCGCATGAGGCTGGACATGGCACTATATTGAGCTTAGTATCGCGTGACTGCATAGACTTCTACACCACCTTACTGAATCGACCGACTTCAGTAGACAAAACATCCATCGTTATAAAATGTCACCATATGGCCCATTCAATAAAATTTGTAGTATAGTATGGCCAAAGGATCACATTTGACACGACAGAAGCGAGAGAATTAAATATATAAAATAGTCAATAGACATCAACTCACAACCTGTCGGATGGAGCTATTGAATCTTGAAAAACCATTAGTTTTATACACTTCCATACGCATGGACAATATCAAGCCCATCTGGCAACAAGTCCATTCGACAAAACCTCAGTATGACGGGACCTCCTTCAGGTCCAATCGACCGATCTTCACCAGGTTAGGTAGTATGAAGAATCCATTGGACCTCCATCGGGCGCAGTAGATCGACCTTCATCAAAATTAGTAGGATAATGACCCTCATGGACCTTTGTCAGGATTTGTAGGATGAGGAATGATACCATCATACCTTTTTAAGTGCTAGTAGAGTGTAGAGTGATGACTTTGATAGATAATCATCAAGTTCATTCTACCGTATTCTCATGGACCTTTTTCAGCTCTAGTAGTATGAGAAAGAAATGCTCTTGGACCTTTATCAGGTCTATAGATTGAAGAACTCTCATAGACCTTGATCAGGTCTAGTAGAGTAAAGACTATCATGAGCTTTCATCAAGTCCAGTCGACCGGGGACATCCCCCATGGACTCATGTCGAGTCAAGTTGTAGACATGAATTACATATGTCGTATGAATTATACCTTCCTGGACTCATCAAGTCCAGTCGACCGGGGACATCCCCCATGGACTCATGTCGAGTCAAGTTGTAGACATAGACTACACATTTCGTATGACTTATATCCTGAACCTTCATCTGGTTTAGTCGACCGAGGACATCCCCCATGGACTCATGTCGAGTCAAGTTGTAGACATGAATTACATATGTCGTATGAATTATACATTCCTGGACTCATCAAGTCCAATCGACCGGGGAAATCCCCCATGGGCTCATGTCGAGTCAAGTTGTAGAAATGAATTAATTTAATATGTCGTATGAATATACCTTCATGGACTCATCAAGTCCAGTCGACCGGGGACATCCCCCATGGACTCATGTCGAGTCAAGTTGTAGACATGGATCAGACATGTCGTATGAATTATACCGTCCTGGACTCATCAAGTCCAATCGACCGGGGACATCCCCCATGGACTCATGTTGAGTCAAGTTATACGCATAGACTATACATGTCATATGAAATATATCTTTCTGACCTCAGCAAGTCCAGTCGACCGGGGACATCCCCCATTGACTCATGTCAAGTCAAGTTGTAGACATGGAATACACATGTTGCTTGACTTATATCTTGACCTTCATCTGGTTCAATCGATTGGGTAATTCCCCAAAGGCTCATGTAGAGTCAGGCTCATAACCTTACATTCGTTTTGATTCCATTAATAGGCAGCATCAAACGCTCGAGTACGCCTACATACTATGGCCTCGTCGCAAGCGACACACGCATCAAGTACTCTCCAAGCCAAGGACTCCTTGACTTAGAGAATATGGGACAAACTGTTTGGGCCAAATTTGGTCCAGGGGTAGTTTCGTCATTTTACTTCAGACCCAATACTGGACGCACCCCTGAAGCCTCCTAATCAAACCCCAAAGACATAATGTCAGCCCAGGCCCGATGAACACCAACACCCGTAATCGAAGGACCATCCAGAGGCCGGCCCACGTAACGCCTAAGTTCATAAACACCATTCATAAATTCAACAGTTTCCAGCCTACAACGGGCAAATGTAGTGAATATCCTTCATAAAGTCGACTGTTACCAGGACTCAACGGACGAGTAATCAAGTGCACACCCTCAGATATGTATATAAGTAAGAAGGCTCCATGAGGACGAATGGGGGGAGATATAACATTCTCTCCAGAATTCATATAATGGGGATCCTACCGCCCTCACGGCATCACATGGGGATCAAGGTAGTCTCTAGCCTTGCTATTCCATTACTTACAGCTCGTCTTCACTACTGACTTGAGCGTCGGAGTGCCCCCGGCACCCACCACACCGGTGGGCAGTACTCCCGCTCACTCTACATTCTTTGTTTTGCAGGATCGCTAGTGCCTCATCCTCACGAAATCTCGATTGTAGACCTCGGGCGAAAACCAGCGTCTACAACTATCATAGATATCCAGCTGTAGTCGAAGGATACAGTGATGCTAATTGGATATCTGATATGAAAGACTCAAAGTCTACCAGTGGCTATGTGTTTACACTAGCAGGTGCAGCTATATCATGGAAATCCTCCAAGCAGACTGTGATAGCCCGATCTACAATGGAATCAGAATTCATTGCATTAGATAAGTGTGCTGAAGAAGCAGAATGACTTCGAAATTTTCTAGGGGATATTCCAAGTTGGCCTAAGCCAGTGCCAGCAATTTGCATTCATTGCGATAGTCAATCTGCAATTGGAAGGGCACATAACAACATATATAATGGTAAGTCTAGACATATTCGTCATAGACATAATACCGTTAGACAATTACTCTCTACTGGAGTTATTTCGATTGACTTTGTAAAGTCAAAAGATAACATTGAAGATCCGCTAACCAAAGGGTTAAACAGAGAGTTAGTTGAGAAATTATCGAGGGGAATGAGATTAAAGCCCGTTAGATAAATGTTTATTACGAAGGAAAACCCAACCTTGTTGACTGGAGATCCCAAGATCTAGGTTCAATGGGACAACCCACTCGTAATTGACATAATTGGTTCACTGTGGGGGTTACCCTCTAGTCCATTCCTATGGTGACATGCAACAGTGATGCTCGTATGGATCGAGGTTAAGCAAAGGCTTTTAATGATTCTTATGCATCGGGAATCCGAGCGGAGTATTACGAGATACTCTTAAATAAGAAATCACCTATGAGAGAGAGAAGTGGGGCCGCTTCAAAGGGAATTGTACATGGCACAATTCTTAGAAACTCTCGCAGAACCAGGTAGATGTTCATGGACAAAATGAACATAATCATGAGAACTCAGATGTGTTAGGTAAAACATCTGTGTGATATATGTTTTCCATTTACATGAACGACAGTACAGTTCAATGACATCGCGTCCACTGTTAGCCAGTAAATGAGATATATTTTCACAAATGAAGGTTCAAAGGCTGAGGCATACCTATCCTATGCAGGTATTGAACCGTTGAACTCTTCTAAGTCAAAATAAAATATTTCTAAAATATTTTTAACGGGTTTCGCCAATTTCATTCATGTGGGGGATTGTTGGAAAACCTTTTGAAGTTCCCTCAAAGTTAATTAATTCCATTAATTAATTTGGTACTTCAAACGAAAGGTTTCATTAATGAATGATAAATGGCATAATAAATAACATACTTATCTCTTTTATTTTCCCTCTATATATAGAGAGCATTGTTTTCATTTTAAGCAAGAGACGAAAATAATTCACCAAGCGCTTGGTACTTTTGCTTCGGTTTTCTTTGTTTTAGAAGAGTTCAAACACTTTTGTGGTTCGTTGGTGACAGGTTTTGGTGGTGCCCATACTCGTTCGTTTTCCGTTGTATCCTGGGAAACAATCATCTCGCGTTCTACTGCACCCTCGGTAGGGGATGAATTTGTTTTAAGGATATTGTTGACATCAACAAGCCTCGGAATAGAGAAACATTGGTTCGGTTCGGTTTCTTCAGTGGTTCTGTGGCTGATTTCAGGGTCCGCTCGTGAGGGTCCGCTCATCAGCCTCTACCTCCGCTCATCAGCCTCTGCCTTTGCTGGTCTGCCTCTGCTTGCCAGCCTCTGCCTCTGCTCTCAGCCTCTGCTCTCAGGGTCAGCATCAGCTCTCAGGGTCTGCCTCTGCTCTCAGCCTCTGCCGTCAGGGTCCGCTCTCAGGGTATGCCGTGAGGGTCTGCTCTGTGGGTCTGATTTCAGGGTCTGCCGAGAGGGTCTGATTTCAGGGTCTGCCAAGAGGGTCTGCTGGGCTGAAAATTAAGCTTAATTCAGATTTCCTTGTAACTACCAATCATTGTATTTGATTATTATATTTGCACTACAAAAACTACCATTGCCATGATTGTCTATGTGTGGCCATGAATAGTGACTCTTGCGACATTACTCGATCTTCTGTGCTATAATTCATTATAAAAAATCCATCGAGTGTGAACTCGAACAACTCACTGTATAATTTTTTTCTCTAAAAATTTATCTCTTTTGTCACACTTTTGTTTTCTTAATTTTCTAACTATCAGAAAAATGAATTAATTTGGCTAATGAAAATAAATATTTTCTTTTTGTAGTTATGGTACTTTTAGGTTAACCCTAATCGGAGAAAACCAAAAAATATCCTTCTTACTTATTGATAAATTAAATTGTTAATAATTGTTTGATTTTTATTTTGATAGGATATCAAATATCATATTGCATCTTTGATAATAATTTCAAAAATATAATTGGTATTTAAATATAAATTAAAACAATAATTGAATTAAATAAAATATTTAATTCCAATTTCAAAAAATTTAAATTTTCAAATGATTATCTAGTGGCCATTAATTTAAAAACTATATATTAAATATTTTTAATATAGTTTTATATTGTGATTATGTAATTATTAATCAAATTAATAATTATTATATAAATAAAATAATTTATAATTATTTAATAATGCAAATGAGTTAATGACTGGACTATCAAATTATTGTATGGTTTCCTCTAAAATAAAGAGATATCATGAGGACCAAATAGACCCACAACTCCTATCTCCAATAATCTCGGGATATTGACTAAATTTTTTTAATCAAATATTATGTATTATTAGCTTTAGGTTATTCCACTAAAAACTTAAAGTTATATTATCGTCATTGTAGATATTTTATATAAGCCGAGTTATATCAGTGTCCATCGATATAATCATTTTATATACGTTGACCATCTACGATTATCTCATAATTAGAGCTGAATCATAATGTCTATTATATTTCTCTAATTATTTATTGTGTCTTAAGTATCATTGATTTTCTAATGAATGAATTATTCATAATTATTATGAATTTAATCTTTTTATCCGTAATAGAAAAACTTAAGCGCTCTAACCGTTCAAGTACAAAATCAACCCTTAAAGAAGATACTTCCATAATTTTCCCAAGAAGGAATAGATTACACATTTATATAAAATGTTCACAGTTACATATTAAACTATGCTCCCAAAATACAAAGTTATTGACCGAGAATTCTACATTGATCTCACCCATGTAAATCAAAGGATATAGCCTGCTATGCAAAAGTTTGTAGTACACTCAAGATTGATATCAACCCATATATTATCATATAGTATACATATATGAATTTTTGGGTCTAACAAATATTTGAAGAAATTCATTTCCGTCTAGGTATAGGTATAGTTCTATATGATCATATCATATAATGTGTCTAAATTCTCATGTCATCACATGAATGATCCAATATC
Source organism: Zanthoxylum bungeanum (assembly GCA_019454045.1). NCBI lineage: Eukaryota > Viridiplantae > Streptophyta > Magnoliopsida > Sapindales > Rutaceae > Zanthoxylum > Zanthoxylum bungeanum. The sequence goes on from SKCR01025304.1 coordinate 422,529, forward strand.
AATGTCATCGTATATTTATAAAATGTACCGCAACTGGAAATAAACCACAAACAAAGTACCTATATTTTATACTACTGATCTCATATTTAAATCATCTTGTGTATGACATTCATACATCAAGTCTAAAACTATGTGAGCAATTAATGGTATTTTAGATAATTTATAATATACTAATAATTCAAGTGAATAATGAATAAATAATACACATTTTATTAATAATTTGTTTACATGATACATGAAACTTTAGGACATAAATCCTAACTTCTTGTTATTAAATGACTAAATAAACATAATGTGGAATTACTTAGACATATATAGACACTTATATGTAATATTTTTATTGTTTATGTCTACATAGTAATTGGTAACTAAGAAATGGATGTTTATATTTATTTCAAAATAATTAATATCTACATTTCAAAATCTAATAATTTATTTAAATCAATCAAATAGTAGATATTCAAAATTAAAATAACATTTAATGATGTCAATTCATCTATCATTATATTATATAAACCAATGGCTTTTATAATAATATCTAAATTTAAGTCAAAATTTTAAGTTGAAATATTCACAATTTAAAAAATTTAACTACAATTTTCATCAAATAACCCCCAATTATATAATCCAAGTATAATAGGCTACTCATTTCAAAAACATATAAAAGTAGTCCAATGAACTAAAAAATCTTAAAATAAAAACAAAATAAATAGATAATAATAATAATGATCTTTTTAAACTTTTGATTATAATTATTACTTAAATAAGGATAATTTTGAGCTTATGTAATATATTTGAAGATATATATGAAATTATATTAAGGAAAAAACTTATTGCAAAGTTATATTTATATTATAGATATCCATAGTACATGTATGATATGGCTTTTAATAAGATAATTTTTTTTTTAATTTCAAAAACTCTTTCAAAATTTTTGTAATGTTTGATTGTATTTATTGTAGAGTTTTTAAAGATTAAAAAAACTATTTTACTTATATTAGTAAAAACTTAACATTTAGGCTTTTGGAAGTAGATGATTGAAAAGTTTTTTTAAGAGTTAAATTATCTAAAATACCCTTATTTTATTTCATAATATTATTTCATTATTTCATAATATAAATTTAAAAACTTGTCAATTAAAATAATTTTTATAATTTTAATAAAAAATCTTATTGATAATCAAATACCTAATTTTTTTAATCAAACACTTTACTTCTAAAAGCTATAATAATATAAAGGCTCTGTTGGTGTTGCAATTAGAAAAGTATAGTGAACAAACGGTGGTTCATAAACGATATTATGAAATTTTGATTTATACTTAAGAAACTAATTGCAGTGTACTTTTTTAATATTTTGATGGTGGGGAAAAACTAAAATGTTTAGCTTTTACAAAACTTAATTTTTGAAAAAAATTACGATTATTCATCATTAATCAAACGCTTAAAAATTATATTTTGATTCAAACATAGACGTATCATCTCACCAAATGTCAAATCATAATGCAAAACAAATCCAAAATAGATAATTCTTAAAGCAAAATTAACACATCAGAAACTAATTATATATTAAAATTATAAATTAACATTTTACAAAGTAGTTTTTTTTTTTTTTTTTTGAAACCCACAAACCTTAGACTGAGTCAACTCGACGTTTCCATCTTCGAACCCACAAACTTAGACTGAGTCAACTCGACGTTTCCAATTTTTTTTTAAAAAATTCATTTCTCCTTTAAAAGGTTTAAACCCTGACAAAAGTTTCTCTAAAACCCTAATAAAAACCTTAAAAAAAAATCAATCGTCTCTCCGATGGCCGACTCATCAAATCAAAACCCTAAAAGGGAACAAAATTTCCGTCAATACCACCCTTACCAGCAATTCGACGTTCCGATCCAAAGCCTCTACAATCTCCCCACGTCGCCCGAATATCTGTTTCAAGAAGAATCCCTCAATTCTCGCCGATCATGGGGCGAGAATCTCCAGTACTACACCGGTTCCGGTTACTTATCCGGCGCTGTTTTGGGCGCTATCAAGGGATCCGTCGAGGGCTTGCGCCAGGCGGAGCCCTCGGATTCTCTCAAGCTGAGAATCAATCGCGTTCTTAACTCCGGCGGTCAAGTGGGTCGCCGATTTGGGAACTCGGTGGGTGTTTTAGGGTTGATTTTTGCTGGGATGGAAAGTGGGTTGATTTATTTGAGGGATTCTGATGATTTGTTGAACACTGTCGCGGCTGGATTGGGTACCGGGGCGGTTTACCGGGCGGCCGGTGGGTTAAGGTCTGCGGCGATTGCTGGGGCTATTGGTGGCGTCACGGCTGCGGCGGCTGTGGCTGGTAAGCAGGCTGTGAAGAGATATGTGCCTATTTGAGTGAGAATTAAGCTTTGTTAATGGGGTTTTATGAGGGTTTATAGGCTTGGTTGGTTTTATGGTGTTGTAATGTGAAATGGGTTGCTTTTTTATCTGATGAAATTTGTCGACTTGGCCTTTGTTCAGTTGTTGGTTGTGTTCATATTTTATGTTTCTTAATGGAAATCATTAGTTGTCATTTGAGTTGTTTTTGTTTGATGGATTGCTGAATTATTATTAATAATTAGAGGCAAGGGTTTAGGGAAACAGTGAGTAGATTATTGTAATTGTTACTCTTTAGTTGAACTTGTGTGTTTTACATATATCATGTGACTGATTTCTCGTCCCCAAGAGACGTGTCTTGGTGGTCTATGAATCAGATTCTCACATTGAGATCCTAGGTTGGATTGAATGCATTTCTTGTAAGAACCTGAGACAGTCGAGGGTTTTATCTGCTCCGTTTAAGCTCGAAAATAGTGATTTGATGACGGGATTTTCAACGATTCCAAAAAAAAAAAATGTGACTGATTTCTTGTTTGAGTTGTATTTTTTATTTTTTTGTTTGAGAATGGAAATTCAGGAATCAATGGAAAATGTGGAAGATTTTGGGATTGGATGTGGTAGAATTAGTGGTAGAAGGTGATACTTCAAAACTGTACTGGAGTATGTCTATAGACTTTGTGTTTTTATTAACGGTTTGTAATTTCTGAAAATGTAGGAATAAAGTGTCGTTATGAGAATTTTTTCTTTTTCTTTTTTATATTTTCTTTTAAAAAAAATAATAATAAAATATTTAATCCATTAATATTACATGAAAAAATAAATTTTAGCGAGCTCTAAAATAAAATCCAGGCTCCGCCCGTGTCGGATAGGTCTTTTGATGTGTCAGTTGACCTGTGAAGGCATGAAGCAGAAACCATGACTTGTGTGCCAAAAGCTTCCTAATTTTCGAGTATCAGACCTCAAATGGAAGCCAATAAGTTCACTGAAAAATAAAGCCATCTTTCTACTTTTAATTGCAGTAGCATATCAACTTTATCTATTGAAAGCTTACTTGCATCCCTTCTAATCCAAGCAAAAAATTATTAAGATCAGCTCACAAATATTTTAAGAATGAAGACAAGAAGGGAGATAAAACAAGAAACTAACAAGGAAAAAGTTTCATGACACATAAACAAGCAAACAAGTGCAAATGGAGAACCTATATGAATTGAACACCAATAAATTTGCGAATGATCAATAATAATATCGCTCGAAAACTTGCAAGAAACCAGACGAAGCATGGTGTTCTTAAGGTATTCTTAACTATAATAACTGCCAGATTGCTCTACCACCAGCTCCAGAGAAAGAAGTTCATCACAATATATCTCTTAAAATCGTAAGCACACTAAGCACCATATACTAACCTATCTTATCATGGTCACTCTCTCATTGCTTTTTGGGTTTTTATTTCATTTACTTCATGTTTCTGACATTCATATAGCTTGCTGTTGGATCTACTGTGGGCAAGGAACATGCAAACACATAAAGAGCGCGCACGTGTGAGTGCAATGCTGGGTTCCAAATCTTCTCAATGTATCTTACTTTCTGTGCTTCAGCAAAATGTAACAGCACATTCATACTTCTTTTTTCTATCAATCGTAGTAATTCAACAATAACAAGTCCAAAAAACTAACTCGAGAAAGGGTTTTTAATTTTGATGTACCCTGGTAGCTGACTGTTTATTCTGGTAAAGGTGTCGCGTAAGTGGAGCTTTGGCGGGTTTTTCAAACAACCGCTTGGGCGGCTATAGGTGGCGCTTAGGAAGGTTGAACTACCAAAACTAACAGTTTTCTTTCTTTTCTCTTCATGGATTTAACAAACCACACTAAAGGAAAACAAGATTGAGGTCACTTTCAACGGAAAGAATAAGTTTTAATATAACTTCTTCATAAAAATAGTCTCAAGCAATTTGACAGTAGTACAGGGGAAATGATATAAAGTAAAGCAGGAAGCTATATTTCTGCAAAAATTGAAAGAGGCAATTATACTACATCGAAAGAGAAGGACAACAGAAGATGGAAGACAGTTGCATGTCTTATTCAATCTATAATCGCTATATTTAAGCCATTGCCAAACAATCAAAACCTTGTCCTATCAAATCAAAAAACGAAAGGTAAAAATAAAGAACAAATAATAGACCCCCATAAATGGTTGCCATGAAAATCACATTTTAAGTTGACAAAACAAATCATTTTCATTTATTTCACCCTGAAAACAGTCTGTATTTGAAAAAACATGGGTAAGGCTGTGTGCATCCCTAGCTTATAGCGTGAATGTTCTTCCCCACACCCTGCTTATAGCGGGAGCCTGTACGATCTTATTTCACATTCGCGTTCCCCCAGTATAGATTATCATCAAGATACAAATTTCTACCAAGAAAGCCAATCTAAAAGAGGTTTTAAAAACCATCACCAGACTAATGAACAACAACAAGGACAGCAGAATGTACCATAGCATTAAAAAAAAAAACTAAATTTTAAATCCTCACCCACATCACTTGCTCTTCAATTCTATTCCAGTCTTCCCAGCAACGATCACAGCAGTCGCCATATCCAAAAACAAGCCGTGTTCCACAACTCCTTCAAGCTTCCCAATCTCCGTCCCAGCTGAAATCCCATCTTTAATAGGCGTCTCGAAATACAAATCAACAATGTAGTTAAAATTATCAGTGACATAAGGCTTCCCATTTTCAGTCTCTCTCAACTTGGCCTCACATCCCAGTTCCTTAAACATGTCTCTAAGCCTAACCAAATTGTGTTTCCAACAAAACTGAACCACTTCAACTGGCATTGCCAGCTTACTCCCACCGAGTCCACTCACTAATTTACTCTCATCAACCACAACAACGAAGCTTTTCGATGCTGCTTCCACCATTTTCTCTCTCAAAAGCGCCCCACCTCGGCCTTTAACGAGGTTCAATTCTGGGTCAACCTCATCGGCGCCGTCAATGGCCAAATCGAGTAATGGGTGATCGTCAAGTGTGGTTAAGGGAATGTTAAGAGACTTAGCTTGCTCTTCGGTGCGTTTTGAAGTTGGGATTCCGATGATGTCCTTTAACTCGCCGGTTTTTAAGAGTTGGCCGATTTTGTCGACGACGAAGGCGGCGGTTGATCCGGTTCCGAGGCCGAGGACCATGCCGGATTTGACGTAGTCAACGGCTTTGTCGGCGGCGAGCTTTTTCAAGGCGTCTTGGGTGAGAGCTGGGACGGCTTGGGCTTTGATGGTAATAATAGCGCGTGGTTTTAGGGTTTGAGTGGCGCGTGGGATGAAGTGGGCGGAGGTTGAGTGGTGGAGAGTAGAGAGGAAGGACAAAGATGTCATTTTGGGCGGACGCTGTGTTTGGTTGTTGAGAAAATGAAGAGCAAATGATAAATAATCATATCATTTCACATTTTTTTTTTTTATAATTATAATTATGTTATATGATCTACCAAGTAAAAGTAAAAGTAAAGCATGAGTTATCAATAATAAATCATAATTTAATAGTATTTAATTAATATTATGACGTATCAAATAAGCAAACTGTGAATCACTTGATTCTAATTTTTTTTCGAAACAACCCAATATTCGGTGATAATATTAGGTCCTAATTACTCTGGGCTCGAGCCGGATAGGACCACAAGGATAATAAAACTCTCCCAACAAATATTTAATGTAGCTGCATTCCCAAGCCTCGAGCCAAGGACATTCCTTAAGCTATAACAACCCCTACTAGATTCTCTTTTCAAATACTTCAACCTCCAATCTTTCATTTTCTCAACTTCTCCATAATATTAATTTTCTTTACTAATTATTGAAAGTTGTTAATTTACCGCTATATTTAATTAATGTTATGATATGTCAAGCAAACTATTGTTACAAACAATAAATTATAATTTAATAAGTCTTTAATTAATGTTATGATATGTTAAGCAAGTCAATGATCACTAGATTCCATTTTATACTAAGGAATTGTTACTAATTTATTTATTAGTGGAAATATAACATATTTCAATAATAAGCATTTACTAATACCGTCATATTATTTCATTTTTTTATTTTATAATCAGTACTCAATTATTTATTAGTGAGAATTCATGAATAATAAATTATATTAATGTTAATTATAAAAATACCTTTAACCTAGTCAAATCTATGTTTGCAGAGTTTTATTCTTTGTTATAAAAAGAGTATAAAGTGGAATAATTAAAAAACTCATTTATTAATTTAAGAGAATATTAAATGACTTATATTATTTAAATAATTAAGGATCTAATTAATTTTATTTTTTACAATTGATATTTATTATATTTATGAGATGAGCCACATATTGCGCGGATCGGCAGCCAGTGGAATACTAAAATATAAATAACTCTATTTATTATAATAATTATTTTTAAAAAAAAAATTGTTTTGCAGCTGGTGAGCCAAATAAACCCTGAAACGGTGCGTTTTATACAACACAGTAAAGTTGCGTCGTTCTTTCTATTTTTTTTTTTCAACAATATTTTCTTATTCTGTCTTTTTAACTTCTTCGTCCCAAAATCAAATTCTGTGACGCGAGTCACGCCCCATCAGCCATGTCCGCTGAATCAACCACAACAATTAACAGAAGCACAGTGAGTACAGTCCAAAAGTTTCAATTTTTATGCCTCTTTGCTCAGTTCTTGCTTGAGGAATTTTTTATTTTTATTTTCCTTTGTTTGGTTATTGAGAAATTTAATGGGGGAATCTTGGGATTTTGTTACTTGGGTTCTTTAGTTTTTGCTATGTTGTAATTTTTTCTTTTTCCCTCTGTTGTATTCCTTGTCATGCAATTTTTTAGTGAGGAAAAGTAGGATGCATTGATATTGATTATTGGCAAGATATTTCTTTTTTGTTTGGTTGATGAGAAAATCAATTTGCAAGAATTTTGAATCTGGAAACTGGGTTTGTTGATTTTGAGCTATAGTTCAAAGATTTTTAATTTTTTTTCTCCAATATTTGGGTAGTTTGAAAAATGGTATATTAAGATTGTGATGTTGGTTTTAATGATTAGGTTGATCTTTTGGACTTCATAGACTGGTCTGGAGTTGAATGCCTTAACCAAAACACTGCTCATTCTCTTCCAAATGCTGTCAAACAGGTAATTTCATTCAACATTGCCCTTTTTCTTCCGTTTTTATAACTTATTGTTAGTGATTTAAACTTTTTGATGAATGATGAAGGAATGTTTATGCTGAAGTTTCATGATTTTGCTAGTAATGTGAAGAGTGCATGCCGGATCAGTATGATATTTCAAGCTTTTCTTGTGTCATGATGAAAGTAGGAAAATAAAATATGAACATTAATTGTTTTTTTCCTCTCTGTTTGCAAGTATATGGAAGCTCGTCTTGACCAAAATATAGCACACCGTTATTTGAGTAAATTATGTTATTTGGTTTTGTGTAATAATATACTAATAGTTCAATATCTACTAATCTGTGGTCTGTTGATTGGAACTTGGCAATAAAAGTATAATTGCGCGGAATTAAAGGTTTACTTTTTCATAAAATAAGAGTGGCATTTCCAGTTCCACTAAATTCTATTTCAAAACTCTAGAGTCTTGCTGTCAAACACTGTATTTGTGTAAAACATATTCTTTCTTGTTCAATATCTTCCATTCAAGTTTGAGGTTTGAACAACTATACTTAATTTACTTTCTCATGAACTCTAGGGTTACAGAGAAGATGAGGGTTTGTATCTGGAAAGTGATGCAGATGAGCAACTTCTGATTTATCTTCCTTTTACCCAAGTTGTCAAGCTTCATTCTATTGTCATCCAAGGACCGGAAGAGGAAGGTACTTGTCACTGTTTCTGAATTTGTTTCAAGGCAACTATATTTTTTCTTGTGCAATCTCTTCTAGCTAAAAACATTTATCAAAATGGAATTTTATGAGCCATCGAGCTTAGGCCATCCATAGCCACACGCTCACTGGAGTGAAAGGGTGGACTATGTATACAGGATAGACTTAATTGGTTTTTCCTTAGTATCATATGAGAATAAGACAGCATGTTTGTGTGGGCATAGCATGAAAAATCGTTGTCAACTTTTGGAGGGTTTTCAGTTTTGTTAACTTAAAAGAACTGAAGGCTCAAGATTTTTTTTGGTCAATGTTGCTGGTTGTGATTTATATGTAAAATTTATTTCGCCTTGCATATATACTTTGAATTGTTGGCTTGTTGCAGATTCATTTTGTGTGTTTCCAAGAATTCTAACGTGAAGGTTGTTTAATAGGTCCGAAGACGGTGAAACTTTTCACAAACAGAGAACATATGGGATTTAGGTACTGGTTTAGGGATGATTACTTTTATTGATTTTAGATTTGATATGGATATATACATGACTTTTCCATACTAATGTTCTATTTCATGATTTGGCGATAACAGCAATGTCAATGATTTCCCTCCGAGTGACACAGCTGTTTTATCCTCGGATAATCTCAAGGTAGCAATTCCATGTCCACTTGTGCAGTTGTGCTTATACTACTACTAGTTTGCTGCAGTTAACTGAAAGGATTTTTTTCCGCTACGCTAGTAAACTGTTGGCTCAAACTGCTGTCTTGACTGTTTTGTTCAGGGAAAACCAGTAGCCTTGAAGTTTGTTAAGTTTCAAAATGTACGCAGGTAAGTTAATGCTTATGGGTTGCTAAAATATCTTAGTTCTTATCATGAATTCTAATTAGATTGGCATTTGAGTTGACAAACCTTATCATTTGGATCAGCTTGACAATATTTATCGAGGACAATCAGTCGGGTTCTGAAGTTACAAAAGTTAATAAGATAGCTCTGTTTGGTACGACGTAAGTTTCTAAAACCTTAGAATTGTATCACCAAGTTTTCCCTTCTGTAGTGTGCTGCAAAATTAAGCATCTATAAAATAATGGCACCGTAGTTTATTGTACAGTTTGTTCAGAAGGACAGAGGTTAGTCCTTAATAGAAGCTTTTATTGATTATTGTTTCATACAATGCAGGGTTGAAACAACAGACATGAAGGGCTTGAAGAAGATCGAGGACAATCACTGATCCTGACAAAAAGCAAATATGAAAAGGAATGAATGAGGCCTCCTCGTGAAAGATGTGTTTATTGTATTATCAGCTTTATCTAAACTTCAATTAATCCTGAAGTTTTAAAAAGGTTTGATGCATTATGAGCAAAAGTTACATTTGATTGTCCAAAGATTTTCTCTCTTTGGTGTTGCAAATGCTTTCACCTGTATCATTGAGCTTTACTCTTTTTACATTGCAACTGCTATCATCTGTATGATTAGGGTTGGCGATCGGGATTCTGGATGAAAATTAGCACTAAATAAAAATTCCGAAGGGGATTTGGATTGATTTTTCATCATGAATAAAAAATCAGATATGAGATTCAATAGTAAAAAAATTATCTTAAATCCTGAATGAAAATAAAAAAATCAGCCAGTTTTGAAAACAAATTTTTCATCTAAGATTGCCATGAATGATTAAGTTTGAATCTAAATTAGGTTCTGTTTTGTTCCAGCGAATTTTGCAGGTCTCCTATGTGTTTTGTAAACCGAATCGTTTTTAAATTAATGCAATCAAACTATAACAGATGAACACTTATTAAGTTAGCATCATAGCTCAATCACTTGCAAATTAATTTCATATAATTATATATCTGCACAGATGAATATAGTTTATCTAAAATGGCAAATTGCAAATCTAAGAGAATTTTGCATGAAATAAACAGATTCATGAGAACACAGATACTAATTCAGTACAAATAACACCCTACGGAACAAGTTCTGGAAATTAAAAAAGAAGAAGATGGAGATGAACAATGTTTACAATTAATAGTCCAGGTCCAGAAGGCACCTCAATTTCATTAGGCTGATGATTTTACATCTCAAGTGCTGTTTGCATACAGGTCAATGCTGCCTATTTGCAGCCGCGAGGTTGAGTTAACATCACGAACAGCGAGAAACCTAAACCTGTTTGTTAGGGGAGAATATTACAATTACATTCATAAGCATAATATGGCAAAAGGGTTGGTGGAAATGATATAGAACAAAACATTTTACCTGAAAGCATTTGATGAAAAACTCGTGGTCTTGATCTTAAATGTTTTACGCTGGAAACGGTTTTCAAACATCTGAGAAGTTTGTTTATCCAGAACATGCCAGCTGGATCCCCCATCATTGCTTCCCTCAAGAACCCTGGATGGAAAGACATTATATGTGCAATAGTAATGGAACCTTGTGAAAATATTACGAAGTCGACCAAAAAGTTCAGGATCATAAATAAACTTGATATTGATTCAATATTGATCAAGGGTGAAAACAAAGAGGCACAATCATAAATCCATGTCACTCAACAGTGAAAAGGGGAAAAAAACCATGCATAAATAGTACCAATCCATAGGATCCCGCTCTGGAGCATCATTCGCTGACATCAACTCATATGCCACAAGTTCATGCATCTGGTTGTCTGCTACTTTATATATTATCCAACAACCTACATGGTGAAGTTCAATTACATAAAGATATAATAATTGTTATCCAACAACCTACACGGTGAAGCTCAATTCCAAAAGCATTTAATAAGACTTGATCACAATCGGATTCAAAATATTACACAACCAATAAAATTAATTTTAGGTAACATGGTTTTACTTGGGTGCGTGTATGTAAAATTAGGGATGGCAACGGACCGGGTGGGCCCGGACTTGGGCTCGGGCTCTTTTAAAATAATAATTTTTTAATTTTAAAATAAAATAATTAATTTTTTTTTGAATTTTTTAATACTTAAAAATGAAAAAAATTAAGAATATCACTGTTCTTAGTGTTTTTTTTTTGGATTGTACATTAAAAATTTAGTTATAAATATATGTATTTAGAATTAAAAATTAATTTATAATTAAAAAAAAAAATATTTTTATCTATAAAAATCAGGCCCATACATGACTCAAACTTTTTCCTAAGTCCGGCCCGAGCCTGTAAATTAAAATTTTTCCCTCGGGCCGGACCGAGCTCGTGCGGGCCTCAGGCTTTTCTACCACCCCTATGTAAAATGTCATTATTTTCCCTATATTCATTTTCTCACGCTAATAGGAAAGAGAGAAAGGAGGCGGGAGAGCCAAATTACAAAAATGATAATGTAAGGAAATCCAATGGCAATTTCTTGAGTTTCCAACTTTTGCGTAATAACAGGTATTATATTAGACTATTTTGGGTTCTCAATTTTGATAGTATTATCTTTGAAATCAAGAGAATTAATCAAAAAGTATCTCTAGTAAGAACAATAGTTCTAAACATTACTTTCCGGAAAGCAAAGTCCGAAAATTTAAAGGCCAAACAAAAAACTTTAGAAGCTACTTGTGCCATTTCTTTGCATTGGCATCCACAATAACAAAACAAAGAGAATAATGCTTATTTGATTCACATTACCTCTCGCACCACTAGGTTCTTCCCATTTAGAAGGGCGAGTTCCATCAAATGCAGATGTGGCCTGGAAATTTTCTTGTGAGCGGATTTATGAAAGAAAAGTTAAGAGGCACAAACTCAAAATCACAAAAAATTGCAATATATAGACAAGTCAAACAGTACTTACAATCCCGAAAGGAAGCTCCTCACCGCTTGCTAGAACTGAACCAGAATGTATTCGGTTTAACTTCAGAAGTGGTAGGGAAAATGAATCTTTACCAAAGTTGTGGCAACTGTTAAGATCATGGATCAAATCATCTAAGGCCTTGAACACAACAGGCAGTGATAAAGAGGTTTTAACTGGGTCGCCAGCCAAAATTATGTCAATTTGTCCATCAGTTTTCGACTCACTCTTCAGGGAAAGGGCATAAAGTAACTGCCCAAGAGAAGGAAGCAACAGATGCACAATCTTCTGTACATTATTTGGAACTGAATTTAAGGAAACTCTTCTTGCTTTATAGGGAGACTTCTTTAAAACCACCAGAATTCCTTTTAACACCTTGAGTACTTCAATAGCTCCAGATTTTGAAACATTATTCTCAACAAAATGAGAAAGAACAGGAGATAATGCATTGTAGATTCTTGTCACATGCTCATCTATGCAATCACGAATGGGGCAAGAAGAGCAACTCAAAGAGCAATTGTCATCAGAACCAATTTCAGACCTTGAAATACACCATTCCTTGTCTCCACTTTGCCTTCCAGGTAAAGAGACAGGAGCATCATCTGAAGAATGTAAATCTCTTTCAAGTGCTTCCTTTTCACATTTATCACGGTCTTCCAGTGCAGAAAGTGTCTCAGATGCAAAGCTTCTACGACATTCTCTTGTCATGTTAGCAAGTACAGCAGAGACTGTTGGTTCTGTGGCAATTTTCCGTCGAGACCGAACCTTTTTTTTTTTTAAAAAATAATCATTTCCCTTAATAACTTGACAAAACATGTATTTGTAAATGGATGAAGAAAAAGATACTATGGTAAATATCTATACAAGCAAATAGCAGAACTGCTTCTATGAGTACCTCATGCCACTTCCTTGTGTAACGTCTAGTGACATCATAAACTCCATCTTTTGCAATAGCAATCACATAATTCAACTTCTTGTTCCACCTAGAGATTATGAAGTTTATAAAGTCAGGACATAACCCTGGATGTTCAAGGAAAAATGTGGATGAAAGAGTTTATTCATAACAAATAACTAAACCAGGAAATTCAAAGTACCCCTTCTCATATAACAATGGTTTGTCATATATTCCCTCACAAGGATCAAGATGCATCCATCTGTTAAACGATAGATGTCAGAATACATTTAACTCATATTTAAGCTAATCCTGATAACTGTTTGATGCTCGAGGATATATAAAACAGCAACTTTGTGAATGAACTGTACCTTCCCAAAGATTGCGAGAAGCACTCTGTCCACACATGATCTGTAAAATCCCGGATCTAGAAATGAAGCACAATTTAGTCATTTGTGACAATCTTCTCTCAACCGTCATACCGTTCAGTGTAGTGAAAGACTGAAAATCCTCTTAAAAAATTAACATAGAGCCAAAGTCATACACAGCATTACAGCAATATGCTTGTGCCAAAAAGCTAGAACCTTTTAGGGCCAGTTTGGCATTACTGTAGTTTTTAAAATAATTGCTATTAGATGTGCTGTAGAAATAATCAATTGTGAAGAGAATCAATTAAGTGTTTGGTAAATTTTGTTAAGTGTTGTGAGTTGTTACACATGTTTGGTAAATTAGACTGTTAAACAGCCGTAAGAAAGCAAATGACTTAAGCAAACATGCGGTTCAATGAAATTTACTTGCACATATAAACACGTATATATCCTTTTTTTTTTATTGCAATTGGTAACTAAAAAATAATTTTTGTACTTTTTTAATTTCATTTATTTTATTTTGTTATCTCAAAATATTTGATGATAATAAATTATTAACGATAATATACATCAAATATCATCAATATCTAGGCGGCCATCCTTTTTTTATTTAATCACCAATATTGTATAAAAAATCTAATGAGCTATAAAATCACAAAATCAAAAAATATTATAATAATGATCTTAATTTTTTTTTTTTTTAAAAAAAATTATTTCCTAATTGAATAAGGATAATTATAGGTTACTTTATGTAGTATGTGGAATTGTATTAATAATAAAATTGATTCTCAAAATCAAATTTTGAAAAGTTAGTCCTTCACCGCTTTTCAAAATCCATTGTATGATGGGATGATTTTGCCGAAAGTAATTTTTTTTTTCAAAAAATATTACCAAACACCAAAATTAGATTTTAGCTTCTCAAAATCACTTTTGAACCTTCCAACAGCAATTCCAAAAGGGCCCATAGATGAATTCAACATTCCTCAAACTAAGATTTCATTTTGCCAATAGCTTTTCTCATCAAAAGTCGTCACATGGAAACCACTGAGCCATCTGCAAATGTATCTGTTGAAATGCAAGACTGTAAATATTCTCTAATATCTAAATTTAAGGACACAGGGCATGGTTAAGTGTTTATAGGATCCTACAATTTTCTCAATATATTAATGTGGTAGAAATGGACAGAAAATATTCTGGACATATTTCAAATACCAGGAGAAGGTTCCTTATATTTTGTTGACAGTAGGGGTACAAATTTGTCAGGGGACCTGATACACAAAACTATTACAATATCCATGTGTTGTGCATCCATGGAGCAGGTTCTAACAATATGGTCTATGATATTTCTGATTTGCCACTCAAATCTATGTTGAGAAAATTACCACTTGTTTCAGTAACCTAGTTGTCTTAAAACACTCAGACCAGTATTTCTCTAGATTGAAGAGCACTGAGGTTGAAAAAAGTTAATGTTGAATTGAATTAGCAACTAAAATATTGACTAACCAGACGAGATTCATAGCCAAATGCTCGGCAATACAGCGTAAAGCAATTAGCCCACTCCCCACAACGCCCCCTTTTTGTTTCCACAAGCTGCATACATAATAGAACACAAGAAGATTATATTCCATATGAAACAGACTTTGCAATCAGCTCAAGAAAATTGAAGTACCTTTAAAGGATCATTATAGCGTGGAAAACGAGTAATTCTTGAGCAAGCCTTGCAGCTGGAGATGAAAATAGAGGTGAAGTGTAAATAAGGTGAAAACAAACATGTCAGGGTGCCGATAATAAAACAAAAAAGCTAAAAGTGAGAATTAGTAACAAACATTGGTTCGGCCAGACTAAGAATGTGACAATGTCGCACAGATAAGAGAGAGAAATAAAGAGAAAAACCAAAAGAACTACTCAACCTATTTGCAATTTCCGTAATCTGTATTGAATGCATTTTATAAGAACTTTCTGTGATAAATAAAAAACTAGAATCGGATAATTAAACAGATTAAAGGAATTAGAATATGAAAATGGATGTTGCTATCTAAAATTTGTTCTGTAGTGAGATAGCCTACAGAAGGGGATTGCAGCGTAAGACAATTTCTCCAGATATTTATCACTTATGGAACATTTAAAATAGGAATTCATATAGGTATTATCTCAAAGAAAAAGACGATAAATTAGGAGTAAAGAATTCTCTAGACTGACCGATAAAGCTCAACTCGAGTAGCTCCATATTGGATCTCTGAAGGGAGTGCAGTACCCATACCTTGACTTACAGTTTCCTTGCCACAACCATCACAAGGAGGTGCATTAACCCACCTACAATATTGGAGTATTGATAAATACACAGGTAAGATTCATTCTGTCACCAATTTCTAGCAAAAGAGAAGTGTTGTATACACTGACTCAGTAAAATCTGCTGCTTCTGAATAGCAACAAGTAAAAAGGAAATAAAATAAAATAAAAATCTCCCGCATAAAAAGAAGCTTAAATTCCAGCAACACATAACATACTGAAAGGGCCAAGCACAGTCCTAAAATTAGCATTTAGGATTAGTTCAATTCCTAATCTTTGAGGTTGAAACTTGAAACAGAAAATTGTTAATAAACATGGTAAAAATAAAGCAGCTGAGCAACTGAGGAAAAACATATTGTATATAGGAAGTTCTATAATCAGATAATTTAACATTTTTTCAATTAAGTATATAACAAGAAAAGCTTCAGTAATAAGCAGCACCTGAAGGTTTGTTTGAACCAGAAAAGCAGCTGTAGCAGGAAAGCATGATCTTGTTCACTTTTTGATGGCTTAAAGTTCCCCTCCTAAATCATAAATATCAAAATTATTAGACACATATTCTATCTTATAGAGGAAAAATGGTTCATTTCCACAATTAGTTCAATCATAGCAAAATGAATTTTTGTATTATCCTTGATAAAGTAGTCAGAGAACACATTTCCAAAGATAGTAAATAAGCAATTCCAGTTGAATGAGTAACCTTGTAGTAAATAGTAGGAATATATATCAGCTGCACAAGATAGTCATAATAAACACCAAGAAGTCTACAAACTTTTAAATCAACCTCCCAAAAAACATTTTCATAAACAAAAAAAAAATGAATTAGATGATTTCTCTAACTAAACCAGCATGCTGATGAAACATTTACCTTCTACATCATCCTGAGCAAACAAAACTACTACAGGAAGCCTTTCTTGTATAAGATTAGGTTTGAAATTAACTCATCAATGCCACAGGCAAAGATGCATCCAAGATATCTTGTACAAGATTAGGTTTGAAATAATTCAGCCTAATTATGCATGTGTCAATATGCATGTATGAATCAAAATGTCAAATCCATAACTGCAGCTAATAACCTTTCAGAATAATTTCCACCGTTTACTAAATAGAACATTTTTGGCCCCCAAGGGGCATGGTCTGGTGGTTTTCAAGTAGCTCTATATAGCTTGCCACTTGGGTTCGAATCTTGGGGAGTTAAGGGAATAAAAAATTAAATTTGAGCTACACCCACCCCCTTACCTTTACATATACACACACAGAGTTGGGATTTATAAGTTGCGGGATCCCTTATACACACACACACACACACATATTTCCCCAAGGGCGTAGCTAGGTTTGCAAAAATAAGCGCTTTTAAAGCACAACGTCCAGGTTCAATTCTGGGGAGGTAAGGGGTTAAAATGTATTTGCGCTTGCCTACCCCCTTATCTTTATAAAATAAGGAAAAAATAGAACATCTAAGCTTCAAAATTCTGAAAATAACTTTAACTAAATCAAGCCAAAATGTTATGATAATTTCGTTCGGATACATGATTCTTACATGTCGAGAACTTCAAGTCAAAGGTGGCTATGAGTAAGTAATAATATTAAGCACTCAGTAAGGAATGGCAATGACATATCCACACATGAATTACCATCATGCTTCTGTAGTTCTGTATCTTGAATTTGAAAGAATGGTTCATGGATGTAGGAAACAGAAAAACATTACCCTGGCCAAAGAAACCGAAGCTTTCTCCTCAAGTATTTCTATTGGAACAGTCTTCTTGGCTGCCTCTTGGCGTATTGGGTCCTCATACTACCCAAAAAAAAAAAAAAGGCCAATTACCAATAGAACAATTTTCTTTCTACAAGCAAAATACTCTTGTTCGGTCACCAAGAATAGGAAGAACTATCAAACGAGGAAAAAAATGTTAAACGCGGTTTTATGAAATTAATCAAGTAAATAAAATCCTTAAAAAAAAACCAATTCCCTCTAAACTATTCAAACACTTTGTTTGAAAACTGATGTTAAGAAGAAGAAAAATGGAAGCAATTCAAATGAAATTCTTCAAATTTCATCAATGCCATCAAGCAGGGAAAGTTTTAAATTTAAAATTTGAAATTTCTCCTCTTCAAACATTTCCTCGGTAATTAACCAATTAAAGAAAAGTTTTGAAAGAAACCACCACATACTCTAAATCAAAGAGTGTAAATATATATTTATATATTTATATATATATATCAAAGTTACCATGAGAACTTGACGAATGTACGGCCGCACAGTCTCCTCAAATTGCTTACTATCTTCACCCACAGCATACTGCTGAAACAAAAGAGCTTCCTCCTCTGCCTAGACAGCAAAAACATTTCCAGAGAAATAAAAAAAAAACCCCATTTTGCAAATCAAAATAAAAAAAATGAACCAAACAACTCAAAACCTACCAAATTAGGATGTTTCCAAGAATGCTATTACAGATAACATTTGAAAGCACTTTCAAACGCTTCTCTTAAAAACTTGAAGGTGCTTTTCTAATCAACTAAGAATTTTCAAAAGAAACAACTGTCAAGTGCTTCTTTCAAAAGCATTTCTGAGTGTATTTGTCACCTCAAGGCTATTTACAAACACAACAAGACAAATACACCAGCTTTTTTTTACTATAAGAAAGCGCATTCAACAGGGTCTCATTGTCAAAAACGCTTATTTTTAATCACAACAGTTACAAAAAAAAAAAAAAAGAAAAAAGAAGCAAAACCTGTAACATTCGCGCCAATTTCTCATCGGATTTCAGCAATTCGTCGTTCTCTTTATCACTGTCAGTAACATTTTCCTCAACAGACAATAACTTGAGCTTATCACTGATCGTAATGAGATCAGAATCGTCCGATACGAGCCGTTGATCATCATCATCACCGACGATCTGATCATACCAATGGATAATCAAAACATAAACTTAAAATCGCATGCAATTAAAGAGAAAGCCACCTAGAAAGAGCAAATTAAGACCTTTTGTTCATCAGGAGGAATCGACGTGAGCGAGAAGAGCTGGAATTTAAAAACCTGAAACGAAAATGTGAGCTTAGAAAGAGAAATTGAGAGGATTTAGAGAGAGAGAGAGATTATATGTATTGATTATATAGTGAGACCTCGAGGCCGTCGGCTGTGTCGTAATCGACGTCGAAAGAGGAGTCCCGGTGTCGGACTGAGAATTTCCGAGCTGCCATTTTTGTCTTTCTCTCTGTACGACGTCGTTTGCCTGCGTTTTAAAGAAAGTAAAAATCACTCGACAGTTTTATGTTTGCTTGGGAGGATGAAAGTGGGCACGGTCAAGTTATTTTTATTTAAAAAATTTATAATTATAATTATTCGATTTTTCTGGTATGATTTTTATTTAAAAAACTATAATTATTTTTAATTATAGGTTTGGTTCGATATAATTCGATTTTTTTTTAATTTTTAATAATAATAATAATAATAAACTAAAAAAATTAATAATATTTACTTAAATTTTTTTAATACCGTAACTTTTCTAATCATTATTACTATATTAATAATTTTTTTTCATAAGATTTAAGTATCATTTAAATTATTTAAAATGTAAGAAAATAAAAAGAATAATAACCAAAGCATAAAATTATAAATATTTTATTAAATTAATCATCACTAAACACTAAATAAATTAAATAATGTAATAAATATAATTATAAAATAACAACATAATATGATTAGATTTTAAATAATTCAATAAATTAAATTATTCAATTAATTCAGTTCTGTTCGATTTTTTAGTTAAAAAATTATTTTAATTTGATTATGTTCAGTTTTTAATTAAAATATCGAATAATTATTTTTTTTTAAAATATCACTTCAGTTCGATTCGGTTTTTCAGTTTCAGTTAATTTTTTTATCCACCCTTATTTTGGGTTTTTATATATATAACTATAATTTATCTGTTGATGTTTCGGCATCAGTCGGTTCAGACCTCCATTTAGTTTCACCTAAACTTCATCCTGATCATGGATTGATCACCCAGGTTCGAATCCATAAGAAGTGACAATTGTTCTATGAAGACTCGCTTTCGTTACGGTTCTGATGGGTTCCCTTAATTAAACCACTGTTTATGAGTCACCGATCGAAGATTAACAGAGTTAAGCGATCTGTCGAAGCACTGAAATGAAAAGTCAAAAGTGAAAGAAATTGTTGAAAGTATTCAATTGCTTTTGCTCTGCGCCTCTGCCCACAGTGCCAATCTCTCTCACTCTCGGTCCTTTCTCCTTTGCCATAATTCACAATTTCACATAACATTTTCTCACTCTCTGCTCTGCGCCTCTGACTCTGAGTGTCTCGGCTCGTCAGTTTGTCTTCCAATTTGGATCGCCTGCTCTGCTCTCATTCTCAATTGCTCTCGGCTCTCCACTCTCCTCTCTTCTCACCACGCTCTCGGCTATTCGGCGGTCGGCTTGCTCCTGTTCCTCTCAGCCTCAGGTTGCTAATCTTTTACTCTTTTGCTCATCAAGAATTCAAGATGCCAATTTTTTACTTTTTTGCTCATCAAGATGCCATTTTTTTTTTGCTTGTCTGACATTTTTTTTTAGTTGCTCATCAAGATGTGAAATTAATCCGTAAATGATAAAACATTGAAGTCATTAAACTTTACTGGATACAATATAATCATTAGCCTTTGTGTATGATTCAAAGGATGTGAAAACTCAGTTACTAGTCATACCCAGAAAGCATGTAAAATACTGCATAGTGTGTCTAAAAACTCAGTTACTGGTCAGGAAGCAGAATTAAGTAATCACCTGCAATTGTAGATTTCTGAAAGGAAATGGGGTTAGAGTTTTAGTATTTCTGTTTTGAGGCAAAAGCTCATGTAAATTAAACTATGGCAAATGACGTGTGATTGAGGGACCTTATTCCTTGTTATTGTGCTGCCACTGTTGGCCTTATTCCTAATTCCTTGTTATTGTGTTGCCACTGTTGGCCTTATTGATGATGATGTTCTCGTTGGAAACAAGTTTATTCAAATGCTTTGTTTCTTTATCTTGTTATATTGTTGATTCAATTGTTTTTTCCAGATTTTGTTATGTCTAACTTGGAAGAATCTACGCCTATTCGGCCAAATTCCCTTGTTTTTCTTAACGGCCTTGAAGATGTACGCGAGCATAGTGATGATGAAAATGAGATCCTTGATATTGAAGATGGAAAAATAGATGAAGATGGTAACAAAAGAAAGAGGGTAGCATTAGAAAATATGGATAATAAGAGACGAACAACAGCAAAATATTGGATCATTTTACCAAGATTACTGTTGGTGAGAAATTAAAGGCAAGATGTAATCACTGTGCCAAGTTATTGAGTGGTATGGCTGGAAAAGGTACCAGTCACTTAAATAGACACATGAAGAATTGTTATACTAAAAAACAACCTAAGTTTGAAGATACAGTTCAAAAAACTCTTAATGTTATAAAACAAGAAGATGAAACGACTTCTATGGAGCTTAGATCATTTGATATAAATATTGTCCGTCAAAAAATTATGTCATTGGTTATAAAGCATGAGCTGCCACTGAAGTTTGTTGAGTTTGATGCTTTTAATGACTTGATGAGTTATTACAACCCTTTGGTGAAGAAGATGTCCAGAAACACTTTAAAGGCTGATATTTTCAAATTGTATAAATCAGAAAAGATGAAAATAATGAATTTTTTGAATATTAATGACATCATGGTTGCTATTACTACTGCCATGTGGGTTGCTGGTAACCAAAAGAGAGGGTATATGGTTGTTACATGACATTTCATTGACAACTCATGGCATTTACAAAGTCGAGTCTTAAGGTAATTTAATTTTGTGTACTTATAATATTATGTCTAACTTATTTATTGAATATGCTAACATTTAATTACATACATTATGTATATGTAGGTTCATATATGTACCAGCCCCACATATTGCTGAGTGTCTATCTTAAGTTCTAATTAAATGTATGATGGATTGCAATGTGGATCGAAAGCTGTCAACTGTTACTTTGGATAATTGTTCAACTAATGATGCAATGGTAGAAAGATTGAAGGGAATGCTTTCAACTAAATCTTTGTTATTGGGTGGTAAATTTTTTCATATGAGGTGTGCAACTCATATTTTGAACCTAATTGTGAAGGACGGTTTGACCGTGATTGAAGTGGGTATTGCAAAGATTAGAGAGAGTGTTGCTTATTGGAGTAGCACACCGAAAAAGGATTGAAACATTTTTGATATCCGCACGTCAATCATTGATAAGACTGAAATAAAGTTGGTGCTTGATTGTCCGAGTAGATGGAATTCTACATTTGTCATGCTTGATATTGCAGTTAAGTACAAAAAAGTTTTTCATAGAGTGCAACAAATTGAGCCCCATTATAAATGTTTGCCTTCTGATGCAGAATGAGAGATGGCTGAAAAAATGCTAGAATATTTACGTCCATTTTATTTGTTGACGGAGATGTTTTCAGGTACGAAGTATCCTACAGCCAATATGTTTTTTCCATTGGCTTGTAAAATGAGGATGTCTTTGATGGAGTGACAAATGTCCCTTATTCCTCAAGTTAAACAAATGGCCTCTATTATGATTGCCAAGTTTGAGAAATATTGGCAAGAGATTCATGGGGTGTTGGTTATGGCTGTCATTCTTGACCCAAGATTTAAGATGTTGTTAATTGATTATTATTTTCCAAAGATTTATGGTGTGGGTGTTAAAGAGAAAAATATGAGAGCACGTCAACTTTCTGAAGAGATAGTTAAATATTATGAAGTTAAGTCTCATGTTGGTGGTGAATCTTCTACTTCAGTTGTTCATTCCCATGATATTGTGACCACTGGTTCGTCTTCTTTTTAGATTTTCTGACTTTGATTCTTTTGCCACTCAAAGCAATCATATGACAAGATCAAAGTCCGATCTTGAAAGGTACTTAGATGAGCCTTTAGTTACTAGAACTTCAGATTTCGATATTTTGATTTGGTGGAAGACAAATAAAGGAAAATATCCTATTTTGGCTGATATAGCTAAAGATATATTAGCTATTCCTATTACGACTGTGGCATCAGAGTCTGCTTTTAGCACTGGGGGAGGCATTTGAGTCCACATCGCGCCAAATTACATCCTGACACATTGGAAGCAATAATGTGCACTCAAAATTGGTTATGGGCTTCTGAGCGAGGTATAAGACTATAATGATTATTTCTTAATTAATTATTTTCTTTGATTTACATGTTTTAACATTTTTTCTCATTAGGTCTTATTCCTGAACAATTTATAATTTCTGGAGAGGAACTGATGGATGCAGTGGAAGGAGACTTTGAGCCACAAGAGTTAGATTAGTTTGATGCATTACTTTGTGGCATTTGGATAATTGGATTGTTAATTTATGGATGAAACATTGAAACTTTTAATGTATTTCGTTGTTTGTGGTATTTGGATTATTAGTTTATAAATGAAACATTGAAACTTTTGATGTATTTATTTGTGACATTTGGATGAATGGTCAGTTTATGGATGAAATATTGAAACTTTTGAGGTATTTATTTGTAAATTTTGGATTGTTAGTTCAGGGATGATACTGTGGATGCTGGATTTCGGCCGAGGTCCACAATCAGAATTTGTAGATTGGGGGCATTAGCGATCCTACAAGACAAAGGTAGAGTGAGCGGGAGCAGACTACCCACCGGTGTGGTGGGTGCCGGGGGCACTCCGACGCCCAAGTCAGTAGTATGAAATGAGCACTAAATGTGTAAAATGTGAAAGTAAGGCTTGTTATTACCTTAACTTTCTTATAATGGCCATGAGGGCGATGATATGTGTTTTGAAGAAGGGAATTCTCTGAGAACTTATGTCAGAGAACAGAAGCTTGTAAGCCCCCCAGAAGCCCCCTAGAACTTTGAATTATCTCCCCTTTTATAGATCTGAAAAGAGATTACTCTGTAGCTGTGATAAGTGCTAACCTCTCTGGCAGATGAGCCCACAACGTGCTTTGGATTCAAATTTCGGCGTGGAAGAATATTTGCATGTGTTTGTGTTTTTAGAAAAAGAGGAATAGTTAGTAACAATTGTGTTTTATGCTGTCTACTTTTTTGGCTTTTCATTTGTAGCGTTATGTACCGATGGAATGAAGTCTTTTGGGCTGGGTTCTTCCAATATGGTTTTTAAGGGCCAATATTTATGGGCTTTTGGTATTGAATTTTGACGTGAAAAGACAATTTTACCCCTGGCCCAAATTTGGCACGTACAGTTTGTCCCCTACTCTCTAAGTCAAGAAGTCCTTGACTTGGAGAGTATTTCAATATATGTCCGAATATAACAAGATGTATCTCGTACCAGTCAAGAATGTACTAGTTCATGTTTCATACGACAGAGTGAATTCAATGCATGGTTTATGAGTAGTCCAAGTCTTCAACTTGGCTTGACACAAGCCATGGGAATGTCCCCAGTCGACTGAACCATAATACGGTTCAGGAGTATATTCCATACGATAAGTGTAAACTGGACAGAGGAAATCCAGGTCTTCAACTTGACTCGGCATGATTCGTGGGGAATGTCCCCAGTCGACTGAACTTGATGAAGGTCAGGATAATCCCCATACTATTGGTCAAAGGACCAGGGGAGTCTTCAATGTTGTCTGGTCCAGATGAAGGTCATGTCTTCAACTTGACTCTACATGAGCCAATGGGGAATGTTCCCAGTCAACTGAACCTGATGAAGGTCAGGATAATCCCCATGCTATGGGTCAAAGGACCAGGGGAGTCTACAATGTCTTCTGGACCAGATGAAGGTCATATATTGACTCTACTTGAGCCATGGGGAATGTTCCCAGTCGACTGAACCAGACGAAGGTTCAGGATAATCTCCATACTACTAGTCACGGACCAGTGGAGTATACAATGTCTTCTGGACCAGATGAAGGCCAGGTCTTCAACTTGACTCTACATGAGCCAATGGGGGATGTCCCCAGTCGACTGAACCAGATGAAGGTCAGGATAATCCCCATACTACGGGTCAAAAGACCAGGGGAGTTTACAATGTCGTCTGACCAGATGAAGGTCATATATTGACTCTACTTGAGCCATGGGGAATGTTCCCAGTCGACTGAACCAGACGAAGGTTCAGGATAATCTCCATACTACTAGTCACAGACCAGTGGAGTATACAATGTCTTCTGGACCAGATGAAGGCCAGGTCTTCAACTTGACTCTACATGAGCCAATGGGGGATGTCCCCAGTCGACTGAACCAGATGAAGGTCAGGATAATCCCCATACTCCGGGTCAAAAGACCAGGGGAGTTTACAATGTCGTCTGACCAGATGAAGGTCATATATTGACTCTACTTGAGCCATGAGGAATGTTCCCAGTCGACTGAACCAGACGAAGGTTCAGGATAATCTCCATACTACTAGTCACGGACCAGTGGAGTATACAATGTCTTCTGGACCAGATGAAGGCCAGGTCTTCAACTTGACTCTACATGAGCCAATGGGGGATGTCCCCAGTCGACTGAACCAGATGAAGGTCAGGATAATCCCCATACTATTGGTCAAAGGACCAGGGGAGTCTTCAATGTTGTCTGGTCCAGATGAAGGTCATGTCTTCAACTTGACTCTACATGAGCCAATGGGGAATGTTCCCAGTCAACTGAACCTGATGAAGGTCAGGATAATCCCCATGCTATGGGTCAAAGGACCAGGGGAGTCTACAATGTCTTCTGGACCAGATGAAGGTCATATATTGACTCTACTTGAGCCATGGGGAATGTTCCCAGTCGACTGAACCAGACGAAGGTTCAGGATAATCTCCATACTACTAGTCACGGACCAGTGGAGTATACAATGTCTTCTGGACCAGATGAAGGCCAGGTCTTCAACTTGACTCTACATGAGCCAATGGGGAATGTTCCCAGTCAACTGAACCTGATGAAGGTCAGGATAATCCCCATGCTATGGGTAAAAGGACCAGGGGAGTCTACAATGTCTTCTGGACCAGATGAAGGTCATATATTGACTCTACTTGAGCCATGGGGAATGTTCCCAGTCGACTGAACCAGAAGGTTCAGGATAATCTCCATACTACTAGTCACGGACCAGTGGAGTATACAATGTCTTCTGGACCAGATGAAGGCCAGGTCTTCAACTTGACTCTACATGAGCCAATGGGGAATGTTCCTAGTCAACTGAACCTGATGAAGGTCAGGATAATCCCCATGCTATGGGTCAAAGGACCATGAGAGTCTACAATGTCTTCTGGACCAGATGAAGGTCATATATTGACTCTACTTGAGCCATGGGGAATGTTCCCAGTCGACTGAACCAGACGAAGGTTCAGGATAATCTCCATACTACTAGTCACGGACCAGTGGAGTATACAATGTCTTCTGGACCAGATGAAGGTCAGGTCTTCAACTTGACTCTACATGAGCCAATGGGGGATGTCCCCAGTCGACTGAACCAGATGAAGGTCAGGATAATCCCCATATTACGGGTCAAAAGACCAGGGGAGTTTACAATATCGTCTGACCAGATGAAGGTAATATATTGACTCTACTTGAGCCATGGGGAATGTTCCCAGTCGACTGAACCAGACGAAGGTTCAGGATAATCTCCATACTACTAGTCACAGACCAGTGGAGTATACAATGTCTTCTGGACCAGATGAAGGCCAGGTCTTCAACTTGACTCTACATGAGCCAATGGGGGATGTCCCCAGTCGACTGAACCAGATGAAGGTCAGGATAATCCCCATACTACGGGTCAAAAGACCAGGGGAGTTTACAATGTCGTCTGACCAGATGAAGGTCATATATTGACTCTACTTGAGCCATGGGTAATGTTCCCAGTCGACTGAACCAGACGAAGGTTCAGGATAATCTCCATACTACTAGTCACGGACCAGTGGAGTATACAATGTCTTCTGGACCAGATGAAGGCCAGGTCTTCAACTTGACTCTACATGAGCCAATGGGGGATGTCCCCAGTCGACTGAACCAGATGAAGGTCAGGATAATCCCCATACTACGGGTCAAAAGACCAGGGGAGTTTACAATGTCGTCTGACCAGATGAAGGTCATATATTGACTCTACTTGAGCCATGGGGAATGTTCCCAGTCGACTGAACCAGACGAAGGTTCAGGATAATCTCCATACTACTAGTCACGGACCAGTGGAGTATACAATGTCTTCTGGACCAGATGAAGGCCAGGTCTTCAACTTGACTCTACATGAGCCAATGGGGGATGTCCCCAGTCGACTGAACCAGATGAAGGTCAGGATAATCCCCATACTACGGGTCAAACGACCAGGGGAGTTTACAATGTCGTCTGACCAGATGAAGGTCATATATTGACTCTACTTGAGCCATGAGGGATGTTCCCAGTCGACTGAACCAGATGAAGGTTAGGATGTATGGGTATAGTGTCGAATGAGGTCATTAACAAGTTCCAAGCTCTAGGCGTGTAGATGTGGAAATCAAGTCTCAAGTCATACATGCATAGTAGTATCTATGATAATTCCAAGCTACATATTAAATTATGTCGACTGTGATTCATATCATATATCAAGACATGCAAATGTAGTAGTATCTATGACAATTCCCAAGCTACACTAGATGATGTCGACTGGGATTTATATCACATCTCAAGACATGCAAGCGTTGTAACTATAATAATTCCCAAGCTACGTATTAAATGATGTCGACTGGGATTTATATCACTTCTCAAGACATGCAAATTTGGGATCGACAACAAGTCCCAAACTACACACATGTGGATGTCGAATGGGACACACATAAAGCATCAAACCATTCACACATAGGATCCACAACAAGTCCTAAGCTACATATTGTAATGTCTATTGGGACTGACATCAAGCATCAAGCCATACATGCATAAGATCAACAACAAGTCCCAAGCTACATATGTAGATGTCGATCAAGCATCAAGCCATACATGTACCACATTAAGTCCCAAGCTACACATGTAGATGTCGATTGGGACAAACATCAAGCATCATCAAGTCATACATACATAAGATCCACAACAAGTCCCAAGCTACACATGTAGATGTGGGTTGGGACAGACATCAAGCATCAAGCCATACATGCATAAGATCCACAACAAGTCCCAAGCTACACATGTAGATGTCGACTGGGACAGACATCAAGCATTAAACCATACATGCATAAGATCCACATTAAGTCCCAAGCTACACATGTAGATGTCGATTGGGACAAACATCAAGCATCAACAAGTCATACATGCATAAGATCCACAACAAGTCCAAAGCTACATATGTAGATGTCGATTGGGACAAATATCAAGCATCAACAAGTCATACATGCATGATCCACAACAAGTCATACATGCATGATCCACAACAAGTCCCAAGCTACATATGTAGATGTCGATTGGGAAAAACATCAAGCATCAAGCCATACATGCATAAGATCCACAACAAGTCCCAAGCTACATATGTAGATGTCGATTGGGACAAATATCAAGCATCAACAAGTCATACATGCATAAGATCCACAACAAGTCCTAAGCTACATATGTAGATGTTGATTGGGACAAATATCAAGCATTAACAAGTCATACATGCATAAGATCCACAACAAGTCCTAAGCTACATATGTAGATGTCGATTGGGACAAATATCAAGCATCAACAAGTCATACATGCATAAGATCCACAACAAGTCACAAGCTACATATGTAGATGTCGATTGGGACAAATATCAAGCATCAACAAGTCATACATGCATAAGATCCACAACAAGTCCCAAGCTACATATGTAGATGTCGATTAGGAAAAACATCAAGCATCAAGCCATACATGCAGAAGATCCACAACAAGTCCCAAGCTACATATGTAGATGTCGATTGGGACAAATATCAAGCATCAACAAGTCATACATGCATAAGATCCACAACAAGTCCCAAGCTACATATGTAGATGTCGATTGGGAAAAACATCAAGCATCAAGCCATACATGCATAAGATCCACAACAAGTCTCAAACTACATATGTAGATGTCGATTGGGACAAATTGACTTGATGAAAGTTTATGACACTATGGTCGAATGGAACTGACAAAGGTCCATGAGACACGGTCGAATGAAACTAATGCATATCTATAAGAATCACCATTACTAGACTTGATGAAGGTCCAAAAGGATTTTCATTCTACCTATCCATGAGACTACGGTCGAATGAACCTCACAAAGGTTCATGGGGCCTTTCCAATGCTTCTTAGAGTTTATGAAAATCCATCCATATAGTCTAGAGTCGATGATAATCTCCATACGTAGTGTGGAGATGATTATCTTCATATGTAGTATGGAAGAGATGGATGTCTACCAAGGTCATTACTAATTATACAATACATGACTAAGGTCAATGA
Source organism: Zanthoxylum bungeanum (assembly GCA_019454045.1). NCBI lineage: Eukaryota > Viridiplantae > Streptophyta > Magnoliopsida > Sapindales > Rutaceae > Zanthoxylum > Zanthoxylum bungeanum. Next base: position 451,427 of record SKCR01025304.1, read on the forward strand.
TACTACAATAGAATGAACTTTGATGAAAGTCACATAAAATTTCCATACTACCTAATCTAATTCAGGTTGGTCGATTGGACTTAAAGGAGATCCAAGAGAGTTTTTCATAGTACTAGGCATGATAAAACATTCTCTATGTAGCCTGGAATTGGCATTATTAAATCAATGTAGCATGGAGATGATGACTAACCTTTTATGTGATGAAATTCCACCTATGTTGTCTCGAGAGGGTGAATATCCTTCCATGTTTTGTGAGCCTTCATGTAGTATGAACCATCATTCTAATATCTGGACAGAGTACTTGTGGTGTTGCATGTAGTTTAGCTTTGATTTTTGTCTTGTCGAGTGGCACATTCTCTTATTGTCAAGCCTTCATTTCTTTTTCTTGTCGAGTGAAGCGTCCATTTAGCAACAAGCCTTTAATTGTGTCCAGTCGAGTGGCGCATATTCAGCTAAAATGTATTAGAACCATCCTGAATAGATTGTCTGACTCAAGATTTGTCTTCTGTATGCTCATGGACTGGTTGCTTTATTTTCTGCCTGATGTCTTGGTTCCTGGTCGATGTGGGACGCATTTACTTGGGCAGCTTTGGCGCTTGGCACATATTTTTTTTTTTTTTTTTGGATAGCTAGCTAGGGAATGGTATTTTCTCCCATTTCCTCTTTCCACTTTCCTTTCTTCACGTGACTTTTGAGGCTTTTTAATTACTATAACAATTTCAAACCTAATGCAAACATTTGGGGCCCACGTTGCAAGCTATTTGTTTTCTTCTCAAAGTCTTCTTTCATGGTCCAATAGCTTTCTAAAGTCAACAATTCTATTTTATATACCATTCTTTTTCAATGCTTGTGTGGTTTTAATGCTTTTGCTTTTAGTAAAAGAAAATTGGAAAACCTATGTATTTGGGCCCACTTCTCCTTTTGAATTCTTTTTTTTAGTCAATTATTGCGGCTGGATTGTTTTACTTTCATGCTACATCTATAGAGGGAAGTTCAATTAAACTTCATTTTCATGCTTTTCATGCGACAACTTGCATGTTAGTGGGTCATCAAATGTTTGACCTTATGGGAAACTACAAGTTGGAAATGATAGGCACATGGGCAGTAGACTATTCAAGCTAGCTTTTCATTTGATTCCGCTCTCTTCAGTTCTTGGGTGTGTCAGTGTGGTTAGTTTGGAGGGGATCACTTTCCCAGGCAATGTGGGACTCTACTCTTATATGAGAGGCTAAATATATATATATATATATTTTTGTGTGGCAGTACGGGAAAAGTGGCGTGTGGTAGCTTGCGACTGTCGAGTGATGGTTGCACATGGAGTGGGGGTTTATACGTGAGCTATGTGGCTGCTGAAAAGCTATTTATAATGCATGAAGGTTGAGAGAGAAGGGCTGCGTGTGGCTTGCGTTAAGGAGCAGGTTTGAGGGTTTCTACGTGACTGGCATGTAGGGCTGTGAAGTGTGTGATGTCGTGAAGGATGTAGCTGGGTTAGGGGCTGTGAAATGGGCTGCATGGAGGGCAGTGAGCTGTTGACTGAAGAAGCAATAGGCGTGTTCAGAGTTTGCTATATAGGAGGCTGTATAGGTGTTGTGATGGGCGTGAAATGGATGGCTTCATAAGGACAGTCTTAGGCGTGAGTTATAGGAATGATTGGAGGAAGTAATTGCTTTGGCAGAGTGGTTAATTATGTGGCCATGTGATATGGAATTTGTTTGTTGATTGAAGCCATGAGTAGTTGCGTTTTAGGAATCGTAGACTGAGATATTTTTGCATGCTATGAATCGCTAAGGCCCCACGGTGGGCGCCAAATTGTGGATGCTGGATTTCGGCCGAGGTCCACAATCAGAATTTGTAGATTGGGGGCATTAGCGATCCTGCAAGACAAAGGTAGAGTGAGCGGGAGCAGACTACCCACCGGTGTGTGGTGGGTGCCGGGGGCACTCCGACGCCCAAGTAAGTAGTATGAAATGAACACTAAATGTGTAAAATGTGAAAGTAAGGCTTGTTATTACCTTAACTTTCTTATAATGGCCATGAGGGCGATGATATGTGTTTTGAAGAAGGGAATTCTCTGAGAACTTATGTCAGAGAACAGAAGCTTGTAAGCCCCCCAGAAGCCCCCTAGAACTTTGAATTATCTCCCCTTTTATAGATCTGAAAAGAGATTACTCTGTAGCTGTGATAAGTGCTAACCTCTCTGGCAGATGAGCCCACAACGTGCTTTGGATTCAACTTTCGGCGTGGAAGAATATTTGCATGTGTTTGTGTTTTTAGAAAAAGAGGAATAGTTAGTAACAATTGTGTTTTATGCTGTCTACTTTTTTGGCTTTTCATTTGTAGCGTTATGTACCGATGGAATGAAGTCTTTTGGGCTGGGTTCTTCCAATATGGTTTTTAAGGGCCAATATTTATGGGCTTTTGGTATTGAATTTTGACGTGAAAAGACAATTTTACCCCTGGCCCAAATTTGGCACGTACAGATACATTGAAAATTTTGATGTATTTGTAAATTGTTTAGCAATTTTTGCATTTAGTGTGAATGTATGATATATTTATATAATATAAATTTCATTTGAATTTTTTTTTTTTAAAAAAAAAAAAAAACGGGCCGGATTTTGGCCAGGGCCCGAGTCGGGCCGGCCCGGGCCAAATTTTTTTAAGGCGGGCTCGGGCCGGGCTTTTCGAAGCCCGTCCCGGCCCGGCCCATTGCCACCCTTAATTATCAATAGCTAATAATTATATAACATGTATGGATTATGTTAGATAAAAATACTAATTATTTAGTTATTTTTTAGACGCATGATAATGTATCATTGAGTATTTACATGAGTGATGATTGATGTGATGTATTATCACTTTTACATAAAATATTTTTTCACTCATGTAGACCCAATTAATTTAATAAAAAGAATAATGATATATAGATTAAACTCAAATAAAATAAAGACAAAATTATCATTAAATGACGTGAATTTAATAGTCTATTCAATATTTTTCTTAACGTAATTCATCCTAAAATATTTTATTTAATTTTAAAAAATTATTATGACACTCATATGAATCAATATTTTTTAAAAAAAAAAGAAAAAGAAAGAGACATTCATAAATTAACAAAAACAGTTTACAACTTTTGGACATTCCTCAATCTAGACCAAGAATTTTTGAGTAAAATATATTATGAGTTTTAACATTACAACTCCTCTGGACATGGGCAAATTAGACTCCCCCTAAAAAGCCCAGGCCCGGATCGGCCAGCCCGGGCTTTGGCCCGGTCCTGAATTCCCAGAAATGGAGGCCCGGTTCGGGATATATATTTTTATAATTATATAATAAATATATATATATAATTTTTTTTTATTTTTAAAAAATCGGACCGGGCCAAGTCCGGTCCGAGTCCGAACCCAAAACAAGCCGGTCCGGCCCGATAATAATCCGGATCAGATTTTTCACAGACCCGAACTTATCAAAACCCGACCCATTGCCAATCCTACTTACCCGAGCATGTTGCTACTCAACCGAAACCTGATATGCTTATTCAGTTTGGGCGCATACTCCAGAGTTTTATTGTTTGCTCCGGATTAGGCATCAATTTCGAATCGAACATACGCCATTTAGCTATTTAAGACTCATGAAGTCTTCCATTCAACCAACATGAAGGGGCACTAATGCAATCAATGCAATTTGTTTCGCCTATAATTTGGATTTTGCTATTTTTTTTTGAAAACACAGTATAATTCATATCAAATTAAATAGAGAGTACATAATCTGGGATGGAACCCAGCCATGCCCCATAGCTCGGATTGTTAACAACATATTTAGCTAATCCATGAGCTTTCAAATTACAATGCCTAGGAATGAACCTAATACAACCATTTCCTAATTTTGCCGCCATTCTACGGATTTCAGAAATCAGCCAGCTAATTTCATTTTCACTACTATCTTGGCCGTTGGCGAGTCGCACAACATTTTGTGCATCAGCTTCCACAATTATCGGTAACAACTTCCATTGATATGCAATTTTAAGTCCCATTAACATTGCCTCAGCTTCAATGAGCTCCACACTACCCTTGAACAAAGCGGGTTGGGTCACGACGGCAATCGCAACCCCTTTATCATTGTGAACAATAGCCCCCAAACATGCACGTCTCATATCCTTATCTGTTGCTGAATCCACGTTGACTTTGAACCAATCGGTCGGGGGCACTGTCCATATATGTCGCTCAACCTGCCTCAGCTCCTCATAGCCCTTCTGCTGTCGAACCCTTCTAAAGGACTCAATCAGATTCTCGGCTCTATTGCGAACACAATCATGTGGCTCTGATTTCTTTTCAAAAATGAATTGATTCCTGGCTGTTCCTAATGACCACAACAGCATACCGACCTTCTCCAGATCAGCCTTTTGTAAATTACCCTTGCTCCAGCTTAACAGACTCCAAAGATCCCCTGCATTTCGCCACCCACTGCCAACAAACCATTCAACTTTTTTCCATACATTACCAAGTAGCGGAGCATTAATAGTCTTCTTTATTAATCAGTGGGATGGCCAAAAAAAAAAAAACCGTGGGAATGGGCTTGTAGGGCCCAATATCATAGGAGGGTCCAATTTCATAGGAGCAAGTAAAACAAATCATAATGTGAACGGGGACCCGCACGAGGTTCAATATGTTAGGATAAGGTACAAGTGAAAATTTTGTGCCTATTAATTGAATGAGGCGAGTACAAATATTGGTATTCCCGTGTCATACTTGGCCCATTATTAGTAATCAACTACACTAAATTTACATTTATAAAGAAAGATTAAATCATAGTCATATATTATATATCAAAATTTACATTTATTCGACGAATGGTTTAGCATGAAAATACACCGTTACTAGTTCATATTATTTTGGCAATTTATGCAATGTGTGGTGAAGAGCTGATATCGAGGTGCCAATGGAATTGCATAATCAATCGGTTGAGAGGCATCCGACCTCGCTTGTACATATATTCTAGCAATTATCTGGATTCTATATACAACATATTGGTACGATAGATGAAGGTCTGGGGGAAGATCGTGATGTATGCTCCTATATTTTGAGGATTTGAACACATGATCAAGTGGATAGCAAATTAAGGCTTAACCATGGCACGCTCGACACGACTTTAATTTTTTACTTCTCTACTTTTTGATAATGTCAAAGGGGGAGAAATCATTAGAAATGAGATTAAAACTTGTTTTACCCTCACCATTGGATTAAGGGGGAGTAATTGTATTAATGTGTTTGTCTAAGTCTTATAGAGCTATTTTGAAGACAATCACACATTGAGAGGGAGCAAAATCGTCAACATTTGGACTCCTAGAAGCTCACAAGGTTTAAGGGATTGCCATCATAAAAAATGGGGAGATCGTTAGCGACAGAGTTGCATAATTGATTTTGATGACGTCAACGAGAATGAAGTCTTCGACGGATAAAAATGACAGAATACAAAAAGATGTCGAAGCACATGATGGTGAAGAGCGAAGAATGTGAAGACTATCGGTAAATCGAGATTATCTTGCGAGATTATCTTGCGAAGTCTTAGCTTAGGGCTCTAATTGTAATGTGAATTGTATATTCAAGTGTCTAAGCTCATAGGAAATATGCACATTCACTTAGATGCATTAGGTTCATGTACAAAATATATTAAACCTTAATATTTACATTTTTGGTACAGAGACCGACATACATGTCCCTTACCGGTGTCCATACCGGTGAGATGATGTGTTTTGCATACTCACTGGAACCGGCACAGACCTTAACGATCCCATACCGGTCACCATATCGGTGGACCTGAGCATTGCATGGCTACTGGAACCGGCACAAACCAAACCGATTTCCATTCCGGTCCCATACCAGTGAGCCTAATGACTAGTTCCTTTACTGGAACCGGCATGACCTAAATCGGTCAACATACCGGTTACCATACCGATCAAGCCTTTCACTGTGCACACATACTGGAACCGGCACAGACCATACCGATCCTTATACCGGTGTAAAAAATAGTTTCTTAACGGTAATATAGCCGTTGATACCCGTTGCAACCCCAGACCGACATACTGGTGTCTGGAGACCGGCATACCAGTCTCAGACAGGGGAGTTGGGGAATGCTTTACAATTTGCTATAAATTGAGCCCCAACTCATTTTTGCTTGGTGAGAGAACTAAAAAAAACCTTCATACATATTCTACCAAGGCAAAACAAGAGTGTTCAAAACCTTCATATTCATAAACACACATTCATCAAGCTCACACATACTACACATTCTTATACACTTGTAGTGAACTTAGATCATTTGGGTAACTAACTCACACAATCTTCTTTATCATTGTGAGTGCCCAAATGTGTTTTACAATTTCTTATACAAAAACACTTGCGGTTGTGAAATCCCATTGTTTGGGTAAATTGTAAAGGTTCGTGAATGCGCCTACGTATAAAACTAATTGTAAAGGTTTGGAGTGCACCTTTGCGCAAAATTTTTGGTTACGAGTGAGCCACAAAAACTCGTTATTAGTGGAAATCTTCAAGCACGGCTTGTGGGCGTGGACGTATGTATTGTTGGCTGAACCACTATAAATCACGATGTTATTTTCTTTATCCCTTAACACTTTTACATATTGCAAGATTTATTTATATGCTTATATATTAGAAACTTGCATATAGGTTATTTATTGCAATAGAGGAAATTGACCTAAGGCTTAATCGGTAAATTTAGTTAAAATAGGCAAAAGTTTTAATTCCGCATATTTTAGCCGTAACTCAATTCACCTCCCTCTTGGATATAGTATTCGTTTGTCACTATTACTTGTAGGTAATTTCAAAGCAATGCAATTACCATAAACTATTTATGTCTTACCAAAGGTGTAGGTAGTGTGAGCATTGATATTTTCGGAGCCTAAAATTATTATTATATATTGACTCTTGAGGCCTCTGGCTCTAGTCATAAGATAATATTATAATTAAAAAATTTAGAATCCTTGACCAATAGTTATTTAAGGCTATAACGAAATTTTTTTGGAGGCTTATGGTTAAGATCGACCCTGAGTGTGGAAATTAAGATAGCTCTGTTAGTATGATTTTTATCACAAGAACTTAAAATGTAAATTAAAGAATTACTCGGATGATTCAAAATACGTACCTAATTTAAAATCCATAAATGTAACGGAAAACTTTTTTAAATCTGTTTGAATATTTATACTAAAAAAATTACCATTTGCTCCCATCTTCTTTATAGTGAGAAGTTTATTCTCTCTATATGATTCCTTATACATTTACTTTATAAAGCCTTATATTTTTCTTTATACTTCAACATCCTTTTGCTTTTTTTTTTTTTTTTTTTTTTGCATTCTCTTATGGCCTCCTTTCATATCATCAAAATAATGATTGATATAATAGCTATTGTTGTTCATGTGAATGAACATTTCATTCAAGTGAACAACAATTATCTTAGATAATTGAAGTCAATAATTAGGCCAATAATTGGAGAATAGAGAGAAGATTTATATCTGATAAATAAAGGCAGCTTATCGATTAAGCTATCATAGGGGAGTGAGAGTGAGGCCGAGACCTTAGCTCACTAATTTACGGAGTATAATGAGCTCACCTATCAAAAGCTCATTACCTCTCCAAAGCCCACTCTAATTTCCACATGTCAATAGAGTCCAGCCCATTTTATTAGATCAAACAATTGAGCTTTACCATTTTTATGACAAAACTAATTATCTTAGCGTTCTATTAAAACTTATCTTACAATTAATAGAAGCCCACAATAATATTAGAATAAAATATTCTAACAAGCTCTTCAAGGGTTTATGATTTTCAGAACAAAATGCATTTGATAAGTGTACTGGATACAAAACTTAGGTTCAAGATTGCATTGATGTGAAATTTATAATACCCAAAAGGAGGTAAATAGCCTTGTAAGTCTTTCTCTACTGTGACAGAACCTCTCATTCTTTCTCTTGCTTATGGCACAAGTAAAGATTTTCAAGACTCTTCACTTATTTAGCTCATCACTTGGTACATCTTAAGTTGATCATCACCACTGCAAATGTTACAAGTTTCAGATGCATTATTTAGTAGCTGAAGAACTATATATCTTTTGCAGGCGTGTTCGCGAACTTCCAGGAGCAGCGAAGCAAACCATCTGATATTCTGTCCCTTGCTACATCATTGATGGGGATCACAGAACAAATCTCTTCTAAATCTTGATTTGTGAGTTTCACTCTTAATGAACCAATATTGTTGTCAAGATTTTTAATCTTAGTTGTCCCTGTAAACCAAAAAAAAAAAGCCAAAAGATCAAAAAATATGCTTCAATATACAAGAATTATCAGTATATAACTCACCAGGAATTGGTGCTATATCATCTCCTTGATGAAGAATCCAAGCAAGTGCAAGTTGTGTAGGGTTGCATCCATGGTTTTCGGCTAGCTTTTCGATACGCCAATATAAGATCTTGTTCTTGCAAATGTTGTCTCCTGTAAACCTAGGATGCCATGTCTTAAGGAACATTTGAGTATCAGTTAATCAATTGAAATTATTCTCAGAAAAACAAGAGAAAAAAATATCAAATGAACCAATGAAACTTTAGCAGACTAAACATATATACCAGATAACTATTTGCAGGCACACTTTCAACAACTGCTTTGCCACCAAAAAATCCGCGGCCAAGTGGACTATATGGAACTATCCCAATTCCAAGTTCCCTGTAACACAATACCCAGATGAAAATTGCCTCTCATTTACAGAAACACTCTTAAGGACTACGTAAACTAAAATCTACTGCAGGAACAGAACAAGAATTCTTTATTTTACTTGCATAAAATTCAGTATTGAAGTTGAATTGATACACATTATGATGTTAACATGTCAATTTCAGTTTTTCAGTATAAAGAACCTGCAAAGTGGGACTAATTCATCCTCAATTTCGCGAGTCCAGAGCGACCACTCCATTTGTAGAGCAGTAATGGGATGAACAGCATGTGCCCTTCTTATAGTATCAGGGCTAGCTTCAGATAACCCAATATACTTTATTTTTCCTTCTTCTACCAACTTCTTAAGTTCTCCCATCTGAGAACAAGATAATGTATCAATATTCGCTAAATTTAACTGAAATTTTCAGAATGAATTAACAATGCTGCTACAACTAATGCCTATTGACAAGGAAACTAGATGTAAAGGCAGCAGAACTTACAGTATCCTCTATAGGTACTGTTGTGTCAACGCGATGCTGGTAATAGAGATCGATGTAGTCCACGCCTAGGCGCTTCAGGCTAGCCTCGCAGCAGGCGCGGACATACTCAGGGTTACCGTTTATTACAAGACCACTCACTTCAAATTTGACAACACCAAATTTTGTGGCTAATTGCACTTTCTCTCTTGGTAGCTGCTTCAAAGCCTGAAAGATTCATAGATTACTTAATCTACAAGTAACATAGATTACTTAATCTACAAGTAATCTTACATGCCAAGAGTTTTCATTATGATAGAGAAAAAAAATGAGTCATTTACCTTTCCAACTAAAAGTTCATTAGCATGATTGGCTCCATAAATGTCTGATGTATCAAAGAAAGTGATTCCCTTATCAAATGCATGCTTGGTTATTGACATGCCAACTTCATCAGAGACAGGATCATTGTAGTTTCCAGTGAGTCCCATGCAACCAAAACCCAACTTTGACACCTTTGTAACAACAATAGTCACAACAAAAATCATATGAGAGACAGAAAACTTTTCTAACAGAGTTATCGTTGAGGAAAATATCTTATATCGATTGGGAAGTTATCTTAGTAATTAATAATAAGGCATAAGGTAACCCTTAACTTTTAAGTTAATTTTTGGGTTGAGTTAGACTTTTAAATTTTAACATGGGCCTGCATGCAATGGATTTATTGAAAAAAATACCACACATCGATTGAAAAATGAGAATAAGACAACATTCAACTCTAAATGGACTACCAAATGGACTTTACCTCAGATCCTTGAGTACCCAGTTTCACTCTTGGAATCATGATTTTTTGTTCTTCAGCCATTTTCTTCAAACCTGTTTTTCTCCTTCAGTTCTTGATACTGGCTTGAGACTTGTCTCAGAGTCCCAACATGAAGAGATGTGGGATGGAAGAAACTGAAATTTATAAGGGAAAAAGTGAATGGGATTATAAATATTTATAGTTAGAATTTTCTTTTTCTATGTGACTAGTCAATAGGAACATCAAAAGACAATTTTATTTTATTTATTTATTTTTTAAATCTTTGTTTAAAATGGTAAAGGGGTGGGTGAAATCCAAATATATTTTTTAATCCCTTGCCTAAGGCTCAAATTTAGATAGTAAATTTTATTAAAAATCTTAAAAAACTAATTCGATTATGTCATTAGTGGAACATCAAAAGATAAATTATAATTGAAGATTAAGCATATTATTATGGGTTTTGGATTCGGTGTTCAGTTAATATTTGTGCTGAATTTTTTTTGTAATTATGATAGATATTTATTAGATACTAATTTAAATATAATGAATCTTAACCATGCAATATTATTAAAACATAAATAGTATGATAGAAGATTATTAAAAGTTCAGTTCAGCACGGATCCAAACTCCATTATTATTCACTTAGAACTTAAAAATGAGTGTATTGATTGAAAAGGTAGCAATCCTCAGAAAGTTCGATCATAGGTTTAAAAATCGGACCGGTCGATTGGGCCAATCGAATCGAAAATCGATTATGAACCGTTCGATTAAATTTTAAAAATCAGGATAATAAAAATCTGTCAGTACCTATAAAAATAGGTGAAATTGGTGAACCAGATCAATGGGTTCCTAATTTTTTTTAAACCAAAAATTATAATTAAAAATATTTTATGATTTTTAATTAATTAAAAATATTTATAACTTCATCTGATTTTACCGGTTCAACTAGAATGGTTCAATCAATCGAATTAATGAGCTATTTAACATTTTATATGACGGATCGAGTTTTTTAAACAGTGAGAAAAAGTATAAGCCGTGTGAGAGCTGGAAATTCAATTGGTGACAGCCAAATTGAATTTTGTCGCTTGTTCTAACTGTTAGGATTTTTGGGGTAAATTAATCAATATCTAATATGAATAATTTATTCATATTTCACCTAAACCTATTTATTTAATATCAAATATTAACATAAACAAGTTGAAAACTCGCGAAACTTTTACGAAAACTATTTTTCCGCAAAATTGCCTAAAACGTGTTTTTGACCGAACCGACTACCCGACACTTATGGAAACTGCCCAGGTCAGATCCAATAGTGTCGCGGCAGTTCATGGGCTGTCCAAACAGTGACGGAATCACTGTTTTCACAGCCGTCACCCGGTTGGCTCAAAATCCACCCGTTAACGCCGTTTTTGGCCGTTTTCGCTTATTTCAAGTCGGAAACACTTTCCGGCAATTGTTCCAACTCCCAAATTACATCCAAAATATTTATTTAACATCAAATACATCAATATATACACTGAAATTTCCAGATCTGAAACAGTGACAGAAAATGCTAAAAATTCATACTTAAATCCAAATTTTTACTAGAATTAATCAAATTAATCATACACCAAAGAAGTCCCACCATATATGAACAACTCTAGAACAATTATAGGCTATTTTAGAGTGGTTCAAACAACTCTAGAATGGCAACAAGGTTGTCTAACAACAATTAATAAAATTGGCCTAGAATTACACTAATTCCACCCAATTAAGCTTCACACATGCATTCTAACTTCCAATCCATTCACCACAACCAAAAGCCCCAAATTAAATGAAAAAGAAGAAACCCTAGATATCATTATATCATCAAGAAACAAGAAAAATAATATTTTTCAAGCTTATGAATTGTAGAATTACCTTTAATCCCATGTATCCTTAGCTTTGTTTCTTAATTTTCCTTCTTTCTTCACTTTTTTTTCATCAAAGAAATGAAACCCATTTTGTTTTTAGAGCTCTCGGCAGTGGCTTCTCTTAGAGAAGAAAAAGAAACAATAAATTGCCTTTAAATATAAAATGGCGTGAAAGAGAGAGTAAACTTTTTAGTCAACACCACTGTTTTTTTTTTTTTTATTAATAAATGAAAAACAATTTCCCTTTTGAACAATAAACAAAAAAAAAGTGGCGTGAATAATAGTCCTTTTAAAAGGCAATAATTAAAACAATTTTAATTAAAATAAAAGACTTGGCAAAAGATTATGACACATGGTATAATATTTACCATATATTACTATTAATATATTTTAAATAATAGTGCAACTTTTACACATTTAAATCAAATAATAAAAGTCAAACAATTATTATTTAATTTACATGGGTCATCAAATAATTTTCCAATTAATGTGTATCTAATCTAATTATGTATCAAATACAAATACACATTAAAAAATAATCTCAGCATGTGTAATTTTGTTGACTGATTAAACTATTCGAATTAACTAATTTAATCCGGTAAAATATTATGAATAATCAATATTATCCATAACGTGTTGCCCAAGTGCTCAACGAGTACACTTCATATTGTGAGACTCTCTAAGTTTAGGTTTATCCGTCACGAAATCCATTTCGTGTCCATAATCCACCCACTCATGGATTATGACGACCACAGATAATCTCGCTAAACTATGCAAGTCGAGGTCATAACATACGTATAATCCCTCCGTCACAGGACATCCGTATTATACCTGGGATATAGATGAGAAAGTCAAATCCGTTCGGTATAATACAGTCGACTTTTATTTTACGATCTCTAAAATAACACTCGGAACTGGTTTCCGACGTTATACCACGGCCATGGATTTACTAGATCGTAAACACGTGAGGATGTCTATACCCTGTACACAGGACTGACGGATCCTATCTTGATACGCACTGGATATCATGAGCATCAGTCCACACCCAACGAACAGGCGGAGGTCTGATCATGAATAGATCGTTGACGTGACTGCCATCAAAGTGTGGAGGATAACTCATATATCCCACTGTGGTATCTCAAGTCGAAGGACCACTATGCTCGCTCAACTCGAGAAGGTTCCTAGTGACGTTGGTGTACCATCTATTAGGAAACCTTCAGTGAGTCGTTCAGTGTCTTATCAAATAAACACCTACATGTCTATACGAGTCTCCCGAGACTCATGGTTCACTGGGATAAACCATCGGACCAAGTCGCGATATACGACATGTACTGGTCTCAGCGGATTTTACTAACCGACCCGTGTTAGTAAATCTTGACCAGAAACTTTATTTAAGGATATACAACTAATAGTGCGCTTCCCAATGTCAATTACAAACTACGTTGTAACTGCGCACTATATTGTAAATCTTAGGGTCTTTGTCTAATATACATGTATCACTAAATCAGATTCAGTTTCAATCTAATCGAGATTAGATCGAATATGTGTATAAAAGACAAGGGTGCTACCAGTAAATTTGGTAATATTATGGAAAATTAAACTGTCTGTATTTATGAATCGGACATAAATACGATCCGGATTGGCACTCGGAGCACCAACCCCAACACTAACATCAAATCAAAACATATAAACAAGTGACAAATATTATTAATTATTGTGTAAGCAAGCATGTAATCACCCTTTTGCTAAAACTATACATTCATAACGTAAGCAAGTATGTAAGCACTCTTTTGCATGACAAAATTTGAAAAACATGTTGACTAATAAGAATGCTGTAATATCCCGAATATTTTTCGGAATGATTATGGAAGATTGATGAATTGAAATTTAGAATTTCGAACCGAATGATATTCGTAAATAAGATTTTATTTGTTGGAAAATAGGTTGAAATATTTTTAAGCGAAGTTTCGTCGCGTTGGAAAACACGTGGTTTCGATAACCGATTGTACGATTTCTATTTATATCATTACACACGTGACATTTTCTTATTTCGATTATAAAAATAGCAAACGAACTCCGATTGAGCTGATTCTTAAACCATCAGACTCATTTTTCTGAGACAAACAAGTGTTGTACACTTTTCAAAATTTACATCAGAAGGGCTTCAACAATGTAAATTTCTGTGAAAGTCCCATGGTAGAGACCTAAAAGTAATTTCGCGGGGTCAGATTGTAATTTTAAGAAATTTTATTATATATACCTCAAGTTTTCGTTAATCATGAAATAGACAAAAACCAAAAGAAGCCTCCACTTGACCCCCTGTCTCCAATTCGTGATTTGAAGAAACCAGTCGCGCTAGTGGCCAGACGGCCAACGCCGATCGGCGAGACGACGCAAGGGGTATACCTTTGGCGAAGTTTATTGTGTACCTTGAAGAGACCATTTGATCTCTTCTCAGATGGTCAAATCCTTTACGAGAAGTCCAAGCTATGATACCAATTGAAATTACCTCCAAACACTCAAACAATAACAACTACCCAAAAGAGAGGGTGAATTAGATATCTGATAAAATAATACGGAATTAAATTTATTTTCAATTCTAAGATACTTAGTTAGCAGTTGTAACATCCCCCTTTCGAAGATGCTACCGGCAAGGAAATAGGCTGGCCTATCCCCCTAAGCCTCTAACTTCCCGACTATATTCATCACTATTAAACCATCTAAATGCAAAGTCATGCACAGGGACCATAGCCCAACTCAACAACATAAAATGCTTTTATTATTCATAACAGTGTACTCAAATATACTTTTCTTTACAACATTTTAATGGACACTTATAATGACTTATACAACACTAATGTATGCATGCAACTTTACTTTGACTCTGACTGGACTCTTATGCTCTCTGACTGTATTGGTATCCGTCCTTCCGAGCTACGTCCTCCAAGAAAACATGCAACCATAGAAAACTGGGAATGGGGTTAGATCGCTATTCGATCTAAGTGAGTGGACAAGAAAACTGAAATACTCAAATCAAAACATTGGGTTTTTAGAATTAAGGTTTTAGAAAATCACTTAATATGAAATCTCTTTTCTGAAAACTCCGTCTGAAATCTTTTTTTTTTAATAAAACTTTTCTTTCTGAAAACTGCTTTTGAGAATACTGGTTTCTGTAAGCTATTTCTAAAATCTGGTTTCTGAAAGCTGTATTTCTGAAAATCTGATAACTGTAAGCTGCTCTGTATCTGAAAACCTTGACGTATGGGGGCGTTACGTATCGCCGTCCACTCATACGCCTAACTGTAGCCAGCAGTGCAAATCCAAGACTTTTGAGCCTTAGATATCGTCGTCCCCCAAAGCATGCCACTACTTTCTCTGAAACTGGTGGTCTTGGGGCGTTACGTATCACCGTCCCCCAAGCCACAAACTAGAACTAGAGGTGCGAATCTATGCTACCACCCAAGCTCTGAAACACGGATCTAGGGGCATCTGTCATCCCAAGTCCTGAACTAGGATCTGAGGGCGTTACGTATCGCCGTCCCCTCAGTCCTCTACATGTTCACATGTCCTCTGTCCATCAATTCCATCTTTATATAAGTTATATATTGGGGTGGTTTTTTCCCCATGCCCCGAAAACATAAAACATGTACTGAAAAACATTTCTTTCTCAAATGTAACTTAAATGATTTCTCAAATATACTGAGTAAAACATAACTGATAATGAAATGGCTAACGCCCTAAAAATATGAATAGTAAGTCTGATATGAAAATGCAAAATGAAAAACAAGTAAAAGAATAAGTGTCCACTCACTGTTTTTTTTTGGAATCTGGATGGTACTAGATCTTTTACCGACGGAAGTTGCGATTCCTGTAGATAATCTAGGGTCAGAAACTTAATTAGCATGTAAATTATAATAATGAATATCGGGAATTAGCTAAGCTAAATGATTTATCATCATATCTTGTTTATAAGGTTTATCGTGCTTATGTCTCGATGTAGGATATGTATATGAACTGATACAAGACCCATAAGATAGCCTCAAGCATGCTAGAAAGGAACAGAGGTGGCTTAAAACTGATTCGGGCCACATTTTGAACTCGCGTCGCGACGCAGGCCAGGGCGCATCGCGACGCGCATGAACCAGAAACGTGCCCAGATTTTTCTCTTGCGCGTTACGACGCACAGCTCTTATGCGTCGCGACGCGACCTGGAAAACCATGATTATATTTTTGCTTCCCTAAGCTCATCCAATGCACAAAACTTTCATTTATACTTCATATCAACACATCCACACTAAAAACCAATATACAAAACATCATGTAACATCCAATTTCACATCTACTAAACCACTAATTCATCATTAATTCAATTCTTAATCCATCAGACACACTTTACTAAAATTTACCCAAAACTTCACAAATTAGGATTTATCAACTTTTCCTTTGTTTTAATTGTCAAAAATCATACTATCATCATCACAACCAAGTTCCCAACAAAATATAGGCATTAACTCATCAAAACTTAAAAGTTCATAATTTGGGTCATGAATTCTTACCTCTTTCCTATTGGTTTTCTTCACTCTCTAAACTCTCCATTGATGCTCATCTTCTCCTTTCTTTTCTCTTTTCTTCTTCATTTTCTTATTCTTATTCTTATTCTTCTTCTTTTCTTCTCTCTTTTTTTCTTTCTCCTCACTGCAAATTCATTTCTTTCTTTTCCATTTGCTTCCAATTTTAGGTATTTGTGAATAGTGTGCTCTTATATACTAGGGTCTTTTTGTTATTTGGAAATATGGAGAAAAATGTGGAAAGATGTAGAAGATTTGAGATTCTTCCATTTTGACCCCAAAATCACTATTCATCAGGATTTTAACTTGTGTTTTTTACCATCTTCTGGTCCAAATTTGGGAAAATATTCAACGCAAAATTTGTAGGTTTCGGTCTCAGTTTTTCGAAAATATAAAATTCATAAAAATCGGAGTTCATATGAAAAATTTACGCCTCAAATACCATGGCTATCCAAAAGGGAATACTGTACAGTCTCGTCTCGGGACTTCGAGGAATTTACCGATTCTCCACAAAGTCATTCCATGAGTATATTTGAGTCTTAAAGTAATTTATTTTATGAACCTTCGTCCTTTTCGTAACAGTACAATTATATACAGTAGTAAGAATTACCGGTCGTTATAAATTATCCTCTCCTTAAATAGGATTCGTCCTCCAATCCTTTCTAAACTTGGGACCCTGCCATAGATCGGAGGGTTTACGAACTCCCTTCCTATACCACTAGCTGAATTGACTTCATACTCATAACTATATTGTTTCATCTGCTAGGACATTTTTACATTTTCTGTGAACTAAGTCACGTCCGCCTTAATCTTTATATTATCTTGGCTTCTGTATCATACCTTATGCTTCTTAAATTCTTGATCGAGAGGGGGATTCTTCATCTTGTTCCTATAAATTCTGCTGGTTACTTTACACTATGGCCATGCTAAAGTCCTTATGATGCACCAAGGAGCCTCATTCCTATGTCTTTCATTATACTCTGCTTATTCTAGCTCATTACCCGCATGAATTATCAGTTATGAATGATTCTAGGTTTGTGGTTTAGGTCCACTCCTTCTATTTCTTGACTGTCAATACTTTTTTATATTTATTCCTTAAGAAGATATGTTCTAAGAATCTCCTTACTAAGAACTCAATGCTTTTTTACATATTCCGCATAACTATGGGGCTAGGTTTTTCTACCTTTACTGACATATCATTTATCTCTGTAGGTATTTGCACTTTCTAGTAATTGGGCTCTTTTGCTATGGCTTTGACTCTGGAAGTTACATACGTACTGACCGGCGTAAACACACACGTATAACGCAAGCGCACGTATCGTTCAAGTAGTATAAAAATATCGATCCCACGAGGACTTAATATCTAATCTATTAATTTTATGAGGTCAAATGATTACTAGTATCTAACAGGTTGTTTGATTGATTTGAAATGGTGACGATTCTACATTTGAAAACAAGTAAATAAAATTGTTCGAAAGTAGGTTTTAAGAAAATTCAATATTAAAAACTATCTAGGGTTGTGATTTCTTCCAATATCATTTTAAAGATGAAGTGGTTATCTTAAAGTTGGGTAATATATTGATTTATTAACCTGGAACACTAAATTATGTGTAAGCCTCTGTCGATGGTCAGACACAAATACCCAGTTTAACCCAATTGAACCATATGTCTATGTCAATCAAATTATCTGGATTCATTAAGTTTAAGTTCCAATTATGGCTACACTCGCCTGACAGGTATATGTCTATCCTGTAAGGAAATCTATTAAAGGGTTATCTATCCTCAAGGAAGATCGTGGACTATTGAGTCTAAGGTCTTAAACTTAAAATCCCTATGTCTAGTTCATTTTAAGTTTCCCAGTTCAATTTTATTAATGGCCAGTTAATGAAAAAGCATTAAGATTAAGACTCAATAAATAAATCTTTATATTACCCAAGCTATAATCTAACCCCTTATAAACCGGTGATATTGGATTTTATCACAACCCCAGATAACTGGCTTAGTTACGACACATATTTACGGGTAGTAAAAAAAACTTAAATAAAATAAAAGACATAAAGTAAAATACTGAAAATTAAATACTGAAAATAAATGCTGAAAAGTAAATGCTGAAATTAAATACTGAAAATTAAATGCTGGAAAGTAAATGCTGAAAGTAAATTACTGAAAAGTAAATGCTGAAAGTAAATTGCTGAAAGTAAATTGCTGAAAAGTAAAAACTGAAAGTAAATTGCTGAAAAGTAAATGCTGAAAGTAAATTGCTGAAAGTAAATTGCTGAAAAGTAAAAACTGAAAATTAAAGAAAGAAAAGTACTGTGCGTAAAAGTAAATTGCGGAAAGTAAAAACTGAAAAGTAATGAAAAGAAAGTGCGAAAGCGGAAATTAATTACTAAAAGCTATAAATAAACAAACAAGATACAATCTTCTTAGTATTCTTAAGGAATTCCTTAGAAGAAAGTATGAATTTTACAAATGAAATGACTTGGTATTTATAGGCAAAATGTTGCCTCCATCAAATCATCCACCAAATCAATTATTAATTGCTCCAATAATTGCTCCACCAAATCCATTATTAATTGCTCCACTAATCTCTTATCATGTTTGGTGATGATTTGATATTTTTTATTATTTATTTATTAATTTATTTTTTTTGCTTTGAAAATGATTGAAAGTGACTTTAATAATTACACACAACACACTTCTGGATGGTTCATCAATTTCGGGCATGAAATCTTCAGAATTCGAAATTATTTTGTCTTTCAAAGCTGTATATCTTTGAGTCTTCTTTAATCTGGAACTTGAATCAGCTCAATCCGATATCAGAGTAAAAAGTTATGCCCAAAATACGACAGATGCACAAAATTTGAATTTCCAAAACTGCACTTCGTTAAAACGCCCTTTCAAGTTTCCAATCTCCAAAATTAATATATCAAGTCCAATATTTGCCCTTATTTGACCCATATTTCTTCCTAAATGATTTCATTGAGATCCGATATTATTTTATCTACAAAATAAACTAAAACATATCAAAACGTTCATCAAACCCGAGAAACTAAACAAAATATTAAGTTAAAGGGGCGTTAAATATTGATATATTTTCCGCTCATCACATACATGTGTCTATACTAGGCTGCTTACCTGTTCCTCTCTACAACTTATTGTCTCTGCTTATCTGTATAACTTAGGACTCTGTAATGCAAGATCCAACTCCTTATGTACCTTTATCCTCTGTTATTGTCCACTTAATGGGTTTGTACTAAGGAAGTTGGGTCTGGTAGTTTCATTGGGAGCTGAACTGTATGCACATTTCTACTAAAACTGCACTCTTGCTATAGACGGGGACGTGGTGATTCAGTTCTGACGATAATCCATTCTTTTCTTCATACCTTTATTTTCACTACTACTATAAGTCTGGTTTCGGTGCTCCTCACTGACTTGTTCACTAAAGTCTAGTGATGTCAAGGGTCTTCACCCAAATATACGTGCACAAGACATACCTTAAGGATTCACTCCATATGCTAGTTGCAACTCTGTAACAACTTATCTTCTTGATTTCGTATTATTCTAATACATCTACCAAACCACCCATACCCGTGGCTGAAGCCGTCCCAAACCCATAGTGGTTTGGTCAACTTAGACTAGGCTGGGTACTTATATGACTCGCGTGAACTAACAAAAAATGAATCTTTAGTTACATTCAGATACTATGAAACATTGTAATTACACACTTTATCTTTACTTACTAGGTATTCTTCTACTACCGTCACTGCACCTCCATAGCTTTACTTCTAACATTTTTCCTTTGCACTCTTCTTGCCTTCTGCTTGTCTCATGCTATACTAAGAACTCAAGTGGTTTATGTCTCTAGTTCATTATTCGAATGATATCTTTTCCTTTCTCTATTCATTAATGTGTCTAACACTGGTTCCTTTGTATTTTAGTTAATATTTGACTACTACTTTATCCTTATACCATACCATCTGAACAACTTCTTTCCTGACTCTTTGATCCAACACTGTCTCTTATTTTTATTATGTTCTTAAACTATGTCTGAAGGTCTTCTGTTCTAGTTTTCTTCCATTATACTTTCACTTATTCCTGGGAATGTCTTGAGGCAATCATCAGGATCCACCTATGCTGTTGTTGTCTAACGAGGGTGAGGAGGGTGAGACCTTGTTCTAAGGCCTTTCTGGTTATGGTGATCTAGTTGCACATATGACTTATTTATAAGTTTGGGATCTCCGTGTATACATGTCTGATAACTTTCCTCACACTAGGGTATGACTGTTAAAACTGTCTGGTTGTCTCTTCCAATTGTACTTATGATTACCTTCGACTATTACACTCACTGCCCATTCTGCGAAGTCCTTCTAAGGTCGTGCTTTCTAAGAACTTCCTCGTACTATATCTGTACTTTTCCTATCTTATCTTAGTTCCTTGAATTCCTTATATCCTTATTTCTCTGGAAACTCCATCTTCTTTGATTACTTAAGGCATCTCTTATTAGTTCTTGGGTTCATGTACTATTCTTGTTCTGATGATTCGTGTCCTGATAGAGTCTATTTCTCATGTAAGGTAGGTATGAGGTAGGCTATGTCAGGACATCTTACTTAACTGACATTATTGAGGACTTGAAAACTTTATATCTTAAGGTATTTTCTCATTCAGATTACTTAGGGGCAAAATAACTAACCATTTTCGTTTCCTGTTTGTGGGTCTGGGTCTGGGTTTGGGGATCTAGAGTTCTCTAAATCCTCTTTGGCATCTCGATCCATTGGGAATCTCAACACTAACCTTGATTTCCTACTTCTGCTATATCTCTGGCTATTCTTCGTTACTCAACGAAATCACTGATAAGTGTGGTTTATACCCACTTATTCCTGCATTCTTAGGTTATTATTTTGTTATGTTTCGAGCCATTTAATGTATTTTTAGTTTATTTTATATCTTATTTGTAGGAAGCATTAAAACATCAATAGTGGAGTAAACACGCGTGTTTTGGGACCATACGGAAGCATTGGACACGTACGGGAGCATAGGAAACAGAACGCAGGAACCAGTGAAGAAATTCATCACTGGCACCGCGGCGCCAAAGACCAGCTCCGCGGTGCCTTCAAGATCCAGCGACCCAGCCAAAAGACCAAGGAACATGCGCCACAGTGCTGCGGGGATGCATACTGACGCGCGTTCTAGATCTTTATTATTAGGGTTTTTAAGATACCCAATGACTCCAGGGCTTTGATATAAATATATTAGTTCGTCTACGACTCAAAAAATGAGGCTAATACACATCACAAAATACCAGAATACATATTTTAGAGAGATCCAAGGAGGAGGATTGAAGAGCAACAAGAGAAGACAAAGGCGGTGACGTCCGAAGATGGAGAGATTCAATTCATGTTTTATCTTATTGTTTCTTTCTTAGAACTCTAATGATTTCCATTAGATTCATGACTTGTTTAACATTGTTTTTATCTTTAGTCATGAACTAACTCCTTAATTCTGGAGAATTATGTAACTGATGCTTGAACCTTTATTTTAATTATCGATTTTGTTACGAAGTTTTATTGAGTTATTTATATTCTTTTAAGTTTAATGCTTTGTGTTTGCTGGCCACAAATATGATGATATATGTTTAGAATCTATCACTCGAGAGAGGGGATTTTGAATAGATCTAGAGAATATAACTTAGGAGTTTTATAGAGTTCGAGAGAATATATAAGTTCATTTGAAGTCGTTAATATAGAATCACAAAGCGTAATGAGTTGTTAACTACTAGATTTTTATAGAGATATATAAGTCTATAGTTAATGATATTTTCACTGATACTCGAGAGAGGGAGTGAATATTTTCGGAGTCTTGACTTATAAATAATATAACTGAACAAGGATTAATTGGCATGACAAATACATATGTGACAACTAGGTGAAATCAGGATCCAGAATCTTTATCGTATTAGTTCCTCATATTTTATTATTTTTATATTTTATTTATTTAAATAAATCTTTGTTAATTATCGTCTAAATAAAGTTAGGATTATCAATTGTAGTATTTAGTGCGAGTTAACGCAATCCCTGTGGGTTCGACACTCTAAACTCATTTATACTAAAACTTGACACCGTACACTTGCGGTGCGATATAAAATATCACAACACTCACTATCTATAATAAGATCTCGAAGGCTATTAGATTCATTTGGAAGAATTTCCTGAAGAGGAAATGAATCTTACTTCTATTGGGCAACCCTAATACTTGCTGGGGCTTTCTCTATTCACTTGGCTACTATATGATCATGTATTTTCTTACTTATATGATCCTGTATCTCTATCTTTTCTTACTTCTGACTACTTAATCATCCTTACAGTTTCCTTACTTCTCTTCTAGCTTTCTCTTTCCCTTTTACTTTCTTGTATAAATTTCTTTGGAACTTACTATCTGGTTCCCTAGCTTGTACTGAACTTCGGAGAGTAATCTAGGATGATTACGGAAGAATTCCTAACTAGAGTAAGGAAAAATAATTCAGAGGACTTGGAAATACTTACTAACATGTCTGAGGATCTTGAGGACATACTCAAGAATCGGATACTGGAGAGATAGTGCCCGCATACAACTATTTCAGACATACTAAGTATACAAGACTCCAACACTCTACCCACTGCAGTCACTGACTCCTTAGACCATGCTCTGATACCATATTTGTAACATCCCTCTTTCGAAGATGCTACCGGCAGGGAAATAGGCTGGCCTATCCCCCTAAGCCTCTAACTTCCCGACTATATTCATCACTACTAAACCATTTAAATGCAAAGTCATGCACATGGACCATAGCTCAACTCAACAACATAAAATGCTTTTATTATTCATAAATGTGTACTCAAATATACTTTTCTTTATAACACTTTAATGGACACTTATAATGACTTATACAACACTAATGTATGCATGTAACTTTACTTTGACTCTGACTAGACTCTTATGCTATCTGACTCTGAACTGTTGGGCTCCAAACCCTAGTGACTGCATTGGTATCCATCCTTCCGAGCTACGTCCTCCAAGAAAACTTGCAACCATAGAAAACTGGGAGTGGGGGGGTTAGATCGCTATTCGATCTAAGTGAGTGGACAAGAAAACTGAAATACTCAAATCAAAACATTGGGTTTTTAGAATTAAAGTTTAAGAAAATCACTTCATATGAAATCTCTTTTCTGAAAACTCTGTCTGAAATTTTATTTTTTTAAATAAAACTTTTCTTTCTGAAAACTGCTTTTGAAAATATTGGTTCTGAAAACTGCATTTTTGAAAATCTGATAATTGTATGCTGCTCTGTATCTGAAAACCTTGACGTATGAGGGCGTTACGTATCGTCGTCCCCTCATACACCTAACTGTAGCCAGCAGTGCAAATCCATGACTTTGGGGCGTTACGTATCGCCGTCCCCCAAGCCACAAAACTAGAACTGGGGGTATGGATCTATGCTACCACCCAAGCTCTGAAACTAGGATATAGCGGCATCTGTCATCCCTAGTCCTGAACTAGGATATGAGGGCGTTACGTATCGCCGTCCCCTCAGTCCTCTACATGTGCACATGTCCTATGTCCATCAATTCTATCTCTGTATAAGTTACATACTGGGGTGGCTTTTTCCCCATCCCCCGAAAATATAAATCATGTACTGAAAAACATTTCTTTCTCAAATGTAATTTAAATCATTTCTAAAATATACTGAGTAAAACATAACTGATAATGAAATGGCTAACGCCCTAAAAACATGAATAGTAAGTCTGATATGAAAATGGAAAATGAAAAACAATTAAAAGAATAAGTGTCCACTCATTTTTTTTTAGAATCTGGCTGGTACTGGATCCTTTACCGAAGAAAGTTGCGATTCCAGTAGATAATCTAGGGTCGAAAACTTAATTAGCATGTAAATTGTAATAATGAATATCGGGAATTAGCTAAGTTAAATGATGTATCATCATATCTTATTTATAAGGTTTATCGTGCTTATGTCTCGATGTAAGATATGCATATGAACTAATACGAGATCTATAAGGTTGCCTCAGGCATGCTAGAAAAGGAACAAGGGTGGCTTAAAACTGATTCGGGCAATATTTTAAACTCGCGTCGCGACGCAAGCCAGGGCGCATCGCGAAACGCGTGAACCAGAAACGCGCCCATATTTTTCTCTTGCGCGTTGCGATGCGCAGCTCTTCTGCGTCGCGACGCGACCTGGAAAACCAGGATTCTGTTTTTGCTTCCCTAAGCTCATCCAATGCACAAAACTTCCTCTTATATTTCATATCAACACATCCACACTAAAAACCAATATACAAAACATCATGTAACATCCAATTTCACATCTACTAATCCACCAATTCATCATTAATTCAATTCTTAATCCATCACATACACTTTACCAAAATTTACCCAAAACTTCACAAATTAGGATTCATCAACTTTTCCTTTGTTTTAATTGTCAAAAATCATACTATCATCATCACAACCAAGTTCCCAACACAATATAGGCATTAACTCATTAAAACTTGAAAGTTCATAATTTGGGTCATGAATTCTTACATTTTTCCTCTTGGTTTTCGTCACCCTCTAAACTCTCCATTGATGCTCATCTTCTCATTCTTCTTCTTTCTTTTCTCTTTTCTTCTTCTTTTTTTCTTCTTCCTTTTATGAATAGTGTGCTATTATATACTAGGGCCTTTTTTTTATTTGGAAATATGGAGAAAAATGTGGAAATATGTTGAAGATTTGAGATTCTTCCATTTTGACCCCGAAAATCACTATTCATAAGGATTTTGACTTGTGTTTTTGGAAAACTTCTGTTCTGAATTTGGGAAAATATTCAACGCGAAAGTTTTAGGTCTCAGTCTCAGATTTCTGATGATATAAAATTCATAAAAATCGGAGTTTATATGAAAAATTTATGCCCGAAATACCATGACTATCCAAAAAGGAATACTGTATAGTCTCGTCTCGGGACTTCGAGAAATTTACCGATTGTCCATAAAGTCATTCCATGAGTATATTTGAGTCTCAAAATAATTTATTTTATGAGCCTTCATCCCTTTCGTGTTGGACAATTATGACCCATAGCGTCACTATTTGTACAGATCACGGTGTTGTTGTACAAATTAACTATGTGACAAAGGAGATTGCACTCTTATCATTTGTGATTAGATCACCTAGATGTATAAATGATATGAGGTCCCTATGATTTGTTCCTGGATGGAGAATGATATGAGACAGTATCAGTCCACGAAGGATAAATCATTAAATATCCATAGTCAGAGTATTATCGAGATTGGACATCGATAAATACGTAAAAGACTAGTATTACACTTGTGCGCGTTGTGAGGGCACAACGACATAGTTCTCATATATTTGGGTATAGGATACTCGTGCAAGTGTAGTAGGAGGTTGTGTTTTACCGATGATACGGGAAACAGCTTCGCTCTGGATAGACCCCCTCGAAATTACATTGGTAGTATGACTATGTGTCTATGGAAGTCCAAAATCAGGGTAGGTGTATTTGGTCTTAACCTGAGACTTGCACTGCTAATACTTGCGACAATCAATATACTTTGGTTGCGGTCGTCCAAGGCTTTAACAGGTTCTGTGTACGCCAATGTTGGGTATATTGAGAATCGTAGTGTGTTGGGTGTGATGTCAAGACGGAAGTGTCACTCCAGTCATATGAAGATGATGGTCACGTAGGATACGGTACTAGTACTCTTAAGTACTGCAGTTATCGGGATAAAATGACAAGGTCATGTTTATCCGATTATAGAGACTAGTTACCAGACATCCGACATGTGCTTCGTACGGGGCAGACACAATTCCAGCCCCAGGCCTAGCACGTGATCATCCGATACTGGACAGAAATACGCAATACTACGTATACTACGTCTGATATAGATCATTTATTCCTGTAAGGTTATTTCCGGAGAATTGGGTAGGCATGGCGCTTTGCTAGAGGCCAACCTTGTCTTGTAAATCGGTATAAACGTTGTACTTGGTACTTACGTGTTCGGATAGTCCGATGACCAAATTTACTACCAACATATCCGGGGATCTCATGGGTCGCTTCCCAAAGATTCACCGATGACGTATGAATCGCACTCTAAATTAATCTGGGATTAATTAGAAGAGAGAGAAAATTAATCTGGGATTAATTACTGAGATATTTTATCTGGGATAAAATATCAATTAAAGAGAGATAACGATTAATTTGGAATTAATCGATAAATTAATATATTTGATATATTAAACGAAATTAGATTTCGACGCGGAATTAAAATTAGATTTTAATTCGGACGAACGAATTAATTTAGAATTAATTCGTTAACGACGTGAATAGTGATTTCACTAGGCGTAATCATTTAATTACGACGCAACGGAAAATTCGTTAATTTGGAATTAGCGAACCGAGCCCACGATTGTTTGCGAGCGCATTCGCATTTCGAATTCGAGTGCGGCACGCAAGTCAAATAATTAGTCACATCAAGCGTCAAATCAAATGTCACTTTGAGTGATGTGACAAGTTGTCACTTGATTGAGTGATGTGACTTGATGTGAGTTGTTGGAAAAGCTTTTGAAAGCTTGAAAGACATTTATCAATTTTTAATTGATATTTGACTTTTGGAAATTGAGTTTTGAATTTAAATTTTGTTTATTAGATACACTTTTCTTTTAACAACTCACACAACAAAATTTTTATTATCTCTCTCTCTCCATATTCTCCTCTCTCTCTCGGCACTTCACTGCCATTTCTTCACTGGTTTGAGCTGGGCAGAAACCGTGAGTTTGGGAAGCTTGAGTGAGTGATTTTTGTGGCAAAAATCACAAAAGCTAGCACTCCGAGAGACATGCGAAGGTGATAGGGAAGTCCACCCATGAGCCGAGAATCGTTTGACGAAGCTTGGAGCTCAAAAATTGAAGACAAATGGGCGAAAACAGTAAGCTTGGACTGCTCACTGCCGTGACCGTCCAAAGAGCAATTTTTGAAGTTTTGTTCGTCTCCGTGTCGCTCAACCGATCGATGTGAGTATTCCGAAACTTCGTTGATTTGTATTCGCACATATTTCATGCTTATTATTGATCTTGGGAACTTTATAGAAACCAACATTTCGTAACATTACAGTTGTATACAGTAGTAAGAATTACCGGTCGTTACAGCAGCTTCACCAATTAAGCTTAGAATTCAACTTTCACACTTGATATAAACAATGATTAAAATGCCCAAAGTAATTATCAATGTCAATTTCATCAACAACAAGTTTCACTATGTGATATGGAAATATAATATAAAACTTGTGATAAATAAAAGAGTTAGAGATAGAGAAATTGACACCGTAATTTATAGTGGTTCGGTCAATTCTTAGCCTACGTCCACTCCTTCATGCCATGCTTGAAGCTTTTCACTATGTGAAAATGAATCCACACTTTACACCAAGAGTTTTATGCGGCTCACTCCCAAACCATTACAATATAGGTATTTGATCCAAGGCTTCTATTAACCTTCACTAGGATTTTCTTCCCAGGCTCCCCAACCTTTATAACAAGAGATTTTCTTATAAGGCTTATCTTAAACCTTTTACAATAATTCACCATTTTGAGTATTCTCACTCACACAAGGGATTTCCAAATACAAGAGTTTAATATAAAATTTTTTACAATATAAGTTGGGTACTCACAAAAAAGATAAAGAAGATTTATGATAAGTGAAAAGTATATCAATATTTACCACCCTTTTTACTTAATATTTTGTATGGTTTCTCAAGTTTTATGAACATTTTGATGTGTTTTAGTTTATTTTGCAGGTAAAATTAAATCGGGGCTCAATGGAATCAATCAGGATGAAATATGGAACAAATAAGGGCAAAAACTGGACTTGACATTTGGATTTTGAAGGTTCGAAACTTGAAATGACATTCTAACGAAGTACAATTTTGAAAATTTCAACTTTGCGCAATTTTCGTATTTTGGCCGTAACGTTGTACTCCGATATCGGATTGAGATGATTCAAGTTCCAGATGAAAGAAGACTCAAAGATCTACAACTGTGATGTTCATAATATTTTCGAATTATGAAGTTTGCAAGACTGAAATGATGAAAAATCCAAAGTGTGTTATGAGTAATTACTAAAGTCATTATCAAAAAAATAAAATAATGGAAAATGACAATTTACAATTGTCAAACTTCCAACACATAGTAATGTATTGAAATTGGTTTTAACCTGACTAAACTAGATAATGCCTGATTGGTCGGTTGGTAAATATTGAAATTAGTTTTAACCTGACTAAACTGGATACCGTCTGATTGGTCAGTTGGTAATTAATTATAAATTTGACTTAATCAGGATACCGCCTATATGGCAAGTTGGTAATATCACACAAATTTAATATATTATATTAAGGGAGATATCTAAAATAATAGTGATAAAAGTGGATCCTTTTACTCCAGCATTTTCTTTTCTTATACTTTTACATTTTTACTTTTCAGCATTTACTTTTACGCATTTACTTTTCCGCATTTACTTTTCAGTATTTACTTTATGTCTTTTATTTTATTTAAGCTATTACTAGTCGTAAATATGCGTCGTAGCTAAGCCCGTTATCTGGGGTTGTGAAGAATTCTAATATCACCGGTTTATAATGGGTTATTTTATAGTTTGGGTAATATAAAGGTTTATTTATTAAGTCTTAAGCTTAATGCTTCTTGTTAACTGGCCATTAATAAGATTGATCAGGTAAACTTAAAATAAACTTGATAAAGGAATTTTAGGTTTCAGCCTTAGACTTAATAGCCCACGATCTTCCTTAAAGATAGATAACCCTTTAATAGATTTCCTTACATGATAGACATATACCTGTCGGGTGGGGATAACCACAATTGGAACTTAATCTTAATGAATCCAGGTATTTTGATTAACATAGACATATGATTTAATTGTGTTACACTGGGTATTTGCATCTGACCATCGACAGAGGCTTTTGCAGAATTTCATGTTCCAGGTTAGTAAACCAATATATTACACAAACATAAGATAACCACTTCATCTTTTAAAAGATATTGGAAAGATTCACAACCCTGAATAGTTTCTAAATATTGAATTTTCTCAAACTACTTTCACGCTGTTTATTTACTTGTTTTAAAATTTTAAGTCACAATCGAAGTCATCATCAATTAAAAAATCAATCCATTAGATATTCGTAAAAATTTGGCTTCATAAATTAATAGCTTATGTATTAAGTCCTCGTGGGATCGATACGTTTTATACTACTTGAATGATACGTGCGTTTGCGTTATACGCATGTGACAACACCGATCAATTCCGTCAAAGTCTGTTGAACAGACTCCATATGAGATATGGACAGGAAAGAAACCGAGTTTCTTATTCCTGAAGATTTGGGGATGCTGGGCATATGTTAAATGTTTGGATAGTACCAAACTAGAACCCAAATCGGATAAATGCCTATTTGTAGGTTATCCTAAGGAAACTAAATGATATTATTTCTAGAACCCACAATAGAACAAAATATTTGTTGCTCTTCATGCGATTTTCCTAGAAAAGGAATTCATGAATGCAGTGGTAAGTGGGAGGAAAGTAGAACTCGATGAAAATTAGAGTGATACTGTTTCTGGCACCGACCCCCTCACGGAACACGAACAGTCCATCAGTGATGAGATCCACAATCTTATGATACACAAAAATTGCGTAAGTTGGAGAGAGTCAGAAAATAACCTGAGAGGTTTGGGTTTTTGATCTCACCTCATGTAGACATTAATCTTATTGAGGAAGATGAACCAGTTACGTATGAGGAAGCGATATAAGGTATCGAATCTGCTTTATGGCAAGAAGCCATGAAGTCCGAAATGGATTCCATGTATACCAACCAAGTTTGGACACTGGTTGATATACCAGAAGGCATTAAGCCTATTGGTTGTAAATGGATCTTCAAAAGGAAGAGCGACATGGTAGGCAACATACAAATGTACAAAGTTAGGCTTATAGCTAAAGGGTATCGTCAACGACACGGTGTCGATTACGATGAAACCTTTTCACCCGTTGCCATGATTAAATCCATTCGGATAATGCTTGCTATTGCTGTATATTTCGATTATGAAATATGGCAGATGGATGTCAAAACTACTTTCCTTAATGGAAACTTTTTGGAGGATGTTTATATGCAACAACCTGATGGTTTTGTCGTACCAAGACATGCGAACAAGGTTTGCAAGTTAAACCATCCATTTATGGATTAAAACAAGCATCGCGTTCTTGGAACCATCGTTTTGATGAGATCATAAAAAAATATGGTTTCATTCAAAACGAAGATGATTCTTGTGTATATAAGAAGGTTAGTGGGAGCACATTGACATTCATTATCCTATACATTGATGATGTATTGCTTTATTCCTACAATCGGTGAAAACTTAGCTTTCATTAAAATTCTCCATGAAAGACCTGGGAGAGGCAGCCTTTATTCTAGGAATAAATATCTACCGGGATAGATGTAGAAAGCTGGTGGCATCGTACATTGACAAAGTATTGAAGAGATTCAACATGGACCAGTCCAAGAGGGGGCTGCTTCCGGTGTCACATGGCGTCTCTCTATCGAAGGATATGTGTCCTAAAACTCAAGATGAAAGAGATGCAATGATTCGGATCCCGTATGCTTCAGCAGTCGGAATAATCATGTACGCCATGATATGTACGCGACCTGATGTCTCATATGCTTTGAGCATGTGCAGTCCCTATCAGGCCGATCCAGGTGATGGTCACTGGATTACTGTAAAGAACATCCTTAAATATCTTAGACGAACTAAAGATTCTTTCTTAGTCTATAGGGAAGGAGAACTTGAGGTAACTGGGTTCGCCGATGCAAGTTTCCAAACCAATAAAGACGACTGTAAGTCGCAATCAGGGTACATATTTTGTTTAAACAACGGAGCAGTGAGCTAAAAATCTTCCAAGCAAGAGACTATTGTTGATTCAACAACAGAAGCAGAATATATTGCTACAGCTGAGGCAGTAAAAGAAGCAGTTTGGATCCGTAAATTCCTAATTAGATTAGGAGTAGTTCCGTTTGCAGCTGAGCCCGTACCTTTGTATTGTGACAATAATAGGGCTATTGCACAGGCTAAGGAACCACGGTCTCATCAATGATCCAAGCATGTACTTTGACGATTTCATCTGATTTGTGAGATCATACATCGTGGCGATGTGAAGATTGAGAAGATCGCATCAGATGATAACATTGCTGATCCACTGATGAAGGCTATATCTCAGCAAAAGTTTGAGCGGCATGTACATAGTTCAGGTGTTAGATACTTGAGTGATTAGCTATAGGCCAAGTGGGAGATTGTTGGACAATTATGACCCATATCATCACTATTTGTAAAGAACATTGTGTTTTTGTACAAATTATCTATGTGACAATAGGAAATTGCTATTTTATCATTATTGTAATTATATTACTTGGATATATATTAATGATAAAAGTCCATATGGTTAAATCGGATTAATAAGATATGAGACAATATTAATCCACGAACGGTTTAATCATTAAATATCCCTAGTTAAAGTATTATTGAGACTGTACATTTATAATGCAGAAAACTAGTAGTATTACACTTGTGCGCGTTATGGAAGCTTAACGACATAGTTTCATATATTTAGGTATTGTATACTTATGCAAAGTGTAATATGAGGTTCTGTTAGCCGTTGGACCGGGAAAAGTTCACTCTGGATAGACTCACTCGGAATCCCATTGGTAGTATGCCTATGTGTCTATGGGAATCCGAATCAGGGTAGGTATATGTGATCTTTAACCTGAGACTTACGTCGCTATTACTTGCGACAATCAGTTTACTTTAGTATTGGTCGTCTGTGTACGCCTATATTGAGTTTACTGAGAATCGTAGTGTATTGGATGTGATGTCAAGATGAGAGTATCACTTCAGTCATATGGAGATGATAGTCACACAGGATACAAAACTAGTACTATTAAAAGCTACAGCTATCAGGATAGTATGACTAGGTCATGACTTCCCGATTACAGAGATTAGTTACTTAGGATTCGATATATCCTTCGTACGGGGCAGACACAGAGCCAACCCTAGGCCTAGCATGTGACATCCGATACTGGATCGTATTATGTATTAACATAATATTAGTATTACTACGCCTAATACATATGATATTCCTCGGCGAATATTTCTGGAGAATTGGGTAGGCACGATGCTTTGTTAGAAGCCAACCATGTCTTGTAAATCGGTGAGAACATGGTACGGGGTACGCATGTATTCGGATAGTCCGATAACCAAATTTACTGCCAATATATCCAGGAATCTCTTGGGTCGCTTCCCAAATATTCACCAATGACATTTGACTCAGATAAAATTAATCTGGGATTAATTATGAGAGAGAAAATTAATATGAGATTAATTGCGGCAAGAATTAATTTGGGATTAACTTCGTATAAGAGAAATAACGCGATTGATTTAGAATTAATCGATAAAATAAATTTAATAGTTAAATTGGATTTTTCTATTTAATTTATTTATTTGTGGCTAATAATATATCAGATATATTAATTAAAATCAGATTTCAAAACAAAATTAAAATTTGATTTTAATTCAGGCGAACGAATTAATTTTGAATTAATTCGAAAGCGACTATCGTAATAATTTTACGAAGCATAATTATTTAATTAAATTGGATTTAATCATGGCGCGACGATAAATTCGTTTAATTGGAATTAAACGAACCCGATAATATTGCCCGTGACTTTGTGTGTGTCTTTTTGTGTTTTGGGAACACAAAATATCTTTGACTTTGGTGGGAGCAAGTCAAGTTGTGTGTTGAAAAAGCCAACTTAAATTTTTAATTTAAAATGTGGTGGGACCACATGACTTACATCAAAGGTCAAAACTTGATGGAAGTAGTTGGCTTAATTAATTAAACACACAACCACCAATTTTTGGTACAACACACCAACTTTCATCTTGGTTGATTCTTTCTCAAAATGGTAATGAAATTTTGCTTCAAAATTTCAACAAAGCTAGCACTTGGAGGAGTCAAATGAGGTGATATGGAAACTCACCCAAGGCATAAATAACAAGCTTGGAGCTTCATCCAAAGAAGAAATTTCAAAATTTCTCCAAATTACAATATAAGTGATTCCGCCACTTTTCTTGTAATTTTCACACATATAATCATGTTTAGGATCTTATGGCATGTCTTAGAGACTAACATATGCGGCGTAGGTGATCTCAGAGTGGCTTGACATTGATCTAATGCTAAATAAACTACTCAGTAAAATCTCGTAATTCCAATCGGACTCAAATAATTTAATTATGATACTATGAACATTATTTCTAATATTAAGTCCTTAAATATTTTTCACTACCGCTAGGAAAAATTTAACCCGAGTCACTAAATTACTACTTTAATCGAGTTATGAAATTTCGAGTAGTTATAAATTCTCCCGCCTTAAAATTATTCATCCTCGAATCAAAATACTTAAAATATAAGGAACATACCTTTTGCAAATAAATGAGGATATTGCTCTTTCATGATAGATTTTGGCTCCCAAATCGTCTCTTAACCCTTGTGGTGCTGCCAAACCACCTTAACTGAGGGAATCCACATTGATCGTAACTTCCTTGTCTCTCTACCCACTATTGCTACTTGCTATTCCAAATAGGATAAGTCTTGACAAATTTCAACTGTCTGAGGCTATAGAACATGAAATTCATCGTATAAGTATTTCCGTAGCATAGACACATGAGACACCAGATGTATTCTATCTATATTAGGTGGGAGTTCTAACTCATATGCTCTACCTCTAACTCTGCGAAGTATTTGAAACGGCCCAATATACCTAGGGCTGAGCTTACCCCTCTTGCCAAATCTCATAACCCCTTTAAAAAGAGATACCTTCAAGAATACTGAGTCACCCACTTGAAACTCTAAATCTTTTCTTTGGCGATCCGCATAAATTTTCTGGCGACTTTGAGCTGTTTTCATCATTTCTCTAATCAACTTCATATTCTCCACCACATCTTGTACCAAATCAGGTCCAAGCAACTTTTGTTCCCCAGTTTCAAACCATTCCACTGGGGACCTATACTTTCGACCATACAAGGCATTGAAAGGAGCCATCTGGATGCTTGCCTGGTAGCTGTTGTTATAAGCAAACTCTATAAGTGGCAAATGTTGGTCCCAACTACCTTCAAAATCCATCACACATGCTCGTAACATGTCCTCCAAAGTTTGTATGGTTTGTCCTAACTGTCCATCCATTTGAGGGTGGGAAGCTGTACAAAATTGTAACTGAAAACCCAAGGTTTCTTGGAATGATTGTCAAACCTTGGATATAAACTGAGTACCTCGATCAGAGATTATTAAGATAGGTATTTCATGCAATGACACTATCCTATCGAAGTACAACTTAGCATATTGAGCTGCTGAATAATTAGTCTTTACAGGCAGAAAATACGCATATTATGTCAACATGTCTACAATCACCCAGATGGAATCATATTCTTTCGAGGTACGAGGAAACCCAACTACAAAATCCATAGTAATCTTCTCCCACTTCCATTCAGGAACTTCAAAACTTTGAAGTTTCCCTGCTAGTCTCTGATGCTCCGTTTTAACTTGCTGACAAGTGAGACATTTTGCAACAAACTCCAGTACATCTATTTTTATACCATCCCACCAATAGAGAACTTTTAGATCATTATATATCTTAGTAATTCCAGGATGCATAGTATAGGATGAGGTGTGGGATTTCTCTAACAACGAGTGTCTCAACTCAGGAATTGGAGGAACAATAAATTTGCTTTGGTTTCTCAGAAGATTTTCATTGTCTACATAATACTCCTCATCCACACCTTGTTTTATTTTATCTCTAATCCGTTGGATTTGAATTTCTGTTTCTTGGGCAGTTCTAATTTCATCCACTAGTGTAGATCGGACCTGAATCTGTGCCAGCAATGCTCCCTGATTTGTTACTTGAAAGCTCGCTCCATCTAAAATACATTTCTACATCTGTCTAGCTGGTTGCCACCTTTCAATTGGCAAATGAGCTAAACTCTCCCCATGGATTTCATGTTTAAGTAAGGCATCAGCTACCACATTAGCCTTACCATGATAATACTGAATTAAACAATCATAATCCTTCAATAACTCAATCCATCGCATCTGCCTCAAATTAAGATCGTTTTGACTCATAATGTACTTGAGACTTTTGTGGTCAATAAAAATCTCAAAATTTTCACCATACAAGTAATGTCGCCATATCTTCAAGGTGACAATTATTGCTACCATCTCTAAGTCATGGGTGGGATAATTCTCTTCATAAGGTTTTAGTTGCTTAGAAGCATAGGCAATAAATTTTATTTTTTACATCAACACACATCTCAATCCCACTCTAGAAGCATCACAATATACCGTAAACCCCTCCAGACCTTGTAGGTAAAGCTAGAACAGGGGCAGTGGTCAACCATTGTTTAAGCTCCTGAAAACTTCTCTCACAGGCATCTGACCACTCATACTTCACATTTTTCTACGTCAACCGAGTTAACGGTGCATATATTATAGAGAAGTTTTCCACAAATCTTTGGTAATATCCTGCTAACCCTAGGAATCTACGAATCTCTGTCACACTAGTGGGCCTGTGCCACTTTTGAATAGCTCCAATTTTCTGGGAACCTACACCAATTCCTTCTGTTGACACCACATGCCCCAAAACACCACTCTGGACAATCAAAACTCACACTTAGAGAACTTAGCAAACAATTTGTGCTCTCTCAAAGTCTCTAACACCTGATGCAAGTGTTCCTCGTGTTCCTGCTCACTACGTGAATACAACATGATATCATCAATGAAAACTATCACAAATCGATCCAAAAAGAGCTTGAATACCCTATTCATCAAATCCATAAAAGCTGCAGGGGCGTTAGTCAAGCCAAACGACATTATTAAGAACTCGTAATGTCCATATCTAGTTCCGAAAGATGTATTCGGTACATCGCTGATGAGCGGAAAATATATCAATATTTACCGCCCCTTTTACCTAATATTTTGTTTAATTTCTCGGGTTTGATGAACGTTTTGATGTGTTTATATGTGTTTTGTAGATAAATAAAGTATCGGGACTTAATGGAATCAACTCGGGGATAAAACGATGAAATTCGGAGTAAAAAATAGCGAAAATGGAAATTTACTATACGCGTCACGAAGTGCAGTCCTGCATTCCAGTTTTGCGCAAGTTTGGTACTTTGGCCATAACCTTTTCATCCGATATCCGATTGATCGGATTCAAGTTCCAGATTAAAGAAGACACGAAGATCTACAACCTTGAAGTTTTAAATATTTTCGAATTATAAGGTTTGCAAGACCGAAATTGATGAATAATCCAGTGTAATTTGTGAAATTACTATAGTCATTTTCAAAATATAAAATAAAATTAATAAAATAAAAAATAAAAATTGTCAAACTTCCACCAAACATGCTTGCATGTTTGGTGGAGGATTTGGTGCCATGTTTGGTGCCATGTTTGATGTCATGTTTGGTGTCATGTTTGGTGGAGCAATTGGTGGAGAAATTGGTGGAAGCCTTTAGATTTTCCTATAAATACCAAGCTTAACTTTGTAAATTTTCCATGCTTTCTTTGGAGGAGTTTCTCCATGAAAACGTAAAGGAAAATGTCTTGTATATTATTAAAGTTTTCTTGTATTTTCTTTTTATTTATTTAATAAAATTTTGTGTGTTTTCTTTTACAGCATGAGCATGTAACCTCATTTTGCTGGGGTGAAAATGTGAGACTTTTTAATATAATAAATTAGATTAACCTCCCTTATTATAATTAAAATTTGGATTAATTAGTTACCACCTATATGGTCGGTTTAGGTGACAACCTTATTTACCGCCTATATGGTCGGTTTTTCATTTCAGACTTAGTTTCCGCCTATATGGTCGGTTTAGGTAATAACCTTGTTACCACCTATATGGTCGGTTGGATTTAATTGAGACAAATGAAATTACCGCATTTATGGTCTGGTTAATTAATCGGTAAACATTGAGAATAAGAGAGATTTCTAATTTTGAAATATTAAAAATGGATAATCTAACCCCAACATTTTCTTTTATTGTACTTTTATATTTTTAATTTCTAGTATTTTTACTTTAATTTGTAATTTCCAGGATTTACTTTATGTCTTTTATTTTATTTAAGCTTTTATTAACCTTAGATATGTGTCGTAACTAAGTCTGTTATCTGGGGCTTTGATGAATTCCAATATCACCGGGTTATAAGAGGTTATTTTATAGTTTGGGTAATATAAAGGTTTACTTATTAAGTCTTAAACTTAATGCTTCTTGTTAACTGGCTATTAATAAGATTGATCTGGTAAACTTAAAATAAACTTGACAAAAGAATTTTAAATTTCAGCCTTAGACTTAATAGCCCAAGATCTTCCTTGAGGATAAATAACCCTTTAATAGATTTCCTTACAGGATAGGAATATACTTGTCGGGCGGGGGTAACCATAATTGGAACTTAATCTTAATGAATTCAGGTAACTTGGTTGACATAGGAATATGATTAATTGGGTTACACTGGGTATTTGTAACTGACCATCGGAAGAGGCTTTTACATATTTTCATGTTCCAGGTTAGTAAACCAATATATTACACAAATGTGAAATAATCACTTCATCTTTTAAAAGATATTGGAAGAATTCACAGCCCTGGATAGTTTTATAAATTTGAATTTTCCTAAATCTACTTTCGCACAATTTTATTTACTTGTTTTTAAATTTAAAATCACCATTCCAATTAAAACAACCAATCCTTTAGATACTTGTAAACATTTGACTTCACAAATTAATAGCTTAGGTATTAAGTCCTTGTGGGATCGATACTTTTTATATTACTATAACAATACTTGCGCTTGCATTATACGCGTGTGATTACGCCGGTCAATCGCTTTCCCTGATCCTCAACTGATGATATCTCAACCGAAGATCTATATTTGAGAAACACTGTGCTCCCTGAAGTTGATCAAATAAATCATCAATCCTTGGTAGCGGGTATTTATTCTTAATTGTCACATTATTCAACTGCCGATGATCTATACATAACCGAAGTGTTCTATCATTCTTCTTTACAAATAACACTGAGACACCACATGGAGACACACTGAGATGAATGAAGCCTTTATCCAATAAATCTTGCAACTATACCTTCAATTCCTTAAATTCTGCAGGAGCCATCCTATATGGAGGAATTTATATGGGTTGCGTACCTAGAATTATATCTTTGCAAAATTCGATCTCTCTGTCCTGTGGTAAGCCTGACAACTAATCAGGGAAAATATCAGTATATTCTCTTACCATCGGAATCTGATCAATACTCTTTCCTTCCACTCCATTACCCGTTACATAAGCTCTGTATCCAGCATTATTCTTACGAAAAAGTTTATATGCTTGCATTGTCAATATTAAATTATGGGGTACTACACTTCTATCCCCCTGATAAACTCTAATTGGCTGATCAGGGGTACGCAAGATGACAATATTCTCCTGACAATCGACCGGCACATTATGTGTAGCTAACCAATCCATTCCCAATATAATATCAAACCCCAAAGTTCTTAACACCACCAAATCCACATAGTACGCATGCACATCAATCCCAACTTGGCAAGTCTTCACTCTCTACGTAGCCTCTATAGGCTTTCATATTGGTGTAGTTAACGAGGGGAGATTCTAATATCTATGTACCTCTACCGAGGTAGGTCACAAAATACGATGATATAAACGAGTGAGTGACTCCTGAATCAAATAATACTCTAGCATTCTCCGAATCGACTAACATTGTACATGTAACAACGACATTAGATGCCTGTGCATCATGTGGTGTGAGTGTATACACTCTACCCTGAGCTTTGATGCTGGAGGCATTCCCTTCATTACCCACTGATTGTCCCCTATCTCTGGCCACATGTCCCCTCACTACGTATCTCTGCTCTCCTCCCATTCTCATATTTTGCTAATGAAGTAACACGGAAGGATGGTAACTGATCTGCTGGTACTAGGCAATCTCTCTTCAGATGACCTATCTGTCCATATCGGTAACAACTCTTACCCTCAAGTAGACAAACTCCCGCGTGATATCATCCATAAGTTAAACATGGTGGGGTACCTCGTCCTGGCTGGGCTACCGATGGTGATGAAACTGTACGAGACACAATACTCTATATGGGTCTGCAATCTGAACCTTCATGAGTTGGTCCCAGAACATGTTGTGTAGGGAGAGGGACGGACACATGTGGCCGTCTACTCAAAGCACTCTATTGTGCCCTAGCTCTCTCCTCTGACCTTGGCCTCTTCCAGAATTCTCTCCCAGCCTGTCTCTCCCTATCCCGAGCCTCAAACCGGAAAGTAGCATCTAAAAACTTGAGTATAAGTAGCAATCTATGTAATAGGAATAGATCGAAATAAGTAGTCCCGAAGTCCATCTACAAACTGTTTCACCTTCATTTCTTTAGTACTAACCAAAAGTGGGGCATATCGGGAAGTCAGATAAACTGTATGTCATACTCATAAATAATCATCTATTCTTCCTGAACTAACTGCTCAAACTCCCGAGCTCTTGCATCTCTAATACTCTGAGGGAAAAACCTGCTTAGAAATGATGTACTAAACTTACCCCAAGTCAATGGAGGAGTACCCTGCCGCTGGTTACCTCGGAAAGCCATAAACCAAGTGTAGGCACTGCATTTTTGCATATAAATCCCGATGATGAGTCTCATTTGGAGGCACTACCTTTTAAGTCGCGGAAGCCGCGGGAAACGGACGTCGGAAGGGAAAAGATGGAAATTAGTACTTTGTCAAATTTGACTCGCTTGTTTAGCTTCGAGCTCGCTGGTGGACCTCCGTTTTAAAGCACATTTAGCCTAAAAAACCTAGAACTATTTAACCTTGGCCCAAACCCACTCACCAAACCAACACAACACCTAGCCCATCACACTTGGCCCACACGCCCAAGGCCCTCAAAATACAACCCAATTAAATAAAATATTAACTAAATAATATACCAAATTAAATAAAATAATTAATTAAGTCATATACCAAATTAAATAAAATATTAAATCATATACCAAATTAAATAAAACATTAAATAAAATCATGCCTAATTAAAATCAATCAACAAAATATTATTCCTAATTAAAAATATTATATTCCTAACTTAACAAATATTATGCCTAAACAACACAATTAAATATATCCCTACCTAAATTAAACTAAATCAAATCCAAATTAAAATCAAATTTTAATAATTCACTCACCAATTAAAGATAATTCTCACCAAAAATAAATATCATTGCCTAAACTATTTAAATCAAATACCACACATCCCTTTATTTTTGATCCCTTTCCTTTTTAAATTAATGCAAACCCTAATGCCTTCACACCTCTACCCTCTCACTATAAAAATAGCACAAAGCCACCCTAGCTCTCTCCTCCCTCTCACACGGCCAAACTACAAACACAAAAATAATAAACCAGAGACACTCACGCACGTAGCCCTCATTTCTTAGCCTTCTCTACACACTCGGCACTATCAAGAAAACGTAAACCCTAAACAGCTAAAGACTCTCGCCAATACCATTCAACTCATCAGCCCACTCACGTAAATCACCTTCCACTCAGCTCACGCACCTTAACTCACGCAATTCTCCTCCATCAGCCTGCTCCTCACGTGAAGCCCTCCAACAGGTCAACAGCCCATAGCCCCACAAACATTCAGCCACTCACGATACACACTCATAACACATAAACCAAGCCTGCCTTTCACGCACAAAGCTTCACTGAACTGCCCCAATTTCACGCACAGACACACACAACAAACCCTCATATTGCCGCATCTTCCAAGACCTCATCAACCCTTTGCATTGCCGTGAAGCAGCCCCCACAAAGCCCCCCACATTCATGCCTTTCACCGCCCAGTTTAGCCGCCCTTTAGACTCCTCAAAACTACTGCACAAGACCCCTAACTGCACACCCAAAACAGCCACTGCATTGCCCTCTAAATCACGCCTCAAACAGCCCACTGTCCAGCCCCTAAACCTGCCGCAAACAGCCCCATTTACTACCCATGATTACCGCAAATCTAACCCTGAAAACAGTCCAGAACACACCCTAAATCAACCCCAAAACAGTGACAAAAACTGCCCAGTAAAACAGTCCCGAAACCGCGCAAAACAGTCCCCGAAACACCCAAAACAGTAGCTTAAAACACCAAAAACAGTGACCAAAATACAGCAGTAAAACGGAGCAAAAAACAGTAGCTTGAACAGCAAAACAGCAAGCTAAGACGTTAATTCAGTGAACCAGAAAAGTTGCGGTGTGATAGCCCTTCCGACGGCCGTGAAACGCGAATTCGAAAGTCGACATAAAAGGTTAGACCTGAGGGTATTTTTCACATCTGTTTTCAATTATATGTTTATTATTTATTGAGTTTCGTGCACATGATTATTGTGTTAAAGTGCATGTTGTGGCCCTTGAATAGATAGAAAATGCATGTATTACGAAATATTATATGTTGTGGCCTTAAAATAAAATGAAAGATGTATCTCCTCTCGCGGTATATCGGATGGAAACCCGGACATAAATTTCATAGCCGATTCCGAATTGACGGTAGTATGATATGTACTCGGGATACAACTCCACGTACCATTTGAGTAAAACAACACCTTTTTTTTTTATGTTGTTTTGATATGTTTATTCTTCGTCATTTAATTTCTGCGTGTTATTCGTTGTGTAATGATGTGATCGAGCGCATGGGCTTAGTAAGTTGGATTAAAGGTCCCCTATTTTGAGGGGTTAAAACTCTTTCCACGATGATTTGCCGCACCGATTGATGTATATTCGGTTAAATGTAAGATGTGTTCAATCGGGTATACGAAGCCGATATTATTGTCTTTATTTGTTTATGTAATGATGTGATCGAGCGCATGGGCTTAGTAAGTTGGATTAAAGGTCCCCTGTTTTGAGGGGTTAAAACCCGTTACCACGATGCTTTGCCGCGTCGATTGATGTATATTCGGTTGAATGTAAGATGTGTTCAATCGGGTATACGAAGTCCGATATCATTGTCTTTACTTTTTATATATGTATTGTGTTGATTGCGCATGGGCTTAGTAAGTGCGATTAAAGGTCCTCTATTTTGAGAGGTTAAAATCCTTTACCACGATGCTTTGCTGCGCTTTTAGCCCGTTATTATTTATTAGGTGTCATCTATTCATCCGTTTATGTATGTGTCATGTTGTTTACTGCATTTTGGAGGTCACTGCTGTAACCCCGTTCGAACGCGTTTCGAAACGCCGCACGAACGCATGTTTTATGTCTGGTCCCGTTCGAACGCGTTATCAAACGCTATACGAACGCGAACCTTCTGTTTACCGTTAGAACGCGTTTACGAACGCTACACGAACGCGAATACACTGAATTGAGTCATTTTCATCACATGTCATGTATAATTGTTTCTTAGGTGATTTCTCTTATATCATGTAATCAATCATATTATTTGTATCCCTGCGTCTATCTGTTTGATGTGTTCATGAGATGGTATTCAAGCATGATTAGGTCATTAGTATGTTACTTGGTTCTTAGGCATGATTTAGCCTATTTGGTTGTTTATTTTCAAGCATGATTAATCGTTTTGTTTTGCATTTGGAATTTGCATTATGTTTAGGTTGTTCTTTGTTTTCCGCATTATATGATCGAAGCATGTTCATGAGATTGCCGTGTGCTATTGCATGTTTGCCGTTATGATGATTACTTTCATGCATGTGAACTTAGAAGCATAATACTCTTGGAAATATGTTGTAAAGGCTTGGTAAGATTATTGCACAAATCATTTTATTACAAGTGGC
Source organism: Zanthoxylum bungeanum (assembly GCA_019454045.1). Classification (NCBI taxonomy): domain Eukaryota; kingdom Viridiplantae; phylum Streptophyta; class Magnoliopsida; order Sapindales; family Rutaceae; genus Zanthoxylum; species Zanthoxylum bungeanum. The sequence continues at coordinate 494,847 of SKCR01025304.1, forward strand.
ATAAGTAAGGGACCATTCCGAACCCAACGGTTTGAGGTCTTCCCTTGCGAGGGGTGAGTGCGGCCTTAAATCTCATTTTCCCGGTTCACACCGGGTGGCGACTCCATTATTCTCTGAATTAGTCCCCCGCGGGCTACTCCGTACTCCCAACCGGGCCGCGAGCCCGGAACAGCATGCGTCGCCCAGTTTCTGTGTGTCCCACAGTCTGGCGACTCCACTGGGGATAGAGAATCGGCCCCGAAATAATGTCTTGTAATATTATGATTTGTGCTTTAATTGATCGTGTCTACCATGGGTTGAAAGGAGTTTAATCAAAGGCACTTTTAAGGCTAGGTAATGGTTTGGTGTCTTCCTTCACTCACTACCTTTCTAGAAGGAAAAGCTGTGAAGACACCTAGATAATCATCTACTCGTAGCCTACTGTGATGGACTAATTTGGAGGACCCTTTTTTTTTTTTTTCTGACACCAAGCGATAAAAGCCTAAGAGGCTTGGGTACTTAAGAGAGCCTCGCTCCACCCTCCCTCTGGGGAATCTACAACGGGAAGTCCATTTGACAGTCAGTCACACACCATAGCTCGTTGGCACGTACCTTAGTGTATAAAAAAGGTGCGCTCACTTGGTCGCTCGAACCCTTGAGTGGGGAGACCTACTTGTGGGTAATCTTTCATCAGCGAGAGCCTTTGTCCACACCCCCGCAAACCCGCACGTAGACAGGGGTCGTATGGCCTATAGCAACTATTTCCTTGTGCTTGTGGACCATCCTCATTTGGATGCGGTTGGACTTCTTTCCATGAGATGTGAACTTGTTGGGCCATTTAAACTGGGACGAGTTCACTCTTATGACAGTTAGCCCAAAAGCTTCTAAAATGATGATGGGCCGATTTGTGTGAAAATTTTAATGAGTTGATATATTTCTTGTATCGCATGCATCTCATGCATCACATGCACCTCATGCATACATGCACCATGTTAACCCCATTTTGTCTTGAAAGCCATCATAGATACCCGTTGGTTAGGGAAGAGGGCAGACTTGTCAAAAGACCGAGCAGCCACCAAGAGTACTGGCAGAAGACCTAACCCAACGGGATAGGAAACTCAATCATGCATGCATGCATAAATGTAACATATTTGCATCCTTTTTGTGTTTGTTCTGTTTTGTAATAACATGTTTCAAAGGAGAAAAAGAGAAAGCGTCAAATGCAAGCCAACCAGAAGCAGTAACACTACAATGTCAGCAGTCTTCAGGAATGAATCACAGGGGCGAGGCCCATATCAGTATAAGTCTGGGGGCGAGGCCCATATCAGCAGTATCAGTCTGGGGACGAGGCCGATATCAGTATCAGTTGGGGGCGAGGCCCATATCAGTATCAGTCTGGGGGCGAGGCCCATATCAGCAGTATCAGTCTGGGGGCGAGTCCCATGTCAGTATCAGTTGGGGGTGAGGCCCACATCAGTATCAGTTTGGGGGCGAGGCCCATATCAGCAGTATCAATCTGGGGGCGAGGCCCATATCAGTATCAGTTGGGGGGAGGCCTACATCAGTAACAGCTGGGGGCGAGGCCTATATCAGTATCAGTCGGGGGCGAGGTCCACATCAGTATCAGTTTGGGTTGATGCCCATATCAGTATCAGTTGGGGCGAGGCCCATATCAGTATCAGTCTGGGGGCGAGGCCCATATCAGTATCAGTTGGGGGTGAGACCCACATCAGTATCAGCTTGGGCGAGGCCCATATCAGTATCAGTCTGAGGGCGAGGCCCATGTCAGTATCAGTTAGGGCCGAGGCCCACATCAGCATCAGTTTGAGGATGAGTCCCAAGGCTGGGGCCTACATTAGTATCAGTTTGGGGATGAGTCCCAGGGCCGAGGCCTACATCAGTAACAGTTTGGGGATGATTCCCAGGGTCGAGGCCCACATCAGTATCGGTTTGGGGACGAGTCCCGAGGGTCGAGGCCCACATCCGTATCGGTTTAGGGGCGATGCCCATATCAGTATCAGTTTGGGATCGAGGCCCACATCAGTGTCAGTTTAGGGGCGAGGCCCACATCGGTATCGGTTTGGGGGCGAGGCCCACATCAGCATCATGCATCCATACATACATGCATACATATCACATACATACAATTTTTGTTTTGTATTCGCAGGATTGTAGCGGCAAAGACCACCTCATCAAGTAACAAATCAAAAATGAGCCATATTCTCTGACAGCGCGATTCAGAAATGGACCGCTAGCACAACAGATGTCGAAAATGGCGTTCCAAAATGGAGCACACACAGCAAATGCCAAAAATGGCGCTCCAAAATGGAGCACACACAACAGATGCCAAAAATGGCGTTCCAAAATGGAGCACACACAGCAAATGCCGAAAATGACGCTCCAAAATGGAGCACACATAACAGATGCCGAAAATGGCGTTCCAAAATGGAGCGCACACAGCAGACGCCGAAAATGGCGCTCCAAAATGGAGCACACACAACAGATGCCGAAAATGGCGCTCCAAAAATGGAGCAAAGTTCTAAAATGGACCACCAGATCAACTCAGTTCGAAGCAGCAGGCAAGTCAGGTGGCAGCCGGCGATCCAGGTAAGTGAAAATGCATTGCATAACTTTGATAGGATTGTCACTGTTACACAATACACAAGTCCCATCAAAGTGGGGGCGACTGTAGGCACTGCATTTTTGCATATAAATCCCGATGATGAGTCTCATTTGGAGGCACTACCTTTTAAGTCGCGGAAGCCGCGTGAAACGGACGTCGGAAGGGAAAAGATGGAAATTAGTACTTTGTCAAATTTGACTCGCTTCTTTAGCTTCGGGCTCGCTGGTGGACCTCCGTTTTAAAGCACCTTTAGCCTAAAAAACCTAGAACTATTTAACCTTGGCCCAAACCCACTCACCAAACCAACACAACACCTAGCCCATCACACTTGGCCCACACGCCCAAGGCACTCAAAATACAACCCAATTAAATAAAATATTAACTAAATAATATACCAAATTAAATAAAATAATTAATTAAGTCATATACCAAATTAAATAAAATATTAAATCATATACCAAATTAAATAAAACATTAAATAAAATCATGCCTAATTAAAATCAATCAACAAAATATTATTCCTAATTAAAAATATTGTATTCCTAACTTAACAAATATTATGCCTAAACAACACAAATTAAATATATCCCTACCTAAATTAAACTAAATCAAATCCAAATTAAAATGAAATTTTAATAAATCACTCACCAATTAAAGATAATTCTCACCAAAAAATAAATATCCTTGCCTAAACTATTTGAATCAAATACCACACATCCCTTTATTTTTTGATCCCTTTCCTTTTTAAATTAATGCAAACCCTAATGCCTTCACACCTCTACCCTCTCACTATAAAAATAGCACAAAGCCACCCTAGCTCTCTCCTCCCTCTCACACGGCCAAACTACAAACACAAAAATAATAAACCAGAGACACTCACGCACGTAGCCCTCATTTCTTAGCCTTCTCTACACACTCGGCACTATCAAGAAAACGTAAACCCTAAACAGCTAAAGACTCTCGCCAATACCATTCAACTCATCAGCCCACTCACGTAAATCACCTTCCACTCAGCTCACGCACCTTAACTCACGCAATTCTCCTCCATCAGCCTGCTCCTCACGTGAAGCCCTCCAACACGTCAACAGCCCATAGCCCCACAAACATTCAGGCACTCACGATACACACTCATAACACATAAACCAAGCCTGCCTTTCACGCATAAAGCTTCACTGAACTGCCCCAATTTCACGCACAGACACACACAACAAACCCTCATATTGCAGCATCTTCCAAGACCTCATCAACCCTTTGCATTACCGTGAAGCAGCCCCCACAAAGCCCCCCACATTCACGCCTCTCACCGCCCAGTTTAGCCGCCCCTTAGACTCCCCAAAACTTCTGCACAAGACCCCCCCACTGCACACCCAAAACAGCCACTGCATTGCCCTCCAAATCACGCCTGAAACAGCCCACTGTCCAGCCCCTAAACCTGCCGCAAACAGCCCCATTTACTACCCAGGATTGCCATAAATCTAACCCTAAAAACAGTCCAGAACACACCCTAAATCAACCCCAAAACAGTGACAAAAACTGCCCAGTAAAACAGTCCAGAAACCACCCAAAATAGTCCCCGAAATACCCAAAACAGTAGCTTAAAACACCAAAAATAGTGACCAAAATACAATAGCAAAACGGAGCAAAAAACAGTAGCTTGAACAGAAAAACAGCAAGCTAAGACGTTAATTTAGTGAACCGGAAACGTTGCGGTGTGATAGCCCTTCCGACGGCCGTGAAACGCGAGTTCGAAAGTCGACATAACAGGTTAGACCTGAGGGTATTTTTCACATCTGTTTTCAGTTATATGTTTATTATTTATTGAGTTTCGTTCACATGATTATTGTGTTAAAGTGCATGTTGTGGCCCTTGAATAGATAGAAAATGCATGTATTACGAAATATTGTATGTTGTGGCCTTAGAATAAAATGAAAGATGTGTCGCCTCTCGCGGTATATCGGATGGAAACCGGTACATAAATTTCATAGCCGATTCCGAATGGACGGTAGTATGATCTGTACTCGGGATACAACTCCACGTACCATTTGAGTAAAACGACACCTTTTTTTGTTTTATGTTGTTTTGATATGTTTATTCTTCGTCATTTAATTTCTGCGTGTTATTCGTTGTGTAATGATGTGATCGAGCGCATGGGCTTAGTAAGTTGGATTAAAGGTCCCCTATTTTGAGGGGTTAAAACTCTTTACCACGATGCTTTGCCGCGCCGATTGATGTATATTCGGTTGAATGTAAGATGTGTTCAATCGGGTATACCAAGCCAATATTATTGTCTTTATTTGTTTATGTAATGATGTGATCGAGCGCATGGGCTTAGTAAGTTGGATTAAAGGTCCCCTGTTTTGAGGGGTTAAAACCTGTTACCACGATGCTTTGCCGTGCCGATTGATGTATATTCGGTTGAATGTAAGATGTGTTCAATCGGGTATACGAAGTCCGATATCATTGTCTTTACTTTTTATATATGTATTATGTTGATTGCGCATGGGCTTAGTAAGTGCGATTAAAGGTCCTCTATTTTGAGAGGTTAAAATCCTTTACCACGATGCTTTGCCGCGCTTTTATCCCGTTATTATTTATTAGGTGTCATCTATTCATCCGTTTATGTATGTGTCATGTTGTTTACTGCATTTTGGAGGTCACTGCTGTAACCCCGTTCGAACGCGTTTCGGAACGTCGCACGAACGTATGTTTTCTGTCTGGTCCCGTTCGAACGCGTTATCAAACGCTATACGAACGCGAACCTTCTGTTTACCGTTCGAACGCATTTACGAACGATACACGAACGCGAATACACTGAATTGAGTCATTTTCATCACATGTCATGTATAATTGTTTCTTAGGTGATTTCTCTTATATCATATAATCAATCATATTATTTGTATCCCTGCGTCTATCTGTTTGATGTGTTCATGGGATGGTATTCAAACATGATTAGGTCATTAGTATGTTACTTGGTTCTTAGGCATGATTTACCCTATTTGGTTGTTTATTTTCAAGCATGATTAATCGTTTTGTTTTGCGTTTGGAATTTGCATTATGTTTAGGTTGTTCTTTGTTTTCCGCATTATATGATCGAATCATGTTCATGAGATTGCCGTGTGTTATTGCATGTTTTCCGTTATGATGATTACTTTCATGCATGTGACTTAGAAGCATAATACTCTTGGAAATATGTTGTAAAGGCTTGGTAAGATTATTGCACAAATCATTTTATTACAAGTGGCATAAGTAAGGGACCATTCCGAACCCAACGGTTTGAGGTCTTCCCTTGCGAGGGGTGAGTGCGGCCTTAAATCTCATTTTCCCGGTTCACACCGGGTGGCGACTCCATTATTCTCCGGTTTAATCCCCCTGCGGGCTACTCCGTACTCCCAACCGAGCCGCGAGCCCGGAACCGCCTGCGTCGCCCAGTTTCTGTGTCCCACACCAAGTATTAGCGACATCCCTCAACTGGAAACTAACAAACTCCACCGCCCTCTCTGGTGAAGCTATAGTATTTGGTTTCATTGGAGGAACTATTGTCTGGTGAGCCATGAAGGTTCTATAGATGGATGTGGAATAAGAACTGTAGGTTCTGCAGCTCTCGACCTTGGGCCTGGGGGCTCCTACTGTCTGGTGGATAACTAAGCCAGGGTTGCTAAAGCACGCTGGAGATGCTGAAATCCCACAGCTAATCATCATTATCCTGACCTACCGGTCCTGCTTTATATGCTCTCATAACCCTCTTCTGTGCCAGTTCCACCCTCTGTCCCCTATCTGCATCAGGGGGAAGAGCCACTGATCTCTGGTCCGGATCTGTATCTTGAGGCGCCCTATCACGTCTAGGTCTACCTCGGCCCCTGGCTCATGTTCTAGGTGGCATGATATTTAAGTGATCAAGAGAGAAAATGATCAATTGAATTCTAGAAAGATTTTAAACAATCAGAATGAGACATACCTCGGGATAGAGTACCAGAGAAACAACTTCTTATATATTAGTACCCCGTGTATACTATATACATAAGACACTGCCACTCTCACACTGTAGTAACTAACTCCAAGACCATGCTCTGATACCAACTTTGTAACATCCATAATCCGGGAATATTATCGGCATGTGACAGATTCAACTGCCACCTAAGCCTCTGACTGAAACCGGAAATCAACCATTATTTTAATAACACTCACAAAAACATAGACTATTTGTATGAACCATTAAACTTAACACTTATAAAATCCAGTTACTATACAACCACATATATATACATAGACCATACATCGCAATAACCGAAAGAGACTACATTCTATATGAATGTAGACATGACATGATGATCCAATACAACTAGTGACTACAGTGCTGCACTTGTCCCTGATCCATGTCTCCCAAAATACAATTTTGGCTCACCAATAGAAAATTCATGCAAAAATCTGGAGAGTGTGGGGGGGGGGGGGTGAGTCCTAAAGAACTCAGTGAGTGGAGCTATAAAACATGAAAACAAATTGTGTTAGATAACATTCATAATCCATGTAACAACTTTTGAAATTCTTAACACATAAACCATAGTTTTTCCTTTCAAACTTTTGTAAAACGTTTATGAAAATATCTGTATCATCATAAGAAATATCATTGGTCATCATGTACAAATCTTGGGTCTTTGGGCGTTACGTCTCATCGTCCCCCAAGCCACTAAACCAATAAACATAGGTGCTATCAGTGCCACCAACCTGTCTCTGAAATCTGGGTTTAGGGGCGTTACGTCTCACCGTCCCCCTAACCCGATGCCCAGGATCTAAAGGCATCTGTTATCTCTAGTCTGTATCCCATGTGCACACGTCTATATCCGTCAATTCTATGTTCGTCAATTCCATGTTTGTCAATTTCATATTTGTATCAAGTTACATATGAGGTGGGTGACCGGCGTAAACACACATTTATAACCCAAGCGCACGTATCGTTCAAGTAGTATAAAAATATCGATCCCACGAGGACTTAATTCCTACTGTTGTTATTAATTATTGATACTATTTATTTACAGGTATCTAATTATAGGGAGAAGGGAATTGATTGCTTTTGGTTGGTTGAATGTGGATTTGCTAATTAAAATAAAAACAGACTCAAAAGAAAATACTAAGGAAAATAAAAGAAAAGACTCAAAGATCTAGGGTCGTGACTCCATACAATATTATTATAAAGATGAATTGATTCTCTTATTTATGTGTAATAAATCAGTTTGCTAACCTGGAACACGAAAATATGCAAAAGCCTATGTCGATGGTCAGACGCAAATACCCAGTATAACCCAATTGAACCATATGTATATGTCAACCAAATTACTTGGATTCATTAAGATTAAGTTCCAATTATGGCTACCCCGCCCGACAGGTATATGTCTATCCTGTAAGGAAATCTATTAAAGGGTTATCTATCCTCAAGGAAGATCGTGGGCTATTGAATCTAAGGCTGAAACTTAAAATCCCTATGTCTAGTTCATTTTAAGTTTACCACATCAATCTTATTGGTGATCAGACAACAAGAAGCATTAAGCTTAAGACTCAATAAACAAACTAAAGAATTACCCATAAAAAGAAAATCAATTATTAAGTGTGTGAATATTGTGTTTCATCACTTCCCTAGAATAAAAATAAAATGATGGGGTTAAAGGATCCACATTTAATATTTCTTATCTAGGAATCTCACTTATTATAATATATAAATTATTTTATATTCTACTTTCTCAGGAATTAATAATGTTAAACATTTAAAACCAGCCATATAGGCGGTAATCCATTTAGTCCAATTACACCAGCCATATAGGCGGTAATTATCTGTCACATAAAGACCAGCCATATAGGCGGTAAAATAATTTATATTTAACCCGACCATATAGGCGGTAATAAAGTCTGACATTAATTAATCCGGTTAAATTATAATTTATAAATTATAGTTAAGTGAGATTTACCTAGATAATTATATTAAAAGTTTCACATTTTACCCCAGCGGAAATTTAACTACAAAACATAAAGTAAATAAATAAAAAGCTATAATAAAAACTAAAAATAAAAATACATAATTTTAATATTACAAAACTAGATGCTTCCTATGAAATCAGGGAAAAAATCCCAAGGAAAGCACACCAAATGAAATGAAGAAGACCTGAATTTATAGGCATTTTCGGCAACTTGCGTTGCGACGCGTAAGGTATTGGCGTCGCAACGCCAGCACACGGCTTTGGTCCACGCGGGTTGACCACGCGTTCTCTGTCGGCAGAATCTAGTGATGACACGTGTCATGCGGTGAAAATGGTGCAATGAGAAGACGACACGTGGCACACAGTGATTGGTTGAGCTTTTGGTTGACACGTGGCACGCGCTTAGGATCGGTCAAATAAGAGATCGACACGTGGCAACATGTGATTTGTCCAATATTCGGTCCAATGAGAGATTGACACGTCGTACGCGCTTGCTTTGGTCTAATGAGATTTCGACACGTGGCAGCCGGCGTATTTTAGCATATCTTCTGTGATGATGACACGTGGCACAGTGCACGTTAGTAAGGTCGGCGCACGTTAGCAAGTCCACTTTCTCAGATTCTGACACGTGTCCTTTGGCGCACGTTAGCATGTCCGGCGCACGTTAGGCATCGCGACGCTGAAAAATTACAAAAATGCGCCTTTTTCATTTTTTCTCTATTTTGTCCCCAAATTACTTCCAATGCTTTCCCAACTTTATTTATCTGCAAAACAACACAAAACACATCAAAACGTTCACAAAACTCAAGAAAGTATACAAAATATTAAGTTAAATGAGTGGGAAATAATGATAGATTTACCACTCATCAGTGGGTTTTTCCCTCAAGCCTTCAAAATCATAAAATCATACCTTTGAAATCATTTTCATCATGAAAACTGTAATATGAAACCAAGCTTTGTCAAAAGCTTAAATCAGGTATCTCATTCGCATCAAATCATCATTTCAGGTAAAATCATTAAATTAACAATCTGAAAAATCTTATCAGAAATCACAATTATAAACTCTAAAATAAGTACTTCACTCACAGTGCTATGGAAAGTCGGGTGCGGTATGCGGCGTAGGTGTTGGGAAGCGGCCGCGAGTGCGCAGCAGAAAATTAAAATGATTATGCCGCTTTCCCTTTGCCGAAGACCCATTTGGTTTGATTATTCTACAAGCCTAGGCATGTTACTATATATTCTAAGCATAAAACTCATAAAACATGCAAAGAACATAAACCTAAACATGCTAACTATCATAAGAACTCTAATTAAAATAAAGAAAGAAAAAAAACTTACTTGAACCGAAGACTCCTCCAGTCCTCCCTCCAATCTACAAGCTTTTCTCGAACTCAGCAAGCTCTTCCACGTTCCAAAGAGCCACCCAAGTGTGTGGCCTCCAAAGATGCACACACCAAAGCCAAAACTCAACGGCAAGACTACGCCTCGAGTGCACGGGTATTTTGCCTTTGGTGCTAGCCTAGGCAAATACCTCAAAACTTTTAACTCGAGGTTCCTCTAGTCAATTAGACTTAAGGATCCTCAAAATCAGTGGCTTACTCTTAAACTTTAGAGTTGCTCACTTATATAAACCAAAGATATGAAAGGTTTTGGTGTAAAAATTCGTGAAGAATTCTTTGGGTTTATATAGTGCTCCAAAGACAACAAAATTAAGAATCCGATGTGGGATAAAAGATAATTTAATCTTAGCAATTGGATCTTAATATAGTAGTTTAATGAGATTATAAAACCCTAATAAGATTTTAAGCCGAATTGGAATTCAAAAAAAATAACAAAATTTTTTTTACTATTCACATTACTATTTATATGAATAGTAATTTTTTTATTCCAATTCCCAAAGTGCCCACATCGTCATTCACCAATCCTTAAGCCATTATGGAACCTCATAAATGATCATTTCAATAATTAAACACATTGAACCATTTATGAACAATTCCTACAGCAATCATATATTCTGTTATATTTGTACTGTACACTGTTAACCATTGATTTCGACTTTGTTGTGTGTGACCTTTTGGGTTCCCCTCAAGTTGGACATGAAATGAATCATGATAATTTAATCGAACATAAATTATCCCCCGATCAGATGATCGTTCGATTTCAATGACCAAGGTTGACATCTAGCAACATGCCAAGGCCCCCAAATAAGAAGGAAATATATATATACCCATTCTGTATGCTATTTACATATGATACTGTCCATCGACTCACTGTATCCCCACCTATTGACCTAGGGTACAGAAAGTGTCTACCCATATGGTCAAAGGTATGATGTTGATAGTGTCATGAATCGTGCTAACCCAAGAATCTCACATGATTCTTCCTCTGTGGCCACAGTCTCAAGCACTGATCACACATATCAACCTGCGAACTGGAATATTACTCTTAATATTATCCGAGAGTGGCGATTCTCTGTTGTATCTTTACAAACTTCATGTGTTTCAACAAATGACCCAATCATACCCTTATGACCGGATCTTTTGAACCGAGGAAGGAGAATGTCAAAGTTATTTGATCCACACATACGATTGTAAAGACCTCAAGTCTAAAGACTAGTCATATAATCGATACATGAAAGTTCTCACAGACACATGAGATAAACACTCCATATGAAAACTTTTGGAGGCCAGTTCGATGGACACGAGCAACTCATGCATCCATATGATACACCAAGCGGACGGATCTCCGCTAGAAGCCTATAAGATCTGCTACCCCACTTAAGGGCGGATCATATCATCATGCTAGTCTCTCCGCTTTGTGAACGCCCAAATTATTCACAAAACTATGACTATGAATTTTAAGAGTAATGATTCTCATAAGGCGTGGATGCCATCGTCTTATTACTCCAAAGGCTTTATTACAGTGTTGATGATTCATATAAGTTATATAAGACACGCATAATAAAGATTTCCATTTTATTAATTAATGAAAATATTACAAATACATGTACATATAGCCCATCCACAAGTTGGGTATAGGGCATATCCATAACAATCTCCCACTTGCACTATAGCCAACTAGTATGAATCTGGACACCATACTCTCGGGTGTGCCTATCATGCTTTTATTGAGTCAGCCATTTAGTCAGAGAATCTGCAAGATTATCTTCTGTGGGTATTTTCTCTATAATAACTTCTTTTCTCTCAACAATCTCCCTGATGAGATGAAATCTCTGTTGGACAATTATGACCCATAACGTCACTATTTGTACAGATCATGTGTTGTTGTACAAATTAACTATGTGACAAAGGAGATTGCACTCTTATCATTTGTGATTAGATCACCTAGATGTATAAATGAAAGGAGGTCCCTATGATTTGTTCCTGGATTGAGAATGATATGAGACAGTATCAGTCCACGAAGGATAAATCATTAAATATCCATAGTTAGAGCATTGTCGAGATTGGAAATCGATAAATGCGTAAAAGACTAGTATTACACTTGTGCGTGTTGTGAGGGCACAAACGGCATAGTTCTCATATATTTGGGTATATGATACTCATGCAAGTGTAATAGGAGGTTGTGTTTTACCGATGGTACAGGAAACAGCTTCGCTCTGGATAGACCCCCTCGGAATTCCATTGGTAGTATGACTATGTGTCTATGGAAGTCCGAAATCAGGGTAGGTGTATTTGGTCTTAACCTGAGACTTGCACCGCTAATACTTGCGACAATCAATATACTTTGGTTGCGGTCGTCCAGGGCTTTAACAGGTTCTGTGTACGCCTATGCTGGGTATATTGAGAATCGTAGTGTGTTGGGTGTGATGTCAAGACGGAAGTGTCACTCCAGTCATATGGAGATGATGGTCGAGTATGATACGATACTGGTTCTTTTAAGTACTGCAGTCATCAGGATAAAATGACAAGGTCTTGTTTATCCGATTATAGAGACTAGTTACCAGACATCCGACATGTGCTTCGTACGGGGCAGACACAATTCCAGCCCCAGGCCTAGCACGTGATCATCCGATACTGGACAAAAATATGCAATACTACGTATACTACGCCTGATACAGATCCTTTATTCCTGTAAGGATATTTCTGGAGAATTGGGTAGGCATGACGCTTTGCTAGAAGCCAACCTTGTCTTGTAAATCGGTATAAACGTAGTACTAGGTACTTACGTGTTCGGATAGTCCGACGACCAAATTTACTACCAACATATCCGGAGATCTCATGGGTCGCTTCCCGAAGATTCACCGATGACGTATGACTCACACTCTAAATTAATCTGTGATTAATTAGAAGAGAGAGAAAATTAATCTGGGATTAATTGCGGAGATATTTTATCTGGGATAAAATATAAATTAAAGAGAGATAACGATTAATTTGGAATTAATCGGTTAAATTAATATATTCGATATATTAATCGAAATTGGATTTCGACGCGGAATTAAATTAGATTTTAATTCGGGCGAATGAATTAATTTAGAATTAATTCGTTAGCGACGTGAATAGTGATTTTGCAAGGTATAATCATTTAATTACGTCGCAACGGAAAATTCGTTAATTTGGAATTAGCGAACCCGAGCCCGGGATTATTTGCGAGCGCATTCGCATTTCGAATTCGAGTGCGGCACGCAAGTCAAATCAAGTGTCAAATCGCTAGTCACATCTAGCATCACATCATTTATCAATCAAGTGATGGATATCTTTCACTTTGAGTGATTGACGCCAGTCACTATTCACTGAGTGATGGATTGATGAAGTGATGTGTGTGGTTGGTGCCATTAAGGCTTGACTTTTTGAAAGCCAAATTCATGGTAAATGAATTTGAAATTCACATTTGGGTATTAGATACACAAATTTGAAGCCAACACACACAACTCTCTTTTTCTCTCATCTCTCTCTCTCGCCCAACATGGGCAATTTCTTCATTGGTTTGGCAGCTCACTGCCGTGAGCCAAGAGGAATGGGAAGCAAGTGTGGTGATTTTTGTGGCAAAAATCACAAGAGCTAGCACTCCGAGAGACATGCGAAGGTGATAGGGAAGTCCACCCATGAGCCGAGAATCGTTTGACGAAGCTTAGAGCTCAACCAATGGCCGAAAATGGAGACACCAAAACAGAAACTGCCGTGAGCTGTGATAGTGAGCAGAATCAAGTTTTGTTCGTCGTAGCGTCGCTCAACCGATCGATGTGAGTATTCCGTAACTTCATTGATTTGTATTCGCATTTGTTTCATGCTTGTTTATGATCTTGGGACCTTAGCAAACACCAACAATGGTATCAGAGCAAGGTTGAGCATGAAATTGATTTAGAGTTAAAATTTGGGCAAAATGTGTTTGAGCATGAATTAATGAAATTGGATGAATTGGTATGCTTAAAGTATGTTTAATTGAGGATTGATTGGATCAATTTGATGAAATTGTGTTTGGAACAAATTTCCCCAATTTTTGAGGCTTGGCCGAAAATATGGAAGCCCTAAATGTCTTGGATTTTTTGTTTTTTGATTCATTGGATGACTTGAAAATAATTTAGGATGTTGATTTAATGTTGATTTGGATTCAATTGGATTGGATTTAAAATTGGACATGAAAATCCTCATTGGCCGAGACTAATATAGCATGTATATGGGTTTGATTTTTGTTAAATTGTGTTGGACATAATTTAATAATGATAAACATGATTAATTAGGCTAATTTGATGTTTTGGAAATATTGATTTGGGTGATTAATTGTGTTATACACTTTAGGATTAATTAGATTATGAAATTGGACTTTTATGATTTAATTAATTGGACCTTAAATTGAATTGGGCTTGTTATGTTGTTATTGGCTAATTAGGCTTGGTTGTACCAAGTTAGGTTTAGGCCATATGGATTGGATCAAATTGGGCCCAAAACCGCATCCATAAAGCCCAAATGCGACTAATGGACCTTTAAAGTTTAATTGGGCCTAATGGGCCAAAATTGATTTATGGGCTTATGGGGTAATTCCCGGATTGGATTTTGGTTATTCGGTTTGACCCGAGTTGACCAAAAGTCCACGCCTTAAGAAATTAATTAAATGACCATTGGACTTTAATTAAATTAATGTTGGATATTAATCAGGCTTTGAGTCCCGTAACGATTAAATTTGGAATTTAAGTCGTAAAGGTTTGTTAATAAAGTGTAATATTTAATTTGGAATTAAATAGCGAATTAGTATTAAATACAAATTGAATTGGATTTAATTATGTTGTTTAATTTAATTTGAGAATTCGTACTTTGAGTACTTATTCGCAAAACGAGTTTGACTCGAGCAAAATCAAATCATTGTTTGAACATTGGATGGTCACTAATTATCAGATTAATTATTTGATTAGATTGATTGATAACATGCTTGTGAGAATACATGGTTGCGATCCATGAATAATGTATATCAGATGGATATTAGATGGGTGGGACAATTTAGAAATTGTTGTAATAAATTTGATTTATTAAATTGGACCTGCGTGTCCAGCCTATCACCTCCATATTCTTTGTATTCTATTCTCGCCTATTCCCCTCAATGTAAATGAGGTTTCTTTAGATGTAGTGTAACGGGTAGAAGTAATACATGTGCTAGCGGAGAGAGAAATGGAGAGATTTGATCTAGGATCAATGTGTAAAGTATCCATCCGCATATCATTATTATTTTATTCATATGCGCTTTATTATGTGTTTAGAATGCATGTTTAAGGGTGTGTGATGATGAGACCTTAAAAAAGATAATAAATTGGTAGCCAATTTGCACTCGAAAATCCCGCACAAAATATTAAGCGTCTTTCATTCTATTGAGTGATTCTCACTCAAGATCCGAGACTGGCATTGGCTTGTTGGCCAAAGTCAAGGCCTTTGTCCGTCGAGGATGTGTTTGAATCAAGAAAGCTTTGTTCCATATTAGTGTCTTGTCCAAGTTGTGGTTTGTTGGCCAAAGTCAAGACCACTTCTTGTCCATCGACATTGATTACGAAGCTTTCCATGGTCAATGGGTCACGCTTGACTGTGATCACTAAGTTTGTTGTGCAAAGCCAAGGCTTAGTTGATTCAGAGGAAAAAAGGTTAGGTAATACATTGGATGTATTGGCATATATAAGATATATGTTTCAGACTTGGATGTCCCCCACTGGATCTATGAATTGGATTGGATCCAATTGATCTTAGAGATCTACCTAGTTAATTAATTATCATACAATTTGTTGGCCAAAGTCAAGATTGTGTGATATTTAACGGGATCCTAGCCCGCTAGGAGGAAACACGGTTTCCCGAGTACTCGACAAAGGGTTAGAGGCTCACCGAAAAATAGTGGGAGGCAAGAATTGAATTTGCAATATTCATTTAATTACTTGCCATACGCGCTCAAACAAATATCATTCGTCAAATAAATTAAATGTTAGTTGGACTAATATTTAAACGTTGTTTTATTAATAGTTGGACTATATTCAAACTATTCATTTATAGTTAATTTTATAATTGGATTATAGTAATCAATATAATTGATTTTAATCTATTAAATTATAGTTGATTAAATAGTGGACTATAATAATCATTATAATAAATAGTACCGGAAATCGTTGATTAAATAGTTGGACTATTAAAATCAAGATAAATTGAAAGATTGACATTTAAAACATAATCCTAGGGAAAATATATGTAAATGGTTTTATTTTCAAATTGGGAATAAATTTCAGGATGATCCTGGAAATTAATAAGTTACTTTATTTGATAAAATAACATATTATGCCTAAAGCCCGGAGTTAAGCAAATAGTCGAGCATAATCTTTGGAAGATTTATGTGATGATGATAACTTAAGTGCTTAATCCATTATACTTACCGCAGTAGACTCTTTAATTTCTGAATCAGAACTAAGGATTAGATCCTTAAAGTATGATAAAGAAATTGAAGGATCTTCATAAATCTATACTTAGATTTTAGAAGTACTATATACTGCAATAGTTAACTCTTGGAGAGTTAATAACTATTCTCAAGGAGATAAAGTCAAAGTTCGTAATTAGGCAAGTAGCGCAAGCGCACTTATTTCGATATTCTAGAAACCCTGGGCTTGGCCAAAGGCTTCTGGAGTGTTGAAAAGGGCAAAGGCAAAATCATTATAATCTTCTGGGAAGATAAATGACATATCTAAATTGTGGCAAACGGGATCGCGGAAGCGTGACTGCCGTTTGGACAATGCAGACATGAAAGAATTGAAGACGAGGCAAGCTCTGACTTCAAATATGTTTGTTATAATTATGTTCATTACTAGTATTAAAATTGGATTTTAAATACTTAGTGTGATACATAAAATATATATAAATATTGATGTTCAGAATCTGCTGTGAGCAGGATACTGACTTCAATAGAGATTTCTCTACGAATTGGAAACGGGACGAAAGTCGCTGTTTTGACCGTAGATACATATAAATTTAGGAACAACCTTAGGGTGTGTACTTAAATTAGGAAACTGTTATAATGTAACTAGTTTGACTAGAAACATTATCTCTATATCAGTGTTTAACCCACTGTGGGTTTACCTTATTTATTTAGAACACTAAACACTAAGTGTTTCATTATATAATGATGATATTGAGATAAACCATTAGATGTGAATAACAACATTTATATTTTGAATATAAATATATCTCAAACATATAACATGACAAACAAACAGCTCAAACTGATTTGATCAGAAGAAACTAATTGTGGCATTGTTGTCTGGGACACAATTAAACAAGAATCGTATATCCACACTTTCAAATAGTGGGTACTAGGACAAATTTGATTTTATTCAAATAAAGTCTACGAATCTATTTTATTGGGCAAAGTGCCTAAAACACCTTTACTTGGTAAAAGTGCAAATGCCACCAATCTGTTAGCCCTAGTTCATAGTGAAGCAAGTGGGCCCATGTCTAGCTAGGCTAGAGTTGGATATGGATATTTCGTGACCTATACGGATGTGGCATCACGTTATGGTTATGTGTTTCTTTTGAAGAACACAAATCAGAAACTTTTAGAGTTTCGACACGAAATAGACAAACAGATCGGCTAAAGTATTAAACCGTCACGGTGAGACCGAATGGAAAATACTTAAGCAATAAGTTTCTATTATACTTGAAAAAGTAAAGTATTCTTTCAAATGAGGACTCCTCCCGGAACACGTCAGTTTGACGGTGTGTCCGAACCGATAAACCGAATTTTGTTGGACATGATAAGGTTAATCATGAGTCGCTCTGAACTACCATTTCCTTCAACGGATAAGCATTAACAATGCGGAACTTATTTAGAATAAGGTTCCATAAAAATCTATTTGACAGATATCATATTAGATATGAACAGGAAAGAAACTAGATTCTCATTCCTGAATATTTGGGTATGCTAGGCATATGATTGAATGATACCAAACTAAAACCCAAATTGGATAAGTGCCAATTGTTGGTTATCCTAGGGATACCAAAGTATAGTACTTATACAACTCACAAAGAACAATGTAATTGTTGCTCGCCATGCGGTTTTCCTAAGAGGAATACCTATATGCAGTGGTAAGTGGGAGGATAGTAAAACTCGATGAAAATCGGAGTAATACTGTCCAAGGCACCGAGTCCTAATGGAACATAAATAGTTCATCAAGGATGAAACTATTACTATTAATCTTCGAATACACAAGAACCACGTATGTCGGAGAGAGTCAGAAAACAACCTGGGGTATGGGTTTCTGATCTCACCTCATAAAGATGTCAATCTTATTGAGGTATACCAATTGACTACGTATGAGGAAGTGATACAAGGTATCGACTCCCTTATTATGGCAAAGTGCCATGATATCCGAATTGGATTCCATGTATATCAACAAGTTTGGATACTAGTTGATGTACCGCAAGGCATTGTGCCTACTGGTACTATATAAGTCTTCAAGGAAGACATACATGGATCGCAACATACCAACGTACTAAGCTAGGCTTGTAGGGGAAAGGTATTGTTATCAACATTGTGTTGATTACGATTCAACCTTTTACCTGTTGCCATGGTAAATCCATTTGGATAATGCTTGCTAACGCTGCATGTTTCATTCATGAAATATGTCAGCTGAATGGCAAAATCGCTTTCCTTAAAAGGAAACCATTCGGAGGATGTTTACAACATCTTGTCGGTTTTGTCGTACCATAACAAGCAAACAAGGTTTGCAGGTTGTTCGATCTATGTTTGGATTGAAGCAAGCATAAGTTCTTGGAATTATTGTTTTGATGTAATCATAATGGAGTATGATTTAATTCAAAACGAAAATGATTCTTGTGTATATAAGAGGGTTAGTGGGAGCGCACTGACAGTGGCTGTCCTATAAATAATGATAATATATGTCATTTCTTGGAAATGATATTCCCATAAAACAATCGGTGAAAGCTTGGCTTTCATATAAATACTCTCCGAGAAATCGTACTTTGAAAAATATACGTGACCTGATGTCTCATACGCTTTGAGCATATGGATTCACAGACAGGCCAATCTAAGTGATAGTCACTGGATTGAAGTTAAGAACATACTTAGTATCTTGGAGATCTAAGGATGCTGTCTTAATCTGTGGAGAAGGAGAACTTGAAGTGACTGAGATCACTACTGCAAGTTTCCTAACCGATAAAGATGACTAAAAGTCGCAAACGGTACTATACAGTTTGAATAACGGTACAATGAGCTGGAAATCTTCCAAGCAAGATACTGTTACCGAATAAACAGCAAACGCGGGTTATTGCTGCAGCTGAGGCAGCAATAAAAGCCTTCTGGGTCGATAACAAATCTGATTAGATTAGATATAATTGTGTTAGCAGCTGAGCTAGGCTACAACGCAGGTTAAAGAATTAATGTCTCATCAACGATCCAGATATATACTTCGATATTCATCTGATTCGTTCGGATCATACATCGTGGTGATGTGATGATCGAATAAATCACATCAGATGATAATCATGCAAATCCGCTGACGAAAGTGTTTTCTCAGCAGTTTGAGCCAACCGTACATAGTTCGAGTGTAAGACACTCGAGTGACTAGCTATAGGCCAAGTGGGAGATTGTTGGACAATTATGACCCATAGCGTCACTATTTGTACAGATCATGGTGTTGTTGTACAAATTAACTATGTGACAAAGGAGATTGCACTCTTATCATTTGTGATTAGATCACCTAGATGTATAAATGATAGGAGGTCCCTATGATTTGTTCCTGGATTGAGAATGATATGAGACAGTATCAGTCCACGAAGGATAAATCATTAAATATCCATAGTTAGAGCATTGTCGAGATTGGACATCGATAAATGTGTAAAAAACTAGTATTACACTTGTGCGCGTTGTGAGGGCACAGACGGCTTAGTTTTCATATATTTGGGTATATGATACTCATGCAAGTGTAATAGGAGGTTGTGTTTTACCGATGGTACGGGAAACAGCTTCGCTCTGGATAGACCCCCTCGGAATTCCATTGGTAGTATGACTATGTGTCTATGGAAGTCCGAAATCAGGGTAGGTGTATTTGGTCTTAACCTGAGACTTTCACACCGCTAATACTTGCGACAATCAATATGCTTTGGTTGCGGTCATCCAAGGCTTTAACAGGTTCTGTGTACGCCTATGCTGGGTATATTGAGAATCGTAGTGTGTTGGGTGTGATGTCAAGACGGAAGTATCACTCCAGTCATATGGAGATGATGGTCGCGTATGATACGATACTGGTTCTCTTAAGTACTGCAGTCATCGGGATAAAATGACAAGGTCATGTTTATCCGATTATAGAGAGTAGTTACCAGACATCCGATATGTGCTTCGTACGGGGAAGACACAATTCCAGCCCCAGGCCTAGCACGTGATCATCCGATACTGGACAAAAATACGCAATACTACGTATACTACGCCTGATATAGATCATTTATTCCTGTAAGGATATTTCTGGAGAATTGGGTAGGCATGGCGCTTTGCTAGAAGCCAACCTTGTCTTGTAAATCGGTATAAACGTAGTACTAGGTACTTACGTGTTCGGATAGTCCGACGACCGAATTTACTACCAACATATCCGGGGATCTCATGGGTCGCTTCCCGAAGATTCACCGATGACATATGGCTCACACTCTAAATTAATCTGGGATTAATTACGGAGATAATTATTGGGATATAATATCAATTAAAGAGAGATAACGATTAATTTGGAATTAATCGGTAAATTAATATATTCGATATATTAATTGAAATTGGATTTCGACGCAGAATTAAAATTAGATTTTAATTCGGGAGAACGAATTAATTTAGAATTAATTCGTTAGCGACGTGAATAGTGATTTTGCAAGGCATAATCATTTAATTACGTCGCAACGAAAAATTCGTTAATTTGGAATTAACGAACTCGAGCCCGGGATTATTTGCGAGTGCATTCGCATTTCGAATTCGAGTGCGGCACGCAAGTCAAATCAAACGTTAAATCGCTAGTCGCATCTAGCGTCACATCATTCGTCAATCAAGTGATGGATGTCTTTCACTTTGAGTGATTGACCCGTTATTATTCACTGAGTGATGGATTGATGAAGTGATGTGTGTGGTTGGTGCCATTAAGGCTTGACTTTTTGAAAGCCAAATTCATGGTAAATGAATTTGAAATTCACATTTGGGTATTAGATACACAAATTTGAAGCCAACAACACACAACTCTCTTTTTCTCTCATCTCTCTCTCTCGCCCAACATGGGCAATTTCTTCACTGGTTTGGCAGCTCACTGCCGTGAGCCAAGAGGAAATGGGAAGCAAGTGTGGTGATTTTTGTGGCAAAAATCACAAGAGCTAGCACTCCGAGAGACATGCGAAGGTGATAGGGAAGTCCATCCATGAGCCGGGAATCGTTTGACGAAGCTTGGAGCTCAACCAATGGCCGAAAATGGAGACACCAAAACAGAAACTGCTGTGAGCTGTGACAGTGAGCAGAATTAAGTTTTGTTC
The DNA here is from genome assembly GCA_019454045.1 of Zanthoxylum bungeanum. Classification (NCBI taxonomy): domain Eukaryota; kingdom Viridiplantae; phylum Streptophyta; class Magnoliopsida; order Sapindales; family Rutaceae; genus Zanthoxylum; species Zanthoxylum bungeanum. The sequence continues at coordinate 516,407 of SKCR01025304.1, forward strand.
ATCGTAGCGTCGTTCAACCGATCGATGTGAGTATTCCGCAACTTCGTTGATTTGTATTCGCACTTGTTTCATGCTTGTTTATGATCTTGGGACCTTAGCAAACACCAATAATCGCCTGAGTACATGCTTTGATTTCTGGTGGGACCTTGATTCCTTTGATTGAGCAATGGCGCCCGTGTTGTCACAATACATCGTGACGCCATTCTTTATCGCAGGAAGCACTTCCAGCTCCGTGATGAACTTCTTTATCCAGACTGCTTCTTTAGCTGCCTCAGATGCTGCAATATACTACTCGGCTTCAGTAGTGGAGTCCGCTTTAGTTGACTGCTTTGAGCTTTTCCAACTTACAGCACCACTATTTAATGTAAATAGATATCCTATTTGTGATCTGTTGTCATCCCTATCGGTCTGAAAGCTCGCATCACAGTAACCAATGACTTTCATCTCAGAACAATCTCCGTATGTCAAAAACACATCCTTAGTTCTACTCAGATACTTAAGGATTGTTTTAACAGCTGCCCACTGTTTCTCACCAGAATTTTCCTGATACATGCTCGTTATGCTAAGAACATAAGAGACATCAGGTCTTGTACATAGCATGGCGTACATGATCAATTCTATTGCTGAAGCATAAGGGATCCTACTCATACGCTCTCTATCTGAAGAAGTATGTGTACATTGCTCCTTAGATAATTTGATTCCATGACAAGTAGGTAAATTACCTCTTTTGGAATCTTCCATTTTGAAAATTTTCAAAACTTTATCTATGTACGTAGATTGAGAACGTCCTAACAATCTATTAGATATATTACAGTAGATCTTAATGCCGAGGATATAGGCCGCTTCTCCCAAATCTTTCATGGAGAAATTCTGAGATAACCATTGTTTGGTGGCTTGCATCATGGGAATATCATTCCCGATAATTAATATGTCATCGACATATAATACAAGAAATACAACAGCACTCCCACTACTTTTCGTGTAAACACAAGGCTCGTCTACATTTTTGATGAAGTAAAATTCTTTGATTGTCTCATCAAATTGTATATTCAAACTTCTGGAGGCTTACTTGAGTCCATAAATGGATCGTTTAAGCTTGTATACTTTATTATGATCATCCTTAGATGCAAAGCCCTCAGGTTGTGTCATATAGACTTCCTCTACGAGGTTCCCATTAAGGAAAGCTGTTTTGACATCCATCTGCCAAATCTCATAATCAAAGTGTGCAGCTAGTGCCAGTAAAATTCGAATGGACTTTATCATTGCAACAGTCGAGAAGGTTTCGTCATAGTTAATTCCTTGGATTTGTCTATAACCTTTCGCCACCAACCTAGCCTTATAGGTTTGGATGTTACCTTCTGCATCAGTTTTACGATTGTAAATCCACTTGCAGCCTATGGGTTTTATCCCTTCAGGGCATCTACCAAGTCCCAGACTTGATTCTGATACATAGAGTCTATTTCGGATTTCATGGCCTCAAGCCACTTGACTGAATCAATGTCATGCATTGCTTCATCATAACTGATGGGATCGTCATTATCAATGACCTGATCATGTTCCTCATCAATATGGAAACCATATCTTTCAGGCTCATGTCTTTCCCTACCAGACTTTCTGAGTTCATAACCTTGTGGTTGTTCCGTCGCTGCATTTTTGAGGGGCCTGGGGTTTAGTTCTATGTTAGTTTGTTCTTCTCGTACCTCATCGAGGTCAAGTCTACTCCCACTATATTTCTTGAGAAGGAATTCATTCTCTAGAAATTTAGCATTTCGTGAGACAAATGTTCTTTATTCATTTGGGACGTAGAACACGTATGCTCTTGAGTTCAAGGCATATCCTACAAACTTACATTTAACTGCCCTATCATCCAATTTGTTAGTTTGTGTGAGCTTGGCATATGCGTCACATCCCCAAACTCTTAGATAACTAAGACTAGGAAGTTTCCCAGACCATAACTCATATGGTGTTTGACTAACAGTCTTGGAAGGAACTTGGTTTAGTAGTAGTGTTGCAGTTTCTAAAGCAAGACCCCAAAATCAAAGAGGTAGATCCGTGCCAGGCATCATTGATCGGACCATATCTAATAATGTCCGATTTCTCTTTTCGGAGACCCCATTATGCTGTGGAGTTCCCGGAGGAGTCCACTGGGAAACAATACCATTTTCTCTCAAGTAATTTTGAAATTCATTGCTTAAGTATTCACCACCTTGGAGACCTTAGTGACTTAATACTTTTATTAAGTTGTTTTTCTACTTCAGCCTTGAAGTCATTGAATTTCTCAAAGGCTTCAGATTTGTACCGCATAAGGTACACATACCGATATCGCGAATGATCATCGATAAAGGTAATGAAGTAGGAGAATCCACCTCTAGCGGTGACTGACATTGGTCCGCATACATCAGAGTATATGAGTTCTAATGTCTCCGTTGCACGCTGTCATTTACCTTTGAAGGGTAATTTGGTCATTTTACCATGTAAACAAGACTCACAAGTTCCATAAGGTTTATATTTGAAGGGTTTGAAATACCCATCCTTATGTAGCTTAGTTAATCTTGTTTAATTGATATGACCTAAGCGACTGTGCCATAAAAGTGATTCATTGAGATTATTCGAGATAATGTTGTATATATTAGAGGTTGAACATTCTTTGTTAGTTTGTAAGACATAGATACCATTATTCAAAATACCATCTCCGTATTTTATTTCATTGAAATAAATAGAACATTCATTACAACTTATTAGGCATGAAAAGCCTTTATTACATAAAGAAGAAATTGAAATGATGTTCTTTACTAGAGAAGGTACATAAACATAATCTTCTAAGTCTAAAACTAAACCATTCGGCAAAACTAATGAATAAGTCCCCACGCACAATGCAGCCAGTTTTGCTCCATTACCCATGCGTAAGTCAACCTCCCCATGACGGAGTCTCCTACTGTTTCTCAGGCCCTGCACATTGTTACACAAGTGAGTCCCACAACTGGTGTCAAACACCCAAGTAGAAGGTTCAGAGTTTTGAGAATATAGTTCAATCATATACAACATACCTGAAGCATTGGGCTTCTTGGCCTCTTGGGCTTCCATAACTTCCTTGGCTTTCAAGGATCTGCAGTCTTTCTTCCAATGACTCTTCTTTCCACAAAATAAACATTTCCCCTTTCCCTTTTTTCTTCTCCACCTTACCATTGGGCTTTAGGTGATCTGGAGCCTTGGCATTTCCCTTATTTTTCTTTGGGCCTCGTGGCTTCATGTCCGTACCCGTAAGCATGACAGAGGTTTTAAGCTCCGATTTCAAGTCATTCTCTGCTTGCTTTATCGGATTGTGCAATTCTGCTAAAGTAGCTTCTTTATCAGACAGATGAAACTGCTTAATAAAGTTAGAGAATTCTTTTGGTAAGGACTGAAGAATTAGATCGCGACCTATCTCATGATCCATGATGAACCCAAGGTTGGCCAATTTTTCAATGTGGCCAATCATGTTAAGCACATGTCCACTAATAGATCATTCCTTATACCTTGTTTGGAATAAGACGCATGACACTTGGAATCTCACTGTATGAACGAAAGTTGCATACAACTCCTTCAAGTGAAAGATGATGGTTTGAGCATCCATATCTCCGTGAGCTTTCTGAAGTTCGTCCGACATAGAGCCAAGCATTATCGAAACTGCTTGCTCATCATCATCAACGTGTTTTTTCCAAGCATCAAATGTATCTTGGTCAGTATTTTCTACGGGTTCAAGGGGAAATTGTCTTTCAAGAATATAGAAAATCTTTTCTTGTCGTAAGACAATTTTAAGGTTTCTAAACCAGTCATTGTAGTTGTCCCCTTTGAGCTTATGCTCATCAAGGATGGAACGAAGTGATACTCTGTTTGCCATTTGAATGTTTGTGAAATATTTTAACCCACCTGTTAAGAGAAAATGTTAAAATTAGGAATATGTTTTCATTAATGTTTCATAATAACATGAGCTTTTAATATTATGAAGTTGCTCTCACTCAATTGTTTTAAAATTTTAAGCAAATCGCATCAACCCCAATATGATGGATTTCTTATGGGCAAGGATCCCATTATCATCATTTCATAACTCTGACTAGGACCGGTCGTTATAAAATACGATAATTAGGTAGGTTCCCAACCAATTTATGATATAAATCACAATTCCTTGATCATTGGGTTGGGCAATCAAACATGCCATAGCTTATGCTAGTCCTTGTGGACACCCAATCTTTGCCACTAAGTTATAAGACGCCTAAGGGTCGCTGCGTCTTATGACTCAGAAAAGTCAAACCATTGTCAATAGTACGATTTAGGGACAAATTAGTATTGGTCAGTCTGGTAAAGCCTAGTCCTGCCAATACGGTTTAAGCCCTTTGGGTCTATAATTTACAATGGGAGGCAAATTTTAGACTTAAATTATTATTGAGGATTTTAGCAAATTAAAGTGAATAACTTTCAAATGGATTCCTCCATTGAAAATTCCCCAAAGGGAGGGTGGAGCGAACTCTCTTAAATACCCTTACCTCTTAGGCTTTATTTCCTTGATGACAGAAATAAACAATAGATCCTCCAAATTAGTCCAACACTTTAAATATGCTTTAAGGTAAGCTTTGAGTAAATGATTATCTAGATGTCTTCACAGCTTTTCCATTTGGCCATAAAAAGGTAGTGAGTGAAGGAAGACACCAAATCATTATCTAACTCTAGTAATACCTTTGGTTAAATTAACTTTAGTTTGGAAAGTTTTATTAACCCCTTGGTCCCAACCCACTTGTATATTTTATAATGTCTTTTATTATAAATAAGTGATTTATATTTATTAGCCTTAAAGGTAATGAATCTCTAAGTTCATCACAGAATAATTACTTAGCTAAGGGATAAGCAATACACTCTCTATTTCTTAGAAAATGTATTGCTAATCAACATAGAATCATCAAGCATATGAGTTTTGATATGTTTGAATTATTTTAGGCATTAAATAACTTTGATTAATATTTAATTATGATATTGCATTTTATTTTATTCAAATAAATTTACTATTCACATTTTTCTGCAGACGTGTGAACTTTAAATGCAATTTCGTAATTCAAATCTTAACCAAATCATGCAAAACTTGTGCCTAAATTTAAGTTCAGGGTGTTAACTTTCCAACGAGCTTTTACACACCCAATTTCGAGTTCAAATGAGAGAGAACTAATCAAAACAAAAACGGCGCGTTGATACCACTGTTGGGAAGCGGCCGCGAGTGCGCAGCGGAAAATTAAAATTATTATGCCGCTTTCCCTTTGCCCAAGACTTATTTTTTTTGATTATTCTATGAGCCTAGGCATGTTACTATATATTCTAAGCATAAAACTCATAAAAAATACAAAGAACATAAACCTAAATATGCTAACTATCATAAGAACTCTAATTAAAATAAAGAAAGAAAAAAACTTACTTGAACCGAAGACTCCTCCAGTCCTCCCTCCAATCTACAAGCTTTTCTCGAACTCAGCAAGCTCTTCCACGTTCCAAAGAGCCACCCAAGTGTGTGGCCTCTAAAGATGCACACACCAAAGCCAAAACTCAACGGCAAGAGTACGCCTCGAGTGTACGGGTATTTTGCCCTTAGTGCTAGCTGTTGGACAATTATGACCCATAACATCACTATTTGTACAGAACATGGTGTTGTTGTACAAATTAACTATGTGACAAAGGAAATTGCTCTTTTATCATTTGTAATTAGATTACCGGGATATATAAATGATAAAAGTCTATATGATTAGTTTCGGATTAATAAGATATGAGACAGTATTAATCCATTAAGGTTTAATCATTAAAACATCCAAAGCCATAGTATTATCGAGATTGGACATCGATAATGCGGAATAGACTGGTATTGCACTTGTGCGCGTTGTGGGAGCATAACGGCATAGTTCTCATATATTTAAGTATTGGATACATATACAAGTGTGATAGGAGGTTGTGTTTACTGATGGTACGGAAACAGCTTCGCTCTGGATAGACCCCTCGGAATTCCATTGGTAGTATGACTATGTGTCTATGGAAGTCCGAATCAGGGTATGTGTATTTGGTCTTAACCTGAGACTTGCATCGCTAATACTTGCGACGATCAATATACTTTGGTTTTGGTTGTCCAGGGCTTTAACAAGTTCTGTGTACGCCTCTTCTGGGTATATTGAGAATCGTAGTGTATTGGATGTGATGTCAAGATGGAAGTATCACTCCAGTCATATGGAGATGATGATCACGCAGGATACGGAACTAGTACTCTTTAGTACTGCAGTCATCGGGATAATATGACTAGGTCATATTTATCCGATTATAGAGACTAGTTACCAGAGATCCGATATATGCTTCGTACGGGGTAGACACAATTCCAGCCCCAGGCCTAGCATGTGACATCCGATACTGGATCGCAATACGCAATACTACGTATACTACGCCTGACACAGATTACATATTCCTTAAAAGAATATTTCTGGAGAATTGGGTAGGCACGGTGCTTTGCTAGAAGCCAACCATGTCTTGTAAATCGGTAAGAACGTGGTACCGGGTACGCACGTATTCGGATATTCCGATGACCGGATTTACTGCTAACATATCCAGGGATCTCATGGGTCGCTTCCTGAAGATTCACCGATGACGTATGACTCGCACATAATTAATCTGGGATTAATTATAAGAGAGAGAAAATTAATCTAGGATTAATTATGGAGAGATTTTATCTTGGATAAAATTCTATTTAAAGAGAGAGAACGATTAATTCAGAATTAATCGATAAAATAATATATTCGATATATTATATGAAATTAGATTTCATGACGGAATTAAATTGGATTTTAATTCGGGCAAACGAATTAATTTAGAATTAATTCGCGAGCGACGTGAATAGTAATTTTACTAGGCATAATTATTTAATTAAATTGGATTTAATTACGTCACAACGGAAAATTCGTTAATTTGGAATTAACGAACCCGAGCCCGAGCGAAGTTGCGAAATTGAATGACTAATACCAAATCTTGGATTTGGTATATCATAATTTTTGATTTTAGAAATCAAATAACACAACTCAAAAATTGAAAAACTCATCTCTCTCTCCCAAGGCAAAACCGTGAGCCTCTCCCTCTCATTCTTCTTCTCACTTTGCCGAGAACAACAAGAAGACAAGGAATAAATTGTTGCAAATTCTTCCTAGTGCTAGCACACAAAGATCATACAAAGGTGATAGGGAAACCAATCCATGAGTTTGGAATTCAAGATTCAAGGATTGGAAGCTCAACATACATCAAATGGGAACTTGGAGCACAACACAAAGGCTTGGAATTTTGTTATCTCCTACATCCAAAACCGATCAAAGTGAGTATTTTCTGCATTCTTACTTTGTTGTATTCACATGATTTCTTGCTTAATTTGATCTTGGTTTGACCTAGAAAACCCAATAATGGTATCAGAGCCATAATTGAGCATGAAATTGAATTTAGGGTTTTTAACTTTAATTTGGGGCTTTTATGATTTATGCATGATTTCTTCAAATTGAGGTTTTGGTTCAGCTTGGATGATGTTAAATTAGATTTGTGAATCTTAGGAATTGAGAAATTGAATTGGATAAAATTTCCCCAAATTCCTTATGCTTGGCCGAATGACTTGGAGCCTTAGGTCGTGATTTTTGAATTTTAGACAATTGGATGTGTTTAAAATGCAATGGATATATTAGTTTGTGATTTAATTAGATTGAAATCAAAATTGATATAAAAAGTCCCTAGTTGCCGTGAGCTATAGGAAGCATGTTGGAATTGATTTTGCTTCAATTTGTGTTGGACATAAGTTGATTATTTAAAGCATGATTAATTAGTGTAATTGGTATTTTGGAAATATTAGTTTAACTAATTAATTATGGCTATACACTTTAGTTAATTAAATTGTGATATTTGGAATTTTAGAATTTAATTAATTGGGCTTAATTTGGAATTGGGCTAAAAATGTTGTATTTGGGCTTAATGGGCTTGGTTGGGCCAAGTTTGGTTTAAGATAATTGGTTGGATCCAATTGGGCCTAAAACCATTTCCATAAAGTCCAAATATGATAATTGGGCCTAATGGGCCAAAATTAATTTTGTGGCAAAGGGTGATTCCTTATTGGGCTTTAAATGCCAAAGTCTATGCCTTATGAATTAATTAAAAGCCCATTGGACTTTAATTAAATTGACATTGGATGTTAATTGGGCTTTGAGACCCCGTTTAGATTAGATTTAGAATCTAATTAATTTGGAGAAATAAAGAATTAGTATTGAATACAAATTAAATTGGATTTAATATTGTAGTTTGATATAATTCAAGAATTTGTACTTTGAGTACTTATTCTTAAACGAGTAGGACTCGCGCAAATCAAATCGTTGTTTGAACATTAGATGGTCATTAATCAAAGATTAATTAATTGGATTAGATTGATTGATAACATGCTTTGTGTGAATACATGGATGTGATGTATGAATAATGGATATCATATGGATATTAGATGGGTGAGGGTAATTTTGGAAATTGTTGTAATAAATTTAGAATTTATTAAATTGGACCTGCGTGTCAAGCCTATTACCTCTTGATTCTTTGTATTCTCTTCTCACATATTCCCCTCAATGTAAATGAGGTTTCTTTAGAAGTATTATGTAATTGGGTAGAAATAAGATTTGTGCTAGCGGGAGAGAGGAAAAGGAGAGATTTGTTCTAGGAACAAAATGTTTTAAATATCCATCCGCATATCATTAGTAATTTATTTACCGCGCCTTATTATGCTTTTAGAATGCATGCTTAAGGGTGTATGATGAGACCTAATCAAAGATAATTAATTGGTTGCCAATTACGCAAAAAACCCTCAACAAGTATTAATCGTTTTCCTTCCATTGAGTGATTCATTCTCAAGATCCAAGATTGACACTGGTTTGTTGGCCAAAGTCAAGACCTTTGTCCATCGCGGATGTGTTTGAATCATGAAGGCTTTGTTCCATATCACATGTCTTGTCCAAGTTGTGATTTGTTGGCCAAAGTCAAGATCATTTCTTGTCCATCGACATCGATTACGAAGCTTTCCAAGTCAATGGGTCCCGCTTAACTGGAATCATTAAGCTTGTTGTGCCAAAGCCAATGCTTAGTTGATTCAGAGGAAAAAGGTTAGGGAATATATTGGATATATTGGCATATATTAGATATATGTTTCGGACTTAGATGTCCACCTACTGGATATAGGAATTGGATGAGATCCAATTGATCTTAGAGATCTACCTAGTTAAATATCATACAGCTTATTGGCCAAAGTCAAGGTTGTGTGTTATTTAACGGGATCCTAGCCCATTAGGAAACTAGGTTTCCCGAGTACTCAACAGAGGGTTAGAGGCTGGCCGAAAAATAGTGGGAGGCAAATATTAAATTTGTAATTTCTTTTAGATACTTGCCAATACGCGCTCATTTCATTTTTCGTCATTATTTAAATATATTAGTTGGACTAATATTTAATTGTTGTTTTAATTAAACAGTTGGACTGTATTCAAACTACTTCATTTTTAGTTGATTATATAATTGGATTATAGTAATCAATATATTTGAATTTAACCAATTAAATAGTAGTTGATTATATAGTTAGACTATAGTAATCATTATATTTGATTGTACCCGAAATCGTTGATTGGATAGTTGGACTATTGGAATCAAGATAACTGAAAGATTAGCGTTTAAAACATAATCGTGGGTGAAAATGTCTTTAAGTGGCTTTAATTTTCAATTGGGAATAGAACCTCAGGATAGTCCTTGGAGCCAAGAAGTTACTTTATTTGATAGAGTGACATCTCGGGCCTGAGCCCGGAGTTGAGCAAATAGTGGAGCATGAGTTTTGGAAGACTCATGGTGATGATAACTTTGGTGCTCAATCCGTTAAGCTTAGTGCAATGACACTTTAATTTTTTCGTCATTACTAAGGATTAGATCCTTATACTATGATGTTGAAATTAAAGGATCTTCATAGATCTATTCTTATATCTTAGAAGTACAAATTGCAAAAGAAGCTCTTTCGCTCGTGTATGTCAGAGGGTACATCTGTCGAGCACTTGGTGTCGCAGATGATTGCTGACATCGATCAGCTAGGTTAGTTGGGCATTACCTACGTGGCCGAGACTACCAAAGATTTGATCTTATAGTCTCTACCCGAAAGCTGGGGCAGGTTCATTAAGAACCAAGAGTAAACTCTTGGAGAGTTGACGGCTATGCTCAAGGAGGCAGAGCCAGAGCTTCTAAAAGGGGCAGAGGCAAAATCATCACAGTCTTCTGGAAAGACAATTGACATATCCCAAGATGTCTGCCTAAACTGTGGCAAACAAGGTCACTAGAAGCGTGACTGCCGTATGGACAAGGTAGACATGAAGGAAGAGAAGGCGGGGCAAGGCTCCGGCTTCAAGTATGATTGTCATAAACATGTTCACTATTAGTTTCAAAATTGGAATTTTGATATGTACTGATGTGCAGAATCTGCTGATTAGCAGGAGACTGACTTCAGATGAGATCGACATGCGAGTCGGAAACGGGACGAGAGTCGCTGTTTTAACCGTAGAAACCTAAGTTTTGGAACTGCCATTGGGGCATGTACTTAAATTAGGAAACTATTGTAATGTATCTAGTTTGACTAGAAACATTATCTCTATATCTAAGTTTAACCCGTTGTGGGTATACCTTTATATTCTAGAACACTAAGTGTTTTATTTTATAAAGATGATATTGGGATAAGTACATTAGATGTGAATAACAGTATTTATATTTAGAATATAAATGAATCTCAAACATATAACATGACAAACAAATAGCTCAAATTGAATTAATCAGATGAGACTTATTTGTGGCATTGTTGTTTGGGACACATTAACAAGACTCGTATATCCACACTTTCGAAGAGTGGGTACTAGGACGGATTTGATTCTAATCAAATGATGTCTACGAATCTAGTTTATTAGGCAAAATGCCTAAAACACCTTTTACTTGGTAAAAGTGCAAGTGCCACCGATCTGTTAGGCCTCGTTCATAGTGACGTAAGTGGGCCCATGTCTAGCTAGGCTAGAGGTGGATATGAATACTTCGTAACCTTTACGGATGTGGCATCGCGTTATGGTTATGTGTTTCTTATGAAACATAAATCGGAAACTTTTGATAAATTCAAAGAGTTTCGACACGAAGTAGACATACAGACTGGCTAAAGTATTAAACCGTCACGGTTAGACCGTGGTGGAAAATACTTAAGCAATAAGTTTCTCGATTACATGAAAGAGTATAGTATTCTTTCACAGTGGACTCCTCCTGAAACACCTCAATTGACGGTGTGTCCGAACAGAGAAACCGAACTTTGTTGGACATGGTAATGTTAATTATGAGTCGCTCTGAGCTACCATTTTCCTTCTAGGGATACGCATTAAACAGTGCAATGCTTATTTTGAATAAGGTTTCATAAAAATCTGTTAGACAGACTTCATATTAGATATGAACAGGAAAGAAACTGGGTTTCTCATTCCTGAAGATTTGGGTATGCTGGGCATATGTTTGGATGAAACCAAACCAAACCCAAATCAGATAAGTGCCTATTTGTAATTGGTTATCCTAGGGAAACCAAGTATAGTACTTATACAACTCACAAGAGAACAATTTAATTGTTGCTCTCCATACGGTTTTCCTAAGAGGAATACCTATATGCTGTGGTAAGTGGGAGGAAAGTAAAACTCGATGAAAATAAGAGTAATACTGTTCTAGGCACCGATTCCTTAACGGAACACAAACAGTTCATCAAGGATGAAACTGTACCAATAATCTTTGAATACACAAGAATCGCGTAAGTCGGAGAGAGTCAGAAAATAACCTGGGAGGTATGGTTTCTGATCTCACCTCATGAAGATGTCAATCTTATTGAGGAATAAGAACTGGCTACGTATAAGGAAGTGATACATGGTATCGACTCCTTTCATGGCAAAGTGTCATGAAGTCCGAAATGGATTCCATGTATATCAACCAAGTTTGGACACTGGTTGATGTACCGGAAGGCATTGTGCCTTGGTACTATATGAGTCTTCAAGGAAGACAAACATGGATGGCAACAACCAAACGTACAAAGCTAGGCTTGTAGCGAAAATGTATCGCTATCAACATTGTGTTGATTACGACGAAACCTTTTACATGTTGCCATGATTAAAATCCATTTGGATAATGCTTGCTAATGCTGCATGTTTCATTTATGAAATATGGCAGCTGAACATCAAAACTGCTTTCCTTCAACGGAAACCTTTTGGAGGATGTTTATAAACATCCTAACGGTTTTGTCGTACCAAAACAAGCAAACAAAGTTTGCAAGTTAATTCGATCCATTTATGGATTGAAGCAAACATTGCCTTCTTGGAACCAACGTTTTGATGTAATCATAATGGTATATGATTTAATTCAAAACGAAAATGATTCTTGTGTATATAAAGAGGTTAGTGGGAGCGCACTGACAATGATTGTCCTATATAATGATGACATGTCATTTCTTGGAAATGACATTCCCATAATACAATCGGTGAAAGCTTGGCTTTCATGAAAATTCTCCGTAGAATACTTGGGAGAGACAACCTTTATTCTAGGAATAAGGATCTACTGGGATAGATCTAAATGTTGTTGGCACTCTCCGAGGACTCGTACATTGAAATATATGTACGCGACCTGGTGTCTCATATGCTTTGAGCATATGGAGTCACAATCAGGCCAATCCAAGTGATAGTCACTGGATTGATGTTAAGAATATCCTTAAGTATCTTAAATGAACTAAGGATGCTTTCTTAAGCTATGGAGAATGAGAACTTGAAGTGACTGGGCTCACTGCTGCAAGTTTCCAAACCGACAATAACGACTGTAAGTCGCAATAAGGGTACTATATAGTTTGAATAACGGAACAGTGAGCTGGAAATCTTCCAAGCAAGATACTGTTGCCGAATAAACAACAAAAGTGGAATATTGCTGCAGCTTAGGTAGCAAAAGAAGCATTTTGGATCTATATAATCCTAATTAGATTAGGTATAGTTCTGTTAGCAGCTGAGCTAGGCTCAACGCAGGCTAAAGAATTAATGGTCTCATCAACGATCCAAGTATGTACTTCAATTATTTCAACTGATTCGTCGGATCATACATCGTGGCGATGTGATGATCGTATAAATCGCATCAGATGATAACCTTGCAAATCCGCTGACGAAAGCTGTTTCTCAGTAGAAATTTGAGCGACCAGTACATAGTTCAAGTGTAGGACACTTGAGTGATTGGCTATAGGCCAAGTGGAAGATTGTTGGACAATTATGACCCATAGCATCACTATTTGTACAGAACATGGTGTTGTTGTACAAATTAACTATGTGACAAAGGAAATTGCTCTTTTATCAATTGTAATTAGATTACCGGGATATATAAATGATAAAAGTCCATATGATTAGTTTCGGATTAATAAGATATGAGACAATAATCCATTAAGGTTTAATCATTAAAACATCCATATTCGTAGTATTATCGAGATTGGACATCGATAATGCGGAATAGACTAGTATTACACTTGTGCGCGTTGTGGGAGCATAACGACATAGTTATCAAATATTTAAGTATTGGATACTTATGCAAGTGTGATAGGAGGTTGTGTTTACCGATGGTACGGAAACAGCTTCGCTCTGGATAGACCCCTCGAAATTCCATTGGTAGTATGACTATGTGTCTATGGAAGTCCGAAACAGGGTAGGTGTATTTGGTCTTAACCTGAGACTTGCATCGCTAATACTTGCGACAATCAATATACTTTGGTTTTGGTCGTCCATGTCTTTAACATGTTCTGTGTACGCCTCTTTTGGGTATATTGAGAATCGTAGTGTATTGGGTGTGATGTCAAGATGGAAGTATCACTCTAGTCATATAGAGATGATGATCACGCAGGATATGGAACTAGTACTCTTTAGTACTGCAGTCATCGGGATAATATGACTAGGTCATGTTTATCCGATTATAGAGACTAGTTACCAGAGATCCTATATATGCTTTGTACGGGGTAGACAAATTCCAGCCCCAGGCCTAGCATGTGACATCCGATACTGGATCGCAATACGCAATACTACGTATACTACGCCTGACACAGATTACATATTCCTTAAAAGAATATTTCTGGAGAATTGGGTAGGCACGGTGCTTTGCTAGAAGCCAACCATGTCTTGTAAATCGGTAAGAACGTAGTACCGGGTACGCACGTATTCGGATATTTCGATGACGGATTTACTGCTAACATATCCAGGGATCTCATGGGTCGCTTCCTGAAGATTCACCGATGACGTATGACTCACATAATTAATCTGGGATTAATTATAAGAGAGAGAAAATTAATCTAGGATTAATTATGGAGAGATTTTATCTGGGATAAAATTCTATTTAAAGAGAGCAAACGATTAATTCGGAATTAATCGATAAAATAATATATTCATATATTATATGAAATTAGATTTCATGACGGAATTAAAATGGATTTTAATTCGGGCAAACGAATTAATTTAGAATTAATTCGCGAGCGACGTGAATAGTAATTTTGCTAGGCATAATTATTTAATTAAATTGGATTTCATTATGTCGCACGAAAAATTCATTAATTTGGAATTAACGAACCCGAACCTGAGCGAAGTTGCGCGTTGAGATTGTTCGACGTAAATTTGGAATTTACAAGTGGTGGGACTCACTTGACTTACATTACTTTTGACTTGTGATGGAAGTGGTTGAATTGGAGTGTAAATCTAAGCTTACTTGTTTTTTACTCCAACCAATCTCTACACACTTTGTAATTGTTTATTCAATTTTTGAATGACTAATATCAAATCTTGGATTTGGTATATCATAATTTTTGATTTTAGAAATCAAATAACACAACTCAAAAATTGAAAAACTCATCTCTCTCTCTCCCAAGACAAAATCGTGAGCCTCTCACTCTCATTCTTCTTCTCACTTTGCCGAGAACAATAAGAAGACAAGGAAGAAATTGTTGCAAATTCTTCCTAGTGCTAGCACACAAAGATCATACAAATGTGATAGAGAAACCAATCCATGAGTTTGGAATTCAAGATTCAAGGATTGGAAGCTCAACATACATCAAAGGGGAGCTTGGAGCACAACACAAAGGCTTGAATTTTGTTATCTCCTACATCTAAAACCGATCAAAGTGAGTATTTTCCGCATTCTTACTTTGTTGTATTCACATGATTTCTTGCTTAATTTGATCTTGGTTTGACCTAGAAAACCCATTACTAGCCTAGGCAAATATCTCAAAACTTTTAACTCGAGGTTCCTCTAGTCAATTAGACTTAAGGATCCTCAAAATCAGTGGCTTACTCTTAAACTTTAGAGTTGCTCACTTATATAAACCCAAGATATGAAAGGTTTTGGCGTAAAAATTTGTAAAGAATTATCTGGGTTTATATAGTGCTCCAAAGACAACAAAATTAATTAAGAATCCGATGTGGGATAAAAGCTAATTTAATCCTAGCCATTGGATCTTAATTTAGTAGTTTAATGAGATTATAAAACCCTAATAAGAGTTTGGGCCGAATTGGAATTCAAAACAAATAACAAATTTTTTTTCTATTCATATTACTATCCATGTGAATAGTAATTTTTTTTTATTCCAATTCCCAAAGTGCCCCCATCGTCATTCACCAATCATTAAGCCATTATGGAACCTTATAAATGATCTGTTCAATAATTAAACACATTGAACCATTTATGAACAATTCCTACAGCAATCATATATGCTGTTATATTTGTATTGTATACTGTTAACCATTGATTTCGACTTTGTTGTGTGTGATCTTTTGGGTTCCCCTCAAGTTGGACATGAAATGAATCGTGATAATTTAATCGAACATAAATTATCCCCCGATCAGATGATCGTTCGATTTCAATGACCAAGGTTGACATCTAGCAACATGCCAAGGCCCCCAAATGAGAATGAAAGATATATATACCCATTCTGTAAGCGATTTACATATGATACGGTCCATCACGTCACTGTATCCCCACCTACTGACCTAGGGTACGGAAAGTGTCTACCCATATGGTCAAAGGTATGATGTTGATAGTGTCATGAATCGTGCTAACCCAAGAATCTCACATGATTCTTCCGCTGTGGCCACAGTCTCAAGCACTGATCACACATATCAACCTGCGAACTGGAATATTACTCTTAATATTATCCAAGAGAGTGGTGGTTCTCTGTTGTATCTTTACAAACTTCATGTGTTTCAACAAATGACCCAATCATACCCTTATGACCGGATCTTTTGAACCAGGGAATGATAATGTCAAAGTTATTTGATCCACACATACGATTGTAAAGACCTCAAGTCTAAGGACTAGTCATATAATCGATACATGAAAGTTCTCACAGACACATGGGATAAACACTCCATATGAAAACTTTCGGCGATCAGTTCGATGGACACGAGCAACTCATGCATCCATATGATACACCAAGCGGACGGATCTCCGCTAGTAGCCTATGAGATCTGCTACCCCACTTAAGGGCGGATCATATCATCATGCTAGTCTCTCCGCTTTGTGAACGCCCAGATTATTCACAAAACTATGACTATGAATATTTAAGAGTAATGATTCTCATAAGGCGTGGAAGCCATCGTCTTATTACTCCAAGGGTTTTATTACAGTGTTGATGATTCATATAAGTTATGTAAGACACGTATAATAAAGATTGCCATTTTATTAATTAATGAAAATATTACAAATACATGTACATATAGCCCATCCACAAGTTGGGTATAGGGCATATCCCTAACAATAGGTGACCTCCGAGTGGCTTGACGTTGATCTAATGCCAAAGAAACCGTTAGTTTTCCTTGTAATAAATGGACAAGTATATGCAATCAATGGTTAATATTTATGCTTATGGTATGACTTATCATGTGGCTACACATCTAGACGAAGCCCTTAGAGTACCCCCGAACTTTTATCCGGAATGGTTTAAAAACATACTCTGGAATAGTGCCACGCGTCGCAGCGTAGCATTTGGGTGTCGCGACGCTCACCCAAACGGGGAAAACAATAACCATCATATGTTCTATGCGTCGCGACGCGTAGCGAATTTTGCAAACTAGTAAGTCTCATTTGTATCACGCGTCGCGACGCGGGCTATTTCCAGGACCCAGATTTTCAATTTCACTTCATACACCATTTCCTCAACACCACACAAGCTACAACCATAACAAATACATAACACGACATCAATTACACCATTACACACCATCACATAGCCATTTATAAACCCCCAAGTCAATTTCACACTTAGGGATTATACAAACTAGGGGTTTCACAACCCTCAACTTTTCCAACTCAATAACCATAAACACATTACTAAACTCAAGCTATCACACTCTTCAAACTTCAAATCATCAAAATTCAATAATTTAAGATTTAGGTTAAACATTTTTCACCTTGAAACAAAATATCCTTACACGATTAGGGCCTTCTAAACTCCCTTGTTACTCTTCCAAGCTTGCATGTGGTTTTAGGGTTCTAAAACTTGGGTGGAAATGGAGGAAAATTTGCTGCGAGTTTACAATCTCCCTATATTCATTACACATGTCCACCATTATTACAGTTGACAAAATAAAAGAAGAAGAAAGAATGAAGGTTATTTGGAAGGATTACTTTTAATATTAAATCCTTAAATATTTTTTACTACGGCTCGGAAAAATTTAACCCTAATCATATAAAATTTCTACTCTAATCGAGTTATGAAATTTCGAGTCGTTACAGTAGCCCACTCCGTAGATGCTTTCAGTTGTACTAATAAAAATCAAATCAAAATTTAATTAAAAGTTGAGGGTTGCCTTCGATTTATATTCATAAACGATGATTTGAACAAATCGAAGGCCACCACCTCAATTCAGCCCTTGAAATCCTTTTAAAAAAAAAAAATCAGCCCTCGAAATAGGGTGGAGATAGTTATTGGCCAATATAGGTCCTGGCCCATGTAAGCCCAATTTTACTCTAATATATATAAATATAACACTCTCTTTGAACACTGCCTGGATCTTTAACATTTTGACCATTAATTCACGTACTTGTGAGTTCCTTAGAAAGAACATAATTAACTACACTAAGCATAGCCACGATTCCAATCTTTGACGGCGGGATTTCTAACGTTTTCAAAAAAAAGAAAATACATCACATTTTTATTCATCATTTTGTGAGGCCATTAGTGTCATAATAATGATGTAATAATGACATTATGCCATTTCTTGTTGTTTTTGTTGTCTACTCTAACTTTATATCAACCTGTTGATGTTTACAACTAAAATTATTATTGTATATAATATCTTATTTTTGCTTGCAAGGCATTTTGAAGTTAATAAAAATAACAAAATAAACATCAATTTTAATAAGAACCCTTAGACATGGAACAAATTCATTGAACCCCAAGTAAAAAAACAAATTCAAATAATGAACGTGCAGTTTTTAATGAATTCGCTAACACAAATTCCTTAAACTTATAGCTTTCTTAAACCTAATAATTTATTTAATGGTAAATGTTTTGAACAACAACTTTTTCAAAATAAATTTTGATGCATTGAGCTATCACAAACCTTAAGGAGAAGTTTAAAAAAGGTTAAAGATTAAGGATGAGCTTAGAAATTTAGTATATATAGATAGACCAAGCAAGTGATTTTGTTGCATGTCACTCAAGTTACAATATTATTATTTTCTTTCATCTATAAACCATCAATCAACCATATAATTTTTGCTCAAGAGAATTTTATATAATGAGAGAATCCTAGTGTAATCACAGAATTAATTTTTTTTTTTTTTTTTTTTTATAGGCATTTAATTTCTTATATCTCCACATATTACTTATATTTGAATATTATTATTCATAACTCATCCTAAATCTCAATAAAAGAAGAGAGTTATTTTAGTTCTCGGTAATTAAAATAAAATCTTATATAATATTATACTAATTGATTCATAATATAAGTATAATGACGTTAAATGATACATATAACCGATAGAAACGAAAAAAATATTTTTATTCAATTTGGTTTCTTTCGTATCAATTTTCCATAAAATATTGAAGCTCAATTGAGACAACCTATAACATTGTCCCCAATCATAAGTTTGTAGTTCATTTTCTTGACCTAATCAAGGTCATTTCTTCAAGAACACTTCAATGTTTAGTTTCAATATCTTCCATCATAAGTGGCAAAATTCTTACATACCGTGTGCAATGCTATTGGTTCTATTTAGAGTGAAATTGATAACCCATACGTGACTTCAAAGAATCTTTCTAAAGGAAGAAGGAACCAAGTAGAAATATTATGAATACTACATCTAGGAGAAATTAACATTTTTTTGGTAGCTTAAATGACAAAGAACGTGTCTAATAAATATCATGAAAACAAATAGCTTATACATAAAAAAGAAATTCATTACAAGAATTCAGCTTTTTAACCAAACGAGGTAAAAATCGACGCTAAATCTTTTAGTGTCGAAACAAAGTGACGCAAAAGATGAATGCTAAAGGCTGGTCAAGGAAAAATTTTAACGTCAAAAATCAACCGACGAATTTAGATATTTATTCGTCGCCCATTTGTCATCGCCAAAACCCATAATAAACAAACACAAATATTGTACAATTCAAATGAAAAGAATAGGCGACGCTAAAGCTCATTATCTTTTAGCGACAGACATATGTGGTGCTACTAAATGTCTAATATATTTAGCGTCGAATTTTCCTTGTCGACAACGAAATTAAAATTTTTTAAAAAATAAAATATTATTAAAATATATATATAATTAATCAGTAATCACATATAGATTTTAATAATATTTTTTTAAAAAATTAAAAATGAAATTAAAATAATTATTGTATATATAAAATAAAAGTTTTATTACATAAAAAATCATTTAGGACGATCGGTCCAGGTAGGTGCTGCATCTATCGGCCTGGAGGACCTGTGGAGGTCGATCATGCAACACTGTTCTAAGCAAGTGATCTCTCCATAATCGCTCGCAAACTCACCATTTCCCGATCGTGCTCCTACTTATGCCTCTTCATCTCTTCACTCTGTACCTCTAGTCTGCCATGAGTCAACATCAATTGTTACTTTAAAACAGTTACCTCTTCTGATGAGTCGGATGATTGAGAAGTATCCCTTGCCACCTTCAGATGAGTGACAAGCCTGACGTTGTAAGAGGTGGTGTTCTGGAACACCTGACGTGAAAGCTCTTCATCAACCAAAGGTGAATTGCCCTGCGTGAGGTTCTGTTTCTGAATGTCTAACATATGTTCCTACATTTTAAGATTTTGTGTTAATGAAAAATTCTGAAAATCTTGCATAATTTATGTAATTGAACACTTACATAGCACTATTGGGCGACATCATTCACCCAACTTTTATTTGAAGTGCAGTGGGTAACTTGAAAAAAATCCGGCATCGGGAAAGGCTGTAAGTTGTAACACCTCTCCCTTACTGCTATGCTGCAGACGAAAAATATTAATTAGTAATTTTATATTGTTAAAATACAGTTAAGTAAATGTATATCCATTTACCTCGGAGTGCTCAACGCAATACGCGAAAAATGACTTCGAGTCGCTAACATGGTTGAACCGTAGATTCTACTGGTTCACATTGTTTTGCTCATAAAGTTTCCATAAAAAAGATCTTAGTCGCTATTTTATTTCAAAAAGACTACAAAATAAAATATTATGGAAATTTAAAATTTACCTTGTAATCATCTGAAGCCCACATGGAGCACAAATACCCCCAATCCTCCTCACTTATGTCATGCGGTCGATGGGCCACAACATTATCTGCACCATGCTCGTCAAAAATGGGCTTGAAATTCTTCATGCGATAGTTCGAATATGTATTTCCCATGAAGTGATTGACGTACTTGACCATATTCGGAGTGGTCATGTCAATATCGAACCACTCCTATAAAAAAATACAATAGGTAAAGGTTTCATTTAAATAAAATAAAAAGATAAATTTATGGTTAAAATGATACTTACCGACAAGATCGCGAATAAGTTGTGGCGCTTCCTCTCCGGTATCTTCATCCAGCATGTGTACTGTTGGGGAGCGTCATACCATGTTATAGTCCTAATTGCGTTGGGGAACTTTGGATTATGATGGCCAATTATTTCTCTCTATCATCAGATATGCGAATCGATATTTATCTGTTGGCCTTCACCTGACGCGCCAACTCCAAACCTTGTATCACCCCGAGATCGTCTGATTGTAGGGGTTGGGTCAGCGGCCTGAGCATGTGGTTGAGAGATGGAACCTGTCACACTACCAGTGGATGGAATGGGCCTCTTAAATTATTCGAGAGCTATATGGGAAAAAAAGGCTAGTTACATTAAATCTGAAAAAATAACAATACACTTAAATACCTCAAATGATGCACTTTTTAGGCACTGGACAAGCACTTGCCTTATTTGAGGGACTGTGAGTGCCTCAAAGTGTCTCATTTGAGGGGTTGTGAGTGCCTCAAAGTGTCTTATTTGAAGACTGTGAGTGCCTTAAATGAGGCACTTTGGTGCTTCAAATAAGGCACTACAGTGCCTTAAATTTGGCTGTTTCTTCATCGAGGCAAACAACCAAACACTTGGTGTGCAATTGGAACACCAAATATTTAGGGTTGTCTGGGGGTTTCAAAATCCCCATACAACCTAAATTTTAATTAGAAAAAAATAAACAACAATAACCTATAAAAAAAATGAAGTGAACGAACTTACTTGAGAAGCGTGGAAGAGGCAATGTAGGCTGAAATGCGAGGTGGAGATGCAGAAACTGATATGCGTGTGGTTGTTCTGGTGTTATTATAAAGAACTTTTTGTTAGACAATTATGACCCATAGCGTCACTATTTGTACAGATCATTGTGTTGTTGTACAAATTAACTATGTGACAAAGGAGATTGCACTCTTATCATTTATGATTAGATCACCTAGATGTATAAATGATGAGAGGTCCCTATGATTTGTTCCTGGATGGAGAATGATATGAGACAGTATCAGTCCACGAAGGATAAATCATTAAATATCCCTAGTCAGAGCATTGTCGAGATTGGACATCAATAAATGCGCAAAAGACTAGTATTACACTTGTGCGCGTTGTGAGGGCACAACAACATAGTTCTCATATATTTGGGTATAAGATACTCATGTAAGTGTAATAGGAGGTTGTGTTTTACCGATGGTACGGGAAACAGCTTCGCTCTGGATAGACCCCCTCGGAATTCCATTGGTAGTATGACTATGTGTCTATGGAAGTCTGAAATCAGGGTAGGTGTATTTGGTCTTAACCTGAGACTTACACCGCTAATACTTACGAAAATCAATATACTTTGGTTGAGGTCGTCCAGGGCTTTAACAAGTTCTGTGTATGCCAATGCTGGGTATATTGAGAATCATAGTGTGTTGGGTGTGATGTCAATACGGACGTGTCACTCCATTCATATGGAGATGATGGTCACGTAGGATACGGTACTGGTTCTCTTAAGTACTGCAGTCATCGGGATAATATGACTAGGTCATAGTTATCTGATATAGAGACTAGTTACCAGACATCCAACATGTGCTTCGTACGGGGCAGACACAATTCCAGCCCCAGGCCTAGCACGTGATCATTCGATACTGGATCGAAATACGCAATACCACGTATACTACGCCTGATATAGATCGCTTATTCCTGTAAGCATGTTTCTGGAGAATTGGGTAGGCATGGCGCTTTGCTAGAAGCCAACCTTGTCTTGTGAATCGGTATAAACGTAGTACTAGGTACTTACGTGTTCGGATAGTCCGACAACCCGATTTACTGCCAACATATCCGGAGATCTCATGGGGTCGCTCCCCGAAGATTCACCGATGACGTATGACTCGCACTTTAATTAATTTGGGATTAATTTAATGAGAGAGAAAATTAATCTAGGATTAATTACGGAGATAGTTTATCTGAGATAAAATATCAATTAAAGAGAGAGAACGATTAATTTGGAATTAATCGATAAAATAATATATTTGATATATTATACGAAATTGGATTTCGACGCGGAATTAAAATTAGATTTTAATTCGGGCGAACGAATTAATTTAGAATTAATTCGTTAGCGATGTGAATAGTGATTTCGCTAGGCGTAATCGTTTAATTACGACGCAACCGAAAATTCGTTAATTTGGAATTAGCAAACCCGAGCCCGGGATTGTTTGCGAGCGCATTCGCATTTCGAATTCGAGTGCGGCACGCAAGTCAAATCGAGCGTCAAATCACAAGTCACATCAAGCGTCAAATCATATGTCACTTTGAGTGATGTGACATTTGATTGATTGATGTGAGTTGATGTGAGATGAAAGAAAGCATTAAATTCTTTGTTTTTTGAAATTGAAAAAAAGGTAAATGGTTTATTAATTTTTGGAAAATATAAATAAACCTTTTATATTTTTTCTTTTTCCCACACTCTCTCTCCTTTTTCGGTATTCACTTTTTGGAGCCAAAAACACTCATTCTTCTCTCTCGGTCTTGGACCAAATCTTCTCCTCTGTTTTTCTGGTTTTGACCGAGCAAATATATGGAGAAGTAAATGATTTTATTGCAAGATCTAAGTGCTAGCACACTCTATGAGGCATACCAAGGTGTATGCGTGAGCAAAGAATCACCTTGTGAAGCTTGGAGCTTGGAGCTTCCATGGAGGATCACCCATGGCCGTTTCTTGGAGGAGGAAGACAAGCTACTGCCGTGCAGTCCACCACCGAGCAGCCCACTACCGAGCATGGAGAGGGCAGTACGTTTTTCATCTCCAACCGCATCCAACCGATCAATGTGAGTTTTTCCGCACCTTCTATGATTGTATTCATACTTGTTTCATGCTTGATTTATGATCTTGGGAAGCTTAGAGTAAACTAACACTTTTAGCGTCTCCAAATTGAGCGATGCTAAAGCACGACAATAGTGTCGCTACTTACTAGCGATGCAAATGCTTTACTTTTAGCGTCACCATATCGACATGGTGACGCCAAATGTTGAAATTAAATACTTTAAATATTTATTTTCCCTCCATTCTTTTGGCAACGCTAAATAATATATATATATATTTTTTATTTTTTTAATATTACATCACAATATTTTTTTTAATTTTGAATATAATGTACAAATAGCCAAGTCACTATTAAATGTCGGTTCGGTTTCATCATCCGACGTAAACTAATTGTTTATCTAAAATTAATGCATGTGATGCTATAGTACTAGAGGGGTCGACATTTTCATTTTCAATTTGTTTATTTATCTGAAATTAATGCATGTGAAATTATTGATTAGAGAAAGTAAGATATATTATACATTGAAAAAGTTTGGGTATGGAAAAACTCACAGTTGCCTGAAACCACTTAGAGAATGTCTTTCTTTGCCTCTCACTGATATTTTGGTTATTGCTGCTCTGCCAAGAACGATCTCATGATGTCAACATTAAAATGATTAAATTATTCAAATTATTGAATTGAGTTTAGATACTGTGGACAACAGAACCTGGGCGACGCCGTTCCTAGGCTCGCGGCCTAGTTGGGAAGGATTAAATAACATGGAGTCGCCACCCGGTGTGAACCGGGAAAATGAGATTTAAGGCCGCACTCACCCCTTCGCAGGGAAGACCTCAAACCGTTGGGTTCGGAATGGTCCCTTACTTATGTCACTTGTAATAAAAGGATTTATGTGATAATTTAACCAGGCTTAAATAACATTTATTTCCAAAGATATCATGCTTCTAAATTCATATGCATACATCAACAAGTTCATCACAACATGCCACATCACATGGCAATCTCATGAACATATTTCAATCCTATGATATGGAAAACTAAGAACAACATAATCATGCTTGAGTACTATCTCATGAACCTATTAACCAAATAACATGCTAACAGCCTAATCATGTTTGAATACAAATAATACAGTTGGCTATATAACACAAGAAAGATCAACCAAGAGGCAATTATACATGAATATGATAAGACAGACTCAGTTCAGTGTGTGCGCGTTCGTGTAGCGTTCGTAAACGCGTTCGAACGGAAATGAAACAGAATGCTCACGTTCGAGTAGCGTTCGTAAACGCGTTCGAACAGAAATGAAACAGAATGCTCACGTTCATATGGCGTTTGATAACGCGTTCGAACGGAAATGAAACAGAATGCTCATGTTCGTATGGCGTTAGTGAACGCGTTCGAACGGAAATGAGACCTGATGCATGATAAGGCAAAAATGCATGCGCGTTCGAGTTGCGTTCGTAAACGCATTCGAACGGGAACAGACCTGATGCATGAAAGGGGACACAATACATAAACAACAAAATAAAGGGGCGCGGCGAAGTACTGCCGTAAAGGTGGCCTTTTGGGGGCTCTTGATCTCTCAAAGAGTGGACCTTTAGACCAACATACTAAGCCCATGCGCGTCACATCACATCATGCATACAAACATAAAGACAATCATAATATTCTAAGTATGTCCGATTGAACGTGTCTTGCATCCAACCGAACACACATCAACCGGCGCGGCAAAACATTGTGGTAAAGGGCTTTAACCCCTCCCCATAGGGGATCTCACATCGCACTTACTAAACTCATGCGCTCGGTTGAATCATGCATACGAAAATAAAGACAATCATATCAAACTAGGTATGCTCGATTGAACGTATCTCGCATTCAACCGAACACACATCAATCGGTGCGGCAAAGCGTCGTGGTGAAGGATTTTAACCCCTCCAATTAGGGAACCTTTCATCGCACTTACTAAGCCCATGCACTCGATCATATCATATGGGAATAAGCGATATACAGAATTTAAATGACAAGAAATAAATAAACCAAAGCAACACCACACAAGAGAGGTGCCGTTTACTCAAGTGGTACGTGGAGTTGTGTCCCATGTACAGACCGCACTACCGTCCATTCGGATTCGGCTACGGATTTACGTCTGGGTTTCCATCCATATACCACAAGAGACGACACTCTTCCATTTCATTCAAGCCACAACATGCATTCATAAACGACTCTCATGCGAATAGAATTCAATGAAAAAACGAATATAAACTAATGGAAAGGTACCCTCAGGTCTAACCTTTTAAATCACCTCTCGGATGTACGGTACACGATCGTCGAAGGGTGGATGCTCCGCAACTCTCCCGGTTCACTGGTTCACTGTTCTCGTTCGTTGTCTTGCTGTTTTGCTTGCGGTTCGAACTCCGTTCTGCTCCTATTCGGCCTCGGTCTTGCTGCTCACTGCACGGCCACCTGTTTTAACGTTTTCAATGAACCATTCCAAGTTTTTGTGGGTTCTTAGTGCAATTATATGTGATTATTTTTAAGATTATCTATGCAGTTTTTATGTTACTGTTTTTTAAGGATTTGGGCTGCTGTTTTAAGGTAATTTAGGAGGTTGTTTAGGCGTGTCTTAGGATTCGGCTAAGGGTGAGTTTGGTGTGTTATGGATTCGGCTATGGTGGCTGTTGGTGCTTGTGGTGTTTATTTGTTCTCTTTTGTGTATGTGTGAAGTGTTTTCTCTTTTGTGTTTAGTCTTTGGTGTGTAGAGAGAGTCTAGAGAGATTTCGAGAGGGTTTGGGTGTGAATTATCTGTGTCTTGGGCGTGATTTAGGTTGTCTGAAGGAGAGGAATGGCTTTGGGTAGGGGTTGCTTATATAGAGAAGGGTTAGGGCTTGACAAGGAAAGAGATTTGGCTAATTGAAGAGGGATTTGATTTGGTTGGTTAAGGGAAGTGAAAGATTGAGGGGGGACAATCTTGGCTAGATAGGGAAGGTTGAATATTTGATTTGTGTTGGTTTAGGAATACAAATATTTTATATTGGTAATTATCTTATTAGATTAGGAAGTCAAATATATGATTGGCTTTAATTGGTTATGATTGATTTTAATTTGGTATGATTATATTTTGATTTAGTATGTGATTTGTTTAATTTAGGCATGATTTTAGTTTAAGTTGGTAATTGTTTATTTTAATTGGTAAATGGTTTAAATGTTTTATTTTAATGTTTAATATTTAATTTAATATTTATTTATTAATTTGGGATGTGTTTTATGGGCTTTGGGGAGCTAAATGGGCTGGATGTGAGGCTAGCAGCAAAACCAGAATTACCGACACCGTTCGAACGCTTCCTCGAACGCGGCACGAACGCCCGCAATCCGTTTGACGTTCGAACGTAAAAACAAACGCAGCACGAACGAAAACAGTGAACCTTGTTTATTCTGAATTTCCCCTTCCGATGTCCGTTTCCCGTGACCTCCGTGACTTAAAAGGTAGTGCCTCCAAATGAGACTCGTCATAGGGACTTATGTGTAAAAATGCAGTGCCTACAGTCGCCCCCACTTTGATGGGACTTGTGTAATGTGCAACAGTGACAATCCTATCAAAGTTATGCAATGCATTTCTACTTACCTGGCTCGCCAGCTGCCACTTATCTTACCATGTGTGGAGTTGCGTTGATTTGGTGGTGAGGTGCTGCGACCCCTGGTTCATTCCCGAACCGTGCTCCATTTTTTAGAGTGTCATTCTCGGCCTGTTCCTTCCTGAATTATATTGAGATGAGGCTTTATTCCTCCCGAGCTTTATTCCCGAACTGTTGAGATGAGGCTTTATTCCTCCGAGCTTTATTCCCGAACTGCTTACTGTGTAGAGATAGTGCTTTATTCCATGATTGTTTGGACTGTGGGCTTTATTCCCGAACTGTATTGAGATGAGGCCATATTTCCATGTACTTTGTTCCCGAACTGTTGCGATGAGGCTTTATTCCTCCTGAGCTTTATTCTCGAACTGTTGAGATGAGGCTTTATTCCTCCCGAGCTTTATTCCCGAACTGTTGAGATGAGGCTTTATTCCTCCCGAGCTTTATTCCCGAATTGTACTGACATGAGGCTTTCTTCCCCTTGAGCTTTGTTCTCAAACTGTGTTGATATGAGGCTTTATTCCCATGGGCTTTGTTCTCAAACTATACTGATATGAGGCTTTCTTCCCCTTGAGCTTCGTTCTCAAACTATACTGATATGAGGCTTTCTTCCCCTTTGAGCTTTGTTCTCAAACTATACTGATATGAGGCTTTTATTCCCTTGGGATTTGTTCCCGAACTGTGTTGATATGATGCTTTATTCCCCTGGGCTTTATTCCCGAACTGTACTGACATGAGGCTTTCTTCCCCTTGAGCTTTGTTCTCAAACTTATACTGATATGAGGCTTTCTTCCTCTTAAGCTTTATTCTCTGATCTGAGCTGACTGTGGCTTTGTTCTTGAACTGTATTGAATGCATGCTTTCTTCCTGAACTGAACTGAATGTAGGCTTTCTTCCTGAACTGAACTGAATGTAGGCTTTCTTTCTGACTGGACTGACTGAATGTAGGCTTTTTTCCTGAACTGTGTTGAGTGTGGGCTTTATTCCCGAACTGTGCTGACATGAGCTTTCTTCCCCTTGAGCTTTACTCTCAAACTTATACTGATATGAGGCGTTCTTCCTCTGGGCTTTGTTCCATGACTGTGTTAACTGTGGGCTTTGTCCCCGAACTGTACTGAATGTGGGCTTTATTCCCGAGTTTGTAGGCTTTCTTCCTGAACTGAACTGTGAATGTAGGCTTTCTTCCTGAACTGTACTGACATGAGGCTTTCTTCCCCTTGAGCTTTGTTCTCAAACTATATTGATATGAGGCTTTTATTCCCCTGGGCTTTGTTCCGAACTGTGTTGAATGCAGGCTTTCTTCCTGAACTGTACTGAGTGTGGGCTTTATTCCTGAATTGAACTGACATGAGGCTTTCTTCTTCTTCCCCTGAACTGATATGGGCCTCGCCCTCGATCTGATACTGATATGGGCCTCCCCTCGATCTGATACTGATATGGG
The DNA here is from genome assembly GCA_019454045.1 of Zanthoxylum bungeanum. Taxonomy (NCBI): domain Eukaryota; kingdom Viridiplantae; phylum Streptophyta; class Magnoliopsida; order Sapindales; family Rutaceae; genus Zanthoxylum; species Zanthoxylum bungeanum. Next base: position 545,387 of record SKCR01025304.1, read on the forward strand.
CCTCACCCCCAGAATGATACTGATATGGGCCTCGCCCCAGACTGATACTGATATGGGTCTCTCGCCCCATGCTGATACTGATGCTAATATTGATGCTTCGGACTGGCTTTCATTTGCCGCTTTCTCTCTCTTCAAAACCTGTGAACACAAAACAAACACAAAACAAAAAAGGAATGCAAATATGTTACGTGTATGCATGCATGCGTGAATGAGTTTCCTATCCCGTGGGTTAGGTCTTCTGTCAATTCCATTGATGACCATTCTTCTCTTGGGGAAAGTACCATTTCCACATGTCTTCACTGATTTGTTCTAGGAACCCGTTTCTTTCCAAGTCTAACAGTCCCACTGTCTCCATTTCCCAATTCCTGAATGGCTGACTTATCTTTTCTGCTGCTTGCTTCTTTTGAGGATTCCCTACGTTTTGAGTATCACATTACCAAGATTGAACACACTCATGTTGCAAGTTTGAAAGTAATAGTCTTAGGCAGATAAATGAAATGATCGCCTTTATTATTGTTGAGGAAACGTTCGAATAGGTAAACAAAATCAATGTCTTTATTAAAAGTGCAAGATAAACTAGGAGAAACAACAGTGCCTTCTTCTTCAGCCCATAGTTCTTCACCATTGTTATCCCTTATTCTTATGAAGCTGAGTGGTTGAGAGTTTGGAGGACAAGAGTTTCGGGTAGGCCAGAGTTGATCATGTAGTTGGGCAGGGGATTTCTGTGTGCGTTGGGTTGTTCTTTCTCTGGGTCGGGTATGTATATGGGCATCGATGAGGTTTTGGATTTCATGTCTGAGGCGGGCGCAGTTGTCGGTGTCATGGCCTTTTTCTTGGTGGAAGTGACAGTATAAGTTTAAGTTCATGTGAGGTGGCACAGGATTTGGAATGGGCCTAGGTTCCAAAGGTTTTAAGAGTCCATGCGCCTTCAGCTTTTCGAATACCTTTGAAAGAGGCTTACCAAGGTTAGAAAATCGTCTGTTCTTAATGGCAGTGACTTCAGCAGTAGCAGGCATAGTCCCTGAATGTCCCCCAATATTCCTTCTGTTCTGTCCATAAAACTTTCTGTTCTCGGCTTCCTCCTCCTCAATATCCATAACTGTCTCCCTCAGCTGTCGAAAATCAGTAATCATCGAAGTCATTCTCCTCAGTTTGCCATAAATAGAGGGCTTGGTGCCCTTGATGATCATTTTGATCTGGTCCTTTTTCTGAGGGCCGAGTCTGCATCTTCAGAAGCTGGCTCCTCCAGCGGTCCACATATTCCTTGAAATTTTCCTCCGGCTTCTGCTTGATATTTTCTAAGTCACGGAGTGACAAGTCAATCTCCAGGTCCGTGACATATTGTTTTAAGAAAGCGTCAGCTAGCTCCCTCCAATCTTCCTTAACCTGCTTGTCTAGGTTATGGTACCATACTACGGGTGCCCCCTCGAGTGACATCCCGAACATCTTTTGGACTTGGCGCTGTGACAGGCCAACTGAACTCATAACAGAAACATACTGACGGAGATGCACCCTCGGATCTCCATTCCCATTGAACTTAGCCAAATCCGGCATCTTAAACTGCGCTGGCAACTGCTCCTCAAACTTCATTGTCTCATAATCTAGCAAATCTTCATTCTTACCCCTCATCTTGCGGGTAACGGATTCAACCTGATCCCTGAGTTTCTGTATCTCGGCCTGAGACCCAATCATTTTGCCTGTTGCATACTCTGCTATGTCATCATCAAAAGTGGGGACATCATCCCCCCTAACCCATTCGGAGGCTCCTCACGCCTTACATTCTCAGAATTTCCCCCAGCACGGGGCACAACCATATTTGTCATGGCAGCAGTCAAGGCTTGCAACTGTTCAGTAATCTTGGCGAAGCCATTTTCCAACTGATCTATCCGGGATACCTCAGTATCTGATTCACTCATGTCTGTTCTCGGTATTTTGGTGAGTCTTCCCTTTTTTCTAACCCAACGGGAATCTATGATGGCTTTCAGAACACAGGGTTAACATGATGTATGTATGCATGATGTGCATAAGAAGTATATAACATATATTAAATCAAATAAAATTCTCAAACAAATCGGCCTATTATCATTTTAGAAGCTTTTGGGACAACTGTCATAAGAGTGAACCCGTCCCAGTTTAAATGGCCTAACGAGTTCATGTCTTATGGCAAAGAGCCCAACTAAATCCAAATGATAAAATTCCGAATACAATCATAGAATGGCCCATTGTTATTTAGAAGCCTTTTGGCCCAATCGTCATAAGATGTGTCCTTGTCCCAGTTTAAATGGCCCAACAAGCCCATATCCCATGATAAATGGTCCAAATGGATCCAAACAACGATGTTCCCAAACACAAGCAAGATGATGCAAACATGACATAATAATTTTTACAAAGTGGCCCATCAACATTTCAGAAGCTTTTGGCCTAATAGTCATAAGGTGCGAACTTGCCCTAGTTTAAATGGCCCAGCAAGCCCGCATTTCTGACAATAGTCCAACTGCATCCAAATGAGGATGGTCCACAAGCACATATTCAAGGAAATAATTGTTACTTTAGCCAACCCGGTCTATAGGTGGGTTAGTAAGAGTATAGACAAAGGCTCTCACCGGCGAAGGATGGCCCACAACTAGGTCTCCCCATTCAAGGGTTCGAGCAACCAAGTGAGCGCGCCCCTTTTTTATACACTAAGGTACGTGCCAATGAGCTATGGTGTGTGACGGACTGTCAAATGGATTTCCCGTTGTAGATTCCCAGAGGGAAGGTGGAGCGAGGCTCACTTAAATACCCAAGCCTCTTAGGCTCTTATCGCTTGTTGTCAGGAATAAACAACGAGTCCTCCAAATTAGTCCATCACAATAGGCTACGAGTAGATGGCTATCTAGGTGCCTTCACAGCTTTTCCTTCTAGAAAGGTAGTGAATGAAGGAAGACACCAAACCATTACCTAGCCTAAAAATTCCTTTGATTAAACCCTCACTTTATCCACTATAGACACGGTCAATTAAAACATAAATCCAAACATCACAAGTCAATATTTCGGGGCCAATTTCTATCCTCAGTGGAGTCGCCAGACTGTGGACAACAGAACCTGGGCGACGCCGTTCCTAGGCTCGCGGCCTAGTTGGGAAGGATTAAATAACATGGAGTCGCCACCCGGAGTGTGAACCGGGAAAATGAGATTTAAGGCCGCACTCACCCCTCGCAAGGGAAGACCTCAAACCGTTGGGTTCGGAATGGTCCCTTACTTATGTCACTTGTAATAAAAGGATTTATGTGATAATTTAACCAGGCTTAAATAACATTTATTTCCAAAGATATCATGCTTCTAAATTCATATGCATACATCAACAAGTTCATCACAACATGCCACATCACATGGCAATCTCATGAACATATTTCAATCCTATGATATGGAAAACTAAGAACAACATAATCGTGCTTGAGTACTATCTCATGAACCTATTAACCAAATAACATGCTAACAGCCTAATCATGCTTGAATACAAATAATACAGTTGGCTATATAACACAAGAAAGATCAACCAAGAGGCAATTATACATGAAATGATAAGACAGACTCAGTTCATGCATGTGTGCGCGTTCGTGTAGCGGTAGCGTTCGTAAACGCGTTCGAACAGAAATGAAACAGAATGCTCACGTTCGAGTAGCGTTCGTAAACGCGTTCGAACAGAAATGAAACAGAATGCTCACGTTCGTATGGCATTTGATAACGCGTTCGAACGGAAATGAAACAGAATGCTCACGTTCGTATGGCGTTAGTGAACGCGTTCGAACGGAAATGAGACCTGATGCATGATAAGGCAAAAATGCATGCGCGTTCGAGTTGCGTTCGTAAACGCGTTCGAACGGGAACAGACCTGATGCATGAAAGGGGACACAATACATAAACAACAAAATAAAGGGGCGCGGTGAAGTACTGCCGTAAAGGTGGCCTTTTGGGGGCTCTTGATCTCTCAAAGAGTGGACCTTTAGACCAACATACTAAGCCCATGCGCGTCACATCACATCATGCATACAAACATAAAGACATCATAATATTCTAAGTATGTCCGATTGAACGTGTCTTGCATCCAACCGAACACACATCAACGGCGCGGCAAAGCATTGTGGTAAAGGGCTTTAACCCCTCCCCATAGGGGATCTCACATCGCACTTACTAAACCCATGCGCTCGGTTGAATCATGCATACGAAAAAAAGACAATCATATCAAACTAGGTATGCTCGATTGAACGTATCTCGCATTCAACCGAACACACATCAATCGGTGCGGCAAAGTGTCGTGGTGAAGGATTTTAACCCCTCCAATTAGGGAACCTTTCATCGCACTTACTAAGCCCATGCACTCGATCATATCATATGGGAATAAGCGATATACAGAATTTAAATGACAAGAAATAAATAAACCAAAGCAACACCACACAAGAGGAGGTGCCGTTTACTCAAGTGGTACGTGAGTTGTGTCCCATGTACAGACCCACAAACCGTCATTCGGATTCGGCTACGGAATTTACGTCTGGGTTTCCATCCAATATACCACAAGAGATGACACTCTTCCATTTCATTCAAGCCACAACATGCATTCATAAACGACCCTCATGCGAATAGAATTCAATGAAAAAATGAATATAAACTAATGGAAAGGTACCCTCAGGTCTAACCTTTTAATTCACCTCTCGGATGTACGGTACACACGATCGTCGAAAGGGTGGATGCTCCGTGACCGCGTAAACAACACACGTATAACGCCAGCGCACGTATCGTTCAAGTAGTATAAAAATATCGATCCCACGAGGACTTAGTTCCTACTGTTGTTATTAATTGTTGAATCTATTTATTTACAATATCTAATTAAATGGAGAAGAGAATGATTGTTTGATTGATTGAAAGTGGTTTTACAAAATAAATAAATAATATAAAGAACAAAAGAAAATACTAAGGAAAATAACAAAGACACAAAGATCTAGGGTCGTGAATCATTCTAATATCATTTAAAAGATGAAGTGGTTATTTTATGTTTGTGTAATAAATCAGTTTACTAACCTGGAACACTAAATTATGCAAAAGCCTCTGTCGATGGTCAGACGCAAATACCCAGTTTAACCCAATTGAACCATATGTCTATGTCAACCAAATATCTGGATTCATTAAGTTTAAGTTCCAATTATGGCTACCCCCGCCCGACAGGTATATTCCTATCCTGTAAGGAAATCTATTAAAGGGTTATCTATCCTCAAGAAGATCGTGGGCTATTAAGTCTAAGGCTGAAACCTAAAATCCCTATGTCTAGTTCATTTTAGATTTACCACCACATCAATCTTATTGGTGATCAGATAACAAGAAGCATTAAGCTTAAGACTTAATAAGTAAACCTTTAAATTACCCAAACTATAAATAACCCCTTATAAACCGGTGATATTAGAATTCATCACAACCCCAGATAACTAACACATAACTAGGGCTAGTAACAACTTAAAAGTAAAAGACATAAAGTAAAAATACTGAAAAGTAAAAGACATAAAGTAAAACTGAAAAGTAAAATAAAATAAAATGCTAAGGTAAAAGGAATTACTTTTACTACTACTAATTTAATATCTCCCATAAAATAATATATAAACTTTGATATTATTTTACCAACCGACCAATCTGGCGGTATCCTGATTAAGTCAAATTAAGTCCAACCAGCCATATAGGCGGTAATATTTGTCCATAATCCAGTCATAAAGGCGGTACCAAAATAAATTTACCAACCGACCAATCTGGCGGTATCCTTGATTAGTCAGGTTTAAACCAGATTAAATTGAATTGCCAACCGACCAATATAGCGGTATCATTTATTAATCAGTATTTAAATAGTGAATATATTATTTTTAAGGGAGATTAATCTAAATAGTAACAGTAAAAGAATTACCTTTCACCCTAACTGGGGAAATTACCTCCTCATTACTGAAAAAAATAAAACTAAAAATTAAAGAAAGAAAGTACTGTGCGTAAAATAAATTGCGGAAAGTAAAAACTGAAAAGTAAAGAAAAGAAAGTGCGAAACTGAAAATTAATTACTGAAAACTAAAAATAAACAAACTAGATACAATCTTCTTATTTATTCATTAAGAATTTCAAAGAAGAAGTATGATTTTTACAAATGAAATGGCTTGGTATTTATAGGCAAAATTTTGCCACCATCAAATCATCAATCAATTTCTCTCTCTCCAATTACATTATTAATTTCTCCACTAATTACTCCACCAAATCCGTAATTGCTCCAATATTTCTTATCTTGTTTGGTGGTGATTTGATAATTTTATTAATTATTTTAATTAATATTTTGCTTTGAAAATGATTGATAATGACTTTTAATAATTACACTCCACACACTTCTGGATGGTTCATCAATTTCGGTCATGAAATCTTCAGAATTCGAAAATATTTCTCTTTCAAAGTTGAGAGCTTTGAGTCTTCTTTAATCTGGACTTGAATCAGCTCAATCCGATATCTGAGTAAAAAGTTATGTCCAAAATACGACAGATGCACAAAACTGGAATTTCCAAAACTGCACTTCGTCAAAACGCCCTTTCAAGTTTCCAATCTCCAAAATTAATATATCAAGTCCAATAATTGCCCTTATTTGATCCATTTCGTCCTAAATGATTTCATTGAGTCCCGATATTATTTTATCTGCAAAAAAAATAAAACATATCAAAACGTTCATCAAACCCGAGAAACTAAACAAAATATTAAGTAAAAGGGGCGGTAAATATTGATATATTTTCCGCTCATCACACCCCCAAACCTAACATTTTGCTAGTCCTCGAGCAAAACAACAAAAAAAAATTAAAATTAAACTAAGCCACTTTCGTAGGGATCACGGTTGCATTTAGCGTATGCAACAAGCCTTTAAACCCCTAGGTGTCCCTAGTGGACGAGTTGTAGTCTCGTGAGGGCTTACAGTAATGATACCCACAAACATTTTACAAAAGTAAACAGGTATTAAAACTAATGCACACAAAAGCAAAAAGACAAGCGAAAAGAGAATAAAGATGTTAGTGACTAATCAGGTGAAACTTCTACTCCAAGTTACTAGTTGTTTTGTTTTATTTAAATTACTGAATAAGTAAATTCTCCGATTATTTTTACCCATTCTCCATATACAACAGCCAACAAAATATTAATCAACTCATTTTTTGCCCACAACAGTCATAAGTGCAGTTGATAAGAGAGTAATATTTTTGTCCTAAAGTTCTATCAGATTTCACACACCTTTTTTGCAGCAATGGAATAATTTTTCTGATTTTTCTGATTTTTTCTCTATTTTTTTATTTATATACAATATCTTCCAGCTATGTAACGAGTGTTTAGGTCGGTGACTCCCAAACCAGTTGGCTTTAGGGCACCAGGTGTTAAGACACCCCTACGGACTTAATTACTCAGACTTCAGATATATATATTTTTGCATGCAGCATCTTGATCCATGTAGCGAGTTTTGGGCCAGTGACTCCCAAACCAGTTGGTTTTAGGGCACTAGGTGTTAAAACACCCTTACAGACTTAGTAACCCGGATCTCAGACGTTTATTTTTTTTTTTATTTTTTTTTTTTTACTCCACTGCTTTTTTGAGATGCCTCCTCAATTAAACTAGAGCACTGAATATTACAAACTTTTCAATTTAGCTTATGTCCGTATGTTACTATATATGTTGATAATATCTATCAATTGAGCATATGAAGATTCCTTTTAGTCCGTTTTAAGGAGCATTCACAAATTAAATAATTCAAAAAAATAAACAAAATTAATTTGTTTCGAAAATAGGCTTGAGATACGTCTCAGGAGTGGAAACTCCTTACTCAGCTATCTCTGACCAATTTCACCTTTTTAGTCAAAAAAAAAAAACACAAAAACGCAAAAAAATTTTTTTTTAATTTAGAAAATTTTTCAATTTTTTTGTATTTTTCGAAAAATTTTGGACTAAAAATAAAAACAACATACAAACTAAAAACAAGGTACTAATCAACTAATTTCCCCCCCAAACCTAAATGAGACATGTCCCCAATGTCTTAAACAGTAATAGGAGAGTTAAGAAGGTCGTACCTGGTTAGCTGAAATCTACCGATTAAGATCTATGTCCAGTTTACGCTTCTTACCAAATCGTTGTCTGTCCAGTCCAACTTGGAGAGAAATGGGATCGAGTTTTGGTTCAAAGGCTATGATTTGGTCAATTAATTCTTCAGCCTTTCGCAGTCAGGAAGATATCATGTACTGATTTCGTGACGAACTCATGTCTTTTGGCTTCTGCAAGAAAATACAAACAGAAAATCGAAGAAATGCTCAATGTTAAGTAACCCAATGGGCTTCCGATGAATATTTAAGTGCGCCCATGATGCTACTGTAAACATTTCCTCAAACGTCCCAAGCCCTCCTGGTAACGTAATAAACGCATCTGCAGTATTGATCATTTCATGAATTTGTTCGGGCATTCCAGATACGATGCGTTCATCTCCATTTGTTTGTCCGATTAAGTGTTCGTCCGCCAAAGGTTTTGGAATGATTCCCAAACATGATCGCCACCATCCTGAACAGCTTTTGAAATACTTCCCATCAATCCAAGATTGCCACCGCCATATACCAGGTGCATATTTCGCTCCGCTATGACTCGCCCCAATTCCTTCGCAGCCTCAATGAATTCTGGTTTATTACCAGAATTAGATCCACAGAAAACACAAATTCGCTGCTGTGAAGTTGCTTCCATTTTCTCTCTCTTATTTAGATGTGTATCTCTGAATGGATTGAAGAGAAAATGCATAGCTGAATTTATAGACCTGGAAATGGGTGAGTAATAATTGCACTAGTATCTGCCAAATGACAATTATTAGATGAACGTTAAAATAAATCGTGAAAAGTCAAAAAGTATAAATCTTGTCGGCGAAAATAAAGATAAAAACAAAAGAAAAGCAAATCAAAGCAATAATTAAGGCAACAGAATTGTGTACGCAATACGCCACTAGTTTGGTATATAAATTCATCAGGATGCGTCTCAAGAATCCATTCCTTACTCAACCACCACTAATGAATTAGCTCTCATCTTTGTGATTGCCAAACACCATTCCTTCTGTCTTAAAATGCTCCGTTCGTGCTTTCCCTGAAAACTAACACACAACAAATTAAAACTCTACAACATGTATACAAAAAATAAAAAATTACAAAAAAATTGCATGGGTTGCCTCCCTGCTAGCGCTAAATTTTTCGTCTTCAGCCAGACGTGACTGAAATTCATCTGTTAAGGAGGTTTCAATGTCGTTTTAGATGTCCGATCAAAACAATCCCGTGAGCGTTGCTTTTGAAGGGTCTCTTCCAACAGTAAGGTGGCAAAAAGAGTTTTGTGTCCCATTCAGTGCTCGTGCCACCTTTTTGCTCCTTGTTACTCCAGTGGTTCCTGCAAAGAAAGAAAGAAAATCAGGAGGTCTTATATGGTGCTTGACTTGGAATGGAAGTTCCATTCTGTCAAGCTTCTGGTGATATCTTTGATTTGTACTCCCCAAAACAGCGATGTTTCTCCTGAATGCTCTGGATCTTTATTAAGGTCAGACATTTGCTCCTCCATTTGCTCTGCTTCTTGCTCCACCTTTTCTTCACAGATGAATTGTAAAATTTTTGTATTCAGCTCTTCATCTGTCATTTGTGAAATACATGCTTCAAAATTGTCAACCACCAGAGGATGCAAAGATGTTTCTGACATTAGGTCTTCATCCTCTGATATGACTGGAATGGATGGTTCAGATAGATCTTCTTCAAACATCATGGTAAAGCATGCTCCAAGATCTTCATTTTGAGGATTGAAAGTTTGATCCTCCGTTGTTGGAGCAGTTGGTACAAAAAGATCAGCTTCATCTTCGTCAGAATCTGAATAATAAAAGTCAAATTGAGACTTTACCGATTCGGGTTCCTGAACTGATACCTCTGGTTGTTGATACTGCTCAGCCTCCTCCTCTGTTGACGTGTCTTTGTGGATTTCTAGGTACTTGAAGGCTTCATCAGTGTCATCATCTCTGAACTGGTTCTTGAGGTTGTAGTTCTGGTTTTCTGTTAATTGTCTCATTTGATCTGTCATCCTCTGAATGAATTCTGATTGTCTCTGAATACTTTCAAGTTGCTTCAGGCTTGTTTCAAGCATTGTATCCAACTTTCCGTCTCGTTTCTTGGAAAATTTTTTGAGCATATCAATCAATTGTTCTTCCTCTGATGGTTCTGGTTTTTGTTGAGGATAGTAGGTGGATGGTGGATAAGATGGAAAGTATGATGGTTCTGGCATCCAGTGATAATTGTTGGGCTGGACAACAGGCCTTAGAAAACCGGACTGTTGCTCCCAGATGTGGGGTGTATCTTCTTGTAAAGCTCGTAATCTTTCAATCTCCCAGTAGTGTTCCATTTTTAAATCACCTGAAAATACAATAAAGAAATAAAAACTAAAGATAGATAAAGAAAATTAGATACAAGTAAATTAGATAGTTTCAAAATTAACAAACTCAAGAAATATAAGTCCCCGGCAACAGCGCCAAAAACTTGACCGGCGTAAAAACACACGTATAACGCAAGCGCACGTATCGTTCAAGTAGTATAAAAATATCGATCCCATGAGGACTTAGTTCCTACTGTTGTTATTAATTGTTGAATCTATTTATTTACAAATATCTAATTAAATGGAGAAGAGAATGATTGTTTGATTGATTGAAAGTGGTTTTACAAAATAAATAAATAAAAAACAAAAAAAACTAAGGAAAATAACAAAAGACACAAAGATCTAGGGTCGTGAATCATTCTAATATCATTTAAAAGATGAAGTGGTTATTTTTGTTTGTGTAATAAATCAGTTTACTAACCTGGAACACTAAATTATGCAAAAGCATCTGTCGATGGTCAGACGCAAATACCCAGTTTAACCCAATTGAACCATATGTCTATGTCAACCAAATTATCTGGATTCATTAAGTTTAAGTTCCAATTATGGCTACCCCCGCCCGACAGGTATATTCCTATCCTGTAAGGAAATCTATTAAAGGGTTATCTATCCTCAAGGAAGATCGTGGGCTATTAATCTAAGGCTGAAACCTAAAATCCCTATGTCTAGTTCATTTTAGATTTACTTACCACTCAATCTTATTGGTGATCAGATAACAAGAAGCATTAAGCTTAAGACTTAATAAGTAAACCTTTAAATTACCCAAACTATAAAATAACCCCTTATAAACCGGTGATATTAGAATTCATCACAACCCCAGATAACTAACACATAACTAGGGCTAGTAACAACTTAAAAGTAAAAGACATAAAGTAAAAATACTGAAAAGTAAAAGACATAAAGTAAAACTGAAAAGTAAAATAAAATAAAATGCTAAGGTAAAAGGAATTACTTTTACTACTACTAATTAAATATCTCCCATAAAATAATGTATAAACTTGTGATATTATTTTACCAACCGACCAATCTGGCGGTATCCTGATTAAGTCAAATTAAGTCCAACCAGCCATATAGGCGGTAATATTTGTCCATAATCAGCCATAAAGGCGGTACCAAAATAAATTTACCAACCGACCAATCTGGCGGTATCCTTGATTAGTCAGGTTTAAACCAGATTAAATTGAATTGCCAACCGACCAATATAGCGATATCCTTTATTAATCAGTATTTAAAATAGTGAATATATTATTTTTAAGGGAGATTAATCTAAATAGTAACAGTAAAAGAATTACCTTTCACCCTAACTGGGGAAATTACCTCCTCATTACTGAAAAAAAATAAAAACTAAAAATTAAAGAAAGAAAAGTATTGTGCGTAAAAATAAATTGCGGAAAGTAAAAACTGAAAAGTAAAGAAAAGAAAGTGCGAAACTGAAAATTAATTACTGAAAACTAAAAATAAACAAACTAGATACAATCTTCTTATTTATTCATTAAGAATTTCAAAGAAGAAAGTATGAATTTTACAAATGAAATGGCTTGGTATTTATAGGCAAAATTTTGCCACCATCAAATCATCAATCAATTTCTCCACCAATTCCATTATTAATTTCTCCACTAATTACTCCACCCAATCCATAATTGCTCCAATAATTTCTTATCTTGTTTGGTGGTGATTTGATAATTTTTATTAATTATTTATTAATTATATTTTGCTTTGAAAATGATTGATAATGACTTTTAATAATTACACTCCACACACTTCTGGATGGTTCATCAATTTCGGTCATGAAATCTTCAGAATTCGAAAATATTTTCTCTTTCAAAGTTGTAGATCTTTGAGTCTTCTTTAATAATCTGGAACTTGAATCAGCTTCATCCGATATCTGAGTAAAAAGTTATGTCCAAAATACGACAGATACATAAAACTGGAATTTCCAAAACTGCACTTCGTCAAAACGCCCTTTCAAGTTTCCAATCTCCAAAATTAATATATCAAGTCCAATAATTGCCCTTATTTGATCCACATTTCGTCCTAAATGATTTCATTGAGTCCCGATATTATTTTATCTGCAAAATAAAATAAAACATATCAAAACGTTCATCAAACCCGAGAACTAAACAAAATATTAAGTAAAGGGGCGGTAAATATTGATATATTTTCCGCTCATCACTCCGCAACTCTCCCAGTTCACTGGTTCACTGTTCTCGTTCGTTGTCTTGCTGTTTTGCTTGCGGTTCGAACTCCGTTCTGCTCCTATTCGGCCTCGGTCTTGCTGCTCACTGCACGGGCCCCCTGTTTAACTTTTCAATGAACCATTCCAAGTTTGTGTGGGTTCTTAGTGCAATTATATGTGATTATTTTTAAGATTATCTATGCAATTTTTATGTTACTGTTTTTTAAGGATTTGGGCTGCTGTTTTAAGGTAATTTAGGAGGTTGTTTAGGCGTGTCTTAGGATTCGGCTAAGGGTGAGTTTGGTGTGTTATGGATTCGGCTATGGTGGCTGTTGGTGCTTGTGGTGGTTTCTTTGTTCTCTTTTGTGTATGTGTGAAGTGTTTTCTCTTTTGTGTTTAGTCTTGGGTGTGTAGAGAGAGTCTAGAGAGATTTCGAGAGGGTTTGGATGTGAATTATCTGTGTCTTGGGCGTGATTTAGGTTGTCTGAAGGAGAGGAATGGCTTTGGGTAGAGGTTGCTTATATAGAGAAGGGTTAGGGCTTGACAAGGAAAGAGATTTGGCTAATTGAAGAGGGATTTGATTTGGTTTGGTTAAGTGAAGTGAAAGATTGAGGGGGGACAAATCTTGGCTAGATAGGGAAGGTTGAATATTTGATTTGTGTTGGTTTAGGAATACAATATTTTATATTGGTAATTATCTTATTAGATTAGGAAGTCAAATATATGATTGGCTTTAATTGGTTATGATTGATTTTATTTGGTATGATTATATTTTGATTTAGTATGTGATTTGTTTAATTTAGGCATGATTTTAGTTTAAGTTGGTAATTGTTTATTTTAATTGGTAAATGGTTTAAATGTTTTATTTTATGTTTAATATTTAATTTAATATTTATTTATTTAATTTGGGATGTGTTTTATGGGCTTTGGGGAGCTAATGGGCTGGATGTGAGGCTAGCACAGCAAAACCAAAATTCCGACACCGTTCGAACGCTTCCTCGAACGCGGCACGAACGCCCGCAATCCGTTTGACGTTCGAACGTAAAAAACGAACGCAGCACGAACGAAAACAGTGAACCTTGTTTATTCTGAATTTCCCCTTCCGATGTCTGTTTCCCGTGACCTCCGTGACTTAAAAGGTAGTGCCTCCAATGAGACTCGTCATAGGGACTTATGTGTAAAAATGCAGTGCCTACAGATACGTACTGTAGATACGACTGAACCTCATCGCAATTATTTAGAACAAACCAATTAGCACATTTTTATGTAACATATTTTAACAATCATCTTCCCGAGGGGTATGCAGTTTTGCTGGAAAACAGAGACATCATGTGATTCATATTCTCTCCCGTTATAGTTTATAGTCTGACGATTAAAGGTTGTTTCAATATTCTTTAAATACATCGAATAAAATGTTAGGGTTTTGTTGTGCTAAATAGGCCTCAGCAATTGACCCTTCTAGTCATGCCTTATTTCTTATATATTGTTTGTACCATCCCAATGCCCTGGAATATAATGCAAAAAAACTAATATGATGTATAGTTATATATATATATATATATATATATATGTTTGTGTGATATGAAATAATATTTATACACAAAAGCTTACCTTTCTATGAGATACCGCCATATGAAGTGGAAGGGCCCCATTTCCGTGTTTCTACGCGTAAATGCACTGCCAGGAGAACCATTACATCAAAAATATATGTGGAAGTATCCATTCCAATTGACAAAGAATGAGGACGATTTCTTGGTCAAGTTCATCAATTACCAAAGTGGTTAAATTCCTCAAACATAATTATTTGAAGAAACCACACAAGTCTAGAACTGTTTCAAATACTTGTGGTGGAAAGAACAGACGAACACCCACAGGAAGTAAGAATTCCATAAACACGTGATAATCATGACTCTTTAACTCAATTATTATTTCATATCTAACACATCTTCCTATATTTGATGCATATCCATCGAGAAATTTTACTATTTTCAACCACTCACATAATGACTTCTTTTCAGCCGAAGTTAGGATGTAAGAGTAGGTGGTTGACATAGCTTCGAGGAGTCGATCACAAGTATAGATCTTTGTGAATGTTCATATCTTGTAGGTCCAAACGCGTATTTTCAGTGTCTTTTTTCTTCCTAGAATGTTCAACATGGTGCCAACCAAAGTTTCACATATGTTTTTCTCAATATGCATAACATTTAGATTATGTCGCTGACTTAGACTCCCCCATTACTCCAGCTCGAAGAAAATATTCCTTCCCATCCAATTCAACTCTTCAAGTTGACGTCTGCGACGAGCATATTTAATATTGAGATGCTTCCCGGACGTGGTATTTGTGAGTCTATGATGTTGGCAAATTATGTCAAATCTAGATAAACTGTTGGGCATGCTTCTAAGTTCTGGATGACCGTTAAATAAATTACTTCTCCTACATGGATGACTAAGGTCTAAGAATCTTATGTGGCCTGTATATCCAATCATTTTCGACAAACATTGTGAAGATATATCATCCACACATACTCGACATGCAATGTAACCCTTAGTACTCCACCCAGATAGAGAACCATAGGCTGGAAAGTCATTAATAGTCTACAGTAACGCCGTGTGTTTTTGAAAATACTGCTCAACAACTGCATCATAGGTAGTTACACTAATATTCCACAATATATGTAACTCTTCAATCAACGGCTTCCAGTAAAAATCAATATCTTTACTGGAGGAACATGGATCCGGTATAAGTAATGACAAGAACATGAAAGGGTTTTTCATACACTTCTACGGTGGTAAGTTAAAAAGTACAATAATTACCATATGCCACATGTTGTAAGAGTTATATATATTTCCAAAAGGATTAAATCATCAGATGCGAGGTCTAACCTGACATTACAAGGGTCCTCGATGAAACACTAGTACATATCATCAAAGTCTTTTCACTCAATTGCATTAGCAGGGTGTCTAAGAACACCATTTTCACCAACTTTTTTATCATGATATCATCTCATGTCAGATGTGGTGTGATGTGACATAAACAATCTTTATAATTTAGGTTTCAATGGAAAATAACACAATATATTTTGAGACATCTTCTTCCCAGTACCACAGATTTTATACCGATTTCTCCATATATTGGACAATTCTCAAGGAATTCATTTTCTCCAAGAAATAATATACAATTATACTTACAGGCGTGTTTTGTAACTATCGATAATCTCAACTACTGTTATGCTGTAAGACAAGTAATAAAATAATATAAAATTTTGATTGGACACATATGCGCTCCTGAAATGACTTTGGGATCAATGGTTAAACTACTCGAAATTTCGATATGAAATTGTACGATGTTCCACACCGGACAGCCCATGGTATTTGGGCCATAACTTTTCATACGAACTCCGAATTTTATGAATTTTATATCGCTGTAAATTTGAGATCGTGACGTATAATTTCCGCATTAAATATTTTTCCGAATTCGAACCAGAAGTAAGTAAAAAACGTAGGTAAAAAATATAGATCAATAATGCTCAATGGTGAATCTAGAGAATTCTATAATTCTCTAATTTTTTCCAACATTTTTATTTTAAAATTTTTACAAATTAGCCATTTAACCCCTACTATATATAAGGGTTACTATTCCCTAATCTCAAAAAAAAAAAGAAAAAAAAAAGAAGAAGAGATGAATGAACGTAGAAGAGAAAGAGGAAGAAGAAGAAGAAGAAGAATGAAACCAAGATGAGTAGGACGACAAGTCACAAATATATAGTGCAAAAGAAAGTGTAAAGTACGAAATAGAAGTTCTTTAAGGCCACAAACTTTGAAGAAATACGTACAAGTATGACGAGAGTTTCTCAGAAGTTTTAATAGTAAGTCTCAAACAGAAAAGCAGAAAGAAAGGTAAGGATGATAAGTATAGCAGAAAAACAAGATATCCTCGAATCAAAACGAATCCACGAGTTAGACCCCAGAAAGGATTCGAGGACGAATCATATTTAAGGGGGCGGAGAATTTGTAACGACCGATAATCTCGACTACTGTTATGATGTAAGACAAGTAATTACATAATATAAAATTTTGATTGGACACATATGCGCTCCTGAAATGACTTTGGAATCAATTGGTAAACTCCTCGAAATTCCGATACGAAATTGTACGGTATTCCATTCCGGACAACTCATGGTATTGTGCCATAACATTTTCATACGAACTCCAAATTTTATGAATTTTATATCTCTGAAAAGCTTAGATCGAGACCTACAATTATCGTGATGAATATTTCCAAATTTGAACTAGAAGTAAGTCAAAAATGCAGGTCAAAAATATGAATCAATAGTGTTCAAGGGTGAATCTAGAGAATTCTCCAATTCTCTCAATTTTTCCAACACTTTTTATTTTAAAATTCTTACAAATTAGCCATTTAACCCCCTACTATATATAAGGGGTATTATTCCATAATCTCAAAAAAATAAGAAAAGAAAGAAAAAATGAGATGAAGAACGTAGAAGAGAAAGATGAAGAAGAAAAAGAGGAGAGGAAGAAGAATTAGATGAAAGAAAAAACAAGAAACAAAGGCAAAGTACTAATACATCAAGTAAAAAATGAGTGTAGCACTCATGGAAAACTTGAAAGATGAAGGAATCACAAAAGACGAGGTAAGACCAACTTGACCCAAAATTAAAATTGTGAAATCTTGATAATATGAGGATATGTTGGTGTTAGAGGCATGTTAGGGATGAAATATTGGTGATTGATAAGTAAAGAAATTGATTATAGAGTTAATTTTCCAACTTTTGAAAACTTAAAGGTTTAGTGAAAGACAATGATAATGAGATTAAGGAGTAATTGAGGATGATAAAATGGTAATTTAGAATATGTAAAGTTGATGTAATATGATGAATTTTGTATTTGATTTAGTATGAAAACATTGGTGATACATTTGGGTAAGATAAATTTGAGGAACCAATTTTAGAAACCTGAAAATCAAGTTTCGCATCGCGACGCCCAAGGGATCAGCGTTGCGACGCGTATTGAAAATTAAGGCAGATTCGTTTCTGTTTTGTCCGCGTCGCGATGCTCAAGGACTTGCATCACGACATGAACTGGAAATTTTCATATGTTAGTTTCTGGAATTGTTCGCGTCTTGACGCTCAAGATCTTGCGTCACGGCGCGAGATCATAATTTCCCCCAAATTAGTTTTAATTCATATCAGTTTCACCCTAGCGTGTTAGAGGCCACCCTAAGGGTCTCGTATCAACTCGTATATATACAATACACCATAATATACATATGTTATGTCGGAAAGCGATAGTAAGTATTTAAAATGATAAATTTAGTTTAATTCTGTAATACACTCCTCGATTTAATTTCTAATCAGAGTTATCAATTAAGAGTTATCGCAGGAACCACAAAACCTTTGGGTGAAGTGACATTATGCTAGCAGAACTCCAAACCTGTGAGTGGACACTTTCCTTTTAAGTGGATTTTCATTATGTTGTTGATTATATCAGACTTATTTTTCACTTTTAGGGCGGTAGCCAATTTCACTATCAGTTATATTTTGTTTAGCATGTTCTGAGAAATGATTTAGAAAAGAAATATTTTGAAAGCATAGTTTTATATTTTCGAGGCATGAGGGAAAAACCCACCTCAGTATGTAACTTGTCACAAATATGGAATTCATGGATGACATGTGCACATGTAGATGTATGGGGGGACGGCGATACGTAATCCCCTAGATCCTAGTTCAAGACTAGGGATGACAGATGTCCATAGATCATAGTTTCAGAGCTTGAAAGGTAGCATAGATTTGCACCCTCAGTTCTAGTTCAGTGGCTTGGGGGACGGCGATACGTAACGCCCCAAGACCACTAGTTTCAGGGACATGAGTGGCATGCTTTGGGGGATGGCGATAAGTAACGGCCCAAATGTCATGGATTTGCATTTATAGCTATAGTTAGGCGTATGAGGGGATGGCGGTACATAACGCCCCTATACATCAGGTTTTTCAGAGATCATTTTTCAGAAATAGTTTTCAGATACAGATTTCAAAGAATAGTTTTCAGAGAGAAGTTTTCAAGAAAGAAAAGTTTTCAGAAACAATAGTTCTATAAGAGACTTTTAGAAAAAATTTCCACATAGTTTTCTAGAAAGAGATATGCTTTCAGGAAAGCAAAGTTTTCAGAAAAGATCTTATTTGATTTTTAAAGCATGGTTTTTTTATAAAGAATTTATGTTTTCATTTTAAAATCGTCCACTCACTTAAATCGTTCAAACAATCTAACCCACAACTCTCGGTTTCTCTATTTTGTAGGTATTCTCGGAGGATGAGTTCAGGAGGATGGATACTGATGGCAGTCACTAGAGAGTTGGTCCACTAGGTCAAGTCAGAGAGAGAGTCCATTCATAGTTAAGGAGAAGTCTTGTATCAGTCATTGGTATTCTAATGGTCGTTATATAAGATTAAAAAGATATTCAATAAAGTTATAAAAGCAAGTGTTATTTGTTGTACAGTTATTATTATTGAATTTGCATTTCATGTAGTCAATTTTGGGCAAAGGTCCCATATATAAGATTTTAGATTGAGAAAGAGTGTCAGTATAGTTCGTAGTTAAAAGTCAGTGGCTCAGGGGAGTATTACGGTGGTAGCATCTTCCAGATTGACAGTAAGAGTACATGGAAAGATTAGTTTTGATTTAAGAAGTCCTAAACCTACAAATAGTTATATATTTGAGAACTCGAAGGAATAATGACCGGCGTAAACACACACGTATAACGCAAGCGCACGTATCGTTCAAGTAGTATAAAAATATCGATCCCACGAGGACTTAATTCCTACTGTTGTTATTAATTGTTGAATCTATTTATTTACAATATCTAATTAAATGGAGAAGAGAGAGATTGTTTGTTTGTTTGGTTGATTGTGGCGTTGCTAATAATTAAATAAATAAAAAGACAAAAGAAAATACTAAGGAAAATAACAAAAGACACAAAGATCTAGGGTTGTGATTTATTCCAATACCATTATAAAGATGAAGTGATTATTTTATAGTTAGGAAATACAATGATTTATTAACTTGGAACACGAAATTATGCGAAAGCATCTGTCGATGGTCAGACACAAATACCCAGTATAACCCAATTGAACCATATTCCTATGTCAACCACATTATCTGGATTCATTAAGATTAAGTTCCAATTATGGCTACCCTCGCCCGACAGGTATATTCCTATCCTGTAAGGAAATCTATTAAAGGGTTATCTATCCTCAAGGAAGATCGTGAGCTATTGAGTCTAAGGTCTTAAACTTAAAATCCCTATGTCTAGTTCATTTTAAGTTTACCTAATCAATTTTATTAATGGCCAATTAATAAAAAGCATTAAGATTAAGACTCAATAAATAAATCTTTATATTACCCAAACTATAATCTAACCCTTATAAACCCGTGACATTGAATTTCATCACAACCCTAGATATCTATTTAGTTACAACACATAACTAGGACTAATAACTGAAAAATAAAAGACATAAAGTAAAAATACTGAAAAGTAAAAGACATAAAGTAAAACTGAAAAGTAAAATAAAATAAAATGCTAAGGTAAAAGGAATTACTTTTACTACTACTAATTTAGATATCTCCCATAAAATAATATATAAACTTGTTATAATATTACCAACCGACCAATCTGGCGGTATCCTGATTAAGTCAAATTAAGTTCAACCAGCCATATAGGCGGTACCATAATTAAATTACAAACCGACCAATATAGCGGTATCCTTTTTAAGTCAGGTTTAAACCAGATTAAAATAAATTGTCAACCGACCAATATAGCGGTATCCTTTATTAATCAGTATTTTAATTAGTAAATATTTTATTTTTAAGGGAGATTAATCTAAATAGTAACAGTAAAAGAATTACCTTTCACCCTAGCTGGGAAATTACTCTCTCATGAATAGTAAAAACTGTAAAAAGTAAAAAGTAAAAACTAATTTACTATTATTACAAATGGTAATTAAAATAAATTACAAACTAAAAAATAAAAAAAAAATTAAAATATTTTTAGAGAGAGAAACTCTCTCTTCATCAAAGAGATGAGAGAGAGAAAGGCACACGAAATTCTGAAAATTCGCGCTGTATTTATAGAGAAATTTGGTCTTCAGCGTCGCGACGCCAGGTCAGCGTCGCGACGCCAGGTCAGCGTCGCGACGCTGGAATAGTAAGACGTGGCACGCTGAGAATGCGACACGTGGCCTGACGGCTAACTGTTCACGTGACACGTGGCAAGGCGGCTAAGACTCAATTATTGTGATGACGTCATTGATGACGTCATGCTGACGTGGTGATGACGTGGCGCTGACGTGGCGAAGACGCGTGTTGCAATTGTCGGCACAATAGGATTGCGACACGTGGCGACACGTGTCATGCTGTGATTGGCTGATGCTGACGTGGCATGTTGACTTCGTTGACCTGCTGACGTGGATGATGATGTGGCACGACGCGTGGCAAGGTTGACTTGTTGACCGATGATATGGTTGATGACGAGGCGACACGTGTCAAGTCTGAGTGTCGGCAGCATATGATGATGACACGTGGCACGGCGCATGTTAGCATATCGGTTGTGATGGTGACACGTGGCACGGCGTATTTTAGCAAAGTCAAACTTCTCAAATTCTGACTTGTTGACCCGGCGCACGTTAGCAGATTCGGCGCATGCTGGGCGTCGCGACGCTGAAGTTCTGGGCGGCGCGACGCTGGAAATTACCAAAATGCCCTTTTTTGCCAATTTTCACTGTTTTACTCCAAATCACCTCCAGAATGTCCTGAAACTTTATTTATCTACAAAATAACACAAAACACATCAAAACATTCACAAAACTCAAGAAACTATACAAAATATTAGATTAAATGAGTGGGAAATAGTGATATAAATACCACTCATCAAAGAAACTCATAAGTAATGAGGGTTTAGTAAGAGAAAAGAGAAAGATTAATATTTTAGCTAAGATTGGAGTTAAGAAGATATCTAGTAAGGTATGTCTTATAAAGTCATTTAAGTATAATAGCTGAAGAACTTGAAATGTACACAGGTCAAGGGAAGTGAAAGTTATTGATTCTATGAGGATATTGTAAACATAGAGAGTAATCAAAGTCCATACATATATTTATGAATTTTTGTTGTCATAACAGGAGGTATGAAGATTCCAAATAAGAATGAAACCAAGATGAGCAGGACAATAAGTCACGAATATATAGTGTAAAAGAAAGTGTAAAGTACGAAATAGAAGTTCTCTAAGGCCACAATCTTTGAAGAAGTACGTACAAGTATGGCGAGAGTTTCTCAGAAGTTTTAATAGTAAGTCTCGAACAAAAAAGCAGAAAGAAAGGTAAGGATGATAAGTATAGCAGAAAAATAAGATATCCTCGAACCAAGACGAATCCACGAGTTAGACCTCAGAAAGAATTCGAGGACAAATCCTATCTAGGGGATAATTTATAACGACCAGTAATCTCGACTACTATTATGCTGTAAGACAAGTAATTACATAATATAAAATTTTGATTGGACACATATGCGCTCCTGAAATGACTTTGGGATCAATTGTTAAACTCCTCGAATTTCCAATACAAAATTGTTCGATGTCCACTCCGGACAGCCCATGGTATTTAGGCCATAACGTTTTCATACAAATTCCGATTTTTATGAATTTTATATCTCCGGAAATCTGAGATCGAGACCTATAATTTCTGCGTTGAATATGTTTCCCAATTCGAACCAGAAGTAAGTCAAAAATGTAGGTAAAAAATCTAGATCAATAGTCCTCAAGGGTGAATCTAGAGAATTCTCAAATTCTCTCAATTTTTCCAAATCTTTTTATTTTAAAAGTTCTAAAAATTATCCATTTAACCCCCTACTATATATAATGGGTACTATTCCCTAATTGCAAAAAAATAAGAAAAGAAAGAAAATAAGAGATGAAGGAATGTAGAAGAAAAATAGGAAGAAGAAGAAGAGGAGAAGAAGAAGGAGGAGATGAAAGAAAGAACAAGAAATAAAGGCAAAGTACTAATGCATGAAGTAAAGGAGTGTAGCACTCATGGAAAGCTTGAAAGATGAAGGAATCACAAAAGAGGATGTAAGACCAACTTGAGCCAAATTTGAAATTGTGAAATCTTGATAATATGAGGATATGTTGCTGTTGAGGCATGTTAGGGATGACATATTAGCGATTGATATGTAAAGAAATTGATTATAGAGTTAAGTGTCCAACTTTTGAAAAACTTAAAGGTTTAGTGAAAGACAAGGATAATGAGATTAATGAGTAATTGAGGATGATAAAATGGTAATTTAGAATATGTAAAGTTGATGTAATGAGATGAATTGTGTATTTGATTTAGTATGTAAACATTAGTGATATATTTGGGTAAAATAAATTTGAAGAAGCAAGTTTAGAAACCTGAAAATCAGTTTCGTGTTAATGAGTTAAGAAAGATTAATCAGATTGGAGTAACGAGGGTTTAGTAAAGAGAAAAAAGAAAGATTAATCAGTTAGCTAAGATTGGAGTTAAGAAGATATCTAGTAAGGTATATCTTATAAAGTCATTTAAGTATAACAGCCGAAGAACTCGAAATATACACAGGTTATACAATAGTAGAAAAGATGGACCCTAATTTTTTTTTTTACTTTAATGACATTCCCAGGAGGAATCGAATATGTAGTAAAGTAGGCCGAAATATAAAATTTTCAGATCTAGTACAAGAATGGAGTAAAAAGAGAAAGTAGTGCTAAGTAAAAAGGTTTAGAAGAAAGACAACATATATATGAAAGGATTGAGAGAGAAAATAGTAGTTAAAAAATAACGGAATATAAGAGAACCAACGATTGAGATAACTAGAAAATTAAAAGGTTGATGCCCCACAAGGTAAAAGACAGATACAAAAGAATCAGAAATTCCGCAAATAGTTAAGGACAAGAAAGAAGACAAGAAGGACGTCAAGTGAAATGTAGAGGTAAAACTGTTAAGATAAGACAATAATAGAATAGACATCAGACAAACAATGATAGAGATGTATGTTTATAAGCTAAATTTTCAGTAGTACTACGAAATAATAAGTTTTTTTTCCCAGAATTGGGGTAAGATTGGAATTTTACCATATAAATAACGGAAAAGGATGGATGATAGTGACTCGTATGCCCTTTTCGTCACACATCATTAAAGATAATGTAGAAGATAACTCAAGAAGAAACTAAGTACAATTTATAAACGGACAAGGAAAGTAAAAATGCTGAAACTATTGAGATCATGACAACTCTTAATAGGATAAGATTCGAGAGATAATTGAAGGTGGAGCATTCTAAGAGTACAACTAAGCAAATAAATAATAGCCAGCATAAAAGACAGTAACCATATTAGTACTAGCATAGAAATCAAAAGTGAAGAAAAATACATAGTTCTAGCATAAATGCACAAGATTAGGCTTACAAGGAGCATTACCAGAGAAACTACCATGAAGGAACGTCCTAAGTATGGGAGCCGTCAATTAACAATAAGAGTACGTGGAAAGATTAGTTATGAGTTAAGAAGTCATAAACCCATAAATATTTATATATTTGAGAACTCGAAGGAAGAAGCTCATAAGTAACGAGGGTTTAGTAAAGAGAAAAGAGAAAGATTAATCAGTTAGCTAAGATTGGTGTTAAAAAGATATATAGTAAGGTATATCTTATAAAGTCATTTAAGTATAATAGCTGAAGAACTCGAAATATACACAGGTCAAGGGAAGTGAAAGTTATTGATACTATAGGGATACTGTAAACATAGAGAGTAATCAAAGTCCCTAAGGATATTTAGGAATTTTTGTTATCATAACAGGAGGTATGAAGATTCCAAATTAGAATGAAACCAAGATGAGCAGGACGATAAGTCATGAATATATACTGTAAAAGAAAGTGTAAAGTACGAAATAGAAGTTCTTTAAGGCCACGAACTTTGAAGAAGTACGTACAAGTATGACGAGAGTTTCTCAGAAGTTTTATAGTAAGTCTCAAACAGAAAAGCAGAAAGAAAGGTAAGGATGATAAGTATAGCAGAAAAACAAGATATCCTCGAACCAAGATGAATTCACGAGTTAGACCCCAGAAAGGATTCGAGGACGAATCCTATCTATGGGGGGAATTTGTAACGACCGGCAATCTCGACTATTGTTATGCTATAAGCCAAGTAATTACGTAATATAAAATTTTGATTGGACATATATGCGCTCCTGAAATGACTTTGGGACCAATTGTTAAACTCCTCGAAATTCTGATACGAAATTATACGATGTTCCACTCCGGATAGCCCATGGTATTTACTCCATAATATTTTCATAAAAACTCTGATTTATATGAATTTTATATTTTTGGAAAGTTGAGATCGAGACCTACAATTGCCGCGTTGAACATTTTTCTAAATTCGAAATAGAAATAAGTCAAAAACGTAGGTCAACAATTATGGATCAATAATGCTCAAGTTTGAATCTAGAGATTCTCCAATTCTCTCAATTTTTCCAACATATTTTATTTTAAATTTTTTACAAATTAGCCATTTAATCCCCTACTATATATAAGGAGTACTATTCCCTAATTTCAAAAAATAAGAAAAGAAAGAAAAGAGTAGATGAAGGAACGTAGAAGAGAAAAATGGAGAAGAAGAAGAGGAGAGGAAAAAGAAGGAGATGAAAGAAAGTACAAGAAATAAAGGAAAAGTACTAATGAATCAAGTAAAAAATGAGTGTAGCACCCATGGAAAGCTTGAAAGATGAAGGAATCACAAAAGAGGAGGTAAGACCAACTTGAGCCAAATTTGAAATTGTGAAATCTTGATAATATGAGGATATGTTGGTGTTAGTGGCATGTTAAGGATGGCATATTGGTGATTGATAACTAAAGAATTTGATTTTAGAGTTAAGTGTCCAACTTTTGAAAAAATTAAAGGTTTAGTGAAAGACAAGGATAATAAGATTAAAGAGTAATTGAGGATGATGAAATGGTAATTTAGAATATGTAAAGTTGATGTAATGAGATGAATTGTGTATTTGATTTAGTATGAAAACATTGGTGATACATTTGAGTAAGATAAATTTGAAGAAGCAAGTTTAGAATCCTGAAAATCAATTTCGCATTGCGACGCCCAAGGGATCAGCGTTGCGACACGTACTGGAAATTAAGGCAGATTCGTTTCTGGTGTGTCCGCGTCGCGACGCGAACTGGAAATTTTCTAATGTTAGTTTCTGGAATTGTTCGCATCGCGACGCGAGATCAGAATTTCCCCCAAATTAGTTTTAATTCATACCAGTTTACCCTAGCATGTTAGAGGCCACCATAAGGATCTCGTATCAACTCGTATATATACAATACACCATAACATACATATGTTATGCCGGAAAGCAATAACAAGTATTTAAATCGATAAATTTAGTTTAATTCTGTAATACACTCCTCGATTTAATTTCTAATCATAGTTATCAATTAGGAGTTATTGCAGGAACCTAAAAACCTTTCGGCGAAGTGATGTTATGCTAGCGGAACTCTAAACATGTGAGTGGACACTTTCTTTTTAAGCGGATTTTCATTATGTTGTTGTTCATATCAGACTTACTTTTCGCTTTTAGGGCGGTAGCCAATTTCACTATCAGTTATATTTTGTTTGCATGTTCTGAGAAATGATTTAGAAAAGAAATATTTTCAAAGCATAGTTTTATATTTTTGAGGCATAGGGGAAAAACCCACCTCAGTATGTAACTTGTCATAAATATAGAATTGACGGATGACATGTGCACATATAGAGGACTGTGGGGACGATGATATGTAACGCCCCCAGATCCTAGTTCAGGACTAGGGATGACAGATGTCCCTAGATCCTAATTTCAGAGCCTTGAGGGTAGCATAGATCCGCACCCCAAGTTCTAGTTCATTGGCTTGGGGGACGACGATACGTAACGCCCCAAGACCACTAGTTTCAGGGACAAGAGTGACATGCTTTGGTAGACGACGATACGTAACGCCCCAATTTCATGGATTTGCACTCCGGGCTCTAGTTAGGCATATGAGGGGACGACGATACGTAACGCCCCCATACGTCAGTTTTTTCTGAGATCGGTTTTCAGAAATACTTTTCAGATACATATTTCAGAGAATAGCTTTCAGAGAGAAGTTTTCTAGAAAGAAAATTTTTCAGAAACAGCAGTTCTATAAGAGACTTTCAGAAAAGATTTCCACAAAGTTTTCTAGAAATAGATCTTCTTTCAAGAAAGCAAAGTTTTCAGAAAAGATCCTATTTGATTTTTAAAACATGAGTTTTTATAAAGAATTTCAGTTTTCGTTTTAAAATCGTCCATTCACTTAGATCATTCAAACGATCTAACCCCCACTCCCAGTTTCTCTGTTTTGCAGGTATTCTCGGAGGATGATCTTAGGAGGATGAAACTGATGATGGCAGTCACTGGGAGGTTGGTCCACCGGGTCAAGTTAGAGAGATATAGTCCATTCATAGTCAAAGAGAAGTCTTGTATCGGTCATTGGTATTCTGATGGTCGTGTTTAAGATTAAATGATATTCAATAAAGTTATAAAAGCAGTGTTGTGTATTGGGTGTTGCAATTATTATTATTGAATTTGCATGACATGTAGTCAAGTTTGGGCAAAGGTCCCATATATAAGATTTTGGATTGAGAAAGAGTGTTAGTATAGTTCATAGTTAAAAGTCAGTGGCTCAAGGGAGTAGTACGGTCTATTCCCTGCCAGTAGCATCTTCCACATCGGGGATGGTACATGTATCAAGTTATACCCAAATCTGAAATCACATAATATTTTTTCGCCTCGCAATATGATTTTGGAAATCCTATGCCAGCTAGTAACAAATGTTCAAGCAACTCAAACATCATATCAATGCTTTTATTGGTCATTCCATTACTTACCTTAATATGGAGTAGCTTGACAATAAAGTTCAAAGTCGACATGTCAGCACTATCAAACAATATCTTTTAGATTTTTCAAGTAATTGACTAAACATTTTCTGTCTGTTGTTCCCCTACGGATGTGTGAGTGATGTTCTTCGCTAAATGTTGAACCTTTCAAGTCATGCAAAGCATCAATCATATCATAATCATTCTTGACGATGTTCGTGATAACTGGTACTAGCTTATGAATGGGTATACTCGTAGATAGAGTTGTAATTTTCTCCATGGTTAAACCCACGTTCGACAGTTCGTTGAAATTCTCGGCAAGTATAAGTGATCCATAACTTCACTCAAATGCTTCATTCTCATATTCAAACAATTATTACAAGGACAACGCACACGAATTTCCACATCAACAACTCGTTTTGTTGCTTCCATAAACTCTTTCATTCCTTTATGGTATTGATACTCAATCTATTGGACACACTCATCCAAATTCTAGCCAATCAACAAAAATATCTACAAATATAAAAAAATAATTACTTATAAACTAAAATACATACCTTACTTAATAGCTAAATTCATAAATTAATATTTACTCAAAATATAGAATGGGTAAGCAATTATTACAATAATAGTGATATATTAGAGAAAATACATACCTTAATTAGCTTAGTGTTGGATTGTGTTGAAAATAATGAAAATGTGTATTTTTTATACACGAGTATTGAAGAAATGTGAATAAGAAGAGTTAATATAAATAATAGTAGGGGTTACTAATTTTTAAACTTTTAACATCGCTGATATTGGTAGCGGTGCTAATTATATGACATATAAACGTCGCAACATATATTACATGCTAAAAATATATAACATTTAGCATCAATACTATATATTGCGACGTTAAATTATGATTTTTTTACATCAAAGTTAGTGGCGACATTGAAAATTATGACATTTAATGTCACTACCTATATTCGACGCTAAAGATTGATATTTAGTGTCGAAAAATATCAATCTTTAGAAAACAAAAGCCGAGATAGATAGAAATCTTAGAATTCGTCCCCTCCTGACCCTACTTATGGCGAGTCAGGGTGAAACACCTGCTTGCTTCCCCGCCCAATGTTCGGGAACTAGCACTAGACTGTAAAATTTTTGAGGCTAAAGAACCTGATTCTTGTTATGTACCTTGTTTTCAATAATAATAATAAAAGAATGAATAAGGTTAGTATGTTGGAAAAAAAAAAGAAAAAAGAAATATAGAGGTATATCTTAGAAAAATAAACATAGGATAAGAGGACATGCCCTCATATACAACAAAACTAAAAATTAGAAGACATGATATTGAGAAGAGTTGATAGTCGGTTGAACCCCCAACTTTGACCTA
Organism: Zanthoxylum bungeanum; assembly: GCA_019454045.1. Taxonomy (NCBI): domain Eukaryota; kingdom Viridiplantae; phylum Streptophyta; class Magnoliopsida; order Sapindales; family Rutaceae; genus Zanthoxylum; species Zanthoxylum bungeanum. The sequence goes on from SKCR01025304.1 coordinate 574,351, forward strand.
AAATTAGGACTCTCGAATCTAAAGAAATTCTAATTTTTAGTTTATAGTATAATTTATATTTTTTAATCCTTTATTAATAAGGACCATATTTTAAGAACTCGTCTATGACCCTATAAAATTCACTACAACATTATTGATTTTTAGTATCGAAAAACTTTGTCGCTAAAACCTAAAATTTCGTTGTTAAAGATCTTCTGCATCGAAGTAAAATTTGACGCGAAAGTTTGGTCGGGAAAGATATTTAACGTCAAAAATTGATTTTGACTTTAAAAATATATCTTCAGGACTTATCTTTAGCGTCAAATTTGATTTTTGACGCTAAATACCTTTTTCGACCAAGCTTTCGCGCCAAAATTTTACTTTGACGCAAAAGACTTTTAGTGACAAAATATTTTAACGCTAAAGGTGAAAAAAATCGTAATAATTTATTTTAAAAACTAATTAAAATAAAATTGACATTATAAATAATTTCAAACTAATTTCATTACAAAGTAATTAAATTTTTAGAAAACATACAACCATTACAAATTTATTATAAAAAAAAATTATAACAAGATATCAGATATATTAAAAAAAAAAAATTATAAAATTTATCACAACCAATAAATATAAAATAGTAAACAAACAAAATGATAATGATATAAATTTCTATCTATATTTTCTATGTTTTTTTTCATCTTCACTTCCATATTCTTCATCTTCATCTTCACTTTCATTTTTTTCTTTTTCATTTTCTTCACCATCTTCATTTTCATCATTTCTTCATCTTCATATATTCTCCTACAAACGAAATAAAAACATTGGGTGTTAAGAAAAAATGAAAAAAAAAAACGAAAAAGAATAAGAGATGAATGAACAGTAAGGAAAAAAGATGAAAGAGAAGAAAGTGAGAATGAGGAGAAGAAAGTGAGAATAGGAGAAATGAAAGAGCAAGTGAATATTTATAGGAAAAAAATAAGACTTTTGTCGCTAAAAGTCCTTAAATAGCGAGAATTATTTCTGCCAAATTTTTTATCTTTAAGGTCGAAATTTTTGACTTTCAGCGTCGAAAATTCGTCTCGCTTAATGTCAAAAATTCAAATTAATTTTAGAAGGCGGGAAATTCAAAAATTAAATTTACCATTTATCGTCGTCGAAATTCAAATTTGACACTAAATGTCTATGATATTATTAACTGACTTAAATTGTTCGAAGCTAAATGATATTATTTTTTTTTTAATTTTATGACATTTTACGACGAAAAACTAATTTGTCGCTAAAAATTTTAATATTAAAAAACTCCCGTCTTTTAAAATTATATTTAAATTTTTGACATTTAGCGTCGAAATTCAATTGGACACTAAAAGGTTGCACCTTTAGCGTCGAAAGAATTGTTCACCGCTAAAGGTATACTCTTTAAAGTCGAATTTGAATTTCGGCGCTAAAGGGTTAAACCTTTAGTGTCGAAAGAGTTGTTTGAAGCTAATGTTTTACCTTTTAGTGTCGAAATTCAAATTTGACGCTAAACGATAAATTTTTAAGGTTGAAGGTGAAGTTTCAACGCTAAAAGATCATTATTTGCGTTGTAGTGTAGTTCTTGACGCTAAATGATTTATTAGCGTCGAAAAGGGTTTCGACGCTAAGAGTTTGGATGTTAATGGTCTATTTTCTTATATACAAAGTGTCAAAATATATCAACAGAGAAAAATCAAGGGTATTCGGAGTTATCTGTTTTCACCAAAACTTGTTACCCTGACTTTACGGGCTTAACCGTGTGGCTTTATGTCTTCCACATCCATTGACCTACCAAAACACAATTATATAACAAGGAGAGGTTCAGTTGTTATGCATCCAGAAGAATTATCAGCGGTGCTGAAGGATGTTATCAGGAGCGTGAAAGATGTTCAAGATAGCAAAGATGTAATTGTTGATGATAAGGGTAATGTTGTAAGTAAGTGAATTGACATTATAAAAGAAACATATTTATGTAATAAATAATAATTGATTTTTAGACATCCCGAGCAATAGAAGCGAACTAGAGAGCGCCACTTTGCGACCTATGATATATAACCCCAAAAAAGTCATTCAATTTATAATGAGTTTGGACTGTCGAAAGACATGAATTTATGAATATAATCTAGAAAGACATCAATTTTATTGATAATATAAATTAAAATCCTTGACTCATCATATTAAAAAAAGAGGCCCATAAATTGTATAGAAAATAACATTTTCTTCAGCCCAGGCCCAGAACGATGGATCTTGTCGTATCCCACATTCGTAACTGGAGTCCGGATTACATAAAACTATACTAGGAATACCGTCTTTAATTAATTTTTAGTGCGGTATTTTTCATTACATACATAGTCGTACTGACACCCCAGTAGACCTTTCTTACATGGAAAAACTGGAATGGAATATCATCTATTATATTGTACAAAGCATTATTATTATAGGTAGTGAAATCGACACCTTCACATAAATAATTATGTAGGCCCAAGCTACGAGCCCATTGAGTTTTACCCGTTTTGGATGGGCCTTCAATGATCAATCTCTGGCAACGGTGTGGCCTATTCTCCGGGCCTGCACGAGGTCACGAGTTTTCATGAGTTTCTGTGAAATGGAGTATTAATCTATTTTCCAGTTCACCAAGAACACTTTCAGTTCATTATTAGCGACCAGGATGCGATCCTCCCAACAAAAAATTGTGTGTGTTGTACCGTTGTCTACGTACACAAAGAATGTTATATGTTGCCGTTGTTGTAATTCTTCTAGCAAACCCATGAAATTTGGACCGCCTTACTTCAAGAATCAACATCAATGTCCATGCTATCTTGAACATCTTTCACGCTGTCTGAGACATAATTGAGTGGTTTGCAAGCAATGCCATAGTTAAAAAAAAAAATGATTATCAATTTACGCATGAAGAGTTACAATCATATCTTTTTTCACAATAATACAAATTGCTTTGGAGTTCCTCACGAGATATTGAGTCTCAATTTACTGGCTCTTTCTTTCTTTATTAGCTTACACACACTTATTGCAATGAAGCCCCCAAGGGGTGTGGCTTGGTGGTGAAGGTCCAGAATCTCACTTTGAGGTTCTGGGTTCGAATCCAGGAGGTGCAACTTCTTGTAAGAGCTGTGGCAGCCGGGGGTTTTACCTGCGCCGCGGCCCAGAATGGGTGGTTGGTGGCGGGATTTCCAACGATTTCAAAAAAAAAAAAAAAAAAAAAAAAAAAACTTATTGCATGAAGCGTATGAATAAAGGATTAATTTTTAAGGACAATTTTAATTAATTACTTCCTTAAATGTTACCCTCGATGTTACTTCTTCCCATGCCATTTAATTTACTTTATTATTATTCTTCTTACCAACTCTGAAGCTTCATAGAATCAAGATTGAAATTTAATCGACTATATATATACTAATAACATGTCCGGCATTCGATTAATGGGGGAGACGTCCGTCTATGACTTTTGGATTTTTTAATTATAATTCATAATAATTAACGGATAAAGATTTCGAAATTTTATATTAATATTTATATTATGGTCAATAATCCAAAATTTTTAAAAAACTCAAGTCATTGGGATCTCATCAAAGCCGACCCTGACTAATAATATCAGAACCCTATATCATTAATGTTTACGTATGTATATTATATACACATATAGTGTGTTTGGTAAAGAGTATAAAATAATTTATAAATTATGGGACAAACGTTAGAGTATAAGATATAGTCAACAAATAATCTCATGCTGTGAAATTATAATTTTATAAACGTTAATGTTAGCGTTAAATTATCCGTTAGGTGGAGTGTAATTAGGGGTGACAAAACGAATCAACGAATCGAATTTGTATCGAATCTTAAACGAATCGAATCAAAATATGATGGATTCATATTCGATTCGTTTATTAAACGAATCATAAATTCAGGATTCGTATTCGATTCGTTTATTAAATGAATCGAATACGAATATTCGTTTATTCGTTTAGTCAATGATATTATTGAATAAAATAATTTATCACACTTGATTTACATTAATTCTTTATAAATATATACATATGAAATATGTAATTAATATATTTACTAAAAATACCTCACCAAATATCGAAAATATTACTTTTTCTATGATAATTAGCTATAATTTCTCGAATCTTAATTGAAAATTAACAAGAACTAATCCTAAATGAATAAACGAATCAATGAACTTAAATTCGTATTCGATTCATTTAATAAACGAATCGAATCGAATTGAACCATTTATTAAACGAATCCATTTTTTCAAATCCGTATTCGCTTTAAAGCGAATCGAATCGAACGAATAAACGAATCCTGACCCAAATTGCCACCCCTAAGTGTAATGCTCCACCGAACAGGCCTATAGAATGCGAATATCAAAAGATGAAATGCGCTTATTACACTTTATTAAAAGATTGTGAAATATTGCAGCATTGACAGAAAATTTATGCTTTAATCTTAAGCAATAAAATCCTTCGGCTATAAGTTCTTACTTTAGGACAAACTTTCAAGATACATTGATTTTTTTAGGTAATAAATGGATCAATTCTTGAGAAAGTCGTGATGCCAATAAAAAGAAAAAGAAAAGAAAAAGGTTCTGTCTTCTTTTTTTTCCACTTGAGTTCTTAATAATTTTTTTTGATTGAGCTCTATATCTTAGACCCAATCAAGGTTTCGGTTCGGAACCGAAATTAAACTGGAACCAAACCGAACCGAAAGGAATTGAAAGGTTCCGATTTCTTTTGGTCACCTCAATCGAACCGAAAAGAACCGGAAGGTTCCAAGATAAGAATCGGAACCGTAATTAAATTATTATTATTTTGATTTGTTTTTATTTTTATGTTAAATCTTTAAATTACCCTCAATAATATTTAAAAAAAGAAAAGCTCATTTGGGAACACCATATCTAATTTCCCAACCCAAGAGAATGGTCAAAGTGTCGGTACACGAAGAAGATAAGTTAAGTCTCGATCTTCTGATATTTTAAAAATTCATTTCGTTTATTTAAAATTGAAAATGAAGTTCCAAAAGCAATATACAACTATTGCGGTGTATCTTACAAATTTACTAGTGACTATGACAATATTAAAAAGCAATTGGATAGACACAATGCCGCTGAAATCGGAGTTGATACATCACAAACTCAAATATTCATGTTTGGTTCATCTAGTAGAGGTCCAAATTCTTTAGATTTATTTAATTATTCTAATGCTAAAAATATAGAAAAATTTACTAAATTTACTTGCATGACACATATTTCTCTAAGTTTTACTTGCATGACACATTTTTTTTTTTTAAAGTTTTGGTTACTACAACGAAATATAAAATATAAGAAAAATACGACTAATAATACAAAATTAGATAATTATTTAACATTAATTTTGATTTTTCGTTGAATATTTTGTAGGTAAAAATTTTCAAGTACTTAACTGGTGGCACCGACATCAAAATATTTATCTTGTTTTGTCGATTATTGCTAAAAATGTGCTGGCAAATCCTGTTTCAAGCCTTCAGCTTATGAGGTAATATTTTGGAAGTGATAAGATCTTCATTACATCCAAGCACCTTAGAAGCAATAATATATGTCAATGATTTGACTCAAACTGATCTAAGACAACAAGAAGATGCCCCCAATGATTTTGAAGACTTTTTTAGACAATGCATCTACAAGAACGGGAGCTGAATGATTAATGACGGGAACATATAATGATGATGAGTATATAATTTTGATGGAGTTAATTATCTAAAAAATATAATGGAACTATATGAGGTTTGATTCTATCACCCATAGGGAATACGTGGGCAGCTTAAGTTTTTATTAATTTAAGTTCAAGTTTTTTATTTAATTTTTAATTTAAGTTTCTAAATAATTAAATTAATGTAAGAAAATTCAAATTAATAAATTTTTTATTATATTAAATTGTAATGTCTCGTGGTTAATTTTTTTTTTTTATTTTTTTTTTTAATTAAAATCTAAATTTAAGTTAATTAAAATTTGAACTGGAATCATTTGGTTTAGTTCCGGTTCACAGTTCCATAATCTTGTGAAACCATAACTGAACCGAAATAATCTGGTTCGGTTCAAGATTGGTTAAGTGATGAGGCCCAGGATGCAGCCGCCTATGATACAACCCATGATGGACGGACCGCCACAGTACAAGTTCCAGAGAGTCCAATCACGAGGTCTCGAGCTAAGAAGATCCAGGATGCTATGCATGGATTCATACAGAAGTACGGGAATAGTCAGATACCATCTTATGTATAAATCCATGCATAGCTTCCTGGATCTTCTTAGCTCGAGACCTCATGATTGGACCCTCTGGAACTTGTACTGTGGCGGTCCGTCCATCAAGATGACAATCCCCTCTTTCCAAGGCAAGAGTGACCCGGAGGCTTATCTAGAGTGGGAACGTAAACTAGAGCTTCTTTTTTACTATCATAATTATTCCGAGCTTAAGAATATTAAGTTGGCGGTTATTGAGTTTACCGATTATGCACTTGTTTGGTGGGATCAAACGATGATCAACATTTGGAGACATGGGGAGCGACCGATCACTACCTGGGCCGAATTGAAAACAATTATAAGGAGGTGGTTTTTACCGAACCATTACTATCGAGAACTGTATCATAAATTTCGGAATCTTACACAGGGGTTTCGGAGTGTCGAAGACTACCACAATGAGATGGAAATCGTAATGATTCGCGCCAATGTCGATGAGGACCGAGAGGCAACTATGGCCCGATTTCTAAGTGGGTTGAATAGGGAGATTGCGAATGTAGTGGAACTGCAACATTACATGGAATTAGAGGACATGGTACATATGGCAATGAAAGTGGAACGCCAACTCAAGCGGAAAACTGCATTCCGGGGAAATTCGGGTCCAACCAATACATTGAAGCCGAAATGGGGAGATAATGACAGGGATGGCACCACATCTAGGTGTAGATCAGAGGCCCCAAAGCCAATGGAAGATACCACCACCAAGCTTAAACCAAAAATCGAGACCCCACCAAATAGGAGTCGTGACCTTCAATATTTCAAATGTTTGGGGAATGTCCATATAGCATCACAGTGCCCTAACAGAAGGACCATGTATATGGGGGTGATGGTGAGGTAATTTCAGATGGTGAGGATGTCGTGGAAGAGGCGCCCTAGTTGGGGGTCGCCACTGATGAAGACGGGCTTGAATATGCAGCCAATGGGGAGTCCCTTATGACCCGCCGTGCTTTAAATACTCAGGCAAAGGTTGAGGATGATATGGTACAACAGTGAGAGAACAAATTCCATACTAGATGCCGGGTCTAGAACAAGGTATGCAGTATGATTATCGACGGGGGCAGTTGTACTAACGTGACTAGTACAATACTTGTTGATAAGCTGGGTTTGACTTTACTTAAACACCCTAAGATGTATCATTTGCAGTGGTTGAATAACATTGATGAGGTTAAGTCAATAAACAGGTCTTAGTTAGTTTCACTATTGGTAAATACAAAGATGAGATGTTGTGTGATGTAGTCCCAATGCAAGATGGACATCAGTTACTGGGGCGTCCTTGGCAGTTTGACATGAAAGTGATGCATGATGGATTTCATAACAGATATTATTTTAAGAAAGATGGAAGAAAGGTTACACTTGTTCCGTTGACGCCACATGAAGTCTTTGAAGATCAAATGAAGCTACAGGCTTCCACAGTGCAAACACCTGCGGGCGAGATCGATGATGAGAGTCGAGGGGATAAGGTTAATAGTTCCAAGAGAGTGAGCAAGAGAAATATTGAGTGTGCACAAAATAATGAGAGTGTGGGTAGAATGAAAAATAGTTTCTTTGCTAAAGAGTGAGAATTGAGGAGAGAGTATGCCAGGAATAAAGTCATGATCCTCATTCTGTATAGAGAAACTCTTCTGAGTTCTGATGACACTAACCCTAACACTGTTTTGCCTAGTGTCTTTACTTCTTTACTGCAGGATTATGGTGATGTGTTTGCGGAGGAGATCCCTCAAGGTTTACCACTAATTCGTGGTATTGAGCATCAGATTGATTTCATCCCAGGGGCGGTCATTCCTAACCGACCAGCTTACCGCAGCAACCTTGAGGAAACTAAGGAGCTCTCAAAACAAGTGGAAGAGTTGATGAGCAAAGGGTACGTACGAGAGAGTATGAGTCTGTGCGCAGTTCCAGTCCTGTTAGTCCCAAAAAAAGATGGTACATGGAGAATGTGCGTGGATTGTCGAGCAGTCAACAATATCACTGTAAAATATCGCCACCCTATTCCTAGATTATATGATATGTTGGATGAATTATATGACTCTTGTATTTTTTCAAAAATTGACCTTAAAAGTGGGTATCATCAAATTAGGATGAGGGAATGAGATGAATGGAAGATTGCCTTTAAAATAAAATATGGGTTATATGAGTGGCTTGTGATGCCATTTGGGCTTACAAATGCCCCCAGCACCTTTATGCGTCTAATGAATCATGTTTTACGTGCCTTTTTGGGTAAATTTATAGTCGTATATTTTGATGATATTTTAGTGTACATCGAGAATTTAGAAGAGCATGTAGGACATGTGCGAGCTGTGTTTGATGTTTTGAGGAAAGAATTATTGTAACCTTAAAAAATGTGATTTTTGCATGGAAAAAGTTATATTTCTAGGGTATGTCATTAGTGCTCAAGGCATTGAGGTTGATGAAAACAAGGTCAAGGCTATTCGTGAGTGGCCTACACCTAAGAGTATCACTGAGGTTAGGAGTTTCCATGGACTAGTCAGTTTCTATAGGAGGTTTGTAAAAGACTTTAGCACTATCGCTACACCATTTACTGAAGTCGTAAAGAAAAATGTTGGTTTCCATTGGGGGGAGGAACAAGAGAATGCCTTTAAACTTCTTAAAGATCGATTATGTTCTAATCTTGTTTTAGCCTTACCTAACTTTAACCAAATTTTCGAGATTGAGTGTGATGCTTCATGTGTTGGTATTGGGGCAGTACTTATGCAGGAACGACGTCCTATCGCATTCTTCAGTGAAAAGCTCAATGGCGCAGCGCTGCGTTACCCAACCTATGACAAAGAGTTTTATGCCCTAGTCAGAGCGCTGGAAACTTGGCATCATTACCTCTGGCCAAAAGAGTTCGTGATTCACACTGACCATGAATCTCTGCGGCATATTAAAGGTCAAGGAAAACTTAACAAACTGCATGCAAAATGGATGGAGTTTGTGGAGACCTTCCCATATGTCATTCGATAGAAGCAAAGTAAGGAGAATGTGGTTGCTGATGCACTTTCACGCATGTATATTTTACTTACATCCTTGAATTCTAAGTTTCTTGGTTTTGACTTTATCAAAGATTTGTATACAAGTGATCATGACTTCTCTTAGATCTACATTGCATGTGACAAAGGTGCTTATGGTAAATTTTACAGACAAAATGATTTTTTATTTAAAGAGAATAAATTGTGTGTGCCTAGTTGTTCTATGCATGAATTATTTGTCCGTGAAGCACATAGTGGGGGTCTTATAGGTCATTTTAGTGTTACGAAAACATTGGATATCTTGCATGAACATTTTTATTGGCCTAAAATGAAGAAGCATGGCATACGTATTTGTACTGATTGCATTACTTGTAGGAAAGAAAAATCTAAAGTTCAACCACATGGGTTTTATACACCTTTATCTGTTCCTCAGGCACCGTGGGTAGATATTTCCATGGACTTTGTGTTAGGATTACCTAGATCTAGGAAGGGCCGGGACTCTATTTTTGTTGTAGTTGACCGTTTTAGCAAGATGACACATTTTATTGCATGTCACAAATCAGATGATGCCACACACATTGCTGACTTATTTTTTAGTGAGGTTGTTCGCTTACATGAAGTACCTAGGAGTATAGCATCGGACATGGATGCGAAGTTTTTAAGTCATTTTTGGAAAGTTTTATGGGGTAGGCTGGGAACTAAACTGTTATTTTCCACCACTTGTCACCCACAAACTGACGGTCAAATTGAAGTCGTTAACAGGACCATGTCCCAACTATTACGTACTGTTATTTCTAAGAATTTGAAGACATATAAAGAATGTTTACCTTTCATTGAGTTTGCATATAATCGTAGCCTTCATTCCACTATTTCTTTTTCTCCTTTTGAAATTGTGTATGGATTTAACCCACTAACACCTCTGGATTTATTGCCTTTGCCCGTTGATGAGAGGGTGAGCCTGGATGGTAAGCGCAAGGCCGACTTGGTCAAGTCCATACATGAAAAAGTAAGAAAACACATGAGAAGAAGAATGAAAAATATGCCTCACATGCCAACAAGGGTAGACGTCATGTCTCCTTCAAACCCGGTGATTAGGTTTGGGTACACATGCGAAAAGAGCACTTCCCAAAGCAACAACAATCCAAACTCCAACCCAGAGGCGATGGTCTGTTTTAGATTCTTGAGAAAATCAATGACAATGCCTACAAAGTGGATTTGCCAGGTGAGTATAATGTTTATACGTCATTTAATGTTTCTGATCTTTCTTTGTTTGATGCAGATTCGAGGTCGAATCCTTTCGAGGAGAGGGGGAATGATGAGGCCCAGAATGCAGCCGCCCAGGATACAACCCATGATGGACGGACCGCCACAGTACAAGTTCCAGAGGGTCCAATCATGAGGTCTCGAGCTAAGAAGATCCAGGAAGCTATGCATGGATTCATACAGAATATGATATCTCACTATTCCCGTACTTCTACTTCATTGAGTATGGGCTTGACACTGGACGAACCCAATATGATGAATCTTATTCAGGCCGCGGAGCAACGAGTTACTTAGGCCTATTCTATTATAGTTATTTGGCATTTGTTATTCATTTATTTAGGGCTTGACATTTGTTTTATTTCGGCCCGTTATTTACGTTTGAGTGTTTTCTTTAGATTATTATTTTATGTTTGGGAATTAGGATAAGCGTGCAAGGGTTTGCACGTGGGGATAGCTTAGCTTAGTTTTAGGATACGCACCTGTTGGCATGTGGGTAGTTTCATTTTATCCTTGTGGGTTAGGGTTTTGGTTACAGCCTCCTTATAAAAGGATAACTCTTTAGTTATGTTGGACAACTCTCTTTTAAAAAAAATATTTTATCAATTCATGAGCATTGAGATCCTCAATTTGTTCTCACTGGTTTTGGCTTATCAAAGGACTGCTAACCCTTTGTGGCGCCCCTATTAGCACTCTAGGTTTCTGTTGCTTGTTCTTCAGAGGTTTAGAGTTTTTATCCGAACTGTCTTGGTTTTTCTTGGGAACGATTTCAATCTGGTATGGGTTTGTCTGGCTTCGCTCCAGGCAGGTTTTCATCATTAAGTCTACTACATCTCATAATTTGTAATATTTTCTCATCATAAAGTTTGTTATGCAATTGTAAACATATTGTTAAATTTTAATTTTATTGATGATGGTTTTTTAAAAGTTGTTACCCCGAGGAAGGTTTGAATACCGAGAAGGGATAGAATGGAGATTACACAGCCAAAAGTGAAATGGCAAAAGGCCCAAGGGCCTAGAAAGGAATTAGGTATGATAGAGAGACCTGAACTCGTGATACAAAGGAGTTCTCCCTAGATAACGTCTTGAGGATTAAGGAAGTTGTGATACCGACTTGACCATATAAGGATTGATGATTTGGGGTTTCTTGAGAAATTATAGAACCCGACCAGATGAGGTATTTATCTGAAATACCCAACCTAGTTGAAGAGGGGCAAGGCTGATGAATATCATCCACCTCAGTAACCCGATCCGAGGGACGATAATGGGATCATAGGCCAGCCTGTATTGGGACCATGTGACGTATGCCTTAAATGAGAAAATGTGTTTCAAGAAGGCTAATGATAGTGGGAGGAAAGAAGCAGTTCACAGTGGTTGTAGACCCTATCACCCGCCATAGGATGGTGCAGTGACAAGATAGTGGCAAAGCAGAGCCAACAAAGACTGCCATAGGCCAGTGCAGTAGTAGAGGAATAAACGGATCTGAAGATTGAGGATGATTGAGGATGACATAAACTATAATGATGATCTTGTGACATGAACTGACGTCACAGTCGATGAAATAGTAGATTTGGGAGCTTATATAAATGGGTTGAAGTTATAAATTCGATGGTTAGCAAATTTTTCATCCCACAACTTATAAAAGCAAAGAAATTCCAAAAACTATAGATATAGAAAGAAACTTGGTCAGTCACTCGACCACTTGAGAGAATTATATCGGGCTTATATAAGACTCGAAGTATTTCATACATGTAGTTCATTCCCCCATTTATAGCTCGGGTCGGTATTGACCCCTAGAAGTAATAAAATATTATCTTACTCATGTGGACGTAAGTTGGAGCCTTTATCCGCCGAACCATGTAAACCTCTATGTTTATCCTGTCTGCTTGCTAAGTTTGTGTGATTCCCACTAACCAAAAAAATTCACTGTTCGATGGAGGTTTATTCAATGGGTGAATTTCCTATGTTGCCTTTCGAATGAAAAATAACCGTCAACAGTTGGTGTCGTCTGTTGGGATATATGTCCTAGAGCATCATGTAATGTAAACGGTATTATATTTAATGAAATAAAATGATGCATTATTCATTTATCAAAGTGTTTGTTTTAATATCACATATTGTGAATTGTCTTGATTATCCTAGATTACTCATATGCCTTCAGACTTATTGTATTAGTGTCATACACAAGAGGATTTAAGTCTGAAGTTAGTAATCTTAAATAGTCTATAGAGAGCAAACAAAATGGGTACTTTGTTTGTAGTTTATCTATAGGTGCGGTCCATTCTATAATTGTATGGCGACCTTGATCCGGGATTTTCCATGTGGAGACATGAGAATGGTGGAACCTTGTATGATGTGATCATATTGGACTGGACACGGATAAAAATGAGTTTCTTATAATATCCGTTAAATAAATAAATTCATTTAGATCTACTAGATGGTCATATATGGATTGATCTTAATCTGTAATGTACTGCGAACTCCTGCATGACAAGCTATGTCATTTGATTTACAAAGGTGAGGTTGGTGTAGCAATCCCGACTAATAACTACGTACTTTGGGGACATGATTTGATGTGCAGCTGTGGACATTTTACATAGATATGGAGTTCACTCCTTCTTGCGAGAAGTAGATGAGTATCTTCATTAGGGGTTGATTCGGTACTTGAACGGTTAGAATGCTCAAGTCTTTCTATTACGAATAGAAAGATTAACATTCATAATGGTTATGAATAAATCGTTAATTAGAGAATTAATGGTACATAAGGTAAATATAATTAGAGGGGTATAATAGACATTATTACACGGCTCTAATTACGAGATACTCGTGAACGGTTAATCTGTATGAAATGACTATATCGATGGACACCGACGTGGTTCAACTTTATTTATCTTTCTGCGGCAACAAGAGTGCAGCTTCGAGTTTTTAGTAGAATAACTCGTAATTAATTATTCATAATATTTAATTAAGAGCTTAATTAATATTATGAAATTATTAGAGCTCGGAATCGTAGGTCCATTTGGTCCCCGTGCTAGCTTGATATACTATAGTAGATTAAATATAATTGGATAGTCCAATTATATACTCACATATGTATATATTATTAATATGATTAATGATATTATTTTGTCACACTTAAAACTATATGTTAAAATTTAATATATGGTTTTAATAATTATTTGATAATTAAATACATATTATTAAATTATATAAGATATAATTTAATAAATGTCAAATTTAGAATTTCTAAATTTTGGGTTTTGGAAACCCTTGGATTCAATTTGGAAGTTACACCTTTTATTAGGTGATAACTTATTAATTTTTGTAACATCTTTTCAATTATGGTAATTGAAAATTTGATATTATAGTTTTTTTTTAAAAATCCTTGCATTGGCCGAAAATACACAACGGTTGAAGGGGAATGGTTTTGTTTATTTTGGAAATAAGAAACCCTGAGTATAAAAATAATTTTCTTTTTCTTTTTTCCTTAAGCCTCTCATTCTAACCCTAGGCCCATCTTCTTATTCTTGAAACTCTCTCAAGTTTTGAGAAAAATAAAAGAAGAACAAAAGGAAAAATTTAAAAGAAAACCTTGTGTGACTTTAATCTCTAAAGTGTTTAGGGATTAGTTTTGTGAGTCTAGCCCATACTAATTTCTTTTGGTGGCGAGAGATAGCACGGAAGTCCTTTTGGCATCAAACCAAAATTCATATTCATCCTCTTTCTTTGATCTACTGCAGTGAGCATTGTTTTTGCTTACTCCCGCACATAGTCTCAGTGAAACGGGGCTCGGTTTGTTTTGCTTATGATCCAGAAATTTTAGGGAACTTTAAGGGGTGTTTTGAGGTTGTGTTGGGACTATTTTTGGCTGAAAAATCAGACATGAAATATAGCAGAAGCTGATTCAATCAATGGATGATTTGGGCAGTAGGCTAGGCACATTTCGGGTCCAAAACAATCCAGTTTTGTGCCACTGTTCGAGGGCTGTTCAGGGGATGAAATTTTATCCAAAACAAAAGTAAAATTTCAGTATTGGAACTGGTAATATTTGACTATTCAGAGAGAAGGGCATAAAATTTTTTCTAGTTCAATCTCGGGTGCCTAATGTGTTTCCACTGTGCTAGGAAAGTGGTTCCTACATCGTCTATGGGGATTTAGTATGAAAAGAAGCAAAACACATTAAGACGATGACATGAGATGGGAACCATAGAGCTCCGGAGGTCTCGACGATGGAGTGGATGGAGAAAATTGAGGAAAATTTATGGATAGAAAGAGAGAAGGCCAGCGAAGATATGAAAGAACCGCAAATCTTCTTAAAGGCTATGATGGAGAAAGTGGAGAAGCTAGAAAGGAGATCGAGAGAGCAGGCTCATACAGAGCCTAGTTGCAAGAGATGAGAAATTGCTAGTGGGAACTAGAGGAGTTCGTGGAAAAGGGGAGCAATAGGCCAGACAGAGAAACCCACGGAAGGTCAGGTCAGTGGTCGTGGCCAATTTCGTGCCAGTGTCAGGCGAACCCCAAGGTCATCTAGTAACAACCTCTGCGTTAGAGGGAGTGATTTGATGTGTTATGAAGAGCGAGGGTGTAGGCATTGCATTTTTACACATTAGCCCAATGATGAGTCTCGTATGGAGGCAACTACCTCTTTAGTCATGAAAGTCGCGGGAAACGGACGTTGGAAGGGTAATCTTTGGATTTAACCTCGTTGTTTAGCTTCGGTTCGCTTGTTGGACCTCTGTTTTAAAACACACCAAACCCATTAAATCACATCAAAAAAATAATTAAAACATTTAAAACACATCTCACAAATTAAATAATTAAAACATTTAAAATACATGTCACAAAATTAAACTTGAAATTAAATTAAAATCTAATTAAATTAAATTCCTAATTTAAATAATACACATTCCTAATTTAATTAAATCACCTACCAATTTAAATAAATCCCATGGATCCCTTGCCTAATTAAAATAAATCATATCCTTAACTAAAAAGAACAAATCAAATTAATTCCCCTAATTAAAGATTTTCCCTATCACATACTAAATTAAAAATATCTTCTAATTAATACACAAATTTGATTCCTTCCCCAACAAGGTAAAACCCATCCCCTTGCCTATAAAAATAACCCCTCTCCACACATTCAAACCCTGGCTGAATCTCACAACAAACACACCAAAACCTCTCTACCAACTCACGCCCAAAAGACCTCCATATTGCCGCAAATCACCAACCAGAAACTGCTTCGAATACACGTCAAAACTGCCCATAAACCCACACACGAACTGACTTTTAACAAGCCCTTCAAACAACCAACAGCACTCACAAACACCTCAAACCACAGCCACGTAACAGCCCTTGCCCACTACACGCACGCAAGCCCTCCACCAATTCACGCATCAGCCCCAAGTCCCACGCACACAAAAGCCTGCCTACCCTCACGCTAATTGTCTTCATCTCACGCCTAAGCTGACAACCACGCACCCCTTATAACCTCCACAAATCCTGTCCAAAAAACTGCCTTAAAATAGCCCATTTACTGCCCAGTTCAAGCCTCCCTTCACTGCCCAACATCGCACCAAAAACTCCCCCTTAAACTGCCGCAAAACCTCCCTGAAATAAGCCTTAAACTGCCGCATATTCCCCCCTTAAACTGCCGCAGAACAATCCCAAAACCTGACAGTAAATCACACCCAAACCAGTCCATAAACCATGCCAAAACAGTCCCCAAATCTCTGAAAACAGTCCCCAAAACAGTAGCCTAATAGACCTGAAACAGTAACCAGAAAATACCCTTAAAACAGTAGAGAAACGGAGTGAAAACAACAACCCGAGCAGTGAAACCGCGAGGAAAATCGTTGGATTAGTGAACCAGAAAAGTTACGGAGTATCAATCCTTCCGACGGCCGTGTAACGCGCTTTCGAGGAACGACAAAAGAGGTTAGACCTGAGGGCACCCTTTATTCATTATCTTTCGTTTATTTTATTTAATTTGAATATCATCGCATGAGAGTCATTTGAGGCATGATGTGATTGTTGGATGAGCGGGATATGTGTTCCCTTTTGAGGTATATCGGATGGAAACCCGGACGTAAATTCCGTAGCCGATTCCGAATGGACGGTAGTATGGTCTGCACTCGGGATACAACGCCACGTACCACTTAAGATACATGTATCTCGTTTCATCCAAATTTGTATTTGAGCATGTTATAGTCTTTAGGTTATTCGTTTATTATTTAAAGCATGGTTTAATTTAGTTTGTTATTTAATTGTTAAAGCATATTTAGGTTGTCCTTTATGCATGTTATTAGTTTATGATGTGTTTGGATAATGATTTATACATGTTGATTTAATGGTTTAATATGCTCGTTGTGTTACATTACGTGGAGTTATTTGGATGAAAGCATGTTAGATCTAAGTACCCTTGAGCATGATTATTGAGTAGACTTAGTTGATTCATTGCACAAATTATATCATCACAAGTGACATAAGTAAGAGACCATTTCGAACCCAACGGTTTGAGGTCTTCCCTTGCGAGGGGTGAGTGCGGCCTTAAATCTTTGTCCTGGTTCACACCGGGTGGCGACTCCATGTTATTTCGTATTTCCCAACTAGGCCGCGAGCCTAGAACAGCGTCGTCAAGTTCTGTTGTCCACAGAGGGCATAAAGCCCGACGTGTCAGAGGATACCATGCTAAGAGATGGGATAATGAGGAAGCCTCCTGCAGAGGATATGAGGATACCGAGGGCCATTTATGGGATTGGTTCAAACGAGAGATAAGGAGATGGGAGATGAGCATTCGATGAGGTGCTCGAGAGGATCAAAACATGGAGACAACATCCCCCTTTACAAAAGTTGAGTTAAAACTAGAGTTCCTGAGGAGGTTCTCAATTTTTTCTTATAGAGATCAAATGCATTGTCGGGGAGGCAATCTGTAAGGTATTCCCGCTGACTTTGGGAGGAACGGCCCGCTTATGGTTCAGGAACCTAACATTAAGGAGTAACCACAGTTTCTCCAAATTGAGGAAGTCTTTTGTGCGCCACTTCAAATAGGAATGCGCACATTGAAAGAAAAATGGGTAGCTAAGGACGATGAAACAGCATAACGACGAGCCGTTAAAAAACTTTATATATAGATACCGTAATTTGGTATTAGAAGTAGGGGCATTTAAGTCCAAAAGTGATCGGTGGTAAACACACACGTTACTCAAGCGCACGTATCGCTCAAGTAGTATAAAAATATCGATCCCACGAGGACTTAATTTCTACTGTTGTTATTAATTATTGATTCAATTTATTTACAGGTATCTAATTAGGGTGAGAAGGGAATGATTGCTGATTGGTAGGTTGAATATGGATTTTCTAAATAAATAAAAATACAAAATAAAACAAAGGAAATTAATAATAAAGAAAACAAACATCTAGGGTTGTGGTACAATATTATTCTAATATTGAATTGATTCTCTTATATATGTGTAATAATTCAGTTGTTAACCTGGAACATGAAGATATGCAAAAGCCTCTTCCGATGGTCAGATGCAAACACCCAAAGTAACCCAATTAATTATATTCTTATGTTAACTAAGTTACTCGAATTCATTAAGTTCAAGTTCCAATTGTGGCTACCCACGCCCGACAAGTATATTCCTATTCTGGAAGGAAATCTCCTCTAAAGTGAGATCTTGAATCTAAGGTTGAAACCTAAAATCCCTTCGTCAAGTTAATTTTAAGTTTACCGCATCAATGTTATTGGTGATTAGGCAACAAGAAACATTAAGGTTAAGATTCAATAAACAAGCCAAAGTATCACACATAATATAATTAAATCAATTATTAAACTTATGAATATTATACTTCATCACTTCCCTGGATTAAAAATAAAATATCGGGATTAGGGGATCCACCTTTAATATTTTAAATCTAGAAATCTCTCTTATTATAATATATAAATTCGCATGATATTACCAATCGACCATATAGGCGGTATCTTGATTAAGTCATGTTTTAATTAATTCCAACTGACCATAAAGTCGGTTTCCAATTAAGTCAGGTGTTAAGATAATTTATACATTATAATTTAAGGGAGATTAATCTAAATTATCATAATAAAAGTTTCACCCTTCCCCCAGCGGGTTGAGGTTGCTGCTGTGGTTGTACATGTGCTGATGAGGAACTAGCTGGTGCTGGCTTCTCTTCTCAGAGTTGTTGGATAATTCAAGTAGTTAACGCAGTAGTGGGCTGCATTGTTTCTTCCATTAGGTCCATGGGCACTCTAGCCAGTTTGCAGAGATTGGTGATCAGGCTGCCGTACAAAAGGCTAGTATGTGCAGAGCGTGCTGCCCAAACTATATTGGTCGATATCAGCCCACCCATATCAATGATATGTCCCTCCAGCTGAGAATACAACACGATCATCCGTTCTTTGGTTACATTGGTGATATGGGTGCCTGGCAACAATGTGCGGGTCAAGAAATGAAACCAAACCCTGGCATCTGGGTTAAGATATCGTGAGCTCATCTTCAAATATTCCCCGGTGCTACTCAAATCCCATACAACATTGGGGATGCAAAGTATTTGTGTTAGATGAGTCATATCTAGATTCTCCATGTTTGCCGTATATTCATCTATCTCCACATCAGGCAACAATACCTATTAATTGTGGATCTATCAAACGTCACCTGTTGACCTCTAACTAACACATGATACGTCTGATGCTCGTAAGCATTGGCGTAGAACTCAAGGACTACAGGTATACAGGCTGGGGTAGGCTGTTGGCAAAGCTTATGCGAGTGCCTGGTGGCGATAATTCTATCAATTTAGTGGTACAGCCCGAGTTCTATATCAAAACCTCTCTTCATAATCATTACTTTTTATCCCATCCCATTTTCATGCCGACGCTCAGCGGTTGCCGACACAAATTTTATGGCATCGTAACTTGATCCGGATGCCGCTGATGTTCGCATTCTCTTAGGGGGGATTTTTTAATTTTCAAAAACTTGAGCAAAGTTTCCCCTAATTTTCAAGAATTCTAAATTTTTCACCCTAAAATTTCTAACACTTCAACAATTCACAAATCACAAACAACCTTCGCCCCCAAAACTACGAATTTTTCAATAGCAACTACAACAAACACACGGCCACAACTCCAAAATTTTAACAGCAAAAAACAAACACAAACACAAAATTTCAAATCACACACAGTTACAATCCAAAAATTAAATCACAAAAATAAACAACTCATGCTGCAAATGTGCAAACTACAAACACAATGACAAATTGAAAAAAAAAAAGAACGAAGGTACCCAAATTTGCAAGCTTGAGTCCCAAATCCGAGCAGCTCACACACAAAAGGAGGATAGTTATGTCCCAAATCCGAGCTTTACACGCGAAAATGAGGGTTGGATTTCATTTGGAAAGTGATTTCGTGGGTTTTCATGAGTTTGGGTGAAGAATTTTGGCAAACTGAAGGAAGGATTTGTGGAGAAAGTTGAGAGAAAATGAAGAAAATGAGTTTGGTTGAGGGATTTTGGTGAATTTAAGGACAGATTTGTGGAGGAAGTTGAGAGAAAATGAAGTAAATGGGGATGAGATGTGAAGAAAATGAGTTGCGACTGCTGTTTTTAGACCTGGAATCGAGTACGCGTCGCGACGTGCAGCGTATTCTGCGTCGTGACTCGCAGCCCTAAAAAATTTGGGGATTTTCACGTGTTAGGTTGGCGCGTCGCGAATCAGAGGGTTTACGAGTCGCGACGCAATTTATTTATTTATTTACTTATATATATATATTTATTTTATTTTATTTTAATTTGATTTTTTTGGTAAAATGTGAATCCTTCGAACATATCCATTAAGATGCGTCTTAAGAGTTGATTCCTTACTCTGCCATCGCTAATGAATTAAATTTTTATCTTCGCGATTTTGTCAAATATTATTCCGTGATATCCCCATTTTTACTAGCTTGCTCTGCTTTAAGTATTCCGTCTGTGTTTTTCCCTGTAAAAATAACACACAAAATTAAAAACTCTACAACATATGTACACAAAATATGAACAATAAAAATGATAATAATATTAAAATTTTGCATGAGTTGCCTCTCAGCTAGCTCTAAATTTATCGTCTTCAGCCAGACGTGTCTGAAAATTATCGTTCAAGAGGGCTTCAGCGTGATTTTGGTCGTCCAGTTGAAGACAATCTCATGTGCGTTTCTTTTGAATGGTCTTTTCCAACGGTGAGGTGGCCAAAAGAATTTTGTTTGACTTAGTGCCCATGCAACCTTCTTAAAGTTTATCGCACCCGTGGTTCCTGAAAGAAAAGAAAATGAATCAGAAGGTCTCGTATGGTGTTTGACTTTGAATGGAAGTGCCATTCTGTCAAACTTTTGGGAGGTGTCCTCGATATGTACTCCCCAATGTTGCGATATTTCCTATGGTGTCACGAGATTTTCAATATGGTCAGACACTTGTTCTTCCATTTGTTTTGCATCTTGCTCCACCTTTTCTTCACAGATGTATTTTAGGATCTCCTCATTTAGCTCTTTATCTGTCATCTGTACAATTCATGCTCCAAGATCTTCATTTTGAGGATACAGAGTTTCATCCTCATTTGTTGGTGTTATTGGTACAGACAGCTCTGCTACTTGTTCCTCATCAGCGACCGAAGAATAATCTAGAGAAAATATAGATTCTGCTTGTTCGGGCTCCTGAACTGATACCTCCGACTCTTGATACTGTTCAGTCTCTGTCTCGATTAAGGTGTCATCGTGAAATGCTTGGTACTCGAAGGCTTCATCAGTGTCATTTGAAAATGCTCCGTGAGGTATGTAGCTCTGGTTTTCTATTAATTGTCTCACTTGATCTGTCATTCTCTGTATGGATACCGCTTGACTTTGAAACATGTCAGCCATTGCGTCAAGTTTAGCTTCCCGTTTCTTGAGCATATTCATCAACTGTCTTGTCGCCGATGGTTCTGGTTTTTGATGAAGATCATAAGTTGATGGTGGATAAGATGGAAAATATGGTTCAGTAAAATATGTTGGTTCTTAATTATATGAAGGTCTCTGAGAGTTCTGCCACCCTGAATTGTAGTTGTACATGCAATGATTGCTAGAGTGGTTACCATCATAAATCTCACATCTCAGAAATGATTGAGCAAACATTGTGTTGATTGGCTTTGACATCCTTGAATATTTGTTGGGATGGACAACAGGCCTCAGAAAATCGGACTGTTGCTCCCTAATATGGGGTGTATCTTCACCTCTTAAAGCTCGTAATGCTTCCATCGCCCAATAGTGAGCCATTTTCACCCACTTCAAAAAGAAAAGAAAGAAATAAATAAAATTACACATAAAAGTAAAGAAAATCATATACAAGTAAAGTAGACAGCTTCAAAATTAATAACATAAGAAAAATAAGTCCCCGGCAACGGTGCTAAAAACTTGATCGGTGGTAAACACACACGTTACGCAATCGCACGTATCGCTCAAATAGTATAAAAATATCGATCCCACGAGGACTTAATTTCTATTGTTGTTATGAATTATTGATTCTATTTATTTACATGTATCTAATTGGGGTGAGAAGGAAATGATTGCTGATTGCTTGGATGAATATGGATTTGCTAAATAAATAAAAATACAAAATAAAACAAAGGAAATTAATAATAAATAAAACAAACATCTGGGGTTGTGATTCCAGACAATATTATTCTGGTGATGAATTGATTCTCCTATATATGTGTAATAATTTAGTTGTTAACCAGGAACATGAAGATATGCAAAAGTATTTTCCGATGGTCAGATGCAAACACCCAAATTAACCCAATTAACTATATTTCTATGTTAACTAAGTTACCCGAATTCATTAAGTTCAAGTTCTAATTGTGGCTACCCACGCCCGACAAGTATACTCCTATCCTAGAAGAATTTCTCCCTTAAAGTGAGATTTTGAGCTATTGAATCTAAGGCTGAAACCTAAAATCTCTTTGTCAAGTTCATTTTAAGTTTACCAAATCAATCTAATTGGTGATCAGGCAACAAGAAGCATTAAAGTTAAGATTCAATAAACAAGGCAAAGTATCACACATAATATAATTAAATCAATTATTAAACTTATGAATATTGTGCTTCATCACTTCCCTAGATTAAAAATAAAATGCTGGGATTATGAGATCCACCTTTAAGTCATGATATTACCAACCGACCATATAGGCGGTATCCTGATTAAGTCATGTTTTAATTAATTCCAACCGACCATAAAGGTGGTATCCAATTAAGTCAGGTTAAAATTAATTTTAATTAAGTCCAACTGACCAAAAAGGCGGTATCTAATTAAGTCAGATTTTAAGATAATTTATATATTATAATTTAAGGGAGATTAATCTAAATTATCATAATAAAAATTTCTCCATTCCCCCAGTGGAAATTAACTACAAAACATAAATAAAATAAAGATAAAAAAAACAAACTATTATTATTACTACTAAAATAAAAATAAATTACTATTAATATATATAAACAAGATACAATCCTCAGTTCCTTATTAAGAAAGCTAAGGAAAATATGGATTTGGAAAATGAAATCAACTTCAATTTATAGGCAAAATTCGGACTTGAGCGTTGCGACACGTGAAGGCTTGTGCGTCGCGATGCGTGTGGATTGATGACACATATACTCAGCTTGCTGAGATATTGACACGTGGCTGTCGGTAGATCAATAATTATGCTGACATCATGATGACGCACGTGATGACGCGATGATGACGCGTGTTGGCAGCTGAATAATTGAGGCACGTTGCGATGTAGGGAAGTGTGCGCGTTGCGATGCGTGAACA
Organism: Zanthoxylum bungeanum; assembly: GCA_019454045.1. Classification (NCBI taxonomy): domain Eukaryota; kingdom Viridiplantae; phylum Streptophyta; class Magnoliopsida; order Sapindales; family Rutaceae; genus Zanthoxylum; species Zanthoxylum bungeanum. Next base: position 597,690 of record SKCR01025304.1, read on the forward strand.
GTAAGTTTTCCATTTTTCCCTTTTGTCCATTTTTCGTTGTTTTAGCCCCAAGTTGATTCCATTGAGTCTCAAAAATTTATTTATCTGCAAAACAAATAAAAACACATCAAAATTTTCATCAAACCTGAGAAACCATACAAAATATTAGGTCAAATGGGTAGTAAATATTGATATATTTTCTGCTCATCAGGAAGCGTTGGAGAGCTTTAAATGAGTGTTGAGGGTTGGGAGATTGTGGTCACATCTTAGGATTAATGAAGTACCGGACTATGCAACAGTCTTGGAACAAGCTATGAGGTTTATGTTGTTAGAAGAGGCAGAAAAGATATCCCGATGAGGGGATGTTCTAGAGAATAAAGAACCTAGGCAAGACATCCATCATGACAGTGGTGGTAGATGGAGAGCACCGGGCATGAGACGGTAAGAGTTCAGGCCCATAACTCATGGTAACCTAATACTCGAGAGGAAGCCTCAAATCAAAATTACGCATGTTAAGAGGGCACGACTTACACGGCCTTCAACATGCACTTGTCTTAGATATCAATGGAGATACAAGATAATGGGTTGTTAATTGAGCACGACCTCAGGAGATTCCTGATTGAAAAGAGGGACAACATGCTTATTGTTTACATCATAACATGAGGGGTCATGGCATCGAAAGCTATAGAGATCTGCAAGAGCAAATCGAGGACTTGGTAGTGAATGGTTACCTCAATGAGTGCATTGATCATAAGGCTATGAGGGTGAGGCAAGTGCAAGTAGCATGGTTCATCAAGTACGGTATTTATGACTTAGAATAGCTGGACGGCAACGGGCTCAAGAAGCCCTAGAACGCATAAATAATGCGAAGGTACTATCAATAAAGCCTATCTTAGAATGACCAACAAAAAGTTGTAAGAAGGGTAGTAACTCCATAAGAATATAAATAAAGCTTTCCTTTTTATAATAAGACTTGTACCCATACACGCTTGTTTATTATTCGAATGGGAAAGATTTGTTTGATATTCTGGAGAAATACTCATGGTCAGCATCAATAAAAGGTGCAAAATGATGTTCGAAAAGTGCGCCCCCGTGGCACACCCACTATAGTGACAATCAAAGGCCTAGGCCAGAATGCAAATTTCAAATATCATAGGGTATATCGTTAAGTTCGAAATTATTAGCTTGTTATTATCTTTTATTCTTAACCCATGTCAAATTTTTATATTAACATGTCTACATGTGTGTCAATCTCACAGTTAACATTCAAAGAATACAAAGCAAAGTTCAAATATCATAGGGTATATCGTTAACATCAATCTCACTTCAATCACATGAAACATTAAGTCATATATCTACTCTTTATCACAAATATCCATATTTGAAATATCATCAAATTGACAAGTTAAACAAATTTTCTTCATTTTGAAACAAACTATTTCAATTCAATGTAAACCTCCTCAATGGCTTAACATTCAGAATTCATATGCATTTACACATAGCGTGACAGACCTATCTTATATACATGTAAAAACAATTCCCAAGTTTACACATATACATACACACCGATACAACTTAACAAACATGCTTTATAACATATAATACTTACATTAGCTTTCAAATTCATTAATTCATTCATTTCACATAAGCATATATTATCCATATATTCTACGAGTTCTACCAAACACATACACACATAAAGTCACACATACAATTATCATGCAACCAACCACAAAACACACATAACAATCAATATATCAAAGAACATACCTTTAAAAAAATACATACATATAGTTGGCTTACTCATAGAATGCTAGTACGAGGCTTATTACCTATTTTAGAATAGGTATGAGATGAATTTCGTCCGAATGAATTTCTAACTAGCTCAACTACTACACCACGAATCATCTAATTAAACATACACACAGACGCTCATACCATATAACATACATTCATCACATGATTCCCCATACACAAACACAAACATGACAAACACCCCAAGTCATCATCCAAACGCATACACATACATATGATTATACATATTACTACTAATTCAAACGCTTTATCTTTAACAACTTTCATTTATTTCCCTTATCGATCAAACACACTCAGTTTCAGAGTTTGTATCTGAAAACATCTGATACTAAAGCTCATCGTTTGAACATATCCAGTCATGAATGACTTATCCTATACCCTATTTCTCATCACACCTCACTATTCCAACCTATATACGAATAAATCACTTGAACGAATCAATAACAAACCTATTCCATTAACCGATCTCGTATACTCAAATTATCCATAGCTTATCATCATATATATATTCAAATACCTGTATCAATGGTTATTCATGTACATATACATAGACATACTATTACATATTCAAACACTCACATGCATCAATAGGCATCAACATCATTAAACATTTCCCTTCATATTATAGCAATATCGAGAGTTTGTATTTGTGCACAAAAAGAAAGGTTTGAGAACGCATCGCATGGGTTACTTACCTGGCTTCACGACCACTACAGGTCCTAGTCACATCTGTCAAAATTAATGATGAAAAGTCGTTAGAATCGCGATTTATGGTATTCTCGACTTAACTACGATAAAATCACGGATCTTTCCGAAACAACCAAATCAAGTCCGTTTTCAATATTTTCAATTTCAATAATCTTAAAACACCATCACAAACTATTCCAAGCCACTAGTTCACCTAAATTCTCAGCTTATGTATTTTTGGAAAATCTTCCGAAAAAGTTTCCGCAAATGCTACGGAAGGATCCCGAACCTTCCGAACCTACCCGAATTTATCCAAACATGTTCGTAATATCATAAATAACTCATAACTATCATCAAAACCAAAACATATCTTTATACGCAAAAACCACTTTTACCGGAAACTTTCATATTCTATCGGATCGATCAAACTCATTCCGTTTTCACTCGGATTCTACCAATTACACATATTCAATATACTAATAATCAATCAATTCAATTTATATTATTATGCTACTCTATGAAGCTACTGGATACATCCAAATATTTATCGAAAATCGTGATATTAGTGACTTTTTACCGGTAGGTCTTACTGAGATTTCGAGGGCATATACGGACTCCAAACGATACCACGAATGTGCTGGAATCAATGAAATTCTGATCAGAGCTACAGTTCACTGTGGGTCACTATTCATCTAAATCTTTCTCTCTCGTTTCATGTGCAACTGAGCACGGATCAGAAAAATCATCATTGCCATCTTGTAGTACTCTCCGAGAGCTTCGATTTTGAGGGTGGCTCGAGCCGTGAAACGAAGCAACGATCCTGGATCGAAAAACCCATGTGTCGCGCGTTTCCTCATCTCCATCGCCGCTCGCCGGCTTCCTGAGGCTGCCGCCGGTCACCACAAGGTGGAGGGATGACGGGCACACCCCTCTGGCCGGTCGTGCCGGCCGGCGTTGGGTGGTAGGCCGCCGGAGGGACCAAGCATTGTCTAAACACATTAGGGAATGAGGGGTCGTGTGAGCTGTTTAGGGAAAATATATGATTTTCGCAATTTATAGAAACTTCTAGGTTTATATAGAAAAGTTTCAAAAATTACCACTAGGCCCCACAAATTTGTACTTTGGTCCTTCATGGATTATTTCGGTAATTCTCAAAATTGAGGCCTTTCTGATGTAAATTTCGATAAATATTCAGCACGAAAGTTGTTCGTCTCAGAGAAATGAGTTTGATGGTTTAAGAACCAATTCAATCGGAGTTTGTTTGCTATCTTTATAGCTGAGACAAGAAATTTGTACGCGTATAACTATAAAAATAGAAATCGTATAGCTGGTTATCGAAACCACGCATTTCCAACGCGATGAAACTTTACTTTAAAATGTTTCGATCTATTTTCTCACACATAAACTCTTATTTTCGAATGACATCCCGTTCCAAATCCTTAACTTTAATTCGAAAATCTTCCAGCAATGTTCCGAAAAACTCGGGATATTACATATCATATGTAAAATTTATAATAACAAAGAAATATCTAAAGAACGTGAGAGTTATGAGGTTTTGTTGGTATCTCTCTTATAAGAGTATGAGACAGCCGAGAATTTTATCCGCTCTGCTTAAACCCAGAAGTGGTGGTTTGACAGCGGGATTTGAAACGATTCCAAACAAAAAGTATATCACATTCTTTATATTCATAATTTTGTGAGGCCATTAATGTCATAATAATGATATAATAATGACATTATGCCATTGCTTATTGTTTTTATTTTCAACTCCGACATTATATAAACCCTTGAGAAAATCTACAATACAATGAAGGTATCACGTTATTTGTGTAACAATCCAATAATCTATTGCCACGCGTGCTAAAATATTAAAAAAAATTATTAAAAAATGGATATTAAATCATATGTATCATTTACTAATTTGTTGGTGATATTACGTCATACATACTTCCGTTGCATCAAAGAATTACTCCAACCCTTTGATGTAGCAACTGAAATTATTATAATATACCAAGCAAGTGATTTTGGTGCATGTCACTCAATTTACATTATAAAATTCTTATTTTACTTCATCTATAAACCATCAAGCACCCATCTAGTTTTTGCTCGGAGAATCTTATATAATGGGAGAATCCTAGTGTAATTACAGAATTTAAATTTATTTTTTTAGGCATTTTTTTTAATCTCTGTCCATTCCTTATGTTTGAATATCTTTTCATAATTGATCTCGAATCCGGACAAATGTCTTTGACATAGATCCTAAATAATATTTTACTAATTGATTCAGTATAAATTGACCTTAAATGATCCATGTAGCCAGCCCAAATTAGTGGAAAAAAAAATACCTTTTTAATTTAGTTTATTTTATATAAATTTTCCATAAAAATCGAACATATGATCAAATCAAACATAGCGCATTCGAACTAATATTTATAACATTATCCCTAATCATAAGTTTGTAGTTCATTTTCATGACCTAATTAAGGTCATTTATTCAAGTGGCAAAATTATTTCATACCGTGTGCAATGCTAATGGTTCTATTTAGAGTAAAATTGGCAACCCATACGTGACTTCAGAGAGTCTTTTAAAGGAAGAAGGAAACAAGAAGAAATATTATGAATCCTACATCTAGGAGAAAATAGAAATGAACATTTTTTTTTGTAGCTTTAATGACAAAGAACGTGTCTAATAAATATCATGAAAACAAATAGCTTATACATTAAAAAAAGAAATTATGATACCTTGTTTTCAATAATAATAATAAAAGTATGATTAACATTTAAATGTTTTTTTTTTATAAGGTAAGTATGTTGAAAGAAAGAAAAGAAAACAAAAGTATAGGGGTATATCTTAGATAAGTGCCCTCCTAAACTATAAACTAGAAGACATCGGCCTAAATAGATGTGATCTTTAGAAGAGTCCATAACGACGGTCAGTTGAGTCTCCAATTTGACTCAAAATTATGACTCCAAGGATCCGATTTTTTTTTTTTTTAAAAAAATTTAGTATATAATATAACTTATATAATTTTTTTTTTTTTTTTATCTTTTATCGATAGAGATCCCATTTTATGCACTCATTTAAGGTCTTATAAAATTAAGGTAACTTATGATCACTGTTGAGTCTAAATATAAAGAGTGTGAGAGTCGTATGTTTTCATGAGATGACTCCAAAACTTGTTACCCTAACTTTCGAGGCTTAATCAAGTGGCTGTCCAAGACATAATCGGGTGGTTTGCAAGCGATGTCATAATAAAAAAAAATGATAATCAATATACGCATGAAGAGTTATAATAATATGTTTTCCATAATAATAACAAATTGCTTTGGAGCTCCTCACGAGATCTTGAGTCTCTAATTACCTTTCTCTTTTTTCTTTTTTCTTTTTTCTTTTTTCTTTTTTCTTTTTTTTTTTTTTTTTTTTTTTTTTAATAGCTTACACACACTTATTGCATGAAGCGTATGGATAAGGATTAATTTTTGAGAAGCATGCTTGGTGCATTTGCTACTTACTTAATTTAATGATAATTTTAATTAATTACTTCCTAAAATGTGTTGCCCTCGATATTATTTCTTTCCATGCATTTTTTTAATTTAATTTTATTCTTTTTACCAATTCAGAAGCTTCATAGAAATCAAGATTGAAAATTAATTCCCCCATTATACATACACACGCACTAATAACATCACAATCCTATGTCATTAATGTTGACACATCCTTTTATAGGAAACTGAAAAAATATAATCTAACCCTAAAAGTTTAAGTTGGCCTCACTAATACTTTTGAACTTTATTGAATTAAAATGGAAATAGAAAAACCGCATAAATCACTTACGATAATTTGTTTGAAAGAAATCAATATTGGATGGTTCGTTCAAATGGTTAATCGGTTCGTCCGAATGAGCCAGCTGATTTCCGTGACCGTGACATCAAATAAATATTTAAAAAATTAAAAATAATTAACACAATACATATATGTTTATTATACATTACAACAGACACATAATATTAAAAAAATCACCGCATTAGTCATCGCAGTTGCTAAATTTCAAATAAATTATAGCCACCACTGATAAATCCAAACATATAAATAAAATTTCATTACACACTTAAAAATCTAGTATGGGTTGGAATATTATTATTATTAAGTAAAAATAATTATTATAAATGTTATTAGATTTTAAAATTTTTAAAATATTTTTAGTATATAATAAAATAAAAATAAATATAAAGACATCAATCACCATGCATGTCAATATAGTAGTATTTAAGAGTAAAATAGTAAAATAATCTTCATTTTTTGAGGTCAATGAATAATAAGGTATTATGAAAATAATAGAAGGGTAAATGGTATATACTGGTTTCTTAAGAGAGAAGGTGCCAATTTTTCCTCAAAAAATGAAATGTGCTTGGTGTGTTAGTTATTTTATTTATTTTTTTTACGAATGAAAATTTAGTCAATGTAAATTGTTTTTGGGTCAGTGGAAAAGTTTAGCCATTTTTTCAAAAAATAATTTATGGAATATAAATCTGCAAGTCATTATATAAAAATTAATATTTTTTTTCTCTTTTCCAAAATTTTTAAACTCGCTTCAAATTAGAGATGACAAAATTCGGAATTGTATCCTCATAGATCCGAGTTCAAATATGACTTGGTGATGCAGGTTCGTATTCATATCCAAAAAAATATTTGAACCCTAGTATAGCTGCATGGGTCCGGAAACCCATATATATATTTTTTAAATTTTCATTTATATTCTTATTTAAAAAAAAAAATATTAATTATATAATTTTGTATTTATTTTTATATTTTTTACTTTTTATTAATTTATAATTTTATTTTTTGTATTTTTGTATTTTTAATTCTATTCTATTCTATTTTTGTATTTTTAAAATATAAGAATAATAATAATTTCGGATTCGGATCCCAGAATTCCGGACTTGCGTGGATCAGAATTCGGGTCTGAAATTTCGATACTTGATTTTGAAAATGTTTTTACAGATCCGGGTCTTCTGGGTCTATGTGGATCCAGACTGGACTCGAATTTTTTTGGCATCCTTATTTCTAATCATCTTTCAAAAAAAAAATTAATGGAAGCACTCAACTTCTGAAAATGATTTCCGGAAAATATTTTCCGACAATAACTAAATATTGGAAAAATATTTTCTTTCCGAAAAATAATTATCATGCAAAAATTTTAATTGCTGCTGAAATTATTTTACGGTGAAACAAACGAATACTAATAGAGACTTTATTAAAGATCGTAATGTAACATTGAAGGAAAATTTATGCTTTACTCTTAAACAAGAAAATCCTTCGGTTACAAGTTCTCACTTTAGGAAAATTTTCCAAGTCACGTTGTCTTTTTAGGTAATAATTCGATCAATTCTTGGGAATATGATTCGCAAATAAGGTTGGATTTTGAAAAATCGGTCTCTAAATTTAAGTATTATTTAATAATATTTTCTAATATTAAAAATTCAATTTAATAAATTTTGCAATTGTAAGCATATTAATAAACTTTAGGGTTATTTACGTTTCACTACTAAAGTTATGATCAAATAACAATTGGGTACTATGAATATTAACATATTACATTTTACTACTAAACTTATAAAAATTTAACATTTTACTACTTTTCCATCCAAACCTTTAGTTGACCGTTAGTTGATCATGACATCATATTGACATCCTAAGGATAAAAGAGTCTTAACACACACATTATTATAAATTATAAATATTATAATCAACGGTGGTAATCGTACGGCTGAATATTGGAAATAATGATTTTTGAGTATATCTCTTTTATTGTTATACTTTAAAGTATTTTGGTTATTATGAGAATTTTAATTATTAAATTATTTGGTAAATTAAATTCTTTATTTTATTGGGTTATATGGATAATTTAGAGATTGAAGTATTTTTATAAATGTGATTGTTGATTGTATTTCTTTTATTGTTATATATAAGATTTAGATATGTTTTTTAAAGGGTATAATTATAATTTTCACTTTTATTTATTTGGAGGATAAAGCAGTATTTTTAAAGGTCAACTGACGGTCAACTAACGGTTTGGATGGAAAAGTAGTAAAATGTTAAATTTTTATAAATTTAGTAGTAAAATGTAATATGTTAATATTCATAGTACCCAATTGTTATTTGATCGTAACTTTAGTAGTAAAACGTAATTAACCCTAAACTTTAATATGTAGTGCTATTTATTCAAAAGGAAAAAGGACAAATACACCCAAAATATATTTACTCAAATGGTCACAAAGTTCTTCTTCATTTAAAAAATAGTTACAAAGATTCATTTTGACAATTTTGTCCTTTAACTATTTACACAATGAAAGATAAAAATTAAAAAGTTAATTAATTAAAAATAAAAAACTATTTACAAAAAATATTACATTTACAATTATATAATTAAAAAAGACATTTTATTAAAAATATACCAATTAAATCCTTGTAAATCAATTATTAACTTTAGGGTTAATTTTTTTTTGTTTAAATAAAACTAATATAAAGTTAATAAAATTACATAAATCAATTTAATTTATATTTACAAAAAAAAAAAAATTAACTATTAGGGTTTAATTGGTTTTGTATTAAGGTCTGAAATTATTTTTTAAGGTTTATATTTTTTATTTGATTAATTTGTATTTTATTTTTAAATTGGGTTGATTTACAGATAGAAATATTACTTATAAATTAATGTTATTTTATTTGTGATATTTATTTTGATTTATTATTTCATTTTAAAATTAATATTTTATGTAAATAATTTTTTTATTTACTTTTTAAGTAATTAATTAATTAATTTTATTTTTTTTCCAATAGAATTATGTAAATAGTAAGGGCAAAGTTGTCTAAATAAAATTGGTCTTTATAACCATTTGAACAAATATTAAAGGTCTATTTATCATTTTTATCTAAATTATTCAAAATAATATACTGATCATCAGCTGTGTGAAACGAGAAAACCTACAATATAACAGAGGTACCATGTCATCCATGCAACAAGTCAATCATTCATTGTCACGCGTGTTAAAAAGTTAAAAAATAATTAAAAAATAAATATTAAATTATATATGTCATTTTCTAATTCGTTGGTGATATCATATCACTTATACCTCCGTTGTATCAAAGAATTACTCGTGTGAAACACATCTTAGGTAATTACTGCGAAATTACTGCGAAAGCGCGGCATTAATTTACCGAGGTAAATAATCTTTGACCGTTTTACAGAGGAAGCTACTGTACAATTTCTTGTTTCCCAACAAAATTGTATCTATAAAAAGAATCCACTGACACACTAATAGACTCATTCTTAACCAGAAATCTATCTCACCATTGTTATAATTCTTGTTTCTTGTTTTTGAGCCATGTCTCTAACTCTAAGGCCTCGAAAACCAATCGAAAATAATACAAATCCTAAGGAAGAAGAAGAAGAAGAAGATGACTCCTTGTTCTCAAAACGCCACCAAAGAAGGTGGCGAATGGCCTTTAGAGTCATATGCTTCACCAGAGCTCTTGTTTCAATGTCCAAGAAGTTTCTTCATAACAACAACCAAATCTTGCTTCACTCCCTCTCTTATGTTGCCATTGACATTCACAGTCACAACCAAAATCCCATCAACGTTAATGATCAGAAGATAATGCTCTCGAAGATGGTGAAAGATAAGAGTGTTGAGTGCTTGAGTCAACTTGGAGGAGTGGACCAAGTTGCTGCAATGCTTAAGAGTGATTCCGATGGTGGAATCAGTGGCAATGAAGGTGATCTTGTTCAAAGAATCAATGTTTTTGGAGCCAACAGGTATCAAAAACCACCAACAAAAAGCTTTATAAGTTTTGTTATTGAGGCATTTAAGGATACAACTATTATAATACTTTTGGTTTGTGCTTTACTCTCTCTGGGGTTTGGCATTAAACAAGATGGATTCAAAGAAGGTTGGTTCGATGGCGGTAGCATTATATTTGCTGTGTTTTTAGTTGTCATTGTCTCTGCTGTGAGTAATTTCAAACAGAACAGACAATTTCAGGCTCTTTCAAATGAGAGTGGTGATATAAGAGTTGAAGTTGTGAGAGGCGGTAGGCGTATGGCTTTATCAATCTTTGATATTGTTGTTGGTGAAGTTGTTTGTTTGAAGACTGGTGATCAAATTCCGGCTGATGGGTTGTTCTTAAATGGCCATTCTTTGAAGGTTGATGAGTCTAGCATGACTGGAGAAAGTGATCATGTTGAGATTGATGAGAAGAATCCTTTCTTGCTTTCGGGTACTAAAGTGACCGATGGCTATGGCTTCATGATTGTAACTTCTGTGGGGATGAGTACTGCTTGGGGTGAGATGATGAGTTGTATAAGCCATGAGTTGAATGAGGAGACTCCATTACAAGCAAGGCTCAACAAGCTGACTTCTTGTATTGGGAAGATTGGACTGACAGTGGCTGTGCTTGTTCTTGTGGTTATGTTGATTCGGTATTTCACTGGAAACACAACAGATGAGATGGGAAACAGAGAATTTGTTGGCAGGAAAACGAAATTCGATGATGTGATGGATTCTGTAATCAAAATCATTGCTGCTGCTGTCACCATTGTTGTTGTAGCAATTCCTGAAGGTTTGCCTCTTGCTGTTACTCTTACTTTGGCTTTTTCTATGAAGAGAATGATGAAGGATCATGCTATGGTTAGAAAGCTCTCTGCCTGTGAGACTATGGGCTCGGCGACTGCATTTGTACTGACAAAACAGGCACTCTCACTTTAAACCAAATGAAGGTTACAGAAGTTTGGATTGGGAAAGAAGCATTGAAGGTTGATGGTAATCTCTATGAGTTGCTGCAAGAAGCAGTTGGTTTGAACACTATTGGTGCTGTTTACAAATCTGATTCTGCATCAACTCCTGAGATTACTGGTAGCCCAACTGAGAAGGCGATTCTTTCTTGGGCTGTGTGATTGATTTGGGAATGAATGTTGATGAACCAAAGCAATACTGTAAGGTAATCCATGTTGAGGCTTTCAATTCGGAGAAGAAGAGAAGTGGGGTTTTGATGAAGAGGATCAATGAAAAGGCTGTCCACAGTCACTGGAAGGGCGCGGCAGAGATGATACTGGCTATGTGCTCGCATTTTTATGACAATGACAGAAATGGGGAGATGAAAGTCTTGGATGGTGAAGATAGGAAGGAACTCGAGAAAGTTATCAAGGACATGGCGGCCAAGAGCTTGCGATGCATTGCGTTTGCTCACACCAAAGTTGCAGAATGTAATGGACAAATCATGAGAAGCTTGAAGAATCTGGATTGACATTGTTGGGGTTGTGGGATTGAAGGATCCTTGTCGTCCAGGCGTCAGAGAAGCTGTAGAATCTTGTAGAAATGCAGGGGTGAATGTCAAGATGGTAACCGGTGACAATGTGCACACTGCTAGAGCTATAGCTATCGAATGTGGAATCCTGAATCCTGACACGGATATGAACAGTGATGATGCTGTGATTGAAGGTGTGCAATTTAGAAACCTCTCAGCTGAAGAAAGAATGGAAAAGATTGAAAGTATAAGAGTAATGGCAAGATCTTCCCCACTTGACAAGCTTCTGATGGTGCAAAGCTTGAAGCAAAAAGGCCATGTTGTGGCAGTGACAGGCGATGGCACGAACGATGCTCCTGCTCTCAAGGCAGCAGATATTGGACTGTCAATGGGAATTCAAGGAACAGAAGTAGCAAAAGAGAGCTCAGATATTGTAATCATGGATGATAATTTCACCTCTGTGGTGACAGTTCTGAGATGGGGAAGATGTGTCTATAACAACATTCAGAAGTTCCTTCAATTCCAGCTCACAGTCAATGTTGCTGCTCTTGTCATCAACTTTGTTGCTGCAGTTTCTTCAGGAAAAGTCCCATTAACTGCTGTTCAGCTTCTTTGGGTGAACCTGATAATGGATACATGGGAGCATTGGCATTAGCCACTGAACAGCCCACCAATGATCTAATGACTAAGCCTCCCGTTGGTCGAACCAAGCCTCTCATAACCAGAATCATGTGGAGGAACCTCATTTCTCAGGCCATTTATCAGGTAACCATCTTACTGACTCTGCAATTTAAGGGAAGATCAATCTTCGGCGTCAAGGAAAGGAAAGTGTTAAAGATACAATGATCTTCAACACTTTTGTATTCTGCCAAGTCTTCAATGAGTTCAATGCTAGGAAACTTGATAAGAAGAATATTTTCAAGGGGATACACAAGAACAAGTTGTTTCTAGCAATCATTGGAATCACCATTGCTCTTCAACTGATCATGGTGGAGTTCCTGAAGAAGTTTGCTGATACTGAGAGGCTGAATTGGGGGCAATGGACAGCTTGTATTGGCATTGCAGCTCTGTCTTGGCCAATTGGATTTCTCATTAAGTGCATTCCAGTTTCTAGCCATAAGTTTCTCAAGCAATGAGCTTCATGAATCTACAAATCCATATTCAATTCTCTAGCTATAAATTATTATTTCCTTTTAGTGCATTTTGTAAAGAATAGACTCTGATAGCTAATTAGTTATTAAATGAAATTTATTTTGAATACAAGAGAAAATTATATTGCTTCATTATCAGGTCCTTGAAAATTTTCTTTGACCAAACAAGAACTCAAACCGGGGGAAAAAAAGGCATAGAAATCTTTTTTTTTGAAAAATATTTTCTAATGATTAGAAATAAGGATGTCAAAAAAGTTCGAGTTCGGTCTTGATCCATATAGATCCAGAAGATCTGGATTTGTAAAAAATTCCAGAATCATGTATCAAAATTCAATACCAAAATTCATTTCCACTCAGGTCTGGAATTCCGGGAACCAGATCCGAAATTATTATTATTATTTTATATTTTAAAAAATTAAAAATATATAGATATTATATATATATAATAGAATGAAAAATACAAAAATACAAAAGAATAAAAAAAAATTAGTAAAAGTAAAAAATATAAAAATAAATACAATATTATGTAATTAATTATTTATTAAAAAATAAGAATATAAATGAAAATTAAAAAAATATGGGTTTCTGACCCGAGTAGGAATACCCAGGTTTGGATATTTTTTCTAGATCTGAATACAAAACTGAATCACCATACCATATTCGAACTCAAGTCCATGAGGATGCGAGTTTGGATTTTGCCATCTCTAATTAGAAGCGAGTTATAAAAATTTTGGAAAAGAGAAAATATTATTATTTTATATAACTGACTTACTAATTTATATTTCATAAGCCATTTTCTGGAAGAAGAAAAAAGGCTAAAATTTTCCATTAATACAAAAACAGTATATGTTGACTAAATTTCAATAATGTCCCAAACGTCGTTAAAAAAAAATATATATATAATATAATGAAACAAACACACCAAGCGCATTTCAATTTTTAAGGGAAATTACCACCTTCTTCCCTAATGAAACCACTAAATACCATTTATCCCTCTACTGTTTTCATAATACCTTGTTAACCCTACTCAAAAAATCAAAAAAAAAGAGGATGTGGCCAGGGGACTCTTAAATACGACAGATCATCATCAGCATCATCAGCAGCAGCAGCAGATCAGCAGCATCATCATCAGCATCATCAGCATCAGCAGAAGAAGAATAATAATAAGAAGAATAATAAGAAGAATAATAAGAAGAATAAGAAGAAGAAGAAGAAGAAAGAAGAAGAATAAGAAGAAGAATAATAATAATAATAATAATAGCATAATAATATAAGAAGCATAAGAATAAGAATAATAATAAAAAAATAATAATAATAATAATAATAATCATAATCATAATAATAATAATAATAATCATCATCAAATAATAATAATAATAATCATCACATCATCATAATCATCATAATCATCATAATAATAATAATAATAATAATAAAATAATAATAATAATAATAATAATAATAAGAATAATAATAATAAGAACTAATAATAATAAAATAATAATAATATAAGAATAAGAATAATAATATAAGAATAAGAATAATAAGAAGAATAAGAATAATAAGAAGAAGAAGAATAATAATAAGAAGATAATAATAATAATAAGAATAATAATAATAATAATAATAATAATAATAATAAGAATAAGAATAATAATAATAATAAAAGAATAAGAATAAGAATGAAGAAGAATAATAATAATAATAATAATAAGAATAATAATAATAAGAATAAGAAGAATAAGAAGAATAAGAATAATAATAATAATAAGAATAAGAATAATAGAATAATAATAATAATAATAATCACATCATCATCATCATCATCATCATTCATCACTCATGCATCTCATCATCATCATCAGAAAATGAATAATAATAATAATAATAATATATAATAATAATAAGAATAATAATAATAATAATAATAATATATTAATATTATATTAATAAGAATAATAATCATAATCATAATCATAATCATCATCTCATCATCATCATCATCATCATCATCATCATCATCATCATCATCATCATCATCATAATAATAATAATAATAATAATAATAATAATAATAATAATAATAATAATAATAATAGATTTGTAAGGGTGTAATGGAATTTTATTTATATGTTTTAGATTTATTAGTGGTGGCTACAATTTATTTAAAATGTTGTAACTGCGATGACTAGTGCGGTAATTTTTTAATATTATGTGTCTGCTGTAATGTATAATAAATATATATGTATTTTGTTAAATATACTTAAATTTTTAAATATTTATCTGATGTCATGGAAATCAGATGGGTTTTATTCGGATAAATCGATTGGTTGTTTGAAAGAACCATCTAATATTGGTTTTCTTTCGAACAAGTTATCATATAGTTGTTGAATGAACGACACCATATTTAATTTTATGATATATGTGTTTTATTTTTCTGTTTTAATTCAATAAAGCTCAAAAATTTTAGTCGGTCAAGTTAAGCTTTTAGGGTTAGGTAATAAATTTAGTTTCCTATAAAAGGGAATCTTCATTATATAGTAATTACTTGAGGGTGGAAATGGACAATCTCCTAATTTTGAGATTCGCATTCTCTATGTATATATATTAAATACATGTCAACATGAATGACATACGGTTGTGATGTTATTAGTGTCAATTTTGCTCTAAAGAGAACCAATAGCAATCCACACGGTATTGTGTCAATTATATTAATTTTTTTAAATATTATTTAATGTCACGGAAATCAGCTGGCTCATTCGGATAGACCAATTGATCGTTTGACAGAACCATTCCGTGTTGGTTTCTTTCGGACAAGTTATCGTACAGTTCGAATGAACGACACCTTATTTGTGTGTTTTATATTTCTGTTTTAATTCAATAAGCTCATAAATTTTAGTGCGGCCAAATTAAACTTTTAGGGTTAGGTTAGATTTTAGTTTCCTATAAAAAAGGAACCTTCATTATATAGTAATTACTTAAGGATGGAAATGGACAATCTCCCAATTTTGAGATTCGCATTCTATATGTGTATATATTAAATACGTATGAACATGAATGACATAGGGTTGTGATGTTATTAGTGTCAATTTTGCTCTAAATAGAACCAATAGCATTCCACACGGTATGTTAGAATTTTGCCATTTATGATGGAAGATATTGAAACTAAACATTGAAGTGTTCTTGAAGAAATGACATTGATTAGGTCAGGAAAATGAACTACAAACTTATGATTGGGGACAATGTTATAAATTGTCTCAATCGAACTACATTTGATTCGATCATATGTTCGATATTTTATGGAAAATTGATATTAAAAAAAAATCAAATAAAAAAATTTATTTTGATCAGTTACATTGATCATTTGATGTCATTGTACTTCTATTATGAATCAATTAGTATAATATTATTTAGGATATATGTCACAAAGATTCAACAGTTTTATTTGAATTATCGAGATTTAAAATAACCCTCTTCTTTTGTTGTGATTCGAGACCAATTTCGAAAAGATACTCAAACATAAACCACATATATGCCTATATATATAAAATAAAAAAAAAACAAAAAAAAAACTTTGAATTATAGATGAAGGAAAATAAGAATATTATTGTAACTTGAGTGAAATGCACCAAAATCACTTGCTTGGTACATTATAATAATTTCAGTTGCTACGTCAAAGGGTCGATATAATGTCAAGAGTAGAAAATAAAAACACTCCACCCGACCCCTTTGTGCGAGAAAGAGAGAGGGAGCTCGCGGGCCGGCCGTCCCGCCACCGTCCGCCGACGTGATGGTCCCAACAAAATCGGTGTGATTGTCTTTTAAACAAGCGTACGATATCGTATTATCATTTTGTGATTTGTGAGTTACTTGTATTACAGAACAATCAGTGAATGTAATAAATTTATATGTATTTAAATAACATCAACAAACAAATCAAAATTGAAACTTACAATGCAAATAATTAAGATTAATAATAACGAAACTGACTTGTATAGATTGAGAATAACGTATAATACTATTTCCTACAGCAGAAATTCGCCCATACTCGTGTGCTTGTAGTTCGATAGGAGTCTGCCACCAGGATTCAACAATCTGAAAGTTAAAATTCTGCACTGAAGTTTCGACCCTTGACGAATTTTCTAGGTGTTTGTTTCAAAGATCAAAATGATTGTATATGGAAAAAATCGAATACTTTACTCATCTTTCCTGTTCTATTTATAGAAAATAAAAAGAAAAAATAGTTATTGGTGAAGTGTTGTGTTCATCAAACACAATCAAACGATTTTTTAAGTTGAACATGAAGAGTCGTGTTGATCAGACACAACCTTCTAATATATTAAATTTATTTATTAATCATAATGTCAAGTCAATAACCAAACCATACATATCAAAGCCCAAGTTCAAGCTCAAGCCTTGCTTTTCCTATTTAATATAAGCGTATAATGTACATTTATAAACTCTTTATTTTCCGTTTCTTTCTCTGATGTGGGTCTACTCCCTCTATTTGATATACAAATCTCTTATAATGCCCTACATTTGTACATTTTTAATGATTTTTATTTCAAATCAATATTAAGTGAAACAACGAATATAATTGTTGATGGGGATTTCTGCAACTAAGGTAATTGGACAGTTCGGCAAGGGTAGAGAGGGAATTTTCCTCATTGGGAAGACCAATGCTCAGAGGGTATTGGTCGTTTCTCAACCAGACTTAAAGATCGAGCTCGGTTTTCTGATCTGACCGACCAGAGCACACAGTATGGTAGAGATTCAGAGACCGATCACATCAGCGCATAGACCGACCACAAGGGATCGGCAGCTCAGCTCAGCTCTGTTTCACCCTCGGTACCACGACAGATGGGTTGGACAGTCAGGGTCAAGACATGAGCAGTTTGGCACCTTGGCAGATCATTGACCGACCTCTCGAAGACCGACGTGTGATCATGGATAATTCAAACTTTTCCTTCTGGCATGTACCACTGTTCGAGGGCACTTTACAGGCTGGCTTCGTTGTATTGCGTCTGGCAGAAAATGAGGCAGAGCGATGTGACAAACCGTCAGGTGGCAGGTTTGCTTTCGGTGACGACAGTTTTGAGGCAGATAACCCATCAATCAGCTGAGAATCACGCGGAAAATGTCATGAGATTATGGGAATAGTGTTGTGATCACTGAGTATATAAAGCGAAGTTAGATTTGTTTGGATATGATGGTCATTTTGGATAGCAAAAACTTGTAACAAAGAAAACTCTACTTGTAAAAACACCACAAGCAAAAGCTCGATTTTCTTCGATTCTGTCCATAAATAGGTCGGTCGAGTTCGTTTTGGCAATAAAAGCAAACCCCCCGCTTTGTGCCCATGGACGTAGGTTGGACTTGCTCCGCCAAACCACGTTAAATACTCTTTGTCGACCCTTGTGTTTTTCTTGCCTTTTTTGCTATATTTGCTTTTGGTCTCCCATAACCAAAAAAATTCAAGGTTAATGAGGATTGTCTCGGGAGAGTTATCACGAAACTAACCCTGGGACGAAAATCACCCGTCAACAGTTGGCGCCGTCTGTGGGGAAAGACCAAAAATCAATTTGCGTGGTGAGACGATGGCGGAAGGCGGAAGCCATAGATCGTTGGAGAGTTTAGCAACAGAGTGGTTTGGGAAAATGAGGGAAAGACTGGATGAAAGGGAATGGGAAGAAGCTAGTCAGAACGGGAAGGTAAAAGGTCTCGCAAGAAGAAGAAAGATTGACGACAGTAGGAAAGATGGGGGAGGAACAGCAGCTCCTCCTATTGAGTTGTAGAATGGGAAGTAAAAAGGATGGCCATTGATCACCCATTAGGACTGAGTTGTAGAATGGAATGTAACGTCAAAGATGGGTGACGTTTGCCCTCCGCCGGTCGTAGCTGAGCAAGTTCCTCCAAAGAGGTCGCGGCGCGTGCTCGGCCTGTCAGGTCATCAGTTCTACGGGGGAGTTAGTACTAAAGGATCGGCTAGGGAACTAATCGACCGAAGGCACACGACCGACATCCATCAGGCCCCTCCTCGTTCAGAGCGATGACCTCTCAGAATTGGAAAAAAAAAAAGCTCACGGGCGGGCCATAAGGTGTCAGAACAGAAGACCCCGGCTGGGCTCTTGGATTTGCTTAGATGTGACCTTGGAAAGCTCGATTTGGGGAGTTCCTGTCGACACGGTCTGGAAGCAAGTTCAGAAGGATCTGAAGAAGCTCGGACTCCAAGACAAGAACCAGAAATGATTGTAAAGCCTCTCTTAAAATGACTCGCAAAAAGTTGTAAGAAGGGCAGCAGGTCCCTTGAATATGAATAAAACTTTCTATTTTGAATTAAGAAACTTGTCCATTTTACTTGTTTATTAATTGAATGCGAAAGCTATATTCAAATATTATTGGGATGTGCTCGATGCGAAATGGGTGTTCGGTAGTCGGGAAGGGCACCAACCCCGTGGCACGCCAATCCCGGGTGCCATTATCAAACCCCCGACAGAAGTGTTCCAACCTAGCTCCCTTCACATTTGAGGATCCAGAACGCATCAAGGGATGAGGTACATGTGGGAAAAATGTGAGCCCCTCGCGGCACGCCAATCCCGGGTGTCATTATCAAACCCCCGTGGCCGGAGCATTACTACCCCATGACTCGCATTTTTGAGGAGTAGCTCGAGTAAACCGGACCCATGGAGGTTTCTTCCCCTGCGAGTTAGCTGGTGACTCCCGTTGAGAACCATCTTGGGGCAAGGCATGGGGACGGCTGAAAAGCCTCCATGACCATTGTTACCTTGGGTAAACCGGATCCAGGAAGGTTTTTTCCCATGTGCGACGGCTGGTGGGACCCTTTTAAGAAACACCCAGGGAAGGCGCACATGGGGTGTCTTCTTCCCCTGGGGTATCTGTCTGACCGCTTCGGATCAGGAGAAGCAGAGCATGAGGAGGGTTCTGCCATAATAGCGCTTGCAGGCTCCAGAGCCACCCAACATGAGGAGGTTTATGCCCTCAAGGTCTCGGCAACTCACCGATCTGTAGCCCGGCTAGCCGGGATGCTGAATTGTAAGATTCATAATTATGTTTTTGGAAGCACCAGGCAGGACGCTGTCTTGGCGCGCCCGAGTTGTTATTTTTTGGTCTTTGTGGAGTATGTACTAAGTCACCTCCATTGTGCTAACCTTGTTTTATTCCCATCTTTATTTTTGCTGATGACCGGTTAAGGGGACACCCACGTCGAGATCTGCGGAGCCTCAAAGGTTGAGTTTCTTCCCTCGTGATTAAGTCTCCTATGTTCCACCAGCTCGGGGCTGGATTAGTTCCGCCGAATCTGTTATCTTCCACCAGCTCGGGGCTGAATTCATTCCGCCGAGTCTGCTATGTTCCACCAACTCGGGGCTGGACTCGTTTCGCCGAGTCTGTTATGTTCCACCAGCTCGGGGCTGGATTCGTTCCGCCGAGTCTGTTATGTTCCACCAGCTCGGGGCTGGATTCATTTCGTCGAGTCTGCTATGTTCCACCAGCTCGGGGCTGGACTCGTTCCGTCGAGTCTGTTATGTTCCACCAGCTCGGGGCTGGATTCGTTCCGCCGAATCTGTTATGTTCCACCAGCTTGGGCTGGATTTGTTCCGCCGAGTCTGTTATGTTCCACCAGCTCGGGGCTGGATTCGTTCTGCCGAAGCTATTCTGTTCCACCCTGCTTGGGGCTGGATTCATTTCGCCGAGGCTATTCTATTCCACCCTGCTCGGGGCTGGATTAGTTCCGCCGAGGTTATTTGTTCCATCACATCGGGGTCGGGTTATGTCTCACCGAGTGCGTAAGATCGGCATGGGGACGGAGCATTCCCACATGGCTGGATCTTTGTTGGTCTCGGGAGGTAACATTCCCCAGAGCCAAGTATTTCTCCAGCTCGGGGTCGGGTTACGTCCCACCGAGTTAATTTTTCATCGGCTCGGTGATGGGGCATTCCCCTCTTTGTCGGATTCGAAGTGGTTGGGAGCAAGATTTCTTCTCACATTCTGAATCAGAAGAGTAAGATAGTAAATAGAAAGCAGAAATTGAGCTAAGTGTGGGAGGCAGGAAAGGAAAGCATTTAAAGTAAATGATAGAGGAGAAATTGTGCATTGTTATTATAAAAAGAAGAGAGTATACTGTTTGATTACACATGGCCCCCTCAGGGTCACCCTCACTCATCATCCCACACATGGGCAGCTACTTCATCTAGGCCGGGTTCGGGTGGCAGGATTTCAGGCACGGACTCGGCAAGAGGGACCTCAGTTTCAGTCTGGGCAGCATGAGGGCTTCGACAACTTATGCTTCAGGAATTTCAGCTTCAGGGGCAGGAACGGAAGCCTCAGGCTGGATCTC